>JAWUZG010000092.1:10617142-11292500 GCA_036785705.1 Acanthornis magna
CAGAAGGAGAACCCAAAGTCTCTAGATCCTTGCCTAGTCAATGAGAATTATCCCTTAAGAAGTGTTAGGTCTAGGATTTTGGATTGCATTATATATTTATACATATATAAGGGCATATATATGTATATATATAAATAAAAATAAATAAAAATGTCACATTCCCAACACCAAGTCAGTTTCTTGTTTTTGGAAAGTGGTTAATGCGGGAGCAAAAGATGCAGTGGTTAAAAATGACCCAACATCCCCAGAAGAAATGATATGAATAACAAGGACATTTTGGTATAAAGTTAGTAGTCAAATTCTCCAAGGACGTCTTTTGGTTTTGCTTTTGAATTTAAGAGCCAAATGTAGATTTTAAACCACCTCCTTGATCTAACACTTGAATTGCCGCCGTTGTCCAAATTCGTGGAATTTTTGTTTTTCCTGTAACGTCACTTGGTTCTTGGCTACTAACCTTTCATGTTACTCTTGGATTTGTCAGTTTGCTTGCCTGTGGGGGTTTGGGCCTGCTGCCCCTGCCCACTGGAAGAGGCTGCCTGCTGTGCTGCTTTCTGCTTTAACATTGTCCAGTCGAATGTGTAGTCATACTGGTGGTTCAAGGTCCTGCAAGAGAGGGAAATATTCTGGTTTGACACATCACAGCTAACACCAAGCCCTGCCTGAAATCCCAGAACTAGAGGATAGCTCCTTCTGTAAGCTGCTTTAGAGATTATGAATGGTATAGAAATGCTAAGTATTACTAACTTAAAGGGATTCTTGCAGGAAGCCCCAATAGCAGCCAGCAGCATTTACTCACTGCTTACACAAAGGTCTGCACTTGTGGAAGCAGCACTTCCTCCCAGCCCAGCTCACCCACAGTCTGCACTGAGCTTCCAAGCTTTTTTAAAAATATATATATATAATTTCAAGGAGAGACTGCAGTATTGTACATCATTGAATAGGAATTGCTTTAGATTCCAGAAACCTGGGGGGAGACTTGAGAGATCAGTCCCAGCCCTTCTTTTGACAGGCGCTGTTCACTGCACAAGGTGAATTTATGTTCCAGTTGCTCTAACAAGCTCAATGAAGCAGCACTATTCTCCTCCACTGAAATTTATCTCCTGGGAATCACTGCTGGGCCCATCACCAATTTCCAAACATAAAAAGCTTCAAAGACTTCTACCAAGGGGTCAATTTCTTAAGGTACTTGCAACAGAACCTGAAGCATGGGCTCAACCCTCTGGTCACATCACACAATGCAAAAACAAGAGAATCTTTTCCCTCTATGTTTAACATTGAACAATAATTTTCAGGTCCTTTAAACAGCTTTTGAAGCTCTGAAATGAAAGAAAATCCCAGAAGAACTCCCTACACCACACACACGGAGCTGCTCTCTGCAGTGCCAGTCCCACAGAGCAGTTCCCAACTGGACCCCTGAGAAGTTTCTGTACTTTTCCACTTGGAGACTGACCTGAAAAGAATACGGAATAATTGCCTCAGATACATGTAATCTGGTGCCTCTTCAAAGCGCAGGCCACGACAGTAGTTCAGATACATGGCAAATTCTGCAGGGAACCCCTGTAAATCAACAGTGTTAATCAAGCCATGGCTTGCAGCAAAAGATGGACATCTGTCTATAACAGCAGAGAAAAACTGGTTGATGATGTATAAATTAATTCCACTTTGCCCCTAGTTGTTAATTTATTCTGTATTTCAGCACCTGGATTTGATCAGCAAGAGCCCAGGTACACATTCCTTCCCCAGAGCTGTTACCTCATGGTTTGCAATTCTAAGTTCCCTGCTAGCAAAACCTTCAACATAAAACTTATTTATAAAGCACTTTGTTCATCCTAGTTAAACCTTGTTCTTATTAACGAATTCTCTAAAATAAGTGATAATTATCTAGTAAGAGGTTCACTCGTTTCCTTGATAATCTACTTGAACATAATAGAGACAAGATCAGTTAACAGTATTAAGTGTGAAAACTTAAATTATGAAAACCTCTTTCAAAGATTTGCTGCTTTACATTTTATACATTTATTACTGCATCAAAGCCTACCTGTAATAGGAAATAGCACACAGAGCAGTGCTATAAAAACACTCCCAGGGTGTAACACCCCTGGGAGTGTTCAAGACCACAGTGAAAGGAGCTCTGAGCAACCTGGACTAGTGGAAGGTGTCCCTGCCCACAGCAGGGGCTGGAACTGGATGACTTTTAAGATTCCTTCCAACCCAAACCATTCCATGATTCTCTGAACACTTCAACAGTTTGGGAGATGCTGTCAGACTCCGGGTATAGAGATGTGCAGAAATAGAAAGTAAATCCTTGGTGCTGCTGTCTGAGGTGCAAACCCCGATGTTCTCAAGGATCTTGGATGCCACAGTGCATGAGAAGTAAGACTCTAAGGAAAACCTTGGAAAAACAAAGATCACTTGCATCCAATTCTACTTCAGCCTCTACCTGAGCTAGGGCAGACAATATGAACCCTCCTGAAGAGGCAGAAAGTGGATGTGGGCAAGCCAGCTCCACCTTGGTTACTTATTTACTTCTGCACGTAAAACTTGCACTGTAAAAGTTGAAGAACTGAACAAGCCTCACCTAAGAGAGCTCTGAGCTTACACAGCCAACAGTCAGCAAGAGCTGAATGATGGTGGCATGAACTTTGCCAAGGAACAGCAGCAAATGCTGCCCTGTTACACACATTCCCAGTCTTGCTGGGTGGCCAAACACGAGGCACCCAGTGCCTGCCAAAGCAGTATTATTCAGCAGCAAATGCCATGTGAGTCTATTTAATATATTGGCTCTGGTTTAGAAAAAAACGAAACAACAAACAAGAAAACAAACAAAAGAATTTCCATTTCACAGTATGACATCATTTGGAAACTCTTACCTTACACAAAACCTCAACAGGAGTGGACATTTTCTTTTCACTAATCTTTTCATACTTTTGCTTCTTTGTTGCAGCCTGTGGAACATGTAGGTCACAATATAAGAGATACTGTGCAACACTGGATTAACAAGGACAGCAGCAAAAAAAAAAAAAATGACAAAAATCCTTTGGTCAACCATAAGTATTTTATGTGAAATCTCCAAGTCCCACACACTTATTGCAAAGAGAATGAAGGTCAATCTGGTATTAAGATTTGGACACAGTTTAATACCATTTGTCGCAGTCTAATGCTTCCATCACATGGCACAGCTCGTGTAGTTCGAGCTGCTGCTTTTGTCCATTAAACACACCAGACTTGCAGCTACATTTGCCAAAGTTGTATTAATTCCCACTCAGTGCCCCATTCAGGGCTGCCTGGTGATTCAGCACCCCTTACATTCATTTGCAGCTGAAGAGTTCCAGCGTCCCACAAGCTGCTGCCTTTTTACAAACGTGCAGCTGCAACACCAGAGGAATTTCACAACTCTCACACGGAGGAAAAAAAACAATTCAAACATGAAGACCAATCACTGGAGTCTATCTAAGTGAAATAAGAACTATCTGCCCATGTTTGGAGCTGGCTCCCATACATGGCAATCCTGAACGAGCCTGCTGCAGTTAGTAATTACTCAGTTGTGCCATAACCTGGACTGAAGATACCACTGAGGCTGAACTTGCCAGGCAAGAGATTATTTCCACGCTCTCTCCAGCAATTCAAAAAGCCACTAACAATGTTATTTTCTATTTCCCAAAAGGGCCTCAGCCTGCAACAGGACAATAACTGGCAAAGATGATGTCAGCTATTGTTTCGCATAAATTTTAAGACAGTCTAACAATGCACATTTTGCCTGCTGCGTAAGAGGCAGAATCCACAGTCTATAAATACCAAGCTTTGGGAAAAGCTGCTTTGTACAACTGAGGCTAAACATTATATAAACCCACCTAGCAGGCAGAAGCATGATACCCAAACATGAGAAAAAAAATATTAAAAGGGTGGGGGAGGGAAAAAACCACCACAACGTACCTTTAATCCTTGCCAAGGCAGACTGGTTCTGTTAAAGTACATCAATACATAGCCTAGAGACTCCATGTCATCCCGACGACTGCAGGAAGGGAGGAACACAAGGAATTACAAATTCTGGCATTTCATACTTTATTCCATAGTGCAAGCATTCAAAAATTTAAATTAAAAAAATAATTAGGGAATAAACCCTAAGAGAAACCTAAGATAGGAAGAGATACTGTTCATTTTTCCAGCAAGGAATACTCTGTAGGTGTTGTGTGTTTCCATCTGCAGTTACACTGATTTGGGAAACAAAAACTTTGGAATATTAAAAAAAAAAAAAAGAAACATTGAATGTCTTTCCTGCCTTCTTAAGCAGCTTGGATAGAAACTAAAGATTTTCCTGTAGGAACCATGGAATGCATTGTAAGGGAGAATGAGGTTAATGAGGTCAATCAGGCTGTAACATCACGTGAGAAAATTTTTTCCCTGAACCTTGGCTCAGTCGGGGATCAATCGTGACCATCTGGCCCCAAAAGGGCATTGCTCCTTTCTTCCTTCCCTTCTGTTAAAAACCCCTAAGCTGTCTCTGCTTTTAAAAGCAGCAATATTTATAAAGGTGCAATAATCTGAGAGGTCCCTCTGCTTTTATCCCACAGAAGTCTGTTCCAAGGCAGCTGCAGAACTCCAAGTGATCCATCCACAGATTTCACCAAGAACTTGCACAGAAACTCTCACGCAAATGGCTTCAAATGTTTTCTGCCCTGCACATGTTCCACATCCCCACTGTGGCCACATGAACACCACTGTACTTTGCTCACAGCTTCCCTGAGCACCAAGACCAGCACAGTTCACTGAAGTGGAAAACACGCTCCAGGATTTTCTTTCCTTTTGGCAAAGTTGTCTCTTCCCAGCTGTGGCAAAATCAGATTTTTCCTCTGACTGCCCCTCTGCAGTTGACATCTATTTAATACAAGGCAGAAAAATAACTTCTTTTTCTCCTCCAGCTCCCTTATGGAGCCATCCTGGTGCGTTTTGCTGCTCCTCTGCCACCCAGAAAAGGATTTAAAGGGTAGCAGGAGAGACTCTACACCTACTACCCCAACAAGGGATCAAAAGGCTCAAAGTGGTATTGCAAACAGGATTACACACAAAGGTGAGGGTAAAACAGCTCCCTAGAAGTGGGAACAAGCTGTAACCTGATCTATCTGCAGATCTTGGTACGAGAAGAAAGAAGTTGGGGATGTTTTGTGTTCTAGCCAAGCCAATATAACCAGAACAGCCTGGCACCCCCTCAGCTCAAGTGCCAGCTCTCTGACCCTCTGGGAAACAAAGGAAAAGCTATCCCAGGAGAAAATCAGCTTGGCTCCCTAAAGCTTTCAGCACAGGGCCAGAAAAGCACTGCCGTGCCCAGGGAAGAGTGGATTGGTTCCCTCCCCTCAGCAGCAGCTACCTCTGAGATCATCTCAGCTGCAACACGAAACCACAGACAAAGGGATGAAAAATGATACTGAGCCCACAAATTCCAGCCTGCAAAACTTGCTAATTCTATTAGAACTGCAGATTTTAATCACCAACAGCATTCCGTGAACATGTATAGGGCTGTGATATAAAATCATGTTTTCTGAGAAGGCAGTGATAAATTCAGAAGCAATAAAGGGATTAAGAGTTTCCATCCCCCCTCCAGTTCATTGTTTTAACGTTTAATGTCATGATCTTGTAGTAGAAAACATTTAGTTCTGTAAATCTGTAATGGGTACATTACATTTGAAAATATACTGATAAAAGCAGTTCTCTGGATTTGGAAAACAGGACAATCCTCTCCATTATTAAAATGGGTAACATTGCAAACAGCTCCTTGAGCACAGCTGTCATTACCTACAGGAAAACATGTTCTGTAACAGTTAAAAGTACAGGACTAGAGGTTGAAATATGCTGCCATAAGTTCCAGAACTGGTTTCTCTTGATTACAGGAATGCATTACTTCTTTGCCTCACTGCTGGCTTGACCTAGACAGTTCAGCAGCTTTAGCAAGCACCAACCTACATTTCTAATTATAACAGAATTCCCATTACTAGCAGATATGGTGTAAAATCCAACTAAATTCAATTTATGGTGTCCAACTAAATTCAAAAGCAACATCCTTTTTTGCAGATGCCTCCCTCACTCTCAGGTGTGAGCACAGATATTCCCATGAGAAGTGCTTGGGATCTATGAAATGCACTTATTTCAGAAGTGACAGCTGTCATTTACCTCCCTGAGCCACATGCCAAGCTGGCTTAAATAATGACACTGACAGACAATAAAATAACCCTAAGGAACCTTAAGGAAATGAAAGTAAAAAAGGAAACATGGAGCATTTTAAAGCCCCATTTGTGAGTTACATGTTCTGTTGAAGTTAACCACTAGAAATACTGTCATTCTCATCTCGATTAAAACAAAGGTCAGAGGCACAGACTTTCATGGAAGTTTTAACTATCCAAGAGAGGCAAAGCCACACTACTGCAGTTATACATGACAATATTTAGGCACACATGTAAGGAAGAGAGGTATCCCTTCATCTCCCATGAGTATCTAACACTTCCAAACCACCTGAAGTGCTCTCCCCACAGGACCAATGCTGGGATTCTGGAGGAACAATATGCTTTTGATCCCGATGATAAAATGTTTGTTGATTAAGCAAAGCTCAAGCATATAAATATACACCCCTGTGTACATACCTACAGACACAACTACACCAGAAACTAAAATACAGTGAGACTGAAGATACTTAAGTCTTGCTTGCAGGCAAAAGGAGAAATAATAGTTTACTAACTTGAAGAGAGTGAAAAAACAGGACACGCACACCAGCTTTAGAACACCCTTTCTGGTTACAAAAAGGCCTCTCAAGCCAGTCAGCAGTGGTGCCAACAGGTACCAACACATCAGCAAAGCGCACCATTTTATTTGTGAAGGGCTTCTGACAGACCCACATCAAAGTCTGGCCTAGCCTTTAAAAAGCCAAAATAATATGCAGAACCATCCACCTGATTGTCTGCAAGACACACAGTCTCTTCAAGAAGCAAATTAGGTGCTTGGCTTTTTCCCCTTATACTTGCTCAGGCAGCCAAAAGGAAAAATACTTGCAAAAGGATGGATACACTTTTCATATAAAACAAGTTCAGACTCTTCAGAAGTTTACAAAGATCACCCTGTACCCCCAGAATGTTGCACTCACCTCTGCTCAATGCCAAGATGTGCATTGATGCTGGCATATCGAGCTGTGCCAGTGAGATTTTTGTCTTCTCTGTATGGTATGTGTTGCCTTGTCCTGTTGTCCCGGTACTTTTTGGCCAAACCAAAGTCAATAAGGAATAACTTCAAGAAAAATGAAAATAGGTTAGATTCTTGTCCAATTCCCGAAATTCCCAACTTCTTTCACTAGGCATTAGCTATGTTTTAAGACACCCAGACAATATAACAACCTACAGTTAAAAGAAGCAAAGTAACAGTGCGGAGGCGCAACCAGCTTTAACTAGTCAGTTAAAAACTTAATGGTGAATTAGTTCAGGCCTTTTCTCAATCCCCTAGAACATATTAGATGGTACTACTCAGCATCTGCAGCTTAGTTCTACATCTATTCTCTATGACTATTGCAGTTTGATGACTGCAGTGCACAGCTGAGGAAGGAAGATGTGTGAGAGCACACCCTGAACCCCACTGGCACCGGAGCAGGTCACGCACACAGAGTTAATGGCTGCTTAATGCACACGAGGCACACCCTGCAACCTCCTGTCTCAAAGAACAGCGGCCATTCTGCAGAGCACAAGGCCAAAACCTTCCACAGCAAACAAGACAGCTTGTTCTTGGCTCATTTTAAGGCTCCCAGAACACTGTCACAGCAGCAGGACAAAGTCGCTGGTTTTAACACGGCCAGGAAGCTGGAGCCAAGGAATGGGATCCAGTTTGGGTATCTAATAACCAAGCTTGCCCAATGATTTGGTGTTTAGCAACCCGAGTGTGTGGTAATTAGTGTGTGGTAATCAGTGTGCTGCCAGCCAGCCCACCTACAAAGGGTAACCCAGGCTGTACCTTCCTGGACAAGATTTCAGGACTAGGCAAAAAAAGCTGAGGCAGAGAGAAGCACGTAAGGAACGTTTCAAATTCTAGCACTCAGACTTCAGGCTACAAATCCTGATTCCAACACTGGATTAATGCTACAGGATCAGGGGCTACAATCTCTACAGACTGATCAACACTGCAAAAGTAACTTGGGTGGGGGAAGAACGTGATGGGAAGAAGACATTTAAAGTTTGATAAAGTCTCAGTAAAAACCAACTAAGTATCACCTTAAAGCTGATTCCAGAACTGAAGATATAAAAGCAAAGTGGAGACTGACACGTAGGTGTACTGAGAACTATAAAGTGACACTCAACATGGAAGTATCCAAGATACTGAAAGTTTCTGAACTGCACAGTAGCTATGGTTTAGAATTCTGATTCAAGAAGATTCACCAACTGCAGTAGTCTAGACAGAAAAAAGCAAAGCTAAAAACCTCTTAAACTACTGATGTCAGAGCAGAAAACCTGGGGCTGAAGTCTTGCCATTATTTATATGCAAACACAAGGACCAGCAGTGCTAAATTCACTGTTTTGGTGAAAGTCCTCCTGAAAGCCCAGAATGCCTGGAGCAAGGGGACATAAACCCAAGTTTTTAAATCAACTACACTGCCCAGACAGCTCAGCAAAGTGTGGGTCTTGGCTGTGTTGCAGCCACGGATATGTTCCCAGCTACCAGGAAATCACTTGATATGCCAAGAAATATTTGATATTGAGTCCCAAAGCAGACAGTATAAAACTTCATGTGCTTACTATGCTGCAACTTTCCTAGAAGCAAAGCCTGAGCTCAAATGCTATCCCTTATTTTCTGATTTGGTCCACATCACAGACCTGGAACTAGGTAATATTTTACAGCACCAGCTTCCCTGGGGAAGTTTAGGATCAGTCTGTATTTCCCTGTGGATGGGTGGAAGGCAAAGGAGTGAGTCCCTCCTGGAAAGAATGAAGCTGGGAGACACAGCCCAATTTGGATGAGCACAGAACGTCCCAATGCCAGCCCTCAGGAACACATTCCCAGATAACCTCACACCACCTTCATTCTGTTTGTTGCACTATCAGCAGGAAACTGGAGAAGTAGGGCACGATTTTTGCCAAGAGCAACGAGAGAAGTAGATCAAAGTCTGTGCCTCTGATAAGAAAGTTTCAGAAGCAGACAACAGAAGCCTGTCAGCTTGTGTACAGCAGGAATCCGCCTGGGATTTCATCCACGGAGACTTGTGGAAAGCTATGGACCAATGGCCAAGCTCCTGAGCAGTGATTCATATTCAGCAATTTCCAGCTGTCCTGCTACCAACTGGCACATGTCTTCCTCCCTCTGCAATTCATCTTCTCTTCAAGAGTCAGAAATACATTATACACTACGAGATAAGCTCCTGCTTCTCCAAGACACAGCTCGTTGGAGTAATTTCAGTTTTTCAGCACAACAGATGAAAATATTAAGTCTTCATTACGTATTTGGGGTGATTTTGAACAAAAACCGCACGGGGAGGAGTCTGGCTGAAAGGATAACAGAACTTCTCCACGTGCATCCATAGAAACTGCAGGAACCCTTCAGGAAGGCAAGCAGGAGGCCTACTATTTCACCAGGGTGCCATGTCTATCCTTCACCACATTTAGGAGATTGCCTTTTGAGTTGGAAAGACCAAAAATAAAACCTGCAGCTGAAATCAAGCACGTACATTTAGCCCTATCAAAGTTTAGAAATAATTCCACAATTTAAACAAGCGCCACAGGGAAACATCTTAGTAATGTTACATGTTTGCCAAGTATGTCTGAATAATGCCAACATAAGAGGTGCTTTTGCAAGGTCTACATTCTCCAGAAAAACGAAATTAAAAAAAACCAAAAGAAACCAAACCAAACCAAACCAAAAAGAAAAAAAAAAGAAAAAAAAAAAACCAAAACAAAAATAAAGCACATGAATTTGGGGTTGAGGTTGGAATAGGAGACAGTTCAGACCTGGTTTAATCCTGAGAAAGATGGGTCCTGAGAAGTACTAACAGTCATGCTTCTTTTCCTCTTCCCCACTGGAGATTCTAAACACTGAACAAACAATAGAGGGTGGCAGTGCATCAAACAGTCTTGCTTACATTGCAACATTGGCCGGCGCAGACAGGCAACACCGAGGCGTTCGAGAAAGAACAGGGTAGCCAAATGCCATCCTTCTTCCACCAAGCACTGTACTTTTCAAAAAAACTCTGTGTTTCCATCTTTTTGAGTATTGTTTTTATTATTTAGAGTATTATTGTTATTTTTTCCAAGGAGAAAATTTGACAGATGGGACAAGGTAAATTTCAACTGTGAGCCGCTCCAAAATGGCACTGCCTTAACCAGGGATAGTAATGGTGACATTTGGCTCTATTAAAAAAGGAAATTCAAGTTTTTGCTTACAAAAGCAGCCTTTGGTTCCACAAACTGCCCTTCCCCCAAAAGACATTTAGAAAAAGTAAATCTTCAGTAAGGAAGAGGTAGAAGGCATTTAGTCACCTTAAAGTTTACTTTCATAAGCATGCAGGGCTTATTTCTAGCAGAGCTGGAAATTCATCTTTTAAGGTGGGAGCAAAATTTCTCCCAATCACCAAATTAAAATTTGGAAAAAAAAATTGATTTAATTTTATTTTTTAAAATATAACTGACAGGAAGCTACTGGAACAAGATTACCATGCTGTCCTAGTCTTTGTGGCTGATTTTCTTTGAACTGCGTAGACTCATGTCTAAAAATCCCAAAACTACACTTAGTTAAAAAAGAAACATGAAATACTGTATGGTGGCAAGTGTGTCCTAGACAAAGCACTTGATTCCAAACTGAAGGAACCCATTCCACATTTTGCTCATGAAAAACTATTAATTTTCACTTGGGTAAGGAAGTATCTCCCTAAATTTGAAACGGAAGTGAAGCCCATGCACACAGACAGTGTTTTACCACCATATCATTGCATGGCTCCCTAACTGGGCAACTAATAGGGAAAAAAAATCTAATGCTTGTAGGCAATTTTGTCTTTCATTTCAGCTGATGCAAATCTAACGTGTTCCTCCTCTAAAGTAAGCACAGCAGCAATTTCTAGGCCATTAATCCACACCAAGATGAACTGGAGTGCAGCAATGCCAACCTAGCATGACTGTGCAAAAGTATAGAAAAATGGCCCAAAAAGAACAATTGGAAATCAGAAACTAAAACTAGGAAAAAACCAAAATAAAAGTTTTCAAGTTCTACTTGGAATCATGCCAGAAAATTAAGGAGCCTAAACTGCTCAACACAGCAGAGAAAAATAGAGCTGTACAGAGTGAAAGTATGAAACTTGGGAACAAACAAAGTTTAACAGCAACAGGATTACATAAAGACTGTCTTTTAGCTGGAATTACAAGCTTTTCCAACAATGGTTGTATCTAAACACTCAGTGCATTGCACCTCTTCAGACAAGAGCTGTTATCTCACATTATTCAAGCTTTCCCCTTCTAATGCTCATGGCCCTGAAGTTGGCATTCATACAGGCAAACAAAGGTAAACATTTTGATTACTGGTAGTGCCTAACCAGATGAGACATCCTGGGATGGCATATAGAGAAGATAAGTGGGAATCTTGCTTCCAATAAACAGCTTGATCACGTACATTTGTCCTGAAGTTAATTTCTAATCAGTAGCATGCTTAATGCATTGCCAATGCTGCCTGTCTGCCCGAGCTCGACATACAAATTGCAGGATTAAGCATATTTCACTCAAGAAAACTAAAAATAAAATGAAAAAGTTGCCTTCTAGGCAGGAAACATGCACTTCTGACTATGTTTACCCATCCCAAAAAGTGTAACAACCTCAGCCCACCCCCACCCACCCCCAGCTTTTTTCCCCACAAAGCAAACTGAGACGAATTTTTTGTTGTACAACAGGTATTCTATAGCTTAACAGTTTCCCATCAACATATTTGCATCATTTCTTTTATTTATAAAGCCATCTGCATGTTGAGACTTGGTCTTATCCAGAGTTTTGCTGGTTGAAGAGACTTTACCAGACTGTCACTGCAAGATTTAGTGCCTTGCTGACTGGAAGGTCAGGAGCTCCCACGTTGGCACAAATTGTTTTCATCCTAGGAAGTCAGCCCCAAAGCCAAAGGTAGGATTTGACTTTTTTCATAGAGGAAAAAAATACCATGACAACAGACATCTTGATAGAAGTAGTCAAGGATTCTCCAGGGTTAGTTTATAACCTTGTTGCAAGTCTAGAAATCATCTTGCAATCAAGTGCATCTCCCAGGGCGGGTCAGAGACCCACTGCATTTACAAGTGGACACCAAGAAAACCAAGTTCTCACATCCAAGAACTGTGGTTTAGCATCCAAAATAGCAGTTTTAGCAATGGATTTTACAAAAGTTGTGCAGCTGGAATCACATCACACAGGCATTCCCTCTGGATCTTGGAAACAAAGAGCTTTGGACTAACCTTATTACAGTGACGCCCAATACCCATTAGGAAGTTATCTGGTTTAATGTCTCTGTGTATAAAATTCTTTGTGTGCACATATTCAATTCTACTGATCATCTGTAAAAAAAACCAGCAACATGTAAGATTTCAAAGAGAGCAAGACATTTCACTTAAACCTTCAATGAAAGCATGAATTTTTAGTGTTACCTTCTTCTCTGACTTCAGTTTATGTATTTGCTTAATGAAAATCAATTTTTTAAAATGCTGTCTGAATATATTTATCTTTCTTATGTGTTAAAATCCCATAATCTTGGTCAGAAACCAGCAGATTAAATACCTGAGCTATTTCCCAGATATTGAAGTTCATGTTTCTAACCATAGCATCCTATTAAAAAGTAATTTTTTTTCATTACTTCAAAGGTTTTATAGCTACCACATGCCAATTTTAAAGCTCACTCCCTCCCCCCTGTCCCAGTTACTCATTCATCTGGTTATTCATTCATCAAACATCACTCTTCCAGGTAACAGTTTTCATGGAGCAAGTCACAACTTGATGGTGGCCTGTCCTGTCATATCTAGGCTACCACGATCCCAGAATATCTGGAGACAGGGAGAAACTCTGGCACATGTGTGTCATCATACAGGGCCACACCACTTCCTGTGTGTGAGATCACAGCCCGTGCTTACGTGGCACAGCTCTGCAGCTCCTCAAACACTCCTCTTGCTCCTCCAACTCTCCTCCTGCAGGCTTGAGCTGAATTGTTACATCATGCCACTGACAGCTGTTCGCCGGACTGTGCCCTAAAAGCCACTTCAGAGCACGGATATCCCCCACTGCTGCCTGCTTCCCAGCTGACAGCTAATTAGTGTTTATTATCCAAAGGAATACTGCACAAAACCCCCAGAGATTCCCTGGAGATGCTGTCACACCCGGACTCTGGCTAAGTGAGCAGGCAAATGGCTCTCTGAAGCAAGCACATCACCCTCTTAGGGCAGCTGAGAACAGGGACAGCTGACCTTGTCTCCAGACAAATGCCTTGAGCTTCCTTGGCCAAGAGCCTGGGATTCTACGAGCATCTGGCTAAGTGACAACTTGGTACTGACATCAATTACGTAATATTAGATAAAATTTCAACTACCATTGAAAAATTCAACTTGAAAAACCCTCACTGCTTTTCAAGGAGCTGAAGGCAGCACAATCAAGCTATTTATTAAGGAACAAGAAATAAATATGGCTGCTCATTTCAAATGCTGTATTCTCATGACCAAGTTGGAAAAATATCAGCTGCTATAAAAAAAGACTTAACAGACCTCAGTTTTAGAAGCCTTGGTTATGTTGGAGGTAGAGTGGCATCTCACTAACAGCTTTAAAAGCTGTCTGTGAGGACCAAACAAGCAAGACAGTCATTTATTATTAGCTCACTGTCTGGTCCTAGGAGCTCCAGGAGGGTGTGAGAACACAGGGACAGGCAATAAGAACAGGAACAGACTTGTGTGTTGTCACCACAGGTCCCATTGAATCAGATCAACCACAACTGGAGACTGTCTGAGCCCCCCTACCACAGCTCCCGTGGTGATTCTGGCAGTTAATCCACCAGAACAGTCTTAATACTTTAATGAAGTTGCCCTTAAAGCAACAGCACAAAGGCGTTGGTAGCTGCAGTGCCCTCCCACTCCATGCATTTTGTAGGGCAGAGCACACAGAAAGCACCATTACTTTGTCCTTATTTAGGTCAAGTGTTCACTTAGATGTATAAAACACTGCATCAATTATTTAACCCACTCTGCAGAGTCCCTCAGGGCTCTGAGGCTGCTCCCACCAAGGTGTGCACATACCTGGTCTGCTAGCATAAGTACTGTTTTCATCGTAAACCTGCGAGAACAGAAGTTGAAGAGGTCTTCCAGGCTGGGCCCCAAAAGATCCATGACTAGAACATTGTAGTCCTTTTCTTGACCATACCACCTGCAACAAAGGAAATGATCCAGCATTAACAGGAATCCTAATGCAGCCCAGGATGCCATCCGTGCTCTCAGCTGCAAGGGCAAGCCGCTGACTAATGCTCCATCTTGAAAGCTAACGAGAAATTAATGCTGGTAGTGTCTTATTTTTCCTGGAAACAAAAGTCTGAGCACAAACCAGAACACACAAGCTGGCAATTTTCCCTGAAGAGAAAACACTACTACATTTCAACAACCAAAATACCAAACACCAGAATGAAAGTGCAACCAAAGCAGCAGTGTCCTTATACTGAGGGGTGTGTACAACACCTGGACTGAAATTCCTCTGCAGGACACTTTACACTCCTTGTTCCTGCATCATTTCACTTCACAAAACCATCTGGACATGCTTTAGGCTTTGTTTTCAGGTTTGACTTCTCTGCACCACACCAAAGCAGCTCACTCATATACTTCTTAATGCATTTCCCAATTTAAAAAATGCCAATCAAGTTCTGCTGTCCAGTAAGTAGAATATAAAGGTTTTTTATCAGGTTTTCAACATCATAAAGAAGGAAGCACTTAAGTGTCAGAAATGCAAAAGTAGAAATATAACAAAATACTAATTGCAGCTATACCACGGTAGTTACCCTTCAGTGCCTAATACACCAATTTTGGGCAAAAATAAAGGCTAACAATGCTGTGAGGATGAGTGGAAGTCCTTCCATGGGTATTTCCCCTTCCAATCCACGTTTAGCACTTCCAGCATAGCTCTGCTCTACGGTATCTGCAGTTGGGGGTAACATCTCCCCACCTAAGCTGCCTGAGCAGAGCTGGAGCCACACCCTGGACTCCTGCACATCTCAGCTGTGAATCTCCACACTTCAAATGGGCACTGAGAGATAGGGCTGGAATATTCTCCTCTGCAGTCCTTCTGCACGTCCCAGATAACTACAGTTAAGTGGCAGCTGTGTGTGAAAAACTGTTTTTGAAGCTGACACGACACCTGATTGATCAGAGGGCTGCAATTTAGCCTTTTCTAAGCTCCTGGTCCTTATGACAAGAACCTACTGCCCATAATCCAGGGAGATTTTCCCTCAATTTCCCAACACCAGTGGCCCAGACAATGCACCCCAAGGATGTCCCTCATAAGAAGAGCGTGCAGATAAAAAAAATAAACCTCAAAATTCAGCTAAAGTAGCAGCTGGGGCTTAAATATCTGTACAGACACTGTATTTCCACTTTAGGCAATGACTCCAGTACACCAATGCATGGTTGTCTGGAAAACAGTTACCACTGATAAAGTCAACAAATTCTTTGGTACTCACAGGATTCCAAGCTTAGCTGGGGTAGTAAAATAAAATGTTTACAAAACCAGAGAGAAAAGATTCTATATTTGGATTTGTTTCAGGAACTACTGGCCTGTACCTTCCCAGTGTCTGGATTCTAGTAGAAACCATGCCCTTCATCCTGCATTGTTATAAATCTGATAAAAGTTATAGTGAGTGTGGCTCCCACTCCTTGCTTTACAGATCAGTCTAGGACCTTTATTCATTCCCTACATCAAAATGGGACGCAGAAAATATGTATTTTGAAAGCAGTCATTCCAATGAAAGGTCAACAGAACAGGTCTATAAACAGGAACAACTCCAGGGGTCACAGGTGAAAATGAAACATTATGGTCACCTAAAGTAATGAAAATTGGGCCAAATTACCTGCCTAGGTATTCTGTCCTATGAAATTTAGGTTTGATGTGGAAAAAAAAAAACAAACCCAAACTAGAGATTAATGGGCTGAATTAAGAATTCTAAGGTGTAAATCAAGATCTAGATAAAGTATTATTTTCTTCAAGGGATGGGATTCTAATTGAGATGCTGAGTGTAATTGTTCAGCACAACAATGGTTCAGTACCCAAGAGATGCAGTGTAAGGGAAAAGGATCAAAGATCAGCCTTCACTTGAGCTAAGGAAATTTAGTTACAGCCTCACAGACAAGGTGAGGCTGATGCAAAGGAAGCCCACCCTGGAAGGTACATTTTAAAAAGCTTTTTGTTCCTCCATAGGGATCTGTCTGCTGGATAAGTGCAGTAATTCAGGATGATTGCACAACCTCTGTTCGACCTATTTCTATGTATGCACAAGAAAATTCTCATCTCCTGACCATTCTGCATTAGTGGAAAGCACATTCAATTCTCCAAGACAAAGAAATAAGGCAGAACCTCTTAACATTTCATTTTCATGTTTACCTGCCTGTAATTCCTCACAGAACACTGTGACACCTATTCATTTCACTACTGGCAACTGGAACTTCTTCCAAGGTATCGGAGTAACTCGCGTTTTATTTACTTTGCTAACACTCCAAGTAAGTTTTCATTTCCCTTGGAACATTTCCAGGGAAAATGGGATTAAGGAGTAAGGCTACATCATGTCCATTCAAGGTGTAGGAGCTGCTACTACTGGCAGCTCTGAATGAAAGAACATTAGAAATCATGGCTTTTCTTAGAAAAACTTAGGATATATAAGAGCTGGTGTCCCAAAATGAGATCTTCCCAAATTCTAATACTGCATCAGCAGGGAAAATGGAATGATCTACTAATATGAGGGAATGATCCATACAAAGCTGTGGCAACAATTCTGACACTGGCACCTTAGAATAAAAATGTCCCCACATGTCTGACAGAGCTCCATGGTCTTTTGTCAGCACACTTGGAAGTCCTTTCCCTCATACTAAAGTTGAGGAAACAATACATTTTAAGCAGGGAGCGTTTTGGAAGAGAGTGAGAAGTGGGAGCAAGAGATTTAACTACTTGAGAACTCAATTCGGGTGGGTAATTACTCTCATTTAGTTACATACAATGTATTATTTCAAGAAGAGAAGACAATTTACTAGAAAAACTTCTCCTAGTCTTTCTCTAATTGATTCCTACTGTGCTTTACAACCTTAGACAAAACATTAACAGGACAGAATGATGAGGAATAGTTCAGCTTACCCTTGAACAGGCAGTGTCACACAAACATCTGATACAGATCTCACAAACCTACGTGAGCTTCAAGGTGTGCCCAAGCTCCCAGGCAGGAAAATGCTTCATCACTCTCCCTCCCTTCCCTCATCTCTTTAAAGCTACATAGCAACCTATTCCAATTAGTCAGAATACAGTAAAACCTCTTTTATGAAGCTTTTTATCAGAGCACGGTTAAATGCTGAGCACAGTGACCTTAATTTGACTGCAGTGACTTGTCTGTGTGAAAGACCAAGACTGGCCACATCACCAAGTTTCCAAATCATGTGGTTTGAGCTCTGATCTATTGTCCCAACAGCAGCACAGAGCTGAAATTTTCTAACATCTTGGATTTCAGTATTTGAGCTCTGTGGGAACATTTAAGTCACACCACAGAGTGGTCTGAAAGTGTTTCAGTTTCCAAATAATACACAATAAAGCCGGTATGATGCCAGGTCACATGATGAGTGGATGTTTACTTGAACTGACATGGTGTGGTTTGTTTAATTCTCTTGACTAACCTTGAGACAAGGAAGTGAAGTCTTGATGCCTATCTAGTAGGTGGTAGCAAATACTGTAGTCAGCTCTACCCAAACTTAAAATCCTTTTGCCTTTTCAGAGCTGTGTATTTCAAGAATCAATAATGCCTATTTCAGCAACTGCATATTCTGTAAATAATGTCAAGGACAAAAGAAATGTTGGGGGAAGTGTTTATTCATAGCTTGGATCGTTTTGTTTGGATTTTTTATTTGCTTTAGCTAAGAACACATTTCATTTGGTTATAGTATTTTTTTCACATCTTCCTTTGAAAGGGTCAAACAGAACTAGGCCAACTAAAAGAGAAAGGGGGATGAAGGGCTAACAGAATGCACACAGAGGCCATGAAATTCCAGCCCAGTTTCACACTACTGTCCCACTCACACAATTCCAGTCAATAATCAGCAGTTTCATTCACTACACCGGCAATTATGATAATTACAGCAAGGTAACAACTCAGCACAAGTACCAAAAATGTGTGAGAAATAAATAAAGGGATTCAGGAGATTCACACTAAAAAAATCCTATTCAGATCAAGATGAAGAAAATTACTAAACTAGTAAATGACAACTGTTAATCAATGGTAAAGAAACTCCAAATCCCAGAATTCTGAAGCCATGGAGGCAATAAGGACACCTTGCTTTATCTACAGCTTATATAAAAAAACAGAACATAAGCTCCGTGTCACAAGAAACTGTTCCCACCACCAGACAAACCATGACAAGACCATTTTGTTCCAACTTAATAAAAGCTCTTCTCAATCAACACCTGCTTTACCAGGTAACCCATCCTCCACTAAAAGCTTCTGTCATCTCCATCACTGACTATTCCCACAGGGGCTCTGGCAACCTGGAATTACAAACACAACTACAGGAGGCTGTGCTTTTGTGAAACAAAAAATATCTCCTGGTGCCTCACTGCAGGGAAGGACAGTGCTTCCAAGACTGGAATATTTAAACCTTTACACTTCCAGAAATGCTTATACTCCCATTACAAAAAGGGTGATTTTGACTTCTTTGACGTTACATAAACTTCTGCCACTTTCATAAATTATGGTATGTGACCCTATGATTACTCTGTGTACTCCTATGTAATTAAGTTTCCCAGCACTCGGGTTTTCAAGCAACAAGTTAAAGAGTTCTCGTGACAAAAATGGAGATTTTCAAAAGAACTACAGTGGGTAAAAAAGCTCATAGGACAAAAATTTGCAGTGAAAAAGCAAGCTGGAAAGAACTTGCTAACAGAATTACCTGAGATCATCTAATTAGTAAGTCTGACAAGTCAGCAGGCACATAAGGGGGAATATGCAAGTCTGGAAGGCCTCATGGACACAAAGGATTCAGACATCCTACAGAATCCAAATGGCACTGATCTGATGAACACTCTGGAACTGTATTCCATTCCTGCCAGCCCTAAGTCATTTACACAACAGTCTCTGAACTGGGCATTAGTCAGGTGATGGGACTAAAGAGAAAACACTGACCTCCCTGTAATTACAGAGCTCTAATATCCCTGAAAAATGCCAAGGAATCCTAACCAGGCAAAGTGCAGCTGTTCCACACAGAACCTGTGAATTGGGATCACTGCTGCAAGCCCTGTCACCAACATTAAGGAAAGGAAATCCAAATCCCAACAAGGGCAGAAAAGAGACTTCAAGAAAGATAGGAAGATTGTGACCTCTGCAATCACACATTCAAACAGCTCAGCAAGGCAGTTAGAGAGTTATTTATAGATTATAAATATTACATATTATAGAGTCTCAGCAATTATTCATTATAGATACAGAAGGACGGGAAAAGGGAAATGCTATTAACAAAAATCAGGGAAAAAAGAACTGGCAATTGACTGCTTGTGGGTCCCAGCATTATCCTTAGGCACAGAAGCTCTCTGGCTCTCTCTGTCCAACAACACAATCATGAGCACTGCCCCGCTGGCCTAGAAAGTTGTGATGTTGCACCTGACTGATTCAGACCCTCCTGCTCCCATGTTCTCCCATGTTCTCAGCACAGACATTTCCTGACAAACCATGTCATTGCAGACAAATTGCAAAGTGTATTATGTCTGTAAAAATACAGTGAGTCTCACAGAAACTGAAGCAACACATGAAAGAAAGGTAATCCATCAAAGATTCATGTCTAAATTGACACATATTTTATATTTCTGCTTTATCTCCCGTGAAACTGGAAAAGTACTTAACTGTTAGCCAGCTAGGAGTAATATAAATGAACTTCACATAATATGGCATGACTGAAATCCTGAAGTGGAATATTTAGCAGATGTCACCTAACGTTAGTTGCCATGGAGAGCATGAATTAGGCCACCCAAGTACTAAATAAAGCAACAGCCATGAACACCCTACGCTACGGAGTTGGCTCCACTCTATAAATAAAATTCTGTATCACTTTTTGTACAGTTCTGAGAGCAATACATGAAGCATGCCAGCACAACTCATCCCCTCAGCAACGAGGTGCTTTCATCTGCCCCGTGGTATGTTAAAAACATGCAGCTGACTCCCTTTGCTGAGCTGTTTAATAAACTACATTCACATCTGGGAGGAACTGAGGAGCTGAGTTTCCCCTGCAAAAGTCAGGAGTTTCAGTTCAGTGAGAAGGTGAACCATTAATCCACAGCTGGGACAGGAAACATCATAGAGGAAAAGAGTATTTTAGTATTATCTCCGCTGATCATTTGTTTCAAACAGGAGTAATACTGACCTCAAACTCCAAAAACTGAGTTAAGGCAAGGAGAAAAAATTCAAACAGTGGTCTCTCCTAGATGCTCTGACAGAATCCACGAAAACCAATTAAGACAGAAGTTTACACTGGTGGAAAATAAATATTTAAACAGACTTATTCTCTTAGTAGAGGAACCGTAGGTATTCATTTAAAAGATTAGCTTCCATTTTATTTACAGCTCTGAGAATAAGAGGCTTCTGGTTACCTATCAGATGGTTCAACCCTTCAATATGCAGAATTAAGTAATAACAAAATTAATAGTAGGCTTTACCGATAGAACTTTTTTTTTTTTTTTGAAGTGGGAGTGGGGTTTCTTGTGGGTTTAGTGGGTATTTTTCTGTTTTTCTCCTGGTGGCTTTTTTGGTGGTTGGTTGGGGTTTTTATGCTGCAGGAAGTTACTGAGAAAACAGTTTAAAATGAAAGTGTTTGAGAAGTGTATTTACAGGTTTTTAAGTACTGCTAAAAATCAGTCTTTCAAGTGCTTAAGGCAGAATCAGTGGTGAGAACTCTTAAGATTACCAACCTTGACCACGTTTTTCCATCACAGGTAGTATTTAACAAAGATGTATAAGGGCAGATTATGTTGTTAATAATTATTCAGCAACATGGCAGTAATCAACCAGAAGCACAAATATTGTAGATAATTTAATTTTTTTCCCAGAAAACTCAACTCAATTGAGAATTTCTCTCTGAAATTCTCAACATCAAAATATTTGCAAGTACTGCATTGAAAAATTCAGAAGTGTGAGAGATTAACTTATTCAGTTTCCAAGAGAACTTTGCAAAAAAAAAAAAACCAAAAAACCAAAAAATACTAATTCAGCAGCTTTTTGTTTTTAAACTTACAAATAGCTGATCTACATCAAGGATACAACCAATAGCTCAAGAACACCATAAATGGCAAAAAAATCAAGAGTGGCTGTCCCAGGTAATTTGAATAATTGCTTTTATGAATAGAGTTTTTAACAGAGTTACACTGCGGACAAACATCCAAAATCAAACACATTCTGCTACATTCCTCCAAGGCAGAACCAGGAATTGGGGAATAAAGGTGGATAGTCCCAACTAATAGGATCAGTGCCCAGTTAACAAGATTACAGCTCAAAATGCTTTGTCACTGAAAAAAAGCAAAGGGCAGCTGATGAGTGAGAACAATGAGAGTAAGCCCAGCAGAATGCTGGGGCCTGGCCACTGTGTCCTAAAGGCACAGCAGACTGTCACAATGTTAAGCTTGGTTCAAGAGCCTTTTGTGAAAAATTAAGGTAATAATTAAGCAAAATTTGTACATCAAGAAGAAACCACGGCTTGAAAAGATCTGTGTTTTATGGAAGGTTTTGGAAAACTTCTTGGGCAAGTTCAGAAACTTTGCTATTCTTCCAGGAAACAATAAGTAGCAAAGTTAAAGATCTAAAAGGATTTTGAATATTCAAGGAATGAAATTTCCAATTCATTCATTCCACTCTCATTTTTTGCTGTTTTCTGTGCAAACATATTCTATTATAGTGGAATTAAGCACCAAGGCCCCTCATCCACCCTCCATGACAGTGAAGGCTCAGTGTTCACCCCACAGAAGCAACATTAAACTTTTAACTCCAAAACTGAGATTTCTGCTCATTAGTTTCTTGCAATGAACCATAAAGTCCATCAAGTCAACCCTAAAGGCTGTAAAAAAAAAGTGCTTCGTTCAAGATAAGTTAGACATGTGTTCTGGTCATTTTAAATTGGCAATCCCAACTAAAGGCAGGAACTCAGCTTTATGAACGGGAGCCCCAAATAAATGAGCAATCCATACCTCACTCATTATCTCAACTCTGTGAGTCACAAAACCACAGCAGAGACCACTTGAGTGAGGCAAAGTCCCATCATACAACTTCCAGGAAGTTGATCTTGGCCACTGCATCACTTAAGTAGGTGAAAAATAGAGGAAAAGTCCCTCGCTCTTAAATGAGAAATACAAATTTTCATGTTGATGTGTCCAAGATGTGCAGCACTGAGATAAAAGAGCTGCTGAGTTCATTTTATAAAGCATGGCAATGGGGAAAGCTTGGCATGATTCCTTCATTTCCTATCAAATTCTTGTGCTGCTGTTGTTTAAAGGTGTCACATTACAGAAATTTTACCAAATGTATTGACTTTCCTTCAGCTTGATTCATCCTTGTGAATACCCTGAGCCAGGAACAGCTTATTCCAATGTGACAGCATATTATTATAAAACAATGGTGGCACATGGATTATCAATGACACATGCAAAGTGACCTAAGTATTGACTTGAATTCACAGTGCCATGAATTCTATCTCTACTAAACACAGAACATTTCAACATTTGTCACAAGAACT
Organism: Acanthornis magna; assembly: GCA_036785705.1. Taxonomy (NCBI): domain Eukaryota; kingdom Metazoa; phylum Chordata; class Aves; order Passeriformes; family Acanthizidae; genus Acanthornis; species Acanthornis magna. The sequence goes on from JAWUZG010000092.1 coordinate 10,640,109, forward strand.
GTGCTGAGTACCCTGCTCAGCATCCTGTTAAACAAGATAAAGCTAAGAATGCTGGTTTAGAACTCCTAAAGTATCACCAGATCCACACAGCAAGGTAATAACCAATGCCAGCAGCCCAGGGAACCTCTCAAGCAGAATCTGGCACATTAAATTAGATATAAAATTAATGCTGCTTCTGAAAACAAAACCAGTATTTCCAACAATTTCCTAAGAGAAACTTTTCTAGAAAAATATCACAAAGATTAACATTGTGAGAAACTGAAAGGACTGACTGACATTATCTAACCCATTAGCACATTTCAATCCATTATCCACACCTTTAGCACAATGAGTCTATGAATCAATTTGTTGAGTGTTGCCTCATTTATGCATTCTCAATTTTTTTGTAACCTTGTATTATTTTTAGGGGGTACAAGAACATCAAATACAGAGGAAAGTTGTAGTTGAAACTAGAAGCAAGTTTCTCAATATGCAAGGTTATCACCAGTACTTCACAGGGCATTTTAACCAAATACAAGAAATTAAATAGTTTCTCAGTGGAAAAGCCAAAAATTTGCAACTTGGGCCTCATTACAGCACCACTCACACATTTACTTTTCAAAAAAAGTAGTTCAAGAATGCCTGCTTTTCCAGTTCTCTGATGAAACACCTGATATCTGCCTGCTCTGGCTGTTTTCCCAGTTATCCCTGTTTTAGCATGCAACCAGACTGTGAAAGCTTTCCAAAATGCAATTCCTGTTCTTTCAGTTCTGAAATAAAAGTACTACATTTGAAAAAAGAAGGAAACTGTAATCCAACAGAAAGACTGCATGGGTTTTCACATCAGCAAGTCTGTTGAAGCTGCAAGTATTTAATTCAGGTATGCTGATTGTATCCCTGCAAAAGGCTGGAGTGAATGAGGACAGATGGTCAGGACAACACTGTCTCCTCCAGCTCACATTCAGGATCAGAGCCAGTTGTGTTTGGGGGAAGGAGGAGGGAGCTATTAACCTCAGAAATGCAGATTCGTACTGGGCATTGTTCAAATTAATACAGAATCTTGGCTTTGTTATCATTAGAATTTTAAAGCAGACCCTAAATGTCACTGTTGATCCTGTACAAAGTCAGGAAGAGTTAAATGAAATGGAGTCCACGGTTTGACACAAAACCCAAACTAGAAAAATTTGTGCAGCTCAAGGAACAAAAATCTTTTATGCCATTGTTTGAAGGGAAAAATTACTAACAGTAAAAACAATTATTAACAAAGTTTCAAAAAAAAAAAAAGAACGACTTGTACAAAGTCTCCTGGAGAAAACTGAAGTTTCACGTAACTCTTTGATGCCCAGATTCAGGAGCTGGGCACTACCTCAGGGTAACACCTCGATAATCCCATGAGGAGTAACCCCTCCTGGAGTCCTGCACCAGCGATTTCCTTCCAGATTGGGAAATTCTGAAACCCTGCCGAAAGTTTCTGCCAGAATACGAAACAAGGAGCTGCATAATGAGGAATTGGGAGGGATTAATGCCGGCACTTTAACCCGTAAGGAAAGCCTGGTGACGCATCTGTTGCGGGCAGCAGAAAGGAGCTGCTGCCATTTCATTCCTGCTCCAGGTTCTCCGCAGTCTCAAGGCTGGCGGCTCACAACTATGAAAGGAAAAAGGCACAAGCCCGAGCACGTCCCTTGTCCCACCAGGAGAAGGGGGAGGGTTAATCACGTCCAGCCGCCATTTTCTGAGCGGAGCAGGAAGACATGTTGGAACAAAAAAAAAAAAAAAAAAAAAAAAAAAAAAAAAAAAAAGAGAGAGAGAGAGAGAGAGGCAACAAAAGAAAGCAGCCATTTCCAGGGCCGGTTCGCAACTCTCAGCCTCTTGGAGAAAGAGCCTCCTCACACTTTGTGCTAATGGACACAAGAATTTCTCGCAGCTCAAGGGCTGCTGGGTGTCTCGCTCTCCATAAAGACAGCAACCCTGCGAAGGAACCCAGCGAGTTGGAGAGCCTGGAATGGAGCTTTCCCATCTCAAATCCCTCATGGATAAATTTCTTCTCATGGTGGTGCCCTGCCTCACACTAAAAAGTATACAACAACTCTCAACCTACACTAATAAGCATGACAAAAAAAGTCATACCAACGATACAGAAAAGCCACTAGCACACACGGCTGATTCCTACCGTATATGTGGGATGCCAACTCCTCCCTGCAGGATCTTGTACAGTTTGCTTTCATAGAGCAGCTGGGGATGCCGAGCCTTCTGAGACTCCAACTTCACAGCAACTTCCTGCAGTGAGAGGGAACAAGGAGTCAGAGCAGAGCGTCCACCGAGCACTGAGGTTTAAGGGGCACAGCACTTCCACATCCCCCACACACCCCTGATGCAAACGCTTTCAGGTATATATTTATTTATTTCCGAGCTCGACGTGCTGCGTTTTGTCGCGTCTTCAAATAAAATCCACATCGCGGTGATTTGTACATAAATATCCATCCCGGGTCATGCAATTGAGCTTAGAGATGTGGAGTCTTCAGAACCACTTAAGTGAGGAAGAACATACGTGGGTGTTTCTTCTTTACAGCTCAGAGCCGTGAGGGGGAGGAAGAAAAGAAAAAAAAACCCAAAGGAAAAGCTGGAAAAACAGGGGGATCTTCTTTGTTTCTATTAGTGTTGATGAAACGAGATACAAAGTGTTCCCCAGCTGAGGCAAAGGAGGAGATGAATGGCGGGCGAGGGACGACGACTTTGGCCGCTCACAAAACACAAATACGCTTAAATATGTTTTCCCATAATGGTTTTCGCCTCTTTTCTCCTCTCGCAAGTGCTGGGTGGGGGAGCCCACGACTGCAGGGCTCTGCTGTGGAAGGGGCAGCGAGGAAGCCCCTCGGGGGTGGGGGGATGAAGACCCTCGGGAGAAAGTGGGGGGATGAAGGGCCTCGTAGAGATGAGAGGGGAAGGAAGATCCTCGGGGAGGAAGGAACACTCCCACCCCGGGGACACAGAGGGCACAGCCGGGGACAGGTGGGGCTCGGGGTGGCGATGGCTGGTGCCCGGCTCCCCCCGGGGAGCGGAGAGGGGAGTGCGAGCGGCTCTTACCTCACCGTTGGTGATGTTGATCGCCAAATAGATGTCCCCAAAGGAGCCCGACCCGATCTTCCGCACCAGCTTGTATTTGCCTCCGACAATGAACTCGGCCTTGGAGCCGCTGCTGCTCGCCATGGCGAGGGGCGGCTCTCGGGCCCTCCCGGCCGGCTCGGCGGGACAACGAGGGCTCTACGGCCGCCCCCGAGGAGGGAAAAGGGGCTGGAGGGGGGAGAGCGGCGCAGCCAAGGACGGTCCCCGCGCTCAGCTCCAGCCGGGCCCCTCGGGCGGGCGCCCCCCCTGCGCGGCTCTGCGCCGCTCCCCGGCTCTCGGCACGCTCCAGAAACACGAGAAGCGGCCCCCGAGGTGCTTGTGAAGGCAGGGAGGGGAAAGGGGGGGGACTCGCGGGGTCGCGGCGGCCGCCGGCCGCTCACTCGGCCGCCGCCGCCATCTTGTGCCCGAGCCGCCGCCACCGACACAAAATGCCCCCGGCGCGCGGCCGCCGCTTCTTCACCGCGCGGGGCACGCTGGGAGCGGGGCGGGGCGCTGCCGCGGAGACCACGCCCCCTCAGGTGGCTGCACCAATCACCGCCCTCGCTTAGCTCCCCGCCCACCAGCCTAGCGCGGCGATTGGGCACGCTGCGTGCGCGCGCATGCGCACAGCGCCGCCCCGCGGGTCCGGGCGGAAGAGGGCGGGGAAAGCTGACGCGCCCTCACTCGCTCTTAAAGGGACAGGCGGCCGTGAGGATTTTTGGGGTGTCAGCGCTGCCCGCCCGACCCTGAGGCACCGGGGACCCCGGGACAGGGTTTGGGTCAGCCACCACCGAGATGCCGCCCCTCACATGGGGCTGTTCCCAGGCTCTTCTCGAAGCCCAGGCCCCAACCTCTGTGTGTGTTAATGGGCTGGTTTGTGAATAAATAAATACAGAATAACTTCGCTCCATGGAGGTGTTTAAGGAAAGGTTGGATGTGACACTCAGTGCTCTGGTCTGGTGACAAGGTGGGGATTGGCCACAGGTTGGACTCAATGATCTTGGAGATCTTTTCCAGCCTCAGTGATCCTGGCTTGTTGTGATTCTTTCCATGAGTGTGGCAGAGCACTGGATCAGCTGCCCAGGGCTGTGTGGAGTCTCCCACTCTGGAGACATTCCAATCCCACCTGGGCGCATTCTTGTGTCCACTCTTCAAGGCCTGGACCATCTGCAGAGGTCCCTTCCAGCCCTAACAAATTCGTGATTCTCTGAAATCCACAACCTCCTTTCCCCAGCCCGTATCCACAGGGGGATCGTGGGGCCGAGCCGTGCCCGCTCCTGCACACACAGTGCTCCATCGCCCTTCCCTGCCCCACAATTCACCCTCAGCCCCTCACCCTGGGCCTGCTGCCGTGCACAGCAATGCAGGCCCTGGGTCATCGCTCCAGGTGAGGGCCCAGGAGCAGCCGTGACCCCCTGACAAGGACACCGTGAGCAGAACCTCCCAGCAGGGCCACATCCCTTGTCCCTGCAGCTCTTCACGTGGCCCCTACACCCGTCTCTCTCCTAGCCAGTGTCACCCTGACCCAGCGCCTCGTGCTCCAAGGGCAGATCCTGCTGTCTGTCAGAAGTGAAATCTCCCCATTGCCCCCTCGCTCGCTGTGAGTTTTCCCTTTGCAGGAACACCAAACTGTGAATTCCCGGTGACTCATCGTCACTCCCTGTCACAGCAGCGTCTTCTGCCGTGCAAGGCTACATTTGGGAAATGATTCAGTCTGCAGGAGAGAGAAAGCTCCTCCAGTAATGTAGCTCATGGATGTAGAAGGAAAGCCTACTCAGGGTGTCTGCTTGGAAGGCAGGCAGGCAGAAACTGCTTCCCAGCTTGCCTGGTGTACCCAAAGCCATAGAAATAATAAAAATATGGATTTTAAGACTGTTCTATGGACAGATTTTTTTTTTTTTTAATGGCTAACTGCTTTGGATAAAAGTGAGATTGAGAGGTCCAGGTTAGGGCATACCAGTAGGATATGAAGGTGGAGGAGTTCTCTCAAAGAACAGCATCCACATGGTGGAAGAAGCTTTCCTTGCACTCACCATGTTGCTTTCTAGCTTGGTAAAAACACTTTCTGCCTGCACAAGTGCAAAAGAGCCCTGGCTTGTGTCCATCTGGCCGTGAGGCAGGAAGGGAAATCTGTGATTTGCCTGAGCTTCTTCCTGTGGTGGACTCAGTGAGCTCCAGATGACTCCACAGTGAGATACCGGGAGGATTGGAGAGGGAAGATTGGCAATGCCCTGCACGGCAAATATCATCTCCAAATTCCCCCTGTGTTTCAGGGAGCTTAAATCCAAGGTTTTACTACAGCTCTCTCTGCGTCTCTGATAGAAAAATGAAATGCAAATGACTCAAAATCAGCCAGATGCACCAGAAGGAAAACGATGCTCCGAGAACGAGCTGGCCTCCAACTCATTCCCACCTCGGCTCTGTCAGGGAGCATTTGTGCAGGCAAGAATATCCGCACTCTTGTCACTCACAGGGATTGTGGATCTTGTGTGGGGGATCTGGGATGCATCACACACTCCTTCAGGGGGCTGGAGTTTCAAGGGCAAATGAGGTATCTTCGAACATCACACCCGTTCCTGAAAGCAGAGCCCCGTGTCCTCAGGTGCCCCCTGTGATTCGCAGACAGCTCAGGGCTGATGTGCCTCTGTCGCCCTTTGGGGCTGAGTTGTTTTTAATGGTTGCTCAGGATGGGATTCGAGCAGTTGGGAGGCGTTCGGCTTGAGTCACGTATCCTTGGAGGAGCTGGAAAAACAGGTCTGGAGCTGCTGGCCCAGGAAAGAGCCCCATGCCTGGGTATGCAGGAGAGCAGGATCTGCTGGGCTAGGCAATGCTGCCACCTCCTGCCTGCTGGGGACAGCTCTGTGTCCTGGGGACAGCTCTGTGTCTGCTGATAGCTCCTCGTCCAGGGGACAGCTCTGTGTCCATATCTCTGTGTCCATACCTCTGTGTCCAGGGATTGGATTTAAAATTCCAATTAAATAGCACTGAAAATGTAAGTTGGGAGGGGAATTTCAGGCTGAGCTGACCCGTACAGGGTGGTCTCTCTTCTTCATCGTCTCTCCCTCCTACTCGCCCCTCTCACTGCCCAGCTCTGGCAGCTCGTCAGACCTTCCATGGTCAGCTCAGCTCTCCAAATCGACAGAAATGTTTCCAAATGGTTTCTCCTGGTGGTTTCTCTGGGTTAATGTTCTGCCAGGCTGGTGACTCTGATGGAGCTCCAGGGGACGGTGCAAGGGTTGTCCCAGGTTGGTAATGGCATGGCAGAACAACAGACAGGAGGGATCAGATGGAAAACTGAAGGAACATACCCCACTGCCTGGAAAGGAGCTCTGCAGACACTCAGGAGAGAGCATGAGAACCCACGAATTCCCTGCTGACAGGGAGAACACCAACCTCCTGCTCATTACTATTTTTTGCATCTTTCAGGGCCGCTGAGACAATGAAAACATCTTTATATCTGCATCACTTGAGAGAGTGAAAGGAATAAATCCTGTCTCTTCCCTTTCCAAAAGGCAGGAGAGAAGTCCTGCAGCATGACCTACCCTCCAGTGTGAGCAGCCCTCATCTTCAGCCCGAGGTCTGATCTGCTCTCTGAAGTGTTTATTCTCTCAGAGAGAAGGAGAACCCTGGGCAATTTTACCCCATTTTCCCTGTAAGTGAGCAAAACCCGGGTGCAGATGAAACCAAGACACCACCAATGGGTGTCACGGAGTCTTGGGCAGCCAAAATCACTTCAGAATCCTTTGCTCTGTGCCAGGAGGGGCACGTGAGCTTCTGACACAACTGAGGGATGTGTGTTCAGCCAGACGTGGGGACAGGTTTGCAGTCCTAGCAGGTCCTGGTCTGGAACACCCTCTCTGCTCTGGCACCTGCCCACACCTCACACCAGCAGCGTGTCCTTCACTCAGAAACCTCTGCCCTCCCTCCCAAGCCCCTGCCTTCAGCTTTGAGCTGACCTCAGCTCATCCTCCACCTAGCTATTTTTAGCAGAGCTTATGGTGTTTGGGAAAATGGCTGGAGAGGAGCAGCTTGTGCCAGCAGGAACCAAACCAGGCTTGTTCTGGGACCCTGTGTGAGGCAGCTCATCTTCGGATGCTCCTGCCCAAGGACAGGTGGCTTTGCCACCCATCTGGCCAAACCCTCCTGTCCCTCAAGTGCCTCTTGCAGAGCAGGGTGACGTGGGGCTCACCAGGACACTGCAGGGTGGCAGGAGGGATCCAGTCCCTCCACATTCCATGGGCAATGTCCTGCCTCACACCCACCCACGCCAAGGGCTCCCAGAGGCACCGCAGAGGTGCTGCTGGCCACCCCTGCCACAACCCCTTGTCCCTGCCCTCCTGTCGCTCCCTCCCCTGCACTGGCACAGGGCTGTGGGGAGCCAGCCCAGGGAACTGCTCCAGGTTGAAAATAACTCCGTTTTTCCGGAACAGTCTGACACTGGCAGCCTTTGCCAGGCTGGATCTCAGTGCAAAGTTTCAATGCCAGTGCTGGCACGAGGCAAGAGGCACCATTATTTTTGGCAAGGGCGCCTGCTTGAAGTGTTTGCACGCAACCCTCAGAAAGTTGTCAGCCCCTGGAGTTGCAGCCAGAACAGGCGATGCCTTTTTGCCTCAGCAGGGATATGAGCAGCCATGAAATCATGGAATTTCATCTCCAACACTGCTGCAGGAGAGGATCGTGGAGATGAGGATGGGACAACGCTCCCCCACTAATGCCAAACCTTCTTGCTTGACCACATCATATCTCCAGACAGATCCCAGCATCCACAGCCATCGTGCCTTGATTGTCCTGCAGCAGGGAAAGGACACAGGAGATGGGACGTGGCTTTGGGACAGAGCCTGGAGCAGGCTGGGACAGTGGGACAAATCTCATTCTTGCAGTGCTTGGATTGAACCAAAGGTGTCTGTGTCCAGGGAAAAGCCCACAATGCCACTTCCAAGCCTTGTAAGAGGTTAGAGGGGAAATTTGCACTCTGGGACATTCTTGGTTGTTTGGAGAGAGGATTTTTTCTTTAAGGTATTGGAGGAAAAGGGGGATTTTCAAGTAATTTGGATGATTCACAGGAAATGTTGTCAGCGCACAGCTGAAGTTCCACCAATGAACTTGTTCCCTGGAAGACTTTCCTGCAGAGAGTGTGAAGCTGAGGTGCAAACTTTCCAGTGATGTCAAACTTGAAATTGCTTCGAGTGCTTGAGTGGATGCACTGGGAGGCGAGACAAGAGCCTCTGAAGGAGTCATGGGCCCAAAAAAGATGTAAATGGCAGCACAGCTGATTCACTGCATGTCAAGTGCTGTGGAGAAGTCTTCAGCAGCAGCTTCTCTGGTGCTTTTGAATTAATTACCCTGCTGGTGTACAGAGTTCTGGTATTTGGCAGCCGAGGCACATTTCCTCTGTGGCTGCTTAAATCAGTCAGGTTCAAATCACTGAGGTGAGTCTGCTCTAACACGAAATAATTCAGGTGGTGAATGACAGCTGACACACCTGGGAGTAAATCATCCTCCTAAGTACAATTGCTCGAACCATTTTAGGGAACATGGGTTTTGTACATGTCCTGTGCTGTGGTCTGGGATGTCAGGGAGGAGAAGAGGAACAAAAGCAGCTGGTGCAGTGTCTGCTGCTGCTCCCAGTGCAGGCTCTGGCTGTGCTTGCTGGACATTGCTGCTCTCCAGTGGCAGGAGCCAACTGAGCAGTCTGTCCCAGTGGCCCCATCGCCCTCTTTTCGGGGTGCTCTGGGTCTCTTTACACGCTGGGGGAGAAACGATGTGGAGCTGGAGCAGAGGCTGAGTTCCCCCTGAGCTTCAATATTTTTGTGAGCAAATTGCTTCCTCCCAGGATCGAAAAGAAAAACATTTGTGAGATCACCCCAGAGAGCCTGGAGAGCACTGGGCAAAGGAAAGGAGCCCCATCCCTTCTGGGGCTCATTTGTAAATGTTCCTGTGATTTTTAAATATGGTATTTCCTAAGCCACCCTCCTGATTTCTAAATCCTGAGGGAGGCTGGCAGAAGATAAGCTCTGCCAGATGCTGTGTGCTGGCCCAAGGGCATGGCATTGGGAAGCTACTGAGCAAAGTATCCCAGGATTTGGACTCAGGCTGGAGTAGCTGATTCCAGACAAATTGTGGCTAAGAAAACGTGGGATTCCAGCCCCTTTGTGTCCTCCCAGGGACGAGATCTACTCCTATCTTTTCCCTCCAACAGTCACCTGCAGGCCTGAACATCTTCTCTACTCAATGGATCAGCTTTTCAGGTCATTCAAAAGCTGATGCTTGCTGAGATTAAAAAAAGCCCAACAATGGGCTGAGAGATGCTGTTTGATTATGCCTGAATTTTTTCTCTCCCCTCCTCCAAAGATCATCACGAGCTCCGGTTCATTTGCTTTTGGGAAGAGCCCAGGGTGGAAAGTGCCAGATAAGGGGAAAGGCTCATCACATGTCATTGTCAGCACAGCACTGGAAATATCACTAACCAATCAATCAGCTCCTTGGTGCACAGGGCCCTGCCCCACGTCCCCTCTGGAGCTGCAGTCAGGACATGTGGTCCCACTTCAGGACCTGAGGAGCAGAACAAGCAAATGGAAAGGGAACGGTCTGTCCCGCTTGGATGCACTTGGGAATGAGCTCTGTCAAGGGCTCCTTCACTGATGGGCCCTCAGCTAATTTCAGCACTAATGATCAGAGCTCAGCACAGAGCAAGGCCATGGTTTGCAGCCTCCTCCATGTTGGACACTCCAGCCAATATTTAGGCACCCCAGGGGTGGCTCTGTGGGGTCTCACGGGGAGCTCTGAGCTTGCTGTGACCCAGACAGGGACACTCCAACTTCTGACTGCAGCTCCAGCACTCACGGCAGGGGCTCCCCCTGCATCCTCCTGTGCAGAGGGGAGCAGGTCCTGGCAGGGAGTGGTCCCTGCTGCAGAGCTGGAGGGATCAGATTAGGCTGCAGAATGGCTTCATGGTGGGAGCACAGCTCTGCCTGGCCTCGGTGGCACTGAGACTGGCTGAAAATACAGAGTTATTTGTCACTGCGTGAGCTCTCGTACCCACACTCCATTCTGAGCCAGCTCCTGTGGCTCTGTGAGGTGGTGGCTGATGCCTGGCACAGGAATGTCACCCAGCAAGGACACCTCACCCCCATTCCAGGAGCTGCTGGCCTGCACCAAACCCCTCTGGTACCTGGGGAGCAGATTGAAATCTCGTGTGTGACTCAGGCACAAGACTCATCACCTCTCTCCTAAGTGAGGCAGTCCCGTGCTGTCCCAAGTGTCCTGTGAGCCTGAATCCAGAGGGACACAGTGTGTGGTGGCTGAGCAGTGGCTCCCCACAGCAAGCGTGTGTTCCCTGGGCTGGTGGAGCCACACTCCTGGGACTGGGATCCCACCTGCCATCTCATGAGGTGATTTTTCAGTTTGAAGCTTCTCAAGAAAATTCAGATATGTCAATTTTCCTCCTCTGCTGGGACACAAAAATGGTCTCGATCCAGAAGGGAAGAAATGAGTGCTCAATGTTCACATGAGGGTGGACCTGCTGCTGCTGTGGGGTGCAGTAGGTGACAGCATTCCTTGGGTCAGGAAGTGGTGTGCCATGTTCCAGGGGAGCTCCTGCTCTGTGGTTCCATCTCAGGACAACATGTGAGAGCCACATGACAGCTCACCCATGCTCCAGCTCCAGCTGTGGCCCACAGCAGATGTTTACGGTATTCTTTTCCCAAGAATAGCCCCTAAACTCCCCCCAGACCTCCAACCTTTAGGAAGAGGTGGTGGTTCTTTGTGTTTAATAGCCCAAAGGATATTTCTTCCATGAATTCATCCAGTTCCTGTTTAATGCTTTGCATCTGTCACATCCTGTGGCGAGGAGCTCCATGGCTTAACTATACATTGCACCGAGAACCACTTCCTTTTCCTCGTTCCAAACTTCCCTTCAGGTAGTTTCGTTCGGAGCCTGTGCTCCTGCAGTGGCAGAGCTGGTGAGCAATCACCCCTCCATGCCCTCACACACCTCCCAAGGCAGGACAGATCTGTATCACCCTCCTCTCCCTCATCCCTTCTCCTGGCCATTCCTCATGCTGAGGCTGCTGCAGAGCTTGGGGCATTCCTGCTTCCCTTCTCTGAGCCTCTTCCACATCCCTCTGGAGACAAGGAAATAGGGAGAGCTGCAGGCAGCATCCTCAGCGTGGGCACATCACCAGCTCACACAGTGCCGGCACTTCCTTTCTCATCCTCTGTTTCTTCCCTACTCACTTCCAGCATCCAATTTTCTGCTTTCTCTGCTCCAGGCATTTTGGAAACACCATTTAGCACATCCCCCAAGATTCCTTTCCTGGGAGGGGATGCACCAGTCAGAGCCCATCACTGGGCTACCAGTGTTAGACTGGTTTTTAATGTGTTTTCTCTGCTTTTCCCTGAGTTCCCTTGGCTGCCTTGCAGTCCCACTCAAGCTCAGGGACATAGACCCAACAGCTCCTTGCAGCCTGCCCTTGTCTGCTCTGCTCTGAAGAGCTCAGTGTTTGTGCCAAACGTGGTCACTGTGCTGGCCCTGCCCTTTTCCAGCTAATTTGTGGACACCCTCAATGGCTTCCCACAGGTAATATCTCTCTACTGTGAAAACAAACCCTTTATTTCAGCCCTTCCTTTCCTGCCTGTAACAACTGCTCTGCCTAGCAGGTTTTTCCTCTCTCCCTCCCGTGTCCCTGAGGGGCTCCGGTGGGAGGCCTGGCCGGACATCTCACAAAAGAGGTTTCCTTCCCCAATCCTTGCAGGATGGCCCCGTGATCCCCCTTCGGCAGGAGCAGGAGCCAGGCTTGACAGAGGGTGCCAAGGCTGGTGGCTCCCACCACCACGGCCTGGGGAGGAGACCTGGGGCTGGGCGTGGGCTGGTGAGTCAGGGCGGCTCTGAGAGCTGGGAGTTCATTAATAATGGAGACACATTAATAATGGAGGTGTCCCTCTGACACTGCAGTCAGCCTGTGGCTGGAGGGAAGAGGATGAAGCAATGGCTGCTGACACAAGGGGAGCTCTGCCTCCAGCAGAAGCTGTTGATGGGCAGAACAACCTCAGTCGAGTGCTGCCACTTCGGCAGGAAGCTCCACATTACCAGAGCTGGGATAATCCCACAGGTATGAGGGATTCTGAGCTGTGCCTGGCGCCCAGGCTGAGCTGCCAGACCTCAGTGCCACCAGAACTGGGATGCCTGGCCATCATTTTATATTCCATGGCATGAGCCGCTGGGGATTTTCCACAACAAACTCCTCCCCAGTAAAGCATGCTCCTTGCCATGGTGTGACGTGGTGAGGAGAGGAGGACGTGTGGGCAACACCATGAGCTGTCCCACAGGCTCTCTGCTGCTGCCATGGACCTCTGCAGATCTCCTTCCACCTCAGCCTCTTTTCACCACTTCTGACTTTGTTCAGCCACATCTCCCTGGCTTCTCAGCCTCGGCATCAGGCAGTCCCAGCTCTCTGAATCCTATGGTGATTATTTCTCCCAAAATGAAGGGGGACCCAGGGATTGGGCTGCTCCCATGATAAAGCTCTTGGCCATGAACTTCCCCAGCCTGTAGCACAAAGCTCAGGGCTGGCCACCCCTGCCCTCCTTCCCAGCAGAACGTGGAGCTGGTGACCTCTAAGATCTTTGCTTTAGGTGTCCTCATCATGCTGTCAGACCCGGCTGAGCCCCCTGGGCTGGGTTTCTGCCTCCAGCAGTGAAACAAGCACCCAGTGATTCTCTCAAGGGGCAGCTCTGCCTTGCCTGTGGCAGAGACACCAACCCTGTCATGGCACAGGCATTCCTGGATGTGTCAGTGGAAAAAGGGATGGGGAGATTGCACAGGGACCGGCTTGGCAGCTTGGAGGGGCTCTCGCCTCCCTCCCAGCCCTCATTTCTCTCTGAAGCAAGAGGAGTCAGCTCCTGCAGCATCGCCCGCGCAGGCAGCAGCTACTGCCGTGACTGCAGGATAACCACTCCTGCAGGAATTTGCCTGCAGGAGCTGGTGGGACTCCAGAGGTGTCCCAAAAGAGAAGGTGACTCCCGAGGGGATGTGCCTCCGCTTTGTATCTCACCAGCTCACCTCGCACAGGAGAGCGGCAGCACCCGGGGGTGGGTGTGGGCAGGGGGTGCCCGGGGTGCCCGGGCGTGTGGGGTGCCCACAGCGAGGAGGAGGAGGAGGAGGAGCTCACGTGGAGCTCCAGCTCCATGGGTGGGTGGTTGTGATGACGTGGCAAGAGCAGAAATCCTACAAAGTCAGGCAGGGAGGAGATGTTGGTTGGATCAGTAGAAATGAGTAATCAGCAGAAGCCACCAGAATTTTCTGAACTCTTCTTACTTTTCTCATGTCTTGTTACCTCTTTGCTGCAGGCAGAAGGTCCTCAGTGGGGTGCCCTGTGGGGTGCTTCGGGCAAGGAATGCTGTCACTGGCACTGCCCTGTGGTGGGGTGTGGGTGGCCCCATCTGGGGCTGGACTGGAGGTATTTGTCCTTCCTCCCAGACCTGCAGGATGCTGCAGACACCTCTGTCTCTCCCTGCATTCCTGCCCACATCCCCATGGACTGTGCACACCTCTGCATCATCCACACAGGTCCTGAGGGAGCAGGATCCTCTGTCAGGGCAGAAATATGGATATCTCAGAATTCCATGCCCTCACATCAGCCTCTGGCTCTCTCCTTGAGCTGTTGTCACCACCAGCTGGCTCAGCTGGCAACAGGGACTTGGGACAAATGGGTGAAAGGCCCAGAGTCACCAGCCCTGGGACAGAAACGGAGATGTTGGGGTAGGAAAAGCAAGGCAGCAGAGCAGAGAGGGAAGGACCACAGAGGCTGGTGGGCATGAAGCTTCAACCACAAAAACCTGGATACAGAAGCTTGTGCTGCTGCAGCCTCAGAAAGGCCAAGAGGCACTGAAGCCTCCTCCACGAAGGAGGCCTGTGCAAGGCCCATAAATAACCCTCTTGGGAATAAAGAGCTGACTCTTCATTTATTCTGCCTGGATCAAATCCTATCTGCTTATTTTTAGGCTGTGCTCTGCCTCGTGGGGCAGGCACGTGGCTGGAGCCTGGCCCTCCACCCAGACCACTGGAGCTGAGAGCATTTCCACCTGCCGGGGAGCCCTGGCCGAGTACCTGGATGGGATTATCCTCGGCCCTCCTTCCCTCTTAAGCACATTAGCTGGGAGGGGAAGAAGGAAGAGGAAGGAATGACATCTCTGTGATTTTTCAGGAGCTGCTCATGCTGATGGCAAGCTCAGCAGAATGAAAACCTTTAATTTCATAGGCTTTTTCCTCCTTTCCCGTGGCTGGAGCTGCCCTGCCTTGCCAAGCACACACAGGCAATGGGGCTGCAGGCAAAGTCCACTTCCGAGCTCTGCTGTGTGGGAGGAAGTTTTGTGATTGGAACGCACCTGTGAGCACATTCTTGAGCTGCTGTTTTTCTCCCCATGTTTTCCTTTCCATCGTGAATGGCTGATAATGGCCTGTGGTCACCAAGTCCTTTCTAGATGGGAAAGAAATCCAAAGCACTGTAATAATGGAAGAGATTAAATAGAGGAAATGTAACTTTCCTGTGTAAACCTGCTCCTGGGAGAGGAACCCCCGCCTGCTGTTATTAGGCAGAGCCTGAACTGTCGTGCTTTGCATGGCTGGAAGCTGTGTTTATTTTCTGAGCAAGCCCTGTTTAACTCAAAGCTTGTCTGGTGTGTTCCCAGAGAGCCCCCTGATGGCTTTAGCTTTCATCCCAATATCCTGAGTGTTAACATTTGGAGTAGTCAGGAAAAGGCAAAACGGCAAAAGGCTTTCCAGGAGCCAGTAAGTTCGGGGTGAGATGTGGGGCGGCAATAAGCCCTTTCCAGGGTGAGGTGATGCCTTCTGCCTGGATGGCTGCTGGGCAAACAGAATGCTCCTGTTTCCCATCCACCTCCCTCTTCCTGAGCCTTTCACCACATTCTACTTTGAGCCAGAGCACAGAACCATCATCAGGTGTTTCTCCAGCCTCTGACTGAGGCTGTGCCCACCACACAAGGAGTGTCACAGGGGATCGAGTCTCACCAGCTGCATGGGGTTGTTTTTTTCCTTAAACGCTGCCAGAAAAGGGCTGGCAGAGCACGCCTGCTGCGGCAGTGGCTATGAAGAGGGCTGGGCAGTGCTGCGGAGGTGGCTCACCCTCGCTCTGTGAGAAACAGTTTTGCAATGGGGTTGCACAAAGCTGGCTCTGTTGCAGGACAAGCCAGTCCTGCCTCCCTCCGTGGCTGCACAATCCCACACATGATCCCACACACGGTCCCAGAGGAGATCCCACTCCCTGCCCAGGTTTGTGTTGGCAGGGTGGGAGCACACCCAGCAGGGTGCCAGTGCCAGGACTGCCAGGGGACAGCCCACCCTGCTGGGACACTTCAGCTTGGCTTCACCTGAGCACAGCCCTGGGACACAAACACTTGTGCTCGACCAGCCGGCGCCTGTTTGTTTTCCTCGTGTAAGGAGAGCTGGCCAGGGCAGCCAGCCTACTCTCACACCTCCTGGGGCGCCCTGGAGTGGTGACAGCACTGTCACACTGCTCCCCGTGCTCCCTGAGCCACCCAGGTGAGGCGAGGGGAGCCGCAGCCCCAGCGCAGGGCTGGACGGGAGGTGTGTGGTGCCAGCAGCAGGGCAGGAAGGAAACAGCTTGCGCTGGGAAAAGGAGCTGTCAGGAAGGAGGACAAGCCCATCCTGCAAGGAACTCACTGGAGCCAGGCTATCCAGCCTCTGAAAAACTGGACTGGAATGGGAAATATGCCTGAGGGAGCACCCGCGGTGTGAGCTGGCCGGGGTGGAGCTGGGGCTGGGGATGCTGTCCTGGTCCTGCTGTGCTGGTCCAGTGGGATGGAGGTGCTGGGTGGAGAGGGAGCACTGCCCTGCCGGGACTCCCTCGGCAGCCATTGGAGCATGGTTCCTGTCCTGGATCATCCACAATGTGCTGATGGGAGCAAAGCAGCTGTGATATGTCTTGATGGCTCTGTTGGACATGGCAGTAAGGAATGAGTCACTGAAAAACTCCGAGTCCTTTTTATAGTGACACTTTCTGCACGCTGTGGGTCAGCCTGGAAAAACCCAGGTGCTGCCATGCCCTCCCTGCGGTCAGGACAAGGCTGAGCTCCCAGCAGGAGCTGGCCAGGGATCAGCCTCTCTCTTCTCAATAACTTGGTTATTATAAGGATGCAAACACCTCACCGAGCAAAAAACCAACTTCATGCCAAGTAGCCACTGACTCCCAATGCCCTAATCTTGGCAACCACTTCCTCACCTATATTTTCCTTTCTGTTTTCCCTGTGCCCGTTCCCGTGGCTGAGCAGCTGGTAAGGGACGGCAGGGCAGAGGGACAGTGCCGGGGACGTGCCTGACCTTGGGATAACACGGTGGGAATCCTGTGCGTTTGTGGATAGGCTGTGGGAACACCAGGGCATCAGCGGGGCTGCACATCGGAGCCGCAACAGGGCCACTGACACACGGGGACCTGTCTCTGTTATTCGTGGCAGGGGCGAGGCGGTGCGTCCCCTGCTCTCTCGGTGTGTCCCTTACTCTCCCGGTGTGTCCCTTACTCTCCCGGTGTGTCCCCTGCTCTCCCGGTGTGTCCCTTACTCTCTCGGTGTGTCCCTTACTCTCCCGGTGTGTCCCTTACTCTCCCGGTGTGTCCCTTACTCTCTCGGCGTGTCCCCCGCACTCCCGGTTTGTCCCTTACTCTCCTGGTGTGTCCCCCGCACTCCCGGTGCGTCCCCTGCTCTCCCGGTGTGTCCCTTACTCTCCCGGTGTGTCCCTTACTCTCTCGGTGTGTCCCCTGCTGTCCCGATGTGTCCCTTACTCTCCCGGTGTGTCCCCCGCACTCCCGGTGTGTCCCTTACTCTCTCGGTGTGTCCCCTGCTCTCCCGGTGTGTCCCTTACTCTCCCGGTGTGTCCCTTACTCTCCCGGTGTGTCCCTTACTCTCTCGGTGTGTCCCCTGCTCTCCCGGTGTGTCCCTTACTCTCTCGGCGTGTCCCCTGCTGTCCCGATGGGTCCCTTGCTCTCCAGCACACGCACCGGGGCTGCCGCGCACGGTGGGGCGCGGAGGGACCGGGGACCGATCCGGACGCGGGCCCGGCGCTGGGGGATCGGCTGTTGTGGCAGCCGGGAGGCCGTGCCGGTGCCCGGTGCCGGCGGGGGCGGTGCTGTCGGGGCCAGCCGGTGCCAGCCGGGCCAGCCGCCAGCCCCCCCGCCCGCCGGGCGTGCGCAGGGACCGCCCCGCCGAGCCTGCGACCGAGCGGCTGCGGCTGCCGCGGGCCGGGACCGGCGGGGCCGGGCCCCCTGGGCGGGATCAGCCCTGCTCGGGATCATCCCCTGCCCGGGACCATCCCCTGCTCGGGATCCCCCCGTGCAGCCCGGCGCGGCCGCGGTGTCCCCGCCCGCAGCAGCGGCAGCGCGGCCGCGGTCGGGCGCGGCGACCTGCGCAACGCCGCCCGCTCCGCAGGTAAGAGCCGGCCCGGGGCTTTCGGGGGCACAGGCGAGGCTGGGCTGCCTGAGGAGCGGGGCTGACACCCCTGGGGCGCGATGGGAGCCGCGGGCAAGGAGTCGGAGACCCCTGTGCGCGGGTGTCGGGGAGGGCCGGGCCGATCTCCGCGTCACGGACAGGGATGCCCTGAGCCCCCCTGTTATGGACAGGCATATTCGGAGCCCCCTCGTTACGGACAGGGATGCCCGGAGCCGCCGTGTCACGGACAGGGATGCCTGAAGCCCCCCTGCTATGGACAGGGATATTCGGAACCCCCTCGTTACAGACAGGGATGCCCGGAGCACCCCCCCCTCCCCCCCCCGTTATGGACAGCGATATTCGGAACCCCCTCGTTACGGACAGGGATGCCCAGAGCCCCCCATCAAGGACAGGGTTGCCCGGAGCCCCCCTTTCGGACAGGGATGCCCGGAGCCCTCCCTTTCGGACAGGGATGCCCGGAGCCCCCCCTTTCGGACAGGGATGCTGGTAGCCGCCGAGGCAGCAGTGACAGCTCAGATGAGGGAAGCTGCCTGGGAGAGGGCGCTGGGAAAACGAAACGGCCTCCTGCGCTGTCTGCCTGCTCCGACGCTGCCCAGAAATGCTGCGTTTTCGTTTTGCACAGTTCCCTTGTCCCACTGAGGTCTCAGGCCAGGGGGGTGAGGGGAGGCAATGAGGTTTCCCCGACCTGGGGAACCCCTCCAGGGCGGTTGTGTGCTCTGGGGATGCTGCTGCAGGGACCAGAAACATTCCAATATTGGCATGCCCTGAGCTGCGGGGCATCCCTCCAGGGCTTGGGGGGTGTCTCAGATCAGGGCTTTCCTTGCAACCCTTCCCCTCAATAAGGATCTTGCTGTCAGCCCAGGCAGAGGACACTGACTTTGTCCAACAGTCCTTGATGGGAACCCTTCTGCCTGGACACCTCGGAAGCACCCAGAGGGATGCAGAAAAGTCTCGGACTCCCCAAGTCCCATGGCAGCCAATGCCATGCCACGGGCTGGGGAGGCAGGCAAACCCCAGAGGGCAGGAGTGACAGCTGCCGTGTCGCTTTGCTTGCTGTGCCAAGCCCAGCTCTCCTCCAGCACAGCAGTGGGCGTGTGCCAGAAGGGGACATTGACCCTGCCCACAGCTCGCAGCTGCATCAGCCACTTGTTAGCTGGCCACGGTGGGGACAGGGAGAGCGGCTGAGCCTCTGCAGTGGGCACCTGGCACGGTGCAGTCTGGCTGTGGGGGCTGGCACTGGCCGGGCAGGCTGGGCAGGGCAAAGCCTGTGCTGCTGCTTGTGCCATCTGGCTTTTATCCTGCCAGGCCATTTCTGCCTTGCCTTTGCTCTTCACCTCCTCCTCCTCCGCAGGCAGAGCCTGGCAGCATTCCTGCCCCCGGCTGGGGTCTGGATCCAGCCCAGCTGTGCCTGTGCTGCTGTGGGCTGTGCCACGCCTCTCTCTCTCAAGGCCTTCCTGCCAGGAGCCAAGCACTGTTTGTGATGCACTGGGAGCTGCTCCATCCTCCCTGGTATCAGCTAGAGCAGGGCATGTTTCCTGAGAAGAAAACGTCAGGAATCAGCTTGGATTTTCCATGGCAGAGTAGAGAGGGGAGCGTGCCGTGCCACGCAGGGCACTGGCATTGCGTACCAGGGAGCGCCAGTGCATCTGGCAGAGGCGTCAGCAGCTCTGCCCACTTCTCCCCCCGTCCCAGTGACTTTTAAAGCAGCTCTCACTGTCACAGAGACATCTCTTGTTCAAGCACTGCAGAGCCACTCTTTGTACTTTGAACAGGACCTTTGAATGCCAGGCAAGGTGCCAGGCACTGACAGCCAAGGCAGGGAGGGAACTGGCCCCAGCAGCAAGGAGATGCAGCAGGGGTGGCAAACCAGCCCCTGCACAGTCCCAGTGCTGGGGGGGAGCTGCCAGGCCCCTGCTGGCACCTGGGGGCCTCTTTGGCTGCACCCAGCCCCACACGTGGTCGCCGGAGTTTGGGCATGTGTGTGTGTGTGGCAAGTCCTTGCCTGCCACTCGTGGGTGTCTGCAGCCAGCCTGCTCCTGCCTCACAGCACTTTATGGTTTTACGGTTCTGGGGTGCCATCCGTGCCGTGCTTGTAAACGCAGATGGTTGAGTGTCCCTGGGGATGTGCTGTGGGGTGCCCTGGGCACAGGGGAGGGAGCACGGGCACTGAGCTGGGCTGGGCACTGCAGCACCAGCCCCAGGGCTGCCTTTGCCACCCCTGCAGTGTCCTGCTGAGATGGCGAGTGCAGAGCCCGACGCTGAGGATGCAGCCGAGGCTGAAGAGGCCGTCTATGAGGTGATGCCCTGTGACAAGACGGAGCTGAGCCAGCGCCTGGCTGTGGAGGAGCTCATCACCACCGAGGCCAGCTACGTCCACAACATCCAGCTCTGCGTGTCGGACATCCGGGAGCACCTCCAGAAGAAGCAGGTGACATGGGCTACCCCTGCCCCGGGGCTGGGGACTGGAGGGTGAATCCAGTTAGAGCTCTGAGATGCCCAAATCGATGCAGGGAGGTCACCACGTGCTCACCTTCCACCTTCCTGGGCTCCCCCTGATCCACCAAGGCCTGGGGTCGGGTGGACATTGGGTCTGACCCACTACAGCCGTCCTATGACTTTAACCCTATCCTACTTGGGAGCACAGGCAGGTCTCAGCATTCCCAAAGCCTTCTGAAACAAAGCATGGCTCCAGCTGCTGGGGTGTCCCATGGGGCACATGGAAGGTCACCGGGAGTGCCACTAAAACACATGGTCCATCTCTGATGTGTTTGGCTTAGCCTGGGGCATCTTTGTTCCCTTCAGTTGCCGGAGCTTGACCTGGAAGGACTCTTCTCTAACACCGATGACATCCTCCACGTCTCCCGACGCTTTCTGAAGGGTCTGGAGGCCACGGCCACGCTGGGGCAGGAGCAGCTGCACTGCATCAGTAAGTGCTGCAGTGCCAAGGGCTGCCCTGTGCCCATGGGGGGCTGTGTGCCAGCCCAGCCCCTCTGCCCCGACACCTCCTGGCCCTGCCTTGGCTCTGGGAAGAGCTGGTGCCACCACGCCTTTGTCCACCCACGGGGCAAGGCTGACCTGCTCAGCCTGCAGACAGTGATGGGGACAGCACCATCCTAGCAGGGTGCCCAGGGGGCAGAGCACTGCCCTGGCAAGCTTGGCTGGCATTGCTCTGCTGGCTTCATCCTTCCAGCAGGCTGGGGAGGAACCCCTGCCTTCCTCAGAGGCCGAAGGGAAGGACTTTCCTCTCCAGCCTCACTCTCCTTGCCCAGGCACCCTGTTCCAGGAGTTCAAGGAGGAGATGGAGACTGTCTACAAGATCTACTGTGCCAGCTACGACCACGCCCTGCAGCTGGTGGAGAGCTACCGCAGGGACCCCCGGCTGCAGGACGAGATCCTGGACACCCTGAATGCCACCGTGTATGTCCCTGCAGCTGAGCCACCACCTCCCTGTCCCTCTTTCACATCCTGCCTTTGCCTTTCTCCTCTCTGGGCAAGCTACCTGCGTGGGTCTGTGTCACCAGGCTGGGCATCATATCATGGCCACCACCTTTGTGACATTTCCTGGTGTAATCCCTGGCAGCCTGTCCTGGACCCTTGGGGCCACTTGGTTCCTAATCTTTCATGGTGGACCCCAAAATAAGGGATGGGTGGCATCCACAGCTGCTGCCTCCCCCGGGGGGGGGCCATGCTCCCCACATTGACCAGAGAGACACAGGCTGGTCCCAGGGGACTTGAACTTTCAGGGGGTCACAGACTTTGAGAGCCAGGAGAATCAGGAGTGGCACTGGAGAAGCTCATGTGGTTTGCTTAGGGCACAAGCAATGTGATTCCCAAATTCCAGAAATTTCCACGCTGTGGGTGCAAAGGGAGTCACTTTGCCAACAGCCTCCCTGCCTGCTGCCCACAGAGCAAGCCCTGATCCCGTGTCCCTGCTCCTGTGAACAGCTGGACAAGCACAGCACTGTTCAGGGAGGCAGGACACCCACCCAGAGCTGGCACTGCCATCGGGGCTGGCAGGGACAGTGTCCCCCTGCAGCTGGAGGGGAGAAGGGCTTCACAACCAGACCCCCCATAACTCCTGGGCTGCTGTCTCCCCAAAACACTCCCAGAGAAGCCATGGAGAGCAGCAGGGCAGGAAGACAGCCCTGCACACCAACCCTGAGCGATTCCCCTCTCCGTCAGGCCTCACACGGGTGCGTCAGACCTCAGCTTCTTCCTGGTGATGCCAGTGCAGAGGGTCACCAAATACCCTCTGCTGCTGGGGAAGATCCTGGAGAACACCCCGAGCAGTGCCAGCGCCCACTCAGCCCTGCAGGCAGCGGTTCGTGCCATGACCCAGGTCAATGCCAACATCAACGAGTACAAGCGGCGCAGGGAAGTGGGTGAGTGCTCAGGGGCTCGCTGCAGGTGTGGGGCACAGCACCAAGCCCAACCCCTGTTGTCTCCTGGGCAGTAATTCCCACTGAAATCAGTTCAAAGCTCTCCTGCCCTCCACCCATCCTGCTGCAGACTCGTGCAGGCAACTCCTGGAACTGCTCTGGTCCTGTATATGCCACTCTGGGCAAGCCCTGAAGGCTGCAAGAGCAGGGTGGCATGGTGGGGCTGAGGACAAAACCAGTCTGTCCACATTCCTGGGGCTGGAGAAGGGGCAATAAGAGTCGTGCCCTTGGGACAGGAGAAATCAGGCTCCCCACAGATGGGAGCTCACCCTTCTTTTTGGTTTTCCTAGTCCTTTCCTTTGCTTATCCTTTGCTTTCCTTTCCTTGTGCTTATCCTGTTGATCAGCCCCTGTGCTGCTCACCTTCACCGCCTGCTCAGCCATGAACTCTCTCCTTCTGATCTTTTTTCCCCCAATTTCGTGTCCTCCCACCCGAGGCAGCCACCAAATACAATAAGGCCGAGCACCTGACGCTGCGGGACCGCCTGGCGCGCCTCAACACCCACTCCATCGCCAAGAAAACCACGCGCCTCAGCCGCCTCCTCATGCACGAGGCCGGCATCGTGGCCAAGGTGGGCAGCCCTCACCCCCTGCCTGCACCCCGGGATGTGCTGCTTCTCCTTGGGTCCTTTCTGGGGCGTTTTGCTGCTCCTGAAGTGCCTTGATAGCAGACTGGGGCCAGCACGGGGTGGGTGATGCTGCCTCCTGGTCCTCTCTCATCCCAAGCACCAGTGGGACAGGAGGGATGCAGGGACACAGCTCACTCCCCACCCCAGAGCATTGCAGGGCCGCACTTTGGCCCCCAAAGGACCTACAGGATCCTCAGCAAAAGGAAAGACACCGCAGTGTTCCCCAGAACCACGGCCACACCAGGGGCCTTGTTGCTGCCTGCACCAATGTTGTGACCCCTTTCCAGATTCGGGGAGCCCCTCAGGGTCTCTCCTGGCTCTGCCCAGCCCTGTGAGCTCCAGGCAGGTGCCTGGCTGCTGTTTCAGCCCCCAGCGATGGGCACCAGCCCTGCCCACATCAGTGACAAGCTGCCCCTTGCCTTGCAGACAGAGGACAAGGAATATGACGACCTGGAGGAGAAGTTCCAGTGTGTGGCATCCAGTGTGGCCACGCTGAAGGAGAACGTGGCATCCTACCTGGGCCATTTGGAGGTAAAACCTTGACCACTGGCCAGGGGTTGGGCCCATCCAGGCCTCAGGAGCTGTTCCTTGGGATTGCAGAATATTTCCAAGCCCTGTGGAACCAGTGGCTCTTGGGGATGTTCAGGGATTTGCAGCTCAGCTGAAGTGTGCTGTTGTGTCAGGGAGTTGCACAACTTCCAAGGATTGCTCAGGTCCAGGGGAGCTTAAACCAAAGCTGAGGCTTTGACAACACTGTCTGAGCTGGTGTCGTTTGAGAATAATCTGTCCTTAAACTTATCATTATTTCAAGGTCTTAAATGATTGAAAAGGCCGGGTGGTGTTCAGCCTGGGAATTCTTGCTTTAATAATGTGTATAAGACAGAAATGTCCCCCGATCAGTCCTGACAACAAATTTCCCTTCTGAAATCACCTGGGTCAGCAGCTGCTACGCTTTTCTCATGGAAATCCCTTGGGGCATCTGACGGAAATGAAAGTCTGAGTGCTGGCAAAACATGCAATCCCCAGCCACAACATTATCAGGAAAGCCTCGGGAAATGGTCGAGGGTTCAGCAGCAATTCCTGGGCTGGAAAGACCTTGTCAGGAAAAGATTGACAAGGGCTCCCCACACAGGACTGGGAAGGAGCTAAGGGAGTGTGATGCTGCCTCCCTTGCAGGCGTTCCTGCTGCCCACCTGTCACCGGTGTGACCTGCAGATGGACGAGGGACCTGCCCAGCAGTACCGCCGCCTCTCCGAGCAGCTCCACAGCACTGTTTTCCCGGAGTTTGTGAGTGCTCCCTCCCTGCACATCTCCTGCAGCTCTCCCACCTTCTGCCAGGGCACAGTGGGGGCTCCCTCAGGAGCTGAGGGGACCCCAGAGCAGTGTCCTCACAGTCCCCCAGTGCTCAGCACTGCAGGCAGAGCCAGGAGCAAATAACAGGATCTGTCAGCATTCCCTGACACAGGAAGAGAGGGAGCAGCTCCAGGGCTCCTCCAGGGAAGGAGGGAGGGCAGGGACAGAGACACAACCACAGCACAGCTCCAGAGCCCATCCAGGGCTGGGATGAGCTGCAGTGTCTGTCTCGTGGGTGCATCCAGGAGCTGGGCAGACAGGGGAAGCATCCAGAGCACCCCAGGCAGGGGCAGAGGGCCCTTGAATGGGCTCTGGGCAGGGATGTGGGGACAGGCTGAGCTGAGGCTGCTCTGAGCCATTAGAGGTTCCTGCCCAGCGGTTCCCATGGAGCACAAGTTTGGAATTGTGCTGGGCACGACTGCTCCCTGCCAAGGCTTTGCTGTGGTTGGCATCCTGTGTGCCCTCAGGGAAAGATGTCCCAGGTGCTCCCCACTCCACACAAGCCCCTCAATAGACCCCGAGCCTGTTCTCCCCATAAGGCAGCTCCCTGTGCAGGCAGCTGCTCCTGCCTGGGGGCTCACGTGGGAATTGGGGCTCTCTCACCCCACAGAGGCAGCGTGTGGACAGGCTGGTGTGGCAGCCCCTGTGCAGCCTCTCGGACATGCTGGAGGGGCCCCAGCAGCTGGTCAAGAAGCGCCTGGACAAGCTGCTGGACTACGAGGAGATCCAGGAGAGGAAGAGCGAGATGGGCAGCGTGACCTACGACGAGGAGGCAGCCATGAACACCTACCTGGCCATCAATGACCTGCTGGTGGCCGAGCTCCCGCAGTTCAACCAGGTGGCTCTGCAGCTCCTGGGGCAGATCCTGCGCTCCTTCAGTGCCCTGCAGTTGGACTTGGCTGCCCAGGTCCTGCACCATGCAGAAAAGGAGCTGGAGCAGGTGAGTGTGACCCCTGAGGCACATGAGCTGAGCCAGACCTGCGTCCTTTGGGTTTGGGACATCTCTCAGACATCAGGGCACTGAAGGTTTGCTGTGATCCACCTGCCCTTGCAGGCACACGGCTCCCTGTGGAGCATTTGTAAGGATCTCTCCTCCTCCCTGCCTGGGGAAAGCCAAATTTTCTCTTCTGCACTGGCAGGAACTGTCCAGTTTCTCTTTGTGGACACTACTGGTAATTTATTGATGTGCTGCTGCCTGAAAGATCAGCGTGAACTCTGAGCTCCTGAGAGCTCCTCCCAGCAGGGCAGGGAGGAGAAAGGCAGCTCGTGGCCTGGGGAACAGCCTCCCTCAACCCCATCCCCTGGGAGCTGTCTCCCTGAACTCCTCACTGCTCGGGGCTCTCGAGCCTGATGTTTGCAAATTTGGAGAGTGAGGGCTCTCAAAAGCCCTGGGGTGGAACACAGCCCTGGTCTGAGAGCCAGGACCAGGATGAGAAAAAGGTGCAGCTCAGAGCCTGAGAGGAGCAGGTTTGATCCCCTGTGCAAGGGGAATTTAGTGGCCAGGTCTGTTCTCTTGCTTTCTCCCTTTTCTTCCTCCTGCTTCTCTCCTGACCCTGCGCAGAGCTCTTCCTCTCTCAGGGCCCTCCCCGATCGCAGTCTGTCTCCACAGCTGCCCCACGGCCACATGGCCCTGCCCAGCTTCTGGAAGGTGGTGGAAGATGCCCTGCAGCAGTCGGGTGCTCAGCTGCGTTCCTTCTGCCAGGCCTTTGAGACCGTCACACCGAGCCCTGGGACACAGGTAGGGCTGGGCAGGGCTTGTCTGAGGCCAGCTGGACAGAGAGAGATTGGACTGTGGCTTCCCAGTGCAGAAAATCCCCTGAGTGGGCAGGCTGGCTCAGACAGTGGCCCAGGGGGTTGCCACAGTATTTCCCCCAAGCCTCTGACAGCAGCTGGCTGGAAATAACCAGGGATGGAACAGCTCAGCTCTGCTGTCAGTGTTCTGGACGCTCATCTCCAAACCTGGGGGTAGAGCAGAGTGTGGAGTTTGTTCCCTTAACCTGTCCCTGGGGTGTGACCTGCAGGAAGGAGAGCAGGTGTACCTGGAGGGCCTCAGTCCCCTGTGTCTCACCGAATGCTCCTGTGTCTCTTGCTCCTGCCAGCCTCTGACCCCTGCTGAGGAGAGGAAGGTCCTTTCCCTTGTGAGCAAGCACGGCCCAGACAAGCTTTACCAAGTGACCAGCAACATCAGTGGCAGCAAAGACTTGGACCTGACCTTGCTGAGGGGACAGATCGTGGCTCTGCTGCAGGGCGCCGACACCAAGGGGAACACGAGCAGGTGGCTGGTGGATGCTGGAGGTACTGTGAGCACTGTGGGCAGCCTCCCCTTGCCTTGGCACCGGGGCCACATTCGCCTGAATCGTTTCCTTATCCCGGATGAAACAGCAGACAGCGTGGCCTCCTGGGTCCTCCCTTCCAGGCTTTGCTCAGCCCAGGCCCACCTCAGCTTTGCTGTCAGCTGTCAGGTTCAGGTTTCCTGATTCATTCCCCAAAGGAGCACTCGTGAAGTGTCATGGCTGGGAAAGGAGAATCTGTGCACACAGAAACATAAGGAATTCCTTTTTTGGGGGGGATTTCTCCTGCATATCCCCTAGTGATGGACTAGTTTGAGCAGGGCTGCTGTGCCATGCCAGGCAACAGCCGAAGTGACATTCTTGTCTTCTCCAGCCGGTCCTACACGGGCCAGGTAGCAGGGCCCCGTGACCAGTGTGTGTCCATGTCCTGCAGGTCCCCGAGGGTTTGTTCCTGCTGCAAAACTCCGGCCCTATAGCCCGGTACAAGTCCAGCAGCCTGGGATCCAGGACCTGCTGACCCCGGAGAGTGGCACAGAGAGGAGACATTCTTATGCATCCCCTGAAGCTCCCAGGCCCCAGGTGGCCACCTTCACCCCAGCGTTCCAGGTGAGAGTGGGGGACATCCCCAGGGCCATTCCCAGCAATCCCAGCAGCTCTGTGCTAGTCCTTGTGCACGTGGGAAGGTGAACCTGCTTTTCCAGGTGTCCTCCTTGCTGGGACCAGGGTGGACAGGGCAAGAGAACTGTCCTTGGTGGGTCCCCAGTCCCTCCCTCCATCCATGGCACTGCCCTCTTGGAATTGCCTGTCCTGCCACGTCCTTCCCCCCTTGACTGCCAACTCCAGCGAGGGCTTCCTCCCTCCTTCCCTGCCTTCCACAGGTGGTTGCAGGCTTCTCCTTCGCAGCCAGGAGCCCGCAGGAGGTGACCCTCCAGGCAGGGCAGCCCGTGGTGGTGCTGGAGCCCCACGACAAGAAGGGGAGCACGGAGTGGAGCCTGGTGGAGGTGAATGGCCAGAGGGGCTACGTGCCCTCCAGCTACCTGGTGACTGTCCCCGTGCAGGACCCCGCGGGCTGGAGCTTACCCATATGAGCGTGGCACACCGAGGGCGCAGGATGGGAACGGCCAGCTTGGCACCTGAGGACACCTCACAGGAGATGCTGGAGGGAGGCAGCCCTGGGCTGGGAAGGTGGTGGGAGACCCCTGGGGGACACGGCCCAGGGACATGGGCATGAGGATGGCGCTTGGGAGGCACCTTTTGACAGGAGATGTGAGGGTGCCACGTCCCGTGTGTGTGTTGGCACAACGCAAAGCAGCACCAGGGCGTGAAGGCAGGTGGCTGCAGTTATCCAGGGATTTGCTGAAATCCCTGGCAGTGACAAATGTGTCCGGGGGGTGATGAGGCAGCATTGTCCCTGGTTAGAGCAGGAGTGAGCAGCAAAGGTGCAGTGCTGCAGAGGGGTCCTCAGCTGGGCGTGGGGCACTTGGGCACCTAGGCACTGAGCACTTGGGCACTCGAGCACCTGGGCACTGAGCACTTGGGCACTGAGCACTTGGGCACTCAAGCACCTGGGCACTCGAGCACCTGGGCACTGAGCACTTGGGCACTCGAGCACCTGCGCACTGGGCACTTGGGCACCTGGGCACATGAGCACCTAAGTACCTGGGCACTTGGGCACTGGGCAGATGGGCACTGGGCATGTGAATACCTGAAGAACTGGGTACCATGGAACCTGAGAATTTGAGTACCTGTGCACCTGAGAATTTGGGTACCTGGGCACCTGAGAATTTGGGTACCTGGGCACCTGAAAATTTGGGTACCTGGGCACCTGAGAATTTGGGTACCTGGGCACCTGTGGTCTTGGGTACCTGTGCACCAGAGAATTTGGGTACCTGGGCACCTGAGATCTTGGGTACCTGGGCACCTGAAAATTTGGGTACCTGAGTGCGTGAGTCCTTGGGCACCTGAGATCTTGGGTACCTGGGCACCTGAGATTTGGGTAGCTGGGTACCTAAGAATTTGGGTACCTGGGCACCTGAGTGCCCGAATCCTTGGGCACCTGAGAATTTGGGTACCTGGGTACCTGAGAGTTTGGGTACCTGGGCACCTGAGAATTTGGGTACCTGGGCACCTGTGGTCTTGGGTACCTGTGCACCTGAAAATTTGGGTACCTGGGCACCTGAGTGCGTGAGTCCTTGGGCACCTGAGATCTTGGGTACCTGGGCACCTGACAATTTGGATACCTGGGTACCTGAGATTTGGGTAGCTGGATACCTAAGAATTTGGGTACCTGGGCACCTGAGTGCCCGAATCCTTGGGCACCTGAGAATTTGGGTACCTGGGCACCTGACAATTTGGATACCTGGGTACCTGAGTGCCCGAGTCCTTGGGCGCTGCGCACCTGTGGCGGCGCTGGGCTGCGCTGCGGCTCGCGGCCGCCAGAGGGAGCCCCGCACCAGCTGCCGGTGCCCGCGGGGAGCACTGCGAGCGCTGGGCTGGGCTGGGGTCGGGGTCAGGGTTAGGGTTGGGGTTGGGGTTGGGGTTGGGGTTGGGGTTGGGGTTGGGGTTGGGGTCGTGGTTAGGGGTCCCGCCCCGTGCCTCAGTTTCCCCGCGGCCGCACTAATAGGAGATGCTGATGGGGCTGAGGTGCGCAGCCGTGCGCAGGGCAGCCCTGCCATGGTGCCAGAGGGGATTTCAGGAGCCCCCCGGGACTGGCAGCGCACGCTGCGCATCCCTCACCCGCTGTGGGCAGTGGAACACCCGCCCGGCGTCGTGCCGGCTGCGCTGGGCTGCTGGCGCTGCCCGCATCAAAGGTGCCCGTGGCGGCTGGCGAGCGCTGGCACGCCGCGCCCTGCGCCCTGCCCTGCCCTGCCCTGCCCTGCCCTGCCCTGCCCTGCCCGGGGCGAGCAGCGCGCCCGGCCACCCACGGGCCCCGAGCTAGGCAGCGGGCAGGGGTGGCACATCCTCACCCAACCTTGCTCGGGTGCCAGGCGGGTGGGGACAGTCCCCAGGCACGGCCCTGTGTGTCCCACACGTGGCGCTGGGGTCTGGTCCGAGGCAGAGCTTGCGCAGGGCTCATCTTCCTTTGCACCTGTGGGCAGGCTGGGGGCAGCCGCCTCTGCCCAGGTGCCATTGAAAGTCCTGAGGAAATGCTCACCCACACCAAACCTGGGAGGGGACAGCAGTGCCCGAGCTGGGGATGTGTCCTGGGGGTGCTCCCAGCCTGGGGAAAGGCTGATGGGCTCCTCAGGATGGCAAGATGGGTAGGCTGCAGGGCGAGGGTCATTGAGCAGGGCCTGTGTGCCAGGCTTGCCCACCCAGCCCCGGCCCTGCAGCCACAGGGCTCACACCTCCAGCTCCCTGCAGACGGCTCGTCTGGATTTTTCCATTCCTAATCAAATCACATCAGGTCGGGTTTCCCTCCCGAGTCACCTTCCTGCCAGCTCCGTGGGGTGCACAGGCAGTCAGCCCCGCGCCAGGAGATGGCAGCAGTCGGGCAGCAGCTCGGGCAGGTCCTGCTCCACGGCCTGAGACCCTTCCGAGGGGTAAAGGTGACAGTGGGACAAGGAGTGCTGAGAGACTGCTGCTGCCTGGGCCCTGATCTCCCCACTGCAAGGAGATGTGGGGTGGTCAGGGCTTGATAGGACACCCAGCAGTGGGTGGTTCCTGCCTGGAGGACGGAAATGAGCTCCTGTGGCTCCTCCAGCCTTTGGATCTGAAGGGGCGAGCTGGGCTCTGCATTTCGCTCCTGTCCTGCTGCCAACCTCAATGGCCAGGGGACCTTCCCCAGGGGGTCTGTCCCCAGGGGGTCTGTCCCCAGGGGTTCTGTCCCCAGGACGTGGCCCAGTACTTGACTGCAGGACACGGGTGCCTACATCCCTCCCTTCTCCCCGATCGCACCCAAGCTCATCGCACTGCTGCTGCCCTGAGCCTGGAAGTGCCCTCTCGGAGTCACCAGAGGGCACGGGACTCTTCCAGCCTAAACATGAGGGGGGATAAAGGGCACAAGTGTGCCTTTAAATAGCCTGTCAAGGACAGGCTCTCCCAGGAGGAATGCTCTGGCTGGCCCGGTGGAACATGCCTGTGGCTGGGGGCACGGGGGGACAGCTGGGCACGGCCGGCTGCTCTCCAGGAGGGCAGGTCAAGGTTAGGCATGGCCCTGGCCTGGTGCCACCGTGCCATGGCTTGGCACCGGGAAAGCAGAGCCGTGCAAACAGGGAAATGAATGCCAGGCCAGGGTTTTGCCGTGCTCAGGGCTGATCTGGGGGTGGCAGCAGAGCCAGGCAGAGGCTGCTGCCTGCGACCTGCCCGCCAGCCCGCGCGGAATTTGGCACGGGCACAGCCTGGCTGCCAGAGCAGCCTCCGGGGCAGCTCTGGTTGTCCCGAAGCGGCTGCTGCACTCCTGTCCGGGCTGATTCATATCCTGGACGTGCAGGCATTTGGATATTGTCCACCCGCGGGGTGTGACAGCGCACGGCTGTGTCCCCAAGGCACAGGGTGCCAGCCCGGCCACGTGCCGGGAGCAGGACGGGGCAGCTCCGGCTCTGCTCTGCGCGGCTGCTGCTCCCTGGGGACACGGCGAGGCCACAAAGCACATCCCAGGTGGAGACCCCGCGATGGCAGGAGGATGGCTGAGTGCCCAGGTGTCCATGTGCCCCTCGGCTCTGCTGAGGCCCCCCGGGGACAGAGAGGTGTGAGGGAAAGCAGTGCCAGGGAAGCCCCAAGCTCAGGCTCCCAATCCCAGACCCATCCCCTCACCGTGGGTGCGGAATGGGAGAGGGCAGGAAAGGGGAGGAGTGGGGAGCCGGGAGGAGCAGCCTGGCTGCCCTGGGCCGAAGGGCACTGCCAGCCCGAGCAGCTTTAGGCACGGAGCTCGAGTTCCCTCACTGCCAGGCTGAGCTGGCTCCGAGCAGAGCCAGCCTGCTCTGCGCTCTTCCCTGCCACCTGCCCATGTGCGGGAGCAAGGTGGCCCAGGAGGAGCAGCCCTAGCCCCCGGGCAGCCCCGCTGGCCCCTCGTGTGCCCGGCGGGGTCAGGGTGGCCCGAGGAAGGGCTGAGCCCCAGGGAGAGCGGAGCGGCGCTGCGCAGCAGGAGGGGAGGTGTGAGCAGCAGCGCTCGCTCCAGGCTGGTGCAGCTGGCACCTGAATTGTCTAATAAAGTGTGAAATTGCTTTCATGCTCTGCTACCTTTGCTGAGCTGGACCGTCATTACGGGCCCCCCCGCCGCCCGCACCGGCTGCCGCCGTGTCCCGGCGCTGCCAGCCGAGCCCCGGGCTGCGCACATGAGCCCCCCGAGCCCCCCGTGCCCCCCGTGCCCCGCAGGACCGCTGTGCGGGGCTGCTGCGGGTCCCCAGCGTCCCCTCCCTGCCCCGCAGCCCCTGCCCTGCGCCCACGCCATGCGGAGCACGAACTGCTGCGGTGCATCACCGAATGGGGCGGGGGGCTGCCGTGGGGCGGGGGCTGCCGTGGGGCTGCCGTGGGGCTGGGGCTGCCGTGGGGCTGGGGCTGCCGTGGGGCTGGGACTGCCGTGGGGCTGCCGTGGGGCTGGGGCTGCCGTGGGGCTGGGGCTGCCGTGGGGCTGGGACTGCCGTGGGGCTGCCGTGGGGCTGGGGCTGCCGTGGGGCTGGGGCTGCCGTGGGGCTGGGGCTGCCGTGGGGCTGCCGTGGGGCTGGGGCTGCCGTGGGGCTGCCGTGGGGCTGGGGCTGCCGTGGGGCTGCCGTGGGGCTGGGGGCTGCCGTGGGGCTGCCGTGGGGCTGGGGCTGCCGTGGGGCTGGGGCTGCCGTGGGGCTGCCGTGGGGCTGGGGCTGCCGTGGGGCTGGGGCTGCCGTGGGGCTGCCGTGGGGCTGGGGCTGCCGTGGGGCTGGGGCTGTCGTGCAGCTGCCATATCCTATGGGATGCCCTGGGCTGCAGGGATCAGCTCGGGTCCCTGCCCTGCCCTGCGGCTGTGCCGCTGCCAAAGCCCTGCCCTTGCCCATCAGATAGGGCTCCATCCGGCCGTGCCCGGAGCCGCCCCAGCCCTCCTGGGGCAGAGGAGAGCTCCCACCTCGGCAGGGACAGAGGGACAGCCCGGCCCCCCTCGCCGGTGGGTGACGGATTGCTCCCGAGCCACCTGGCTGTGCACAGAAACTGTTCTCCAGCTCTAATAACGATAATCAATCATCCTGCTCTGGGCAGGGGATGTGGAAGGTTTTCCAGGGCTCGGGAGCTGGCAGGGGGATTTGGATTGGGGGGGCTCCCCTGAGGGACACAGAAGGCTCTGGTCCGGTGGTGGCTTTTCTCCTGCACTGCCCACCAGGAGGGCAAGCCGTGACCAGGTACACCCTGCCAGGGAAGGTGCCAGCTCCTCGGGGCTGTGCAAATCGTGATTTTGGAAGGAAAAGCAGCTGGGAACCCAGGCCTTGCACGGGGCACAGGGTGTCCCCTGCTCCAGAGAGTCCCACATGTCCCCATGCCAAAGGAGCTGCTGAGTGAGGCCCAGGAAAAGGAGTTGCTTCTGGGATTTCTGCAGAGCTCAAGATACTTTGCCCCAGGGGAGTGGTGCCATGTTTTTCCAGCTACTGATAAAGTTAAACCCTTGATCTGGTTAAAGATTTAGCCCATGAGGCAAGCCTGGGTAGGACAGCAATGCTGTTAGTGCCACCACCTTGGTGACACTTGCCCAGGCAGAGGGCACTGGCCTCTCACCTGTGGCTCAGCCTTGGAGCACATCCCTGCAGCCAGATCCCACATCAGATCCCATTCCCAGAGCCAGACCCCACTGGCAGAGCACATCCCTGCATGGGATGGACACTCCTGGCCATGGCTGCCCTCGAAAGGGCCACCAGCTCAGAGTCAAGAGCCCTTCCAAAGCCTTCTCCTTGCATCAGGCACGGGAGGCAGAAATGCTCCTTCATTCCCACCTCACCTCCCCACTGCCCAGAGCCATCCCACAGAATCACAGAACCATGGAATGGTTTGGGCTGGAAGGGATGTTAAAGATCACCTTATTCCACCCCTTCCCCCAGCAGGGACACCTTCCACTGTCCCAGGCTGCTCCAACCCTGTCCAGCCTGGCCTTGGACACTGCCAGGGGTCCAGGGGCAGCCACAGCTCCTCTGGGCACCTGTGCCACGGCCTCCCCACCCTCACAGGGAAAAATTTTCCTAATATCTAATCCAGCCCCACTCTCTGTCAGTTTGAATCCATTCCCCTTGTCCTGTCACTGCTGGAGAAAACCAGTCCCTGGGAGCAGCCAGGCGAGTGCACCCTAACCCAGCAGCATTCCCGAGCCCTCCTTCATTAGCATTCCTCCTCTCCCAGCCTGCACAGCCTGTTCCCAACGCCCCAAGTGTTAATTGAATTACTTCCCCCAGAACTGCCAATGCTTTAGGGACTGGAGCATCTGCACACACCACGGGCAGCCTGCTCTGTGCCTGCTCCGTGCCTGCTCAGCCCTTCCCCTGGGATGCGCCAGCTGTGGGGAAGGAAAACAGAGCGAGCAATGACAAGGCCAGGTTGGTGTGGAGGTGAAAATGCCCCCATTGCAAAGACTCACGGAACGAAGGGGACGGAGTCCAGGCAGGAGCCCCAAGGGCTGTGGGAAGCCCTTGGCAAGGTCTGGAAGCATCCAGAGGGGCTGGGAAACATCCTCCTCCCCTCAAGCCCTCGCTGTGTCCATGCAGCCCATCAAACCATCAGGGCTGCTCCTGCATCACTGCCCGAAGGAGAGGATTTGTGGGTCTAAAATTTGCCTCTTTTTGGCTGCTCCCGACGGGAGCTACAAGCTGCAGACACGAAGCCGTTTGTGAGCCCGGCCTGTGAGCATCCCGGCTGGGATTTACCTAAAACAGCCCCAGGGAGGAACGGCTGGGCGGGGATGTGGGGGGAGAGGGAGGGAGGCTGCCTGGTGTTTGTTTTTACTAATGAAGCCCCATAATCAAATCATTTCAATTTTAATTGTAAAGCCAGCAGGCAGATTTCTGTCTCCAGATGGGACGTGATAGGAATAGTTGAAGGCTGGGCACGTTCTGCCGCTCACCTTAATACTCAGAGCAAGGCAGATGGGAGCAGCACTGGGGAGAGCTTGGGAAGAGCCTGGGCCCCCAGGGATGAGGATTTGAGCTGGGATCAGACCCAAAGCCTCTCCTGCTTTGCTGACCCAGGGAAACCAACCCCTGGCAAGATGTGCTGCACCATTCCCAGGTCTGAGCAGGGGAGGCAGGAGCTGTTTTCCCTGCTTTCATCTCCCAGCTCTGCCAGGATACATGAAATCTATTTGTGGCTTCCACTTACCATCTCATTTTTTGGGTGTTTGGACTTTGGGAAAAGAGGAAAATGAAGAAACTGGGTCATTTTCTATTTATTTGGAAGAGCTGAGACGTTAACCCTCCAGCTGCACACAGCTCTGCTCATGTCTCTGTGGGACTGGCAAACTTGGAAGCAAGTGATGAGGGAGAGGAGAAACCTCCTCCTCAGCAAAGAAAATGTGCCTTTTGCCCAGCTTCTTGTTCAGGCTGGGAGGAGCTGGGTGCAGTGGGGCTGGAGGTGCCCTCCCAGTCTAAACCAGTTCACTCAGGCAAAACACATCAGTTTGGGTATTGTCCAAGATATCTTTTGGACAATAGTGATGGCGAAATGGAGATGGGTTGCTCTGGGAGTGATTAAATCCCCCAGGAAGGGCCATTCCCAGCTGCCTACCAGGCCTCAGCAGTCCCCCAGAGGCATGGGGTGGGCATGGAGGTGCCACTGGGGGGTCAGGGAAGGAGAAGGTCTCCTCTCATCCCCACCACAGAGGTTTGTTTCTCCCAAAGAGGATGAGGCCAGAGGCACAGCGTGATCCAGGCAGGCCACGCCAAGTATGGAATACCTTGTGCTCCTCTTCGAGCCTTCCCCACAGCCATAAAGGGCAGAGCCCAGCTCTTATCAGGGCTGGCTGCTGCTGCTTTCACCTCCTCGAGCTGCTGCCTCCCCATGCCCACCGTCCAGCGTTTCTGGAATCCCCTGGAAGGGATCCAGGTGGGGAATGCCAGGCACAGAGCAGCCACCAGCATCCCTCTGGCCGGGGCCTCTTCACTCTTATCAGCTCTCCCTTTCCGTGCCTGAGTCATCAGGGACAAGAGCATCACATCAGAAATAAAGTCATTACCTTGCTAAGCAAATACAGATGAAAACCTCACTTTATTTGTTGAAATTGGAGCCCTGGCTCCTGAGGGCTTGAAGTGGCACCTTCCCTGTGCCAGCCTTCCCTCGGCCAGGTCTGCCCCAGCCCCATGGACACGCCGGGTGAGGAGAGGAGGGACACAGGGGCACTGTCCCTGCTTGGCCATGGATTTCGTGGGATGGGGGAGCTCCGTGACTGGTGCACCCTCATGCTGGTGGCTCCAGCTACACGAACTGGGCACATCCGGTGGGAATCACAACCCTCTTCTCTCCCTGTGACACCCATCCTGCTGCCAGCACAGCCCCTTTTCCCCAGGGCACATCCCTGCAATTCGTGCCTCCCACGTGCCCGCGGCTCGCGCCTCCCCATCCCAGCGCCGATCCGGGATTCTGCTCTTCTCCCTCTTTTTTTTTTTTTTTTTCCCCACCATGTACAAATGGGAATTAAATTGAGGCCACTAAACTCATTTGTGCTCGCAGCCGTGCTGGGGCTGCAGGCAGCGTTTCACCGCCGGCTCCCCGGAGCGGCTGCCAGGCTCCGGCTGGGAACCGCGGAGTGCTGGCACCACTGCCGTGCCCGGCGTGCCCCTGCCTGCTCCCCGTGCCTGCCCCGGGCTGGGTGTAAGCCCAGCCAGACCAAAACCTGTGCCAGAGCAATTTTATCCTCATGTGAGCCGTGCTTGGGGCAGCGCTCAGCTCCTGCCTGGGCTCCTGTGGCTGCGCCTGGCCCGCAGCCCCATCCCTGAGGGCTCACCCCGTGTCCCGCGGGTGTCCCACCGCAGCCGAGTGGGAAGGTGCTGCAGACAGGCTGGGCAGCTGCCCCCACAGCCTGGCTCAGCCTCGGGGGTCAGGCAGCATCACGAGGAAATGAGGATGGGCTGGAGCCAGGGAGGCGGCGGTGGGACACACAGTGAGGGGCTGGGGGTGCTGCTGACCATGGGGTGTCCTGCCAGGGGAGAGCACCCAGCCGGCCCTGAATGACCCTCTGGACCGGGCAGTGCCACCCCACCAGGGCTTATTGTGATGAGGCAGGAGCAGGAAGAGGAGGGATGCTGGTCATGGGCAAACTCGCTCCTGTACCGCCCAGGAAAATGTCCCTGGAAGTGCCTGAGGACAGCAAAGGAGGACAGACCTGAGTGTGCTGGGAGGGAACAGCTGCTGGGAATTTAAATGACCGCCCATGAATGCTGGTTTTGTTTTGTCCCAGCCATGGCTGCGCTCTGCCTCGGCCAGGCAGCATTCAAACCCCGCTGCTCACGGGGCCCTGCGCATGGAGCTCCTTTGGAAAAGCCAGGGAGAAACCTGAGCAAGAGAGGAGCCCTGGTGCAGCACCGTGACCCTGCCCTGCAGACAAAGCAGCGGAGATGGCCAGAGGGGACAGAGCCACCACGGCAGGGATGTGCAGCACTGGGGTGGGCTCTTCCCAGCGCCTCCGGTCAAGCTCTGGTCCCGTCTGCCACAAGGAAAAGCGATGGAAAGAGAAGAGATGGTCAGGAAGTGAGTGAGGTGTGCTTCCTGCATCCTTCCTGCACAATTCCTGCACAATTCCCTCTCCCCCCACCTGACGGGACACGGCTGTGGGGCTGGGGAGCAGAGGCAGACTTTTCCAGGGACAGCCTCGGGATGAAGCTCTCAGCTTGCCCTCGAGCCTGGGACATGGAATGCTGCCCCGTGACTCTCCAGGGCTCCCTGGGGAAGTGGAGATGCTGCCAGGCACCGTGGTTTACAGCCTCAGCCGTGGTGCACGTTGCCAGATCCGTGCCCTGAAAATCTAGTTTCGTAGGGATAAACAGGATTTCTTATTCCTGTTGCTAATGTGATATCAGCACATTGCGACACAGATGTTTTAATAACACATAGTTCTTTTAATGAAGGGACTTAAGCTAATTTACTTCCCAATATTTGTATATGTCCTATTTGCTCATTTATTCATGCAGCAAATGAAATTAAAGTTACTAAACATTTATAAAATTACAAATACACTGGAGAAGTGCACCTGTGTATTAAAATAAGGAGCAGGAGCTGCTTTCCTGGCACAGAGGCTGCCCAAGGCACGCGCTGCTGGCTGATTCCTCCCTTCCTGTGCAGCCACACAGGCTGGAGGGGGAGGCAGCCGGGCACTGCCAGACCCCATTCCCAGGGATGCTGACAGTTGTGACAACCACTGCATTTTTATTTTTATCATCCCGCCAACGTCGCTCTTTAGATCAGCTTTTATTAAAAATATATAATGCTTTTAAAGCTGGTGCTGGGGCACCAAACTGTGACAAAGGCCAGGGAGGCGGTGCTGAGGATGATTAATGTGATTTTTCCAGCGAAATACTGTAGCAGTTCTGCCATGCCGAGGGCTCTGCCAGCGGGTGTGGGAGGGATGGAGGTGCTGGGTGCTTTCCCAGCCTGGCACCTGGAGCAGGGCACAGCCCATGCTGGGGACAGGTCTGGCTGTGGCCGCACCTTCTCCCAGGCCAGGCTTTGGTGGGCAAGGGTCAAGGAAAGGCCAAAGGGATGCTGAGGCACGGAGCCCTCCACCCCTTGTATGCATCCATCCGTCCTTTTTCCATTATCACCCACACCTGTCTCCAGCAGGGCTGTCCATCTGAGCCCAGCTGGGTGGTGAGCACAACTCATGCTCTGGACAGTGAAAAGGGACATCCAATATTCCCTGACATGCAGCCTTACACCCACCAGGGCTCCAGGGATGTCACACATCCATCGTGTCACCGTCCTGGGCAGGCCCATGCCAGGCACATCTGCATCACATGTGGAGATGAGCAAACGTCACCTGCAGGTGACGATGAGCAAACCTCCAGCACCTCGGGAAAACCCCCGAAGGCTGTGCAAGGCTGGGCTTGCTCCCCCTGGGCAGACTCATCCCGCCCAGGCTTCCTGGGAAGGGCACTCATCCTCCCCAGTCTGCACTGGTGTGATGGCACAGCTGCCTCTGCTCACGGCCATGGGGACAGGGCTGCAGCTCCTGCCCTGCTGGGACAGCCCCAGCTGTAAAATCCCTGCCACCATCGAGGCTTGTGGCCGGAGGGCTGCATGGCTTGCTCGGAGCTTGTCCAAGATGCGCTCAACACCTGAGCTTTCCCTGCTCCCCACTCACAGCAACCAGCGGGAAAAGTAATGAGCAAAATGTTAGGCAAACATTTAGGGAATCCAAAAACCTCACTCTCTGAGGACAGTTTGGTTTAACAGCTTGGTGGGGCAGGGCAGGCGCTCGATGTACACATGGGGAGGCAGAGTCGCTGACCCACAGAGCTCCCGGCGATCTGCTCCATCAGGGAAATGCACTGCCGCTCACTGCCGCACTCACATTATCCCGGTCCCTCCCTGCCTTTCCAGGCCAGAGCATTTCTCAAACTGCGCTTTATCCCATCCCTGCTGCTCCTTTTCCAGC
Source organism: Acanthornis magna (assembly GCA_036785705.1). Classification (NCBI taxonomy): domain Eukaryota; kingdom Metazoa; phylum Chordata; class Aves; order Passeriformes; family Acanthizidae; genus Acanthornis; species Acanthornis magna. Next base: position 10,678,911 of record JAWUZG010000092.1, read on the forward strand.
GCCACCAGCACCGCTAATAATAACGGCCCCAAACCAAATCCTGCCTGCCTGGTGCCATCGCTCCGAGCCTCCGGTCGCTGCCAGCCCGAGCCTGCGCCCTCAACACCACAAAACGCGTGGGCACCGCTGGCACGGCGCTCCCTCCTCCCCCAGTTGTGCAACTGGGATGCAATATCCAACCCCCCTGGCTCGCCGCTCCCGGGAAACTCGTGCCCGTCCCTGTGGCAGGCGGAGGAGCGAGGCGGCTGTGTTCCTTACCTCTCGACGGAGCCGGGAGTGCGGGGAGAGCTGGAAATAGCCCTGGCTGACACAGATACCTGTGCGGAACAGCAGGGGCCTGCACTTGCCGTGGTAATTGCATACTGCACGGCGATGAGTCAGCCGGAGCCCCGCTCGGGCAGCACGAGGCTGCCCTGCTCCCGCACCGTGCGCCCAGCCCGGCCTGGGCCCGTTGCCGGGGAAATTGATGCTCCCCCCTCGTCGGGAAGGGGGGCCCAAAGCACAGGAGCAGGGAGAGGATGGGAATGAGAGCATCTTGCAGCTTTTTAAGCTCTCGAGATGCTTTCAAGTGCCAGGAAGGCTGTGCGAGCTGTGATTTGCTGCATTATTTCTGTTGCTAGCCCTGCACGGGGAGCTCCTGTGTGCACAAGAGCTGCTTGCAGCAAGGCAGCATCCAAACGCTGCGTGTTCTGGGGGGCTGAGCCCCCCAGCTGCCATCACCCCCGAGGGGCTGGGGACCAGCACTCAGCACTCCCCAGGGTGTCTGTGAAGGGCCCCCTTTATCCCAGCCGTGGGTAACCAAAGCAGCCAGAGACAGAAGCAGTGTGGCTCACCCCGAGCTCCTCGGCAAGAAAGCCCCACCAGCAGAGCTCTCCCTCCTCCTCCTCATCCTTCTCCTGGGGCTCAGGGGCTGCCTCGCTGCCGGCGATTGCACTGCCAGGACATTAATAAATAATTAGCCGGCAAACTTCCACCAGGGAGCTTCGTTTCTTCTCCTCCAGTGGTGCCGGCTGTTCAGAGAGCGAAAGCCAGGGGAGAGCAGCTATTCCCAGGAAGAGGGGCTGGAGGGGGTGGCATTTCCCCAGCCAGGCTGGCAGCTCCCCAAGCTCCTCCACTGCTGACTTCACATTCCAAAGGGATGCAGGGCTGGGGGAGGAGGAATAGGTAAAATCGATGAGAGCCTATTTGGCGGGATAGAGGAACGTGGTTTTATTTATAGCGCTGGCTGGAGCTGAAGTGTCTCCTGCCCAGGGACACAGGGCCGAGGCGCTGAGGAGCAGCAGAGCAGGGTCTGAGCAGGGCTGGGGGATGCACCAGTGCCTGCTGCCCACCCCCCATCGCCCAGCCCCACTGAGCCCCGGGACCCCTCCCCAAAGCGCTGCAGGTGGCTTTGCTCACCAGCCTGGCGAGGGGGGAACACCTGTGGAGAAGTTTCTGCTCTAACACCAGTGTTTGTGCTCAGGGGGTGCAGGACCTGACCCCCAGCCCCTTCCCCCCACTCGTGCCCAGCCAGGGCTGCCATATTTGGGGACAGTGGTGGCCAGCCACGGTGGGGGATGCTCAGAGGAGGGTGTGCTGCCACATGGGGGCCTGGGGACAGACGGGGCCAGCCTGGCAGGCTGGGAGTCACGAGCCAGGGAGATGCCCACAGACATCCCTGCCAGCAACAGCTGCTTGAGGAACAGCAAGTCCTTGCTCAGCAGTGCTGCAGATCCGAAGCGTCTCCCTTCACTGCTCACTCCCTTGGCCAGCGCTGCTGGTGCAGGAGGATCAGGACCTGCTCTGGTGATCACGGCACGTCTCTGGGATGAGGCAGTTTAAACAGAGAGAGCAAGAGATGCAGCCAGACTCTGAGCAGCCTCCAGGGAGAGGCAGGAGGAGCTGCCCTGCTCGGAGCCAGGATCAGCAGAGGAGGATGAGGCCAGCCTGGGTCTCAGCCAGCCACCCCAATGCCCCTCACTCCTCCTGGGAGCAGCTGGCAGCAGGCTGGTGGGAATACAGGAGATACCCCAGCTCCTGGTGCTGCTCTGCCAGGCAGGGACGGGCAGTGAAGGGAGCCCGAGCTGCACCACCCGGACCGCAGGCAGCTCGGGTGGCAGGGATGAGGCAGCTGGGGCAGCGAGAGGCCAGTGGGGTGACATGGATGGGCTGTGACAGACACTGCCAGCACCGTGTGAGAGCTGCCAGTGCTGTGGAAAAGCTGAGCTCCGCCAGGGTGAAGGAGTAATCCTGAGGGACACGTGTCGGATGGTGCAGATCCTGCCGGTGCCATGGCTGGCTGGTGCCCAGTGTCAGGCTGCTCTGGGGGGACACCAGCCCTGGAACCGTGAGGGGAAGGCTTGGGCCGCAGGCTGGGATGTCAGGCAGTGCAGAAAGAGCAGTGCAAGGTCTCTGACAGCGTGTTCCTCCCCCCAGATGAAGTGAGGCACAGGATGAGCCGAGTGCCCTGGGCTGCTGCCAGGCTCTCATCCCCAGGCAGAAGGGGCCGGCTGGCCCTGCTGTGCCAGAGCAGCCCGGGGAGGAGGACAGGCTGCTTCAGCTGCTGTGGGTGTGCTGCTTCCGTGGACAAATGAGTCACTGAAAATGCCATAAGGAGTCAATGGGCATCCTGGTCCCCTGCTCAGCCCACACAGCTGGTGGGCAGCGTGAGCCATCGTGCGGGAGCCTTCCCTACCCTCCGCTGCCTGGGCTCTGCCTCTGGCTCCGGGAAGTTCCCATCTGTTTCAACAATGCAGCCACAAAACCCTCTTCTTGCTCCTCTGCCATCACATTTGTCTCCTCACAGGTCTCTCTGCAGTACCTGCGTGGCTGTACCTCCACAGCACGCTCAGGGCTGCATTTGGGAGCGGAGCAGGCTGCAGGATGGGCCAGGCTGGAGCCTTACAGCATCCCCTGAGTGGGTGCACCCCTCACACCCTCAGTGCTGGCCACGGGCTCCTCTGACCGAGCTGGAGCAGCCTCTGCTCCAGGAAAGAGCTGCAGAGAACCTGGCAGGTGGCACAGCGTGGGGAGGACCCTCTGCCAGGTGCACTCCAGAGAGGGGTCTGGGGGGCTGCGCCACAGCACAGGCAGGGTGTCCATGGTGTCCAGGGTGTCCGGGGTGTCCAGGGTGTCCATGATGCCCCTGTGTGGGGCTTTGCTGGCACAGTGGGACATCACTCTTCAGTGATGCCAAGGGAATCTGGAGTAGGAATGGCAACCTCTGAAGGACCAGAGGCTCAGCCCTGCTCCCTGGGCAAGCTGGATCTCAGAGCCAGGAGCCCAGCCAGCACCCACTTGTCCTCAGAATGCACTTTTGTTTCCCAGGTCCCCTCCAGCCCCAGAGACCAGTCCATCAGCGCTGTGGCAAAGAGGACATCAGACTTCCACTCCTTGCTGACTGTGAAGCAGAACAGAGCCCTCCTGTCTCCAGCTGAGGAGGAGGAGGAGGAGACAGGAGCTCCCAGGTGCACACAGCTAATGAGGCACAGAAAGCGTGGAGGGAAAGCAACGCTCCGTCCCTGTGCTCGTGACTTCAGGTGAAGGATAAGGCTGAGCCGAGTGCTGAGCAGGGCTGCGGGGAAGGGAAAGCAGAGCTCGTGGAAAGGAGCCAAGCAGAGAAACTCAGCGAAACCCAGGGCATGGCACTGCCAACCACTGTGCCCCGAGGGGAGCGGGGCCCCAGCGAGCAGCCTGCATGAATGGAGAGTGCTTTAGGGGAGGGCTCCGGGAGAGCCTGGGGACACCTTCCCCTTCAGCTGCCCCCAGCTCACACGGCCAGCGGCTCACAGAGCTCCTGCCAGCACGGAGCGCCTGTCCCCGGGTCCCCAGCGAGAGCGGCCACCTCGCCAATCCCCCCTGGGGCTGCATTTCACGCCAGTGCCAAGCAGAGAGTGTCACCGGGCGGGGGGCTGGCGGGGACCCGCCGGCGGCCGGGGATGTTGTAACTCGGAGGAGCCCCATTTGCCGCTGCCTCTCACTGCCCGCTCCTTCCAACATTTTGCCATCCACAAACAGAGGCAGCTGCAACGTGAGAGCGAGGGCGGGCGGTGCCCGGCTCGGGGTGGCTCCTGCCCAGCCCCAGCTCATTGGCTCCAGCGCCTGTCCCACGCCTGGCCTTTGGCAGGCTCAGGGTACCTTCAAACCCTGTCCCCTCCTGACCGCTGGCCCAATGACATTACTCACTCGCTGTTGTTTTGAAAGGACATTTGCAAGCTTTTCCTGTTATATTTTACCTCGGTAATATTATCCCCAGCCCCTCCGGGCTTAGCATCGAGTTGCCGCAGCGGCGGCGCGGTGCCACCGAGCGCTCCGGCTCGGCCGGGGCTGCCAGGCAAGGGTGGGCACAGGGGCTCAGTTCTGCTCGAGTGTGGCTGACACCTCTTTGAGTGCATAAATACAGAGAGCAGCAGAAGTCGGAGCTCTGGCAGCTGCCCTGCTGTCAAAGCTCAGGGTCTGGCTGAGGAGGAAAGCTTTGAGCACACGGCAGAGCTGCCTGGCTCCTGTGCGCAGGGCACGGTGTGTGACAGGGGAATGCGATGTCCCATTCACGCCGCAGCACTCGAGTCCTGTGGGTCACACACCATCCCTACCCGCTGCAGGTGTTTCTGAGGCTGCCACATGACTGACTTCTAAGAAGGTGGAGACAACACCACTTATAACATCTTGTCCTCCTTCGCCTCTCTCCTGGTGCTTCCGAAGCCCTTTTTATGAGTGTTATTCAACCAATTCCTCCAGAAACTCCAGGGCACAGGGAAGTGGTGTGATCTCCATTTCATAGGTGGAAAAGAACCAAAAGACACAGAAAAATGCTTGGACTGTGCAAAAGTCCAGAGCAGTCAGGAGCTGAAGTTGGGCAGGTTAACATCAACTTGCAGCCACGTGAGCGACTGTACTTCGTCCTGCAGGATCCCACTGAAACCCACAAGCAGCAGCAAGTCCACCTTGCCAAGATGCCCCCATTTTACTCCGCTGTCCTCTGTCCCCCTCCCGGCACAAGGGCAGCCTGACCCTGATGTCACAGCCAGTTTTCCTGCAGGGCTGGAAGAAGCCCTAAGCTCTCTGTTCAGAGGAGAAACAGAGCAGGGCAGGCTGGGCTTTGCTTTCCCCATGCTCCTCCATGCCTGGGGGTGGGTGTCCTGTGGGATGTGACCACTGGAGGCTGGGAAAGGCTCATCTCCTTGGGTTAGAAAGCAAAGGGGGAGGAACTGTGCATGCACACGGACCAGAAGGGAAAAGGTATTTCCGAAAAAACCCAGCTACGCACAAGTTGATTTTAGAATGACGATTCGCAAGTCATTCCCACGAATGGTTACTTCCTACTTGAGTGCAGCTGGTGTAAAGGAAATCACGAGATACTCAAGTGAGAACCTCGCCTTTTGTGCAGCAAATTCCTCCCAAAGGACTACTTTTGTGGTGAGGCTTTCCAGCCCTGCTTTTTCCCCCTGCCGATGGGGCAAACATCCCTCCTGTTCTCAGCTCATCTTTATCATCCATATCTTTCATCACTTGTATTTTCTGCAAAGAAGGGACAGGGGGAATGCACATCCCTGGTCAGCAGGGTCACCTGGGAATTTGAGTCTTGGTCTTCAAGGAATTGCACGTGCCCCCAAGCAAGGCAATTTCCTTCCTTGGCCCTCCTGACTGCTGTGCCTGCTGTGAGCTCCAGCTGTGAATCCTGGCGGGACATTCCTGGGCCCAGGCCTCCCACCCAAGGGAAGAGAAGTTTCACTGCTGGCAGGGCAGCCGGAAATGTACCTTGGGTAAGGGTTTTGGCACTTGATAGCAGTCATTAGTACTAGAGTGCACAGCAATGAGGAAGAGTTGCTTTGTCCCATGCCGGCAGCCAGGCCACCCTGGCCCCCAGCTCTCATCACTGTGACATAACACGGGCTGTCCCTGACATGTCCCTTTGGTGCAAGGCTTGGGATCATCAGGGAAAACCCAGTGTTGCTCCATTGCATGGTGTTCACAACACGTCCTGAACCAAAGGGAGGCCAGAGGGAATTACAGAGTGGCTGGAAACAGCTCTGCCTTTGAAACAACAGCAAAGAGAACATGGATGGGCAGTGGGCCTTTCCTGCCAGAGGAAGAAGCACTTTGTGCTCACCCCTCCGAGCCTGGCACAGAGCTCCCCACCCCAATAGCTCCACATCACTTTGCTCCATCAGCTCTTTACAGTGACCCTGCAGGCCTGTCTAGGCAGCCGGAGGGGATTCAAGGATCTGGAGCCATTAGGCTGCAGGTGTTGCCACTTGCTTGGTTGCGTATCAGCTAATTCAGGCTGCAGTGCCAAGCCCTGCTCTTTCCCATGTAATTGCTATGGGTAAGTAAATAGAACATTCATGAGATTTTTGGTCCCATCATTAATTATTTCTGAAAGAGCTTTTAGTATACGCCTCAAAACCCCAGACAGAAAGATGATGTGCGTGACATCAAGATGCTTGCAGCAGCAGCTGAAAACAATGAAAATCAGAAGATCTTTGCTCGTTACTCTTTACTTCAGTCACCTGGTCCCACTTCAGCACAGACCCACCGAGCCTGGAAGTGACCCTTGGCCCAACGCTGCTCTCAGGGTTTATGTACATCAGCCTGGGGTGATCTGGGGACTGTTGAGAGGTCATGTACATCAGCCGGGTGCTCCCACTTTTAAACGCTGGCAATTTTAAGGTGTGCGTGGCGGCATTGCTCAGAGTGAGTTCCCTCCGTGGGTGTCCCTGGGGAAGGTGCTCCTGCGAGAACCACGGGGCACTTAAAAAGCTCCAGAGAGCCCGAATGTGACCCCTAGCCCGACACGCTGCACCCAGCGCTTCCATCCCTCAACTCGGAGCGCCGGGGGGGCCGTGCAGCGGCACCGGCACCGGCACCGGCACCGGCACCGACACCGGCACCGACACCGGCACCGGCACCGGCACCGGCACCGACACCGGCACCGACACCGACACCGGCACCGGCTGATGCCGCGCACCCCGCTCCGGCGGGCCGGCCCTCGCGGGGCACACTCCAAGCGGTGTCCCAGGCTCGTCCGCAGAGCCCCGGGGCGCTCCCCCGGCCCGATCCCCGCGCCGGCTCCGCAGCCGCGGGCGGGTCCGCGGGCGGGGGCTGCGGGCGGGGGCTGCGGGCGGCTCCGCCCCGGCGCTCCGCTCCCCGCCCCGCCGGCCGCCCGGCTCCCGCCGCCGCGCCTGCTGCATGCTCGCTGCTCAGCCCCAGCCGGAGCTGGAAGATGGCGGAGCCGGGGCCGGACTGCAGCTCTCTGCTCGATGAGGATCTCTCCTCCTTCGTCTTCAGCTACCTCGCTGACAGCCAGGTGCGAGCGGCCGGGGGGGGGGGGGGCTCTGCGGGACGGGTCCCCGGCGCGCCGCGACTGCGGGGGGGCAGCGGACGGAACCCCCCCGCTGGTTCCCGGGGCACCCCGGGGAAGAGCCGGTGCTGCCGGAGCGGGGCTGCGGGGGCCGGCTCGTCCGCCGGTGCCGCGGGGCTCCGCGGGGTCCCGCTCTGTCCGCGGGTGCGCGCCCGGCCGCGCTCCCCGGGGCTGTGCGCGCCCCTCCCGGGGCTCCGGGCGGCCGCAGCCCCGCAGCCCCGCCGGCGCTTTCAGCACCACTCGCACGTGGACTCCCGCGGCCCCCCACTGCCCCAGCGGCCGGGGATTCGGGGGGCACAGGGGGACAACTTGATGGGTTCCGGCACAGAACCCCCCCGGGTGCTGCGGCCCCCCGAAGGTGGGGAGGGGGCGGCGCGGTGCGGTGCGGGCGGTGCTGGGGGGGGCTCCGCAGGGGGCTGCGCGGTGGGGGCTGATAAGAGCTGGGCTGGGGGATGAGTCATGCCGAGCGTCAATTCCACGCATTCGGGCTGGGATCTTGGGGGATGGAGGTTTGGGGAGGGGGGGGGGGTGCGACAGCCAGAGGGGTCTCGGTGCCGCGAGTCGCCGGCTCCAAAATGTGGATGGGCTGTGTTTTGGACGGAGCTGGGTATTAAAATCAGATTAAGGCTCCTTGGCAGCTCCGGCGGGATCACGAGAGCGCGCCGTGCTGGCTATAGGGCTCGCATGCTTTTCCATTTTGGGGGCTGCAAGAGAGGCGCTATACAATAAACCGGGCAGGAGCCGGAGCCGGGGCTGAGCCCGAGCACGGCCGCGCATTTCGCAGTCGGCTCCATGAGCCTGCTGCAAGTGGGAAGAGTTTTCTGTAGTTATATATCATCCCCCCGACCCTTCACTTTCATAACCACGGATTACAAAATAGCTCTGATTGTGAAGCGAGCACATTCATCCCAACCCTTGCTCTCTCACCAGCTCAGCCCCGGGATTGCAAACAGCAGGAGCGTGTGTTTGTGGGGAGCAGGATGAGGGCTAATCCTGCCGCCGTTTGGGCTCAAAACAAACAAGGGCTCGAGACTTGGTAAATCAGATTTGCCCCCGGTGCGTGTGCCAGACAGAACCAGGCAGGTCTTGCCACCAGCCAGATTGATGTAGTCCCGGCACCTCTGCTCGCATGCAGCAGCGCCAGAGCGCTCCGGCTTGGCACGGGACCGGGCAGTTCTGGGGGCAGAGCCCGGGGGAGGCAGCCTGTGCTCCTAACCAAGAGCTGCTGACAGGTTCATTACAGCAGAAGGGTCAGGAAAGGTGAGAAGTGGGCCGAGATTTTGTAAGCTGTTTGTAGGATTTTTTTTTTTTTTTTTAAATTTTATTATTGCTGAGGGAGCCGTCGGCTCGGAGGAGAGGAGGCTGCTTGTGTGGGATGCTGTCCCTCGGAGTGGGCTGCTTGTGTGGGATGCCATCCCCTGGAAGGACAGCAGAAAGGCTGCAGCTCCCACCAGCCCCACTGCTCCCCGAGCAGGTGAAAGTTCCTGGCTCCGCTTCCCTGTAATAACCCTCCCGTTCTCCGCGTGTTAACCATGACATGAAAAGCCCGTATGATTGCAGCACACGCCTGGAGACTTGTTTCTCTTTTTCTTTGCTTTTTGGTCAGCATTTGATGTGCCAATTTAGGAATCTTATTCCAAAAACGGATTGCTAAGGGAGGGGAAAAAAAAAAAAATCCTACGAATTGTCATCCTTCTCTGGTGCAAACCCACCATGTTGTGAACATTCCCTGGAAAATTTGGAACTGTGAAATGGCCTGTGCTGAAATAAGACCATGTTTATGAACCGTGGTTGGCTGTGTCCCCTGTTTTCTGTCCCTGTCCCCGGCGTGCTCTCTGCTGGAGGGAGCAGCACAGGTAGTGCTGGTCCGAAGTCTGCAGGTGTGGGAGGAGAGGAGCAGCGAGGGCAATGGTGCAGCTCCCGTGCAGCCCCTCTGTGCTCTCCAGTCCGGCGCTTGCTTTCGATAATTCCATTTCCTCCTCTGTCCCCACGTGCGCCGAGGGGCTGAGAGCTGGGATGGAAAGAAAAGAGAAGGAAAAAGGAAGAATAAACAGCCCTCCCAGCTATGATTTGCATGCATTTGCTTAAGAACCGCCTGAAGTTGTAAGCATGTGTTGTGCTTGTACCTTAACCTCTGATGAAACTGGGGGAAGGCTCCAGCCCTGGCTCTGTCACATGCTGCCTTCTAACTGGGAGCGGGAGGCGGGCCGGGCTGGCGCTGACGTCTCTCCCCATTACTACTGTACGAGCCTCTGCTTACAACTGGGTTCCTGACTTGTCAATGGAGCCCCAAAGCTGCTTCCCTCCAGACCCCAGCGCCCCAGCACGAGAGCAGATTATCCTGAGAGGCCACGATGTCAGGAGGCCACGAGATCGTGAATATTAGCCGTTTCCTTCGTGGAAATTTTGAGGAACTGGGACTCTCCTCCTCTCTCGCCCATGCTCCTCCCCAGTCCTTGCTTTTGCAGTAGGTTTTGAGAGAGGCGCAGTTGGTGCAGGTGCCAGGTGATCCCTTCCTGTCCAGGGGAGGAATGCTGAGGAAGGCTCTCGGGGAGATGCACGGGGAAGGTTTGATGTGGGTATCTGCATCGGTCCCTTAAGCATAACGGTTTGTGCTGAGGGTGCCTGCTAACCTCTATTTACATATCGAGGACAGCGATGATTCACGTGGTACCTGCATTGCTACAGAAAGAAAATCAGGGGTTTTCACTTGATATCTGCCTTTCTCCTGCCAACTCCTTTTCTCCTTTTCTTTTTTTTTCTCCAACAAAAAAAAAAAAAAAAAAAAAAAAGTGATTTTGTTCTGCTGCGTCTCAAAATGTGTCATTTCTGGGCCTGCTTAATCCATTTTGTGCAACTCTGCTGCTCAGAGGTATGAAGCTGGTTGTAGCTGGTTCATCTGCTGGCACCAGGCACTGGGAAGTGCCAGCCAGGCAGCTCTGCCGAGAGCACCACGGAGCAGCCAGCAGCTCTCAGCATCCCTGTGAGAGGCTGGAGCACTGTGCCTCTCACGGCTTCAATTTGTTTAAAAACCCCAAACAAAGTACAGCTGGGGAGGGGGAAATTTAAAAAAAAAAAACAAACCAGGCTGCTTCTTGTAGGGATGCTTAAAGATCACATGAACTGAAATACAATATTCCCTCTTTAACTTCCCAGCCTCCTGCTAACAGCTTAATCCATCGATGAGCGCAGGAGGCACAGCGAGCCCGCGCTGGGCTGGCACTGCTGCTGACGAAGTGGGGATGCATCCCTAATTTCCGATAGCCCTCACTGAGCTGGCCAACATCCTGCTTTTTCTGTGGCTTTTCTCTCAGAGATTTGGGGTGGGTTTGGACGAGAGACAGCCCAAGGGCCTGTGCAAAATGCATCCTCAGCTGCATTGCTGCAGCGTGGCTCGAAGGGCTGCTGCAGTGCCGGGGCTGGAGAAGCCTGAAGTTGTCTGGGAAGCAGGGTGGCCGTGTCCTGGTGGCTGTCACCGTGCTGGAGCAGGGCTGGGGGGTGCTGGGGGCTGTCCCCAGCGCAGCAGAGGCTGCGGAGGCTGGCGAACACAGCAGAGTCTGAGCTGAGCCAGGAGAGAGCAGCCGGAGGGAGAGGAGGGCTGGGCTGAAACCTGGCCCCTCGGAGAGCCTCCCCACACACCTGCCTGCCTTCCCCCGGGGTTCTGCCCACCCTGGCCGTGTCCCAGGGCTGCCCCACACTAGGGTTTTCCCCTGCCTGCCCCTCCGTGCCCTGGCTCCTGCTGTAATGGAAAGGCACCTCTCCAACAGGTGAATAATTAAGGGCTCACCGAGGGCCTCCAGCAAAGGGAGCTTTGTGAGGGAGAGGGATCTCTCTCACATTAACCTTTCCAATGTCAAAAGCCTTTTTGTAGGTAGGAACTCCACTTACACGAGCTCTTTGGCTCCGTTGGTTGTCCAATTAAAAATGCTCAGGGGATGTCCCTTCCAGCTCCAAAGCCCTGGTTTTGGGGAGTGGTTCCCACGTTCCTGGTGCAGGGCTGGGGACAGCGATGCCACAGGCTGGCTCCTGGCAGGTGGTTTGTTGTGCTCTCGCTGGTGGCAGGGCAGGAGCCCACCAGGCTTTGGGGGGTCTGGGGGCTGTGGCACAGCGTGGGAGCTGTGCTGTAGTGACAGGACAAGGAGAATGGATTCAAACTGACAGAGAGTAGGGTTAGAGTGGATATTAGGAAAAAATTCTTCCCTGTGATGTGGGCAGGCCCTGGCACAGGTGCCCAGAGAAGCTGTGGCTGCCCCTGGATCCCTGGCAGTGTCCAAGGCCAGGCTGGACAGGGCTTGGGGCAGCCTGGGACAGTGGGAGCCTGGCCCATGGCAGGGGTGGAATAGATGAGCTTTAAGGTCCCTTCCAACCCAAACAATTCTGTGACTCTATGAAGGACATGATTCCCCCTGGCCAGCATGTGCCAGCACCATGGAGGCTTGGGGACATCCCTGGGCTGGGGCAGAGGCATTGTGCAGGGCCAGTCTATGCCGTTGCTGCCAAATGCCACCACTGAAGCCACCACTTCTGCGTGCCCACGGCGCTGGGGAGATGGTGTCACCGGGGCGAGGGGCACCGTCCCCGCGGGGCTCTGCAGCACCGGCTCTGTCGGGGAAGGGCAGTGCTGTCCCCAGAGATGTGGCTCCACGGGGGCCGCGCGTGTGGCACCGGGTGGCCGCCACCGCGGAGCCAGGGACACGAGGCGCTGGCAGGGCCTCGGCTGCAGACACGTTTGCCGGAGGAATCGGCTTCAGGCTCCCGCAGCTGAGCCCTGCTCCATGGCAACCCGGCGCGGGCTTATATTTCTCGTGACTGCTTGGCAGCCTGAAGTGATTTAGCAGGGGGGGCACTCGGTGCGCGCCGGAGCCGCCAGCGCGGCCGTGCCGAGTGACCGCCACGCTCCGGCCGTGCGGCGCTCCGGCCCCTTCCCACACCCCAAGGGTGGACAGCCCGGACGGGCAGGACCCCACCGCCTCCTGCTGCCTGGCCAGTGCCTGGACAGGGATGTTGGAAGCTGCCTGTGCTTGTAGTGACGAGCTGGGGACTAAAGGTTGAAGTTAATGGGGCGGGTGGTCAGGTGAGGTAGTGACCTACTTCCAGGGGCACCGGCACTGTAGGCGCTGGGTGATGGTCCAGCCAATGTGTTTCCCTTCCCTTATCGCTCGGCTTTTCTGCTTTTCAGCACTTTTGCTGAACTCTGGCTCACAAATTATTATTTATTTATTTGTGGCGGTTGGTTTTTTTTTCCTTTTTTTTTTTTTTTTTCAATAACGGGAACTTCCAAGAAATGCCGAAGGACTTTGCACAGATCTGGCTGCGCTCAGGGTTGCCAGCCCTGTCCTTATCCAGCCCCATCTCACTGCACTTCCCCACGTGGAGGCAACAGCCAAGGCCAAGCTGCTGCATTAAACCAGTTCACTTCTGAATTAACACAGGGAAAAGTAAAAGCTGGGAATCTCTGGCTGTGGAAGATCTGGAAACGCGCCCCCGGGAAGGGTTTCTTCATGTGGCAAGCATGGTATCTGCTGGTGGGGGATGTGGAGAGGCTGTGGCAGCCCTGGGGACATGGCCCCATCCAGTAAGCCAGAGTAACCTTTGATCTCGGCCAGCTCCGGCAGCAATGTGGGGCTTAGGGAAAATACTTCCCTTATCTCACATCCCACTGTCCCGAGGCAAAGCCGGCAGGCACTGGGAGCTGGATGGGCACCCCAGGACTGGCAGCTTCCTTGGGGGAGCATGGTGAGGGTCCTGCTGGAGCGTGCCAGGAGCTTTTTACATCTGTATCCCCACTGTCCCCATGGCCCCCCACCCTCCCAGCAGTTGGCGATGGGGACAAAGGCGGGAGAGACCATGGAAGGGCTGATGTGACACTTCTCCCCTCCCCTGGGATGAGCAGCACATGCTTTATATGGATGTTTTTGTGCTGAGGTGGCGCCTCAAGCTCTTGCAGGGACTACAGTTGCAGGGCAGCAGCATATCTTTACTGAGATGCATTTTCTGAATTCTTGCTGTGTGCCCTGTGGCCGCGGCCAGGCCAGCAGAGCAGCCCCTCTGCTGAGCCAGCGCAGGCCAGGCCCCTCGGTTCCGCTTTCAGTTTGCTGTGAGTTTGAATCGGAGAACACAAGCTCATCACTGCTGTCACTTCTGCTCCCGCTCTTTGTCGGGGAGGCTGCAGGATCCGGTTTGTCCCCAGCCTATGGGCCGAGCGGTGTGGCAGTGTCATCCTTTCCCCCCGCTGCCAAAAGCTGCCTTCTCCACCTATTCCCCGAGGAACCCTCATTTCCTAATTTTCATGGACGTCAAGAGCAAGGAAATCCTGTGGCGAGGGCCGAGCGTCCTGAGCCGGGGCAGCCGGCGCTGGGGATGGAAGGAAGCCCAGCTGCCTCTCATCTCGTTTGTTCCCCTCCCTCCTGCGCCGTGAAGGGGGGATGTGGCTTTCACAAGTGACAGCTGGGGACCTGGCTGTCCTGCCACGGGGTGACCCACGGCTGGAGCAGCCCCAGCTGTCCCTGGGTGCGCAGAGCTGGGGTGCAGGGGAGCTGCTGCAGCGTTTTTGCTGAGCCTTTCTTTCGGTTTTAGCCGAGTTCCTAGGTAGGAGGGAGCTGTGTTATTATTTTTTCATGAAGAAAGTGCATCTGTGGCTGCAGGGTGTTTCAGGAGGCTGCCACGACCCTTTGCATGCACACAGGACTGGCAGGGCTGAGCTGCAGCCGGGCTGGGTTGGAGCTGAGAGCAGCGCTGGTCACACCAGGGCCATGGCTGTGCACGTGCCAGGGTGACAGCGAGGAGCTGGAGGTGTCAAACGTGACACTCACAGCTCTCCTGGAAGGATGAAGCAGGGACAGGCTCAGGCTTTCTTCCCCTGCAGAGGCCATCCCTCTGCCAGCATGGTGTGGTGGCACTGGTGGGCACAGCGCTGGGGTGGCCGTGGTCCTTTGGCTGCACGTGCGATGCCCTGGCAGAACCCGCGCTCCCTGGGCTGGGAGCAGGGCAGGTCCCAGTGCCCGTGTGTGGGACTGGGGCTCGCAGGCAGAGCAGGGCAGGGGCTGCACCCTGGTTCGTGCCCGGCGAGCTGCCAGCACCCACTCCTGCCGCACAGGGTGCTCGCCGGGCACCCAGCACGGTGGGGCTGAACTTTGTCCAGCTTTAGTCCCTCTGTCCTGATCTCCTGGCACTTTTCCTGCCTCGGTGCAAATGTTTGCAACTTCCACGGCCCTTGGCTTCCAGCTAATTAAACTTTGCAATCCTGTTGGCTTCCTGCAGACCTCGGCTGCTGAGCTGCTTCCCTTTGCCCCCAGGCTCAGGGACCTGCAGCTCTGCCCGGGCCAGGTGTGTGTGGCTCAGAGCCACCTCTGTGCATCCTCAACAGGAGGATTGTCAAACCTCCCCTCAAACAGCACAAACCCCAGAGCTCTGCAGAGCTGCAGATTTAAACCACCAGCAGCATTTCTTGTTTTGAGCACGCTTGCACACCGTCACGACCAGACCGTGCTGATAATGAAAAGGAAAAAAAATTGCAATTTTTTTTCTTAAAAAGGAAGTTTCTGTTTCTGTGTGGGCCCCACAGGGAGGCTGGCGCATGCGGGTTTCGAGTGCTAGAACCCATTTCCCAGGTAACAGAACTCAAGCCTGTGAGAACTGTGTGGTTTTCTCAGGCTGAAAGGTTGGATGGTATGTGAGCTGCTTTTTTTTTTTCTTGTTGCCATGTCCTTTTAAGAAGGAATAAGTATGTCTATTTATATATATTTTGAAAACGAAAGCACGTGGCCCGTGTCCCCAGAGAGCCTCACGGTACATGTTGTCACCCAGCTGTGGGGGGGACACTGATGGCACCCAGCCCACCCCAGCAGCTGAACTGGGGAGCAGCCCCTGGGGCTTGGGGTGAGCCATGGTAGGTGTGCAGGACATCCTCTTGGGAATTCTCCGTGGGACCAGAGTGGAAGTGGATGCAGCAGGAAGGAAGTTGGTGGCTGAGAGGAGAGCGATGCCGTGGGGGGATGTTGGGACAGCACGGATGGGAAGGGCTGGAGCTGCTCCCTTCATTTTCTCTTGTTGACTCCTCGTGCCCGTGCTTTGGGTGGTGCTGCCCGGCCTGCCTGCAGTGCTGCCTTCTCCATTCCTCTGCCAGGGCACCTGCGATGCAGAGTGGTCTCCCTGAGAGATCAGGGCTGCCCACGAGGGTCTGCTCGCCCTGGCTGCCTCCTCTTGGTGTTCACCTCCTGCCTGCTGCCCGTCTGCCCAGCGGAGCTGGGAACCCGTCTGCACATCCAGCTGAGTCCAAAATACATGAAAGGCAGATTATCAGGGGGAGACTGTCCTCATCTCTGCCGCTCGCTTATGGCAGTGCAAGGACCTGGAAATACAGCTTTCAAGTTTCTCTCTGTATTTATGTAACCCAAACGAACTCTTTTTTGGAAAGAGCCACTCAGTCTCATTTAGATACCTAAATATAGCAGCCGCTCCGGAGGGAGGATTAGCCTGCGAGTGCCCTGGTGGGTATGGGACCTTTGTGCACGAGTGTTGTGGGGAGTTTAAACCTCATTCAGTGGGGCCTGGGGGGATTATTCCCCTGCCATTATCAGGATGGGCTTGCGGTGTTCGGGGTCAGCGGGGAGCTCACGGCAGTGACCGGGCTGGGAAGCACAAACCTGTGGGGATGTGGACTGCAGGGTTTTTTATAAACGTCTTGATGCCTTTTGAGGCCAGAGCCCATTTATGCCCAAACATGCTGTTTGTTTGTTGTGCCATCACCTCCCCTTGGAGGGAGAATCTGTGCTCCAAAGCGCAGAAGCAGAGCTGAGCTGTGGGATGAAACCTCCACGTCCAGCCCCACCAAAGGGCCCCACGGGGCTGCAGCACCTCGGGGTGATCAGTCTGGGCTGCTGGAGAGCAATGTGGGGCTGGGTGGAAAGGCAAGAAAGGGCAAAGGTCCCTCTGCCCACAGGTGCACCTCAGGCATCAAAGCCTTTGAGCTTCCTTAGGAAGAGGTGTAGGAGGAAGCTTTTGAGATGCCAAGCTGAGGGACACCCCACAGGTGCCATTTCCCTCTGCCAGGGATGTTCATGGATGTTCAGGGACACCACCCTCCTGGGCATCTGGGCACTGTGTACTTCTCCAAGATGCAGCTGTTGGCAGGATCTGGGCACTGTGCACATCCCATGGACCCACTTGTGCTTCTTCACTCACACCAGAGCTCTCATTGCCTTTGGAGTGAGCACAAGAGATGGGTCTGACCACATGTGGGGGGGGCTCTTGTGCACCCCTGGGATCAGCCAGGCTTGCACCTTGTGCCAAGCATTGGCAGAAACGGAGTTTCTCAGAGGTGCACAAGGTGACCTTCGCTTTTGTCTCAGAACATTTCCAACTGCCCTGCAGGGAGGGTGCTGTGTGTCCCTTCCAAGGGGGTGGGGAGCAGCTGGGTGTGTGTGTGCTGGTGTCCCAGGGACTTGGGGACACTGCTGCAAGAGTCTCTGCAGCTGGCTTGTTATAGGGGTCTGGAGAAGACCCCCTTGCGTTCCCCTCTGCTTTGCAGCGCTGACACAGAGCAGCTCCCTGGCCTGGTGCTGCTGCAGGGGCTCCCTGCTCTGTCCTGTGATTCAGACACACCGGAGCTGCCTTGTGTTTTCTGCAGGAAAGCAGAGGGTCCCTCGGCTGTTTGAGCACTGTCTCTGTGCTTTTTGCGCTGCTACCTTTGCACACAGCAACTCTGCCTCCCTGCACACCTCGTCCCCCCGCTGCCCATCCCTGCTCCTCGCTGTGCCCTCTGCCCAGCTTGGAGCTGTGCAGGGTCCTCTGCCATCCCCCTGGGGCAGGAGCCACCTGGCTGCACCATGGGACCCCAGGGACGCGTCAGTGAACACCTGCACGCTGACTTCACACTGTGCCCTTGGACAACCTTGCGATCCCCGGTGCGATGTCCCCTCAGCTCCCAGTGCCCAGGCGGGGACCAGGCAGGTCCTGTTTGAGTGATGCCCTGCTCAGGTGTGCATTCTTTGGCTCTAGCAAGGTGCAGGTGAAATGGAGAAGGCAGAGGCTGTGTGGTGCCGGGGGAGGAGGCGGCGCAGTGGGGCTCCATGCGGAGGGCTCGCAGTGTCCCCAGGATCCCCACGCGTCCCTGGCAGATGGCTGCAGCCCTCCCGCCCCGCTCCAGGAATACAAATGTGCGGCAGATACGGTTACCGGGCCCCGGCAGCGGTGTTGGCTTTCATCTAGATCGATATCCCTGCCGGCCTGCGTCTGCGGGAGCACTCAGCTGGCAGCACAGCCTGGCCGGGAGGAGACACCGCCGAGGCTCTGCTGCCCGCCGCAGCCCCTGCTGCCCACTGCAGCCCTGCCCGGCCGTGTGTCCGGCTGCTCGGTGTGCAGGCAGCGCCGGTGCCGGCCGCAGCACCGCTGCCGCGCTGTCCGGCTCCATCATGCGTAAAATGTAATAAATAGGGCCATAAGCCTTTTACAAAGTCTATTTCCACTCTTGGATCCGGGATTTAATGCATGGCTGCTTAGAGAGGCTGAGGATTTCAGGGGTCAGCAAGGCTAATTGCACTGCTGGAATCAAAGGGTGCGCGGCGAGGATCCTGTGCGTGGGCGGGAGGGGTGCCGGGGGTCCCAGCCCCCCGCCCACTGCCCTGGCCCCGTGTGCTCCCTGCCAGCAACCCAGGAGTGCCATGGCCATGCAGGGTGGCTTGGCCAGGGCTGGGGTCCCCAGGGAGGGCTCTTTTGGGGCCGGGGAGGCCAAGGCAGCTGGGGAGTCACATGCTGCAGGTGTTCGGTTCCCCAGTGCTCCGTGGTGTCCCTGTGTGTCTGACCGGGCCCGTCTGGCTGGAGCGCTTGATCTTAGATTACCTGTAAGCCAGGGAAAGCCTCCGCAGGGCCAAGGGCCAGTGAGGATCAGAGCTGTCCCAGTGCCAGCTCGGCCCCAGCCTGCAGCATCTCCTTGAGCTGCAGAGAGGAGCTGGGTACCACCCTGCCAGGCAGTGCTGGCAGGCCCTGATGCCACAAGGTGGGGTGTGAAAGGCTGCGTGTCCTGCTGTGGGGGGACAGCCCCACTGGGAATGGAAATGCAGTGCTGGGGGAGAGCCTGGGCACACACCTGGCAGGATGGGTGCTGTGGTGCTGGGTGTGCTGGCTGGCCAGCACAGGGCTGGGGTCAGGACCTGGACAGTGCTCTCCTGGAGGTGCCAGGGAGGGGCCGATGGGCCGGGCAGGCTCTGCATCTCCCACACAACTGGCAGCCAACGCGTGGCGAGGGGGACCCAGATGCCCTGAGGCTGCCGGGGCTGCGCCCTGTGCCAGCCGCTCGCTCTCGCAGGGCTGGCAGGGCTGTGCCGCCGGCCACGGCAGACGGAGGACGCCAGCTCCGCTCAGTGACTTCGCTGGCTGATCCCGTCATCTCCATCTCGCGCCAAGTGCTGAAGTCGCCATGGAAACCGGCATGGCAGCAGCCTCGCCAGCAGCTCCGCGGCATCCTCGCTTCAAGCGCCCGGCCGGTGCCGCACCGGTGGCGGGTGACCGGTGGCGGGTGACCAGTGGCAGGTTGGGCCACTGCTGCTGGTCCCCGTTCCTCGAGGGCATCAGTCAGTCCCACTGCGGGGCTCGGGGATGCACACAGGGTCGTTCCCGGCGCCGTGGCAGGGCCCGATCCATTAGCGCTGCTCCATCCCGCAGAGCCTCGCAGGAAGCACAAAGCAGAGGCCTGATAGTATTGCTATTAATAGTACCTGCTCACCAAGTTATCTTTAGCTGCTCTGCTCCCACCTTCATTCATAACAGCCATGGCACAGGCCTGACTCCTCGCTCTGCTGCTGTGTGGCTTTGAGGTAACCCCGGCATCCCCAGGTGCCCCACTCACCCAGGCTTCCACCACTCACCAGCCTTTCCTTGGCGTTGGAAAGGGATGGGCTGCAAACCTTTCCCCGTAGTGGGATATGGAGCTGGATTTTTTTTGCAGAGTTCATTTTTCTGTGGTGACCGTAACTGTGAACTCTGCTTGCCTTTGCCTCTCCTCCCACGGCTCTCCTGTGTAGCAGGGCTGTGTCTTGCCAAAGGCTTTCTCCCTGGAGCATCCCTGCTGGAAGTCCACGCTGGTGCTGGGATTTTGCTTGAACAGTGAAGGAGGCAGTGCCTGAACTTGACTATTGGGGATGGAGTATTTTCCACTTGTATTTCAGTGGGTGTTTTCATAGGTTTCAAGCTGTGGTCCACCCTTCCCAGCATCTTTCATCTCCGGAGCTCACACAGCTCCTGGGAGGGTGCAGGGCTTTGAAAGAGCTTTGAGGATTCAAGGGCTCATCCCACTGCTTTGAGGCAGCATCTCCCACCGTTGCCAGGGAAAGGCCTATTTTTCCTATTCTTGAACTCGGCAGTCACCGAGTTCCTCAGGTTCCTGGGTTAATCTGTTCCTGCCTTTAATGAGCTGCCTCATTAAAGTGTTTTTCCCTAATAACCAACCCTCTGGGCTGGGTGATGTTCAGCTGCAGACAACTGGAGACCTGCAAAGGGCTGTTCCGGCTGCGTGTGGGGTGCAGGATGAGCACCATCCCTCTCCTCCCACACGGTGCCAACAGGGCTGTGAAGGGAGCAGCGCAAAGCACCCCAAATCTGCCTCTCCTGGGCTCCAGCACCTGATCTACTGCACTCACAAACTGCAGGGCAGGTTGCACTGGGGATGGCATCTGCCCTTGGGGTGCAGGAAAAGTGAGGATAGTGGGACTAAACCATCCTGCTGCAGAGGCTGCCTACAAAATGTTCTTACCCGGGGATGTGCGGCACCGGGGCTGCTCGACGTCACCCTAGGAGCCGAACCTGTGGGTGCACGCCTGCAGCCCTTGGGCTGGGAGGAGTCTGCCCAGCCCTAATGAGGGGGTTTGAGCTGCTTGCCTTGGTGCCTGGGAGCTGATCTGGCCGGTTTGGATAAATGGAAGTGGAAATCTCCCTCCCGGGGGCCTGCTCTGTGTGGAGGAGTGCACACACAGCTTGCAGCCGTGGCCTCCCGGGAGCATCCATCCTGCAGGAATTGCTCCCACCTGGTCCCCTTGTCCTGCAGGCGTAGGTCCCACCTGGTCCCCAGCTCTGGGGTGGCTGCTCTGGGCAGGCAGGGTGAAAGGTGGGAGCCCTTGGAGCGATGGCTGCGAGGGAGCAGCTTTGGCAGAGCCTCTGGCGAGGTGGCAGCGCCTCACGGCTGCCACAGCCCCTGTCCCCAGGCCGCGGTTTTTAGGGTGGCAATGATGCAAGGCAGGAAGGTGCCTGGGACTGGGACTGCTCCGTTTATATTTAGCTGACCCAGTTGCTGAGCGGGGGCTGCCGGCCCCTCCTGGTGCTGCACTTGGGGTGCTGCGAGGGGATGCAGCAGCAGCAGCAGCATCCGGCTGGGAGCGCAGGGCTGGGCTGCACCCTGCATCCCTGTACCCTGCATTCCTGCATCCTGCATCCCTCCATCCCTGCCTCCCCACATCCTGCATCCCTGTACCCTGCATCCCTGCATCCTGCATCCCTCCATCCCTGCATCCCCACATCCTGCATCCCTCCATCCCTGCAGCCTGCATGCCTGCATCCTGCATCCCTGTACCCTGCAGCCTTGCATCCCTGCATCCCTACACTCTGCATACTGCAGCCTGCACCCTGCATCCCTGCATCCTGCACCTCTGCACCATGTATCCCTGCACCCTGCATCCCTGCACCCTGCATCCCTGTATCCCTGCACCCTGCACCCTGCATCCCTGCATCCTGCAGCCTGCTCTGGAAGGGCTGGGCTGTGCTGATGGCCACTCTGCAGCCCACCAGCCCCTCAGCTCCCCCGCCAGCCTCCCCCACCCACCAGCACCCCACAGGAGCTGCTGGTGCCCCAGCAGAGATGGAGGGGCAGGAATTGCTGCTGCAGGGACAGCCTGAGGTTGTGCACAGGCTGAGGCAGGATCAGGCAGTGCTCAAGCCCTGGAGGCATCCCATGGGGTTATCCTGCCTCTCCAGCCTCAGCTCACCCCGCCAGCATCCTGCTGCTGTCTGCGGTGGGTGCTGCCGATGTGAGGGGCTTGGGGGAACTCTTAGAAAGCGTTGGGCTGCCAAAATACATCCTCTCTGTGCCAAGCACCTGTGAGCCAGCTGCTTCCCCAGGGCAGGAAGGAGATAAAAAGAAAATCTCTTTCAAAGGCAGGGTGGCCTCCTCCCCGGGATCAGGGCGTGTGGCCAGGATGCTTTCCCGAAAAGAGCCGCTATCCCTGCGAGGGGCTGGAGGGGACACGGTGTTCCCATCCCGGTGTCCCTGTGGCTGGGTGTTTCCAGGGCTGTTGTGGTTGGCACACCTGGAGAAAGGCGAGTCCCCAAGGCAGGTCAGAGCAAAGCACTTGCTGCGGAAAGGGAAATTAATTATGGGCACTTTGCTGCACTCCAAGTGACTGCAAAGGCTGATGTTTCTCCTGTTGGCCGATAAACTAATTGTAATGGCAAAACCTCAACAAAAGCCAGGCTCTTAAATGCTTTCTTAATTAATAATTCTCAATAATCACTTGACGTCAATGACCAATTAAAACTTTGGAGAAGGGAAGTTCTTGTTAAGTGCCCGATACCTTTGCTCCTCCAGTCGCTGCAGCTCTGATGAATCCTGCAGAAAAGCACCGGGAAGGCCAAGCCCAATGTTTTTAAAGGAAAAGAGTAAGCAGGAAAAACGTGAATATTCACGTGCATGTCCACAGGGACAAGAGGAGGGAAGCTGAGCAGTCACTTGGCTCTGCTGCTCCCTGCTGAGCAGCCAGCAAGGGGGGGGTGGCCCTTTCCTGTCCCTCCGGTGTGCTGAGCCCCCAGGGGGGTGCAGCAGTGGAAGGGCACCTTCCCAGGGAGTCCATGTTCAAGGGGTCTTAGAGGTCCTGCTGAGTGTCCTGTCCCATGCTGGGTCACCTCCTTTATCTGCCATGTGCCTCCTTCTCCTCCTTCTCCATCTCTTTCTCCTCCTCCTCCTCCCCACAGCCTGTCTGAGGACAGCACCTCCCAGCTCAGCCCTGCCAGGCCTGAAAGCATCACCAGTTGGATTTTACTGGGTGGGAGTTGAGCGGTCCCCCACCCATCCCCTGTTCAGTGGAGCCTCTGGAAAGCTGCCATTCATCTCCCCGCAGTGCTCCTGGCTGCAGCGCAGTGCTGGGAGGGTTAATGTCCTCCTCCTCCTCCTCCTCCTCCTTCTCCTCCTTCTCCTCTCAGCTTCACAGCCATCTTAAAACCGCTGGAGCCAGAGCCGTGCACTCGCTGCTCGCACTCCTTTTACAGTATGGGCTGGCTGGCCGTGGAGCCAGCTCCTCCATCCGTCCAACTCTTTTCCTTCTTTGGATGTCCCCTGCTCTGGCTGCCCGGGCGCTGCCTCCTCCCGTGGGACCCGTGCCCCTGGTCGGGGCGATGGCCAGGGCCAGGGGCTGCCCGGGGCTGGGCTCAGCAGTGCCAGGGGGAGATTTTTGCCCAGGTTCCTCCAGGACAGCGCTGGGCGTGTGCCAGGGTGGATGCCAGCGGCTCCCGGGCAGCGATGGCACCGAGTGAGCACTTCATACCTGCAAATCCCTTGGCAGGCACTAGGAAAATCCACCCGGGAAAGGTGGGAGAGGGTCCTGGGAGCCAGAGGAGGGTGAGGAGGGTGGCAGAGGGGAGAAGGAGCCTTGTGGCCGAGTTTCCCATCAAGGATGGGCGCAGGGCTCCTCCCAGCTGGACGGCAGCAGTCCTGGAGGGGGAAAAGCAGTGGGAAGCCCTGCAGGCCAGGGAGCCACGGGCAGGGAGGGCAGAGCCCCAGGCAGGCAAGCTCTGCTCCCACTGAGCTCTTCCCCCGCCTGTCACCCCTCACATCTGGGCTCGGGGGTCCCGGGGGTGTTGCTGGCGGCTGTGGGAGAGTTGCTGGAGCCTGTGCTGATGGATGGCCAGGCACAGCCCAGCCCTCTGTGTGTCAGGACAGCAGCAGCACGTGCTCCTGGCTCTGCATCCCGGCTCTCCATGGCCTCTTACCCAAATACCAGCCGCTGCCCAAGGGTTTATGCCCCTCCTGAACCGGGGGAAAGCAGGGGAAAGGCCTCTGGGGCCGAGGGGGGAGGCAAAAGCAGGGCGTCCCTGTGGCCCCTCTGTGCTGCTTCAGCAGATGTCAGCACAGGGAGGAAGAGGAG
This sequence comes from Acanthornis magna, assembly GCA_036785705.1. Taxonomy (NCBI): domain Eukaryota; kingdom Metazoa; phylum Chordata; class Aves; order Passeriformes; family Acanthizidae; genus Acanthornis; species Acanthornis magna. The sequence continues at coordinate 10,702,374 of JAWUZG010000092.1, forward strand.
GTCACCCAGGGATCACATCTGGGGATTTTTTGGGTTGCTGAAAGTCTGTGCATAGGATGGTGCCTGAAAAGGGAATGAGGGGAGAAGGGGGAGCAGCCCCAAAAGGCACAGGGAGGTCTTTGGTGCTGTGGGTCTCCATGGGTCACTGGCAGAAATAGCCTCTGCAGCCCCTGTGGCAGTGGGGACACCGTGGGAGGGCCAAGGACCTGTCATTCCAAGTGGCCTTTTCCATGAGCCCCGTGCCTTGTCCTGCCTGTCCCTGTAGTGACGTCCCTTGTGTCCCTGGACATCGCTGTTTGTGCAGCCGCCAGGCTCAGCTTCCAGCAGGGGCTGGGCTGCTCAGAGCAGGGACTGTCACCTCTGTCCCAGCCTGGGGGATGCTCAGGGTGGCTGTGAGCAGCAGGTGGCACAGGCACGGTGAACACCACGGCTGCCGCTGCCACCGCTCCATCCGATTGTCCCCAAGGAATGTTTGCTGTCGGTACAATGAGGCAACAGACCCCACAGCTGGTGAGACCCTTGGGTGGTCCCAGGACCGGTGTGGGGTGCAGGGCTGGTGCTCCCGTGGGTGCTGTGGGTCCAGCTGCCCTCCAGCAGGGCTAATTAATGGCTTAACCCTCTCTGGCACTTCCAGCCTCGCGCTTGGCCCGTGGGGTGGCCGTGGGGGAAGGCTGGGGGGCTGGGGGCTGTTCCCTTTGTCCAGGGCTGCGGTGGTGGCACAGGTGGCCGGCAGGGCTGGCAGCAGGGCCCTGGCCACCCAGGGAGCAGGGTGTCCCAGCGTGACCCGGCCGGGAGCCCCGGGAGGCAGCACGGATGCCTGGAGTTCCGTCCCGCTTGGCCCCGTCTCAGGGACTCGGTGCCAGCAGTGGGGACGGCTGAGTCCTGGAGAGCCACAGCCCGGCCGGGCTGCCTGGCCATGCAGGGCATCCCTGTTCTGTGCCCAGCTGTGCTGCTGGAGCCTGGGGAGGGCAGCGGTGGCACCCAGGCCTCGTGCCAGAGGATGGGTGGCTTTCCTGTGGCTTCCCCACCGCCAAAAAGCAGCGATGCTTCCTCACCCGAGGCAGCCACGGGTGCCAGTGCCCAACCTGGCTGCACTTACTGTCTCCCTGGCGCTGCAGGCAGGGCAGCATTTGCCAAGCGCTGGGGTCACACCAGGATTTATCTCTGTTGCACATCCCAGGGGGAAGGGATGGAGGCCTGGGGCTCGGTGGCACCCATGGCTCCCTGCCCCTCCTGTCTCTCTGCTCCATCTGTGGCTGCTTTGGGTGAGGAAGATCCCTGGATTTTGGCAGCAGAAAAGCCACAGGAAAGCCACCCATCCTTTTCCAGAATCCTGGGTACCACTCCTGCACTCACAAGGAGCAGGACCCCCTTCCCACCCAGGCAGGACCCGCTTTAAATGCGATGCCAGCACACTTAAACCCTTATGGGATGCAGAATGGGGGATTTGGACCCAGTCTTATTTCTCAGGAAACACCCAGGGAAAAGATTTATAGATTATTTTATGCTTTGCACCCTGTTCAGGCCAGCGTGAGCCTCTGGATGTGTCCAGGCAGTGCCAAGCCGTGGGTGAGGGGAGCATCAGAGCAGCCCCCGGCTCCTCTCACACCAGCCCAGCAGCTGCAGGATAATAAATGAGGAGTCTATATTTAGACACAGTGTCTGGAGCAGCGTCACGGCGTTGCCAGAGGGTTTTACCATTCACCACAGGCAGGTTTCCCTGCTCTTCCAGCTCCATGCCACCTTTGCAGAAAAGCTCATCAAAGACATCCAGCTGGAAAAGCATCCCAAACAGAAAAACTGATACCTGCACAAAATCTCTGCAGCCGCCGAGGGATGACAGAGCTGAGCATTCCAGGGAGCCTTGGAAGGAGCTGGCTTGGGGCCCATTTCGTTTGGCAAAGGCCTTGTTTTCTTGCACAGAAATTTGTAGTGAAGACAACAGGGATGGAGCCATCCCTTGTGCCACCCCAGCCCGGTGTCAGCTCCTGTCCCACTGCTGCTGGGGCATCCAGCACAGCTCTCTCCCCGCAGAGTGCTGATCCGTGTGGTCCCCAAAGCCCCTCAGCTGCCCTGGCTGTGCCACTGCAGCCACCAGGAGCAGCTGATGGGGAGGGGACAGGTCCCTGGTGGAGCTGGGGCTGCACTGGCTCGGGTGGTGGCAGTTCCTGGTAATCCGTGTTGAAATTCGAGAGGCTGGAGTGTTGTGCAAAGGCTGCAGAGCCCTGGGCAGAGCCAGGCTGACTTTCCTGGCATCCCAGAGTGTGAGGCTGCTGCTGGCTTGGGAATGAGGAGATCTGCATGAAGATTCCCGGTGCTCCGATCTGAGTTCTTTCCCATATTTTGCAATGTCAGAGGCTGCTGGGAACAGATGCTGTCCACTGCCGGCTCCTGCTAGCCTGGGGAGAGTTTCTCCAGGCAAAGCCAAGCACTGAGCCATTGCCATGGGCTGTGAGTGTGACAGAGCCCGCTGGTGACAGACATGGTGAGCAGCCCTGCCTGAGCCCTCCCTTGTGGCTCACAGCACCAGGACTTCTTTTCCTGCATCCTTCCTCCCACAGGAAGTTTTTTGCTCGGGTTCCTGCACCTCCCAGGGATGGGAAATGCCAGCGTGGGCACAATTCTGGGTAAAACTCACCAGCAATGGGGCAAACAGCCCTTTCCCACTGCTGCACCCCGGGGCTGGCACAGCCTCAGCTCTCCGCTCCCAAACGGGCACGGAGAAGCTGTGGCTGCCCCTGGATCCCTGCAAGTGTCCCAGGCCAGGCTGGACAGGGCTTGGAGCAGCCTGGGACAGTGGGAGGTGTCCCTGCCATGGCAGGGGTGAAACTGCATTTTCTTTGAGGTCCTCCCCACCCAAACCATTCCATGATTTGTGAAGGGTGCAGTGCCTGGACAGCCTTCCCTGTGCCCTCCGTGGTGCTGCTGTGCCTTGGCAGCGCTGGGACACTTGAGGACACCCCAAGGACACCCCACTGGCAGAGCTGGCTCACAGCTGAGCTGGGGGAGAGCAGCACATGGTGCTGGGGCTCAGCGAGCCCCCTGCCTGCCCCCCAGCCCAGGAGGGATAGCCCCTCGCCCACAGCAGGCGTGGCGTGTTCCGAGTGGGGACAGAGGCACCCGCAGAGCCTGGGCAGCTGCCCAGGGGCCTGGCAGCCGTTCGGGAGGAGGAGGAGGAGGAGGAAGGCACCTGACTGCCAGGCAGGAGGCCAACTAGTTGAAACAGCTCCCGTTGTGGTTTGCATAACCGAGCCTGGCTGGGCCAGGGCTGGGCACACGCGGTGCCACCTGGGCACTGGGGCTGGGCACATGCGGTGTCACCTGGGCACCGGGGCAGGGGCTGGGACAGGCTGAGGGGCTCCCTGCTCTGCTGCCATGCCCACCCTGCCCTCCGTGCCCGCTGCCAGGCTGGGAGCTGCCCTCTGCCTGTGCTCACCCAGCTCCAGCCTCAGCCCTGCCAGGTCCCTGTGGTGCCACCCTGAGCACAGCCCCGGGTTCCTGCAGGACCCCTCCAAGGTGACGCTGGAGGCTCTGACAAGGACACCAGGCTGTGGTCCCACATGGCAGCCCCTGGCAGGGAGGCAGCAGGGGCAGAGGGGTGGATAAGAGCGAGGTGCAGGGCTGGGGCTGGGAGCTGGAGCTGCTCACATGACTGGGGAGCTCTGCCAGGCACTGGGGCCATGCAGAGTGTGTGAAGGTGGCACACCAAGCCACGGCTGAGGAGCCTCAACCCCTCCTGGGATGTGGCACTGCCAGGGCAGAGGTGGCTCCCCCCGCAGCAGAGGGGACCCTTGGCTCTGAGTGGCTGCTGGGTCACACCAGGTCCTGGCAGACCCAGAGCTCAGGTCTGCACCTCACGCCAGCCTGCTTGGGGTCTCTGGCGTTCTGTGGATCCCTGGGTTAGCTAGGGTCACGAACAGGGGGACAGGGCTTGGCAGCAGGCAGGCTCAGGGCAGGGTCGGGAGCAGCACAGCTCAGGGAGCAGCTGAAGGAGCTGATTGAAGTGTAGGAACTCGTGCTTGTGGGCTTCACCCCAACTGGTTTGGGGGGAGGAGAGGGGCCCCAGCCCTCAGCTGCTGCCGCAGGGAGCGGCCAGACCCCTCCTCTCATGCCCTGTTGGAGCCTGCCTGGGGTTTTGGGGAGGGGAAAGGTGTGGTCCCTCACAGGAGAGAATGTGAAATAGCACAAAGCTTTGTGTATGTGGGTTTGCATGTGCTCCTGAAGGTGCTTCTTGCCCTCGTAGCGATTTTTCTATCTGGAGATCTTGGAGCAGTTTCTTTCCAGGGTGAGTCAGTTGTTTGCAGAGTAGGAAGCCCGAGGAAAGCAGGTTGGCAGCACCAGCTCCAGGCTGTGGCTCCCACAAACGCTTCCTGCAGAGCCAAAAAACAGGGACAGAGCCCAGCCCTGGGGGCAGCTGGCCTGGCTGGGACACCTGACAGTGCCCGGGTGCAGACCCGGACACAGCAAAGCCTTGTGCAGCCGCAGGAAATCCCCAGAGCAAACAGGCTGTGCTGCTGGGAGCGCCTGCCCAGCCTCCCCGGAGTGCTGCTCAGGGTTCTCACCCCCACCATGCACCTGTGAGCGTGTCCGTGCATCCCCAGACCTGCTGGAACCTGCTGTCCTCTCACCGTCCCCGGCCCCACTTTTCCCACAGAACTGGGATGGTATCAATACTGATAATTAATCACTTTGTCCTGGTGACTCCCTGATGCCCGCCTGGAACACTCAGCTGTCTCATTCCCTCTCCCGTCCGGCTTTTTGGGCAGAGGCATGAGGTGACCACTCCAGGTGGTGACAGTCCCCTCTGGCCAGGACACCTGCAGGTGCTGTGCAGAAAATGGGCAATGATTTATTTGGGTGTGTTGGGATGGGGTAGGAGAGGAAGCCCCTGATTCAGGAGCAGCTGTCCCCTGTGATGGGGACAGGGAGGTGTGGGGTGCCAGGCGTTGTGCAGGGCAGCAGCAGGAGCTGCCCGTTCCCTGCAGCAGTGAGGGGTGGCCAGCAGTGCCCACCCGCCTGGCCAGACTGTGGCTCCCACCTGCGCTGGGGTATGGGCATGGACAGGCTGGGCAGGAGGGTGAGGACAGAGCTCAGTGCTCTTGCCCTTTGCACAGAGGTTTTATCCTCTGAGACCTCATGCATCCGGCTGAAAATTCCATTTTCATGTGGGAGCCAGGCACAGTGGGGACTCCCACAGTCCCCCCTGGCAGGAGGGCCAGCAGAGCCCGTGTCCAGCAGGAGAAGGGGTCCTGGAGGATCACAGCGAGGGCTCGGTGGTGCTGGCCTGACCCCCAGCAGGGCAGGGCTGTCCCTGGAGCGTGCCAGGGCTGCACCCGCCGGGAGGTCAGGCTAATGCGGGAAGATCCTCCTTGTGCCTTCTTAACCCCAGCGTGAACCTTCCCCGTCTCCTCCTCGGCCTGATTAGCACCGAGAGGCTGCTGGTGGCACGAGTGGCTCCGAGCAGTGCCAGCAGCGCGGTGTCCCCGTGGCACGGAGCTCTGGACACCTCTGTGAGCCCCGGAAGCAGAGCTGCAGCTGGAAGGCAGGAGGAGATGTGCTCTGCTCCCTGCCTGCTGCCACCTCCCTGCAGAAGGGACTGGGAGTGCTCCCAGCAGGGGACAGGCTGCTTGGGCAGTCCCTGCTCCTCACCAGAGCACCAGCGAGGTGTGAAAAGGTGCCTGTGGCTGGGGAGGTGAAGGGCATCCTGCAGGTGCTGGTGACAGCCCTGGCAGGGGGTGACACCGACTGGGGTGGTGACACCGACTGGGGTGGTGACACCGGGCTAGGGTGGTGACAGGCAGCAGCTTCTCTCCACCTGTCAGGTGTAAGGGGCAGGATCCGGGCAGGACCTGGGCCGGGTGTGACCTCAGCTCCGTTTCACACCTGGGGCTGACACCGAGTGCCAGAGTGTGCTGGGAATCCCTGGGCACAGCCAGGCTGAGGTGGCTCAGGGACTCCCAGGACTGCAGGCTGTGCCTCCTGGAATGCCAAGGGGAGCTTTTGGAAGATGCCAAGGCTGTGGCTGTGGCTGGGCTTGGTGGTGCAGCCACCACCCAACGAGGCACAAGGTGGTGATGTCCCCATGGGCAGTGGCTCTGCCTGCCTCTGAGTGCCACCACAGGTCTGACTTGGTGGTGTGGGGAGCTGGAGGGACAGTGGTTCTTCCAGGCTGGGATTTGCTCTTGGAGCCAGCAGAGAGAGATGAGGGAGTGCCAGTGCCAGGGTGAGCAGTGCCCGCGGAGCTGAGCTGCTGTAGGTGTGACAGACTGTGCCACGGGAGGGTGTTTGCAGTGTCCCCTGGACAGAAGGGACCTCGTGGGGCCCTGTCAGCCTGCGAACTGGGCACCGAGGGGGCTGGTGGGCAGGGACAGGGCTGCTCCTCCTTCTGGTGTCCCTGTGCCCACAGCAGTCATGTGGCTGCTGGCTGCAGGGACATCAGAAGAGGAAGATCTGAAAATAATCACCCCCTCATGTTTTCCTTACAAAAGGAGGGAGTTGCCGTGGTGGGGAATTCTTGTGACCAGCAGAGCTGGCTAACAGTCAGCCCCTCAGTGAGTCAGGACTGTCCCTGCCATGGCACGGCCTGGCCCTGTGCTGCCAGCCTGGCTCCGGGGGCTCGCTGTGTGTCCGGAGCCACAGCCTCTCCTGCCACCTCCAGCTGTGTGTGTGAGTGGAAGCAATCCCAGGAATTTCGGTGTCTCAGTGCCCTGCTGGCCTTGACCACCGTCCCCACTGCTCCCAGTGCCACTGGGCATCCTCTGGGGTTGCAGGGCTGGTGCCACCTCTTGCCCTGTCCTTGCCCCACACAGGCTGTGCTGCTTCACAGCAGGAAGGAGCTGAGGTGGTGCTGGGGGAACCCTGCCTGCCCTGCCCTGCCCTGCCTGTCCCCACGGCCAGGATGTCACACGGCAGGGCTGGAGAGCTCCGAGCTGATGGGACATCTCTGTCCCCACTGTGCTTTGTGCCCAGCTCAGCACGTGCCAGCTGCTGTCTGTTGGTCCTGCCTTGGGACTGGGGCAGATAACAAGGAATTTCTTAGAAAACCCCATCACTGTTCAGGCCCAGGCCTGTGCCCTGCCTGGCTGATGCCACCGAGTGATGACAGGGAGCTGGTGACAGGAACGGGGCTGGCAGCAGCCACTTGGCACGTGGGTGTTTGGGGTGGTGGATGGCGTTTGCCAGGCTGGCGGCTGGCAGGGTTGGCTGCCCTGGGTGCTGCTGTTTGGCCCCAGGGCTGCAGGATGAAGCTGTCACACCCGGGGAGACACAACTCTGAGCACGCTGTGAGTGCCCAGGTGTGCTGGCACCGCCCGGGCAGCCTTGGCAGAGCACATCCCGGGACACAGCACGGCCAGACAGGGCTGTTTCCATGAGCTGGTGTTGAGAGAGGAGGTGGCTCTCGGGAACAGCCTGTTCCCTGCTCTGTCTGCTCCTTGCACAGGGCACAACCACCTGCCCTTGCTGTGCCTGGCAGCAGCGGGGGGTGCTTTAGGGTCTGGGGGGGCTGCAGGGTCTCCCTGGTGGGTCCTGCAGCCCTGCGCTGGTCCTGGAGCTCAGGCAGAACCAACGTGGGCTGTGATTTGGAGCCTGAATAAATGAGCTGAGTGTGAACATGCAGCTCTGTAACCTGTGATATACTTTGCTGCCCTTCTTCCTAAACCCGACACACCTTTGTTTGAAGTGTTCCAGCAGAATGTTGTTTATCCAGGGCATTATTGCCAGTATCTCAGGCTCCTTTTTTCTATCCTGTGACTCAAGGACAGTGTAGTGCAATTTCTTCCATCTTTCTTCCATATCAAAGTTATCCTGGCAAGTTCATGTTTATTGTTTGCGGTTAATGTTTAATATTTCCCATTACTGGCATCTCATGGTTGATCTTAATTACACCCTCCTAATGTAAGACAAAAGTCAGCGAGCGAGGTCATGCTCGGGCTGGGGCTGGGGCTCAGAGCCTGGCGCTGGGCACCCCTTTGCCCACTCAGAACTCCCTTTTCCCACTCAGCACATCTCAGTGGGTGGTGTTGTCACAGAATCACTGAATCACGGTCGGAGAAAACTTCTGAGATGATCAGGTCTAACCTTTGAGTCCAACCTCTGAGTCCAAGCTGCGTTGGCACAGCGTGCCCAGCGTGGGGCCCAGCAGCTCCCACGTGCTGCTCCAAGATGGACCAGCAGAAGTTGGGTTGGAGTAGCTCAGGAGGAAGAAAGAGCTGCTGTTTGCTTAGTCCAGGCTTTAAATGAGGTTTTGCCTCTTGCCGGCTGGGCCGAATCGTTAGAACAGATTAGTAGAAAGTTAAAAAAGGGAATTAAAAATTAACAGGGGGCAGAGGGCAGAGTGGCTGGCAGGACAGCGAGGTGTCTCGTGCTCTGTGCAGCCCGGGAGGCTCCTGAGTGCCTTCCCCCAAAGCTGGGCAGGGGATGAGGAGCTGCCTGCCCCCGGGGCTGCCCTGGGCTGTGTCACTCGCTGTGTCTGCAGGCAGGGTCCCCTCACCCCAGGGACCGCTCGCCCTTCGCTTGGGGCTCTCAGCCTATAAATATCGGGGCTGTCAGGGGGCGCCGGGGCCAAGGCACAACCCGACACCACCTCTCCCTCATTCACGGTGACATTTTGTCAAATGCCACCGGGCAGGGGGGGTTGCTTATCTGCTGGCACACACTCCGGTGACCTTCACAGCTCTGGCCAGGTGCCTCCTTGCTGTATTTACACTTATTTATAGCTCTCTCCTCCATTCCCACCTCTGCCCTCCTCCCTGCTGCTGGAGCCAGGCTGCCCACCCCACACATCCCCCATGGCTCTGGGCTGGCGTGGGGCTGGCACATCCTTGGGGGTGATGAGGGTGATATTCTGTGATATTCTGAGGGTGCTATCCCCTGGGTGGGAGGAGCTGTGGGGACAGCAGGGTGCACCCCTGGGTTTGGTGCCAGTGTGGGCCATGCCCCCAAAGCCTCCCCGGTCCAGTTCTGGGGCAGCTCAGGAGGGTGCTGGGGGTCTGCCTGCGCGAGAGGGGCGAGTGGCCGTGCCCAGTGCCACACCAGCCATCCCAGCGCCATCCCAGTGCCATCCCAGTGCCACACCATCCCAGTGGCACAGCAGCCAGCCCAGTGCCACACCAGCCATCCCAGCGCCATCCCAGTGCCATCCCAGTGGCACAGCAGCCAGCCCAGTGCCACACCATCCCAGTGCCACACCAGCCATCCCAGTGCCAGCCCAGTGGCACACGATCCCAGTGGCACAGCAGCCAGCCCAGTGCCACACCAGCCAGCCCAGCGCCATCCCAGTGCCATCCCAGTGCCATCCCAGTGCCACACCAGCCAGCCCAGTGTCATCCCAGTGCCACACCATTCCAGTGGCACAGCAGCCAGCCTAGTGCCACACCAGCCATCCCAGTGTCACACCAGCCAGCCCAGTGCCGTCCCAGTGCCACACCATCCCAGTGGCACATGAGCCATCCCAGTACCAGCCCAGTGGCACAGCAGCCATCCCAGTGCCACGCCATCCCAGTGCCACACCAGCCATCCCAGTGGCACACGATCCCAGTGGCACTCCATCCCAGTGCCACGCCATCCCAGTGCCACACCAGCCATCCCAGTGGCACACGATCCCAGTGGCACTCCATCCCAGTGCCACGCCATCCCAGTGGCACACCAGCCATCCCAGTGGCACACAATCCCAGTGGCACAGCAGCTCGGTGCCACCTGCGTGGCAGGAGCTCATCCTGCTGAACAGCCCCGCAGTGCCTGTCTCCCGTCTCCCTGCAGGGCTGTAATCCCTGTTTGAAGCAGTCTGTGATTACGGATTTCCCTGATAAGCCCAGACGACTCTGCAAAACCCCTGCCCGAGGATTTTCTTTCCTTTTTCGAGTCAGGCCCGGGGTGAGGGCGAGGAGGGAGAAATTCCCCGTGTGGCCGTGGGGCCGAGGGAGGGCTGGTGGGAGCAGCACTTTGTGTTCTCGGCATTTCTCACCTTCTGCTGCTTCGGTGCCAGCCTAAGCGCCACTGGCTAATTCGGGGCTGTGTCTGCAGCACGTGTGGATATATATTTATCCCTTAATGCTCTGGGTAGGCACTTGGCTGTGCAGGGAGGAGCTGAGTCACCGTTTGCTCCCAACAGGAGTGGGCTGCCTGTTCCCGGCCGCTTCCTTCGGCCTCCCCGAGGTGCTGCCTCTTTCCATCCCTTTTTCCATGCAGCACGAGAGTGCCAGGGCCATGGCGCAGCACCCCGGGGCTGCTGGCTCGGGCAGGATCAGGCTCCTGGGAGGTGCTGCCGTGGCCGCAGCGCTGTCACGCCGGCAGACTTCAGAGGCTGCGGCTCGTGCAGGCTGACTAAGCACGAGCAGCGCCTGTGCCACCAGCCCGTGTGCCCGGAGCCCACGCCACAATACTTGGCCACCACTTCAAGGGCTTGGAGCCGGGGGTTCTGCAGATAAGGGTGATTTCTACCGGTGCCGTTGTTGGAGTGTGACACTGGAGGGACCTGCAGGTCTCTCTGTCACGGTCACTGCGCCGTCCCCAGCTCCCTGAGGCAGTTGAGCAGAGCAGACAATGAGCTGAGCCCTCGCTTGCCCTGGTTTGGGTTGCTATTCCCTGGCAGCAGGGCTGCTCCTGCTCTCCCTGGGCTCATGGACACAGCTGCCCCTGGAGCCTGACCCCAGCCAGCCTCTGCAGTCCTGCTCACAGGGGGGTTTCGTTTGAGGAGCCCAAGCTGACACTGAAAAGAAATTTCCTCTCTCGTTAATCCAGTATTTGAATTAGAGTTGGGCTTGGAGAGGAGCTTCATGTTTCTTCCAAGACCTTAAACATTAACACTGCTCCAAAACAGAAGAGCTGAAAGGGAAATGTCCCACCTGCTGTCCCCAGGGTGTCAGGAGCCAGCGCTGAGCTGGGGCATCCTTGGATGTGGCTCCAGCCCAGGATACGTGCCAGAGCTTCTGGGGACACTGGTGACAGTGGCCTGCACTGGCCACTCTCACACTTGGGCAGGGAGATGGCACTGCCCTCATGCCAGCTCTTCGTGCTGCCTCGCCTTGCCATTGCCCCGGGAAGGACAGACTGAGGACCTTGCACAGGGACAGGGGTGCAGCAGTTCTGGTGGGTGCAGCCCCAGAGCGTTCATTCCCTCGCAGGGAGACACAGGATGCTGACCAAGGAGACACCAGGAGCTCTGGACTGATTTGCTCATGGATTTCCAGGTTTGGGGGCTGGGGGGAGCTGGCCCCTCCTCACCCACCATGCTCAGGGAGAGGCACTGCTGGCACTGCTCTGGGAGTGTTTAGGGGCAGTGCTGGGACAGGAGAGTCGGCAGGGTGACCTCTGGATGTCCTTGTCAGACAGTTTGGAGGCTGTCCCTTGTGCTTTCTCACTACCATGGGCACGGACGGGGCTGGCACTGCGGTGGGCTCGGGGCTCTCCGGCTGTCCCGGGTCCAGCAGCCCTGGCAGGGGCATGGAGTGAGCCTCCTGATGGCCTCCCGTGATTGAAGTGCCAACCCCCGGAGCGGGCAGGACTGTCCCAGCCCTGCAGCAGGTGAATCAAAGCCTCTGCAGGGGAAGCTCTCTGCATATCCGAGCGAGGATCAGCTGCCTCTGCCCTGCAGTGGTGAGCACAGCTCTGCTGGGGCTGAGGGCAGATGTGCTTCGTGCTTTAAAGAAAGCCGAGGGAGATGTCTCTGAATGGAAGCCATTCCCAAATGCCCTCCAGCTTGCAGCTCTGGCCTGCAGGAGCAGCTGCTGGAGGTGCCCAGGCTGGGGCTCCTGCTCTCCCGAAGGATGGAGGTGTTGGCATGGGCGCACCTGTGTGGCTGCCTGGGCATCTCCTCCCTGGAGCAGGGATCCGTCAGACACTGCCAGCAGCTCTCTGGTCGCAGCCTTGCTGCAGCACAGCCGGGCCAGGTGTCTGGGCTGGAGGATGCCTCCGAATTTCTGAGCATGTCTCCATGGGTGTTTGCTGGCTGCACACCAAGAACCCATGGCTGATCTTCCTACAAAGTCCCGAGTAAAATTAGAACAAAAGTTCACTCCTCTCCCAAGGCAGCAGGAAGTGCAAAGGGTGGGAAAAGGGAGAGTCAGAGCAGATGAGGTCCCGTGCCCGCAGCCTCCCCATCGCTGCTGCCACCCCTGGCCCGGGCAGGGGCTGGGCCCGTGCCCACCCCTGTGGCCATCCCAGAGGGGCTCTGCTCTCAGTGCTGCTCAGGGCGATGGACTCTGAGCTGGGAGTGATGGATTCCCTCTGGAGCCTCAGCTGCTTGGTGGCTGTGCTGGGTAAATGACAGTCTGGCAGAGCTGGGGTGCCCATCCAGGTGCCCACGTGGGTGACCCCACTGAGCCAAGGCTCTCCCCGTGTTTTCCAAGGAGGAGGAGGCTCGCCACAGACAGAGCTGAGTTTTGACATTCCTGCCCTGCGGTAGGCAGGAAGTTGGGAGCGTCCCCAGCGTGGCAGTGGTGGGGCAGCCCTGCCCCGGAGTGCCCAGAGAGGGCAGCTCAGCAGCGTTAGATTGCAGGAGTTTATTTTTACCCAGCCCTGTTGCCAATGGGGACATGTCACATCTGTGGAGTTGATCAAAAGACATCCCGAGCACTGGTGTCAGCTGCTCCTTGTGATCTCAGCACCAGGATCTTTTCCCTTGTGGCATATCAAAAGGAGCAGGAGAATTTGACTGCTCTGCTATTTTTAATTGCACGCACACACGCACACACAGAGACACACGTATATCTATGTATGTATGGCTTGGCTAAAAATAAAAGCCTTTGCCTGTGTTCCCATGGGAAGATTTGGGGAGAAGGGGGAGACAAAGTTGTCGTAAGACTTTTTCTGGAGCAGGCGCTAGAGCAGGGACAGGAAGGCAGGGACAGGCCACAGCAGGTAGGGGACACGTGTGAAAGGCCAAAGGACATCTGATCCCAGAGCAGCCCAGGCTCCCCTGAGCAGAGGGGACAGGACAGGGGGCAAGGCATCATCTGTGCCCCCCAGAGCTGGCAGTGGGGACCCCTGACCTGCTGCGTGTGCTCCGACACCTGGGAACAAAGGTTTTTACAGGGCAGGTTAGAAAACCCCCATCCCTGGGGGCCCGGTGAGGAGTGTCGGATCCCAGAGCCCCTCAGGGGTGCCTGATACACTTTGTGGCACCACAGCTGTGGTGTTTACCTGCTACACATCCCTGCAGCAGCAGGTGGAGGGAGGGTGCTGGGAGAGCATCCCTCAGAGCTTTGTGTGGGGCAGCAGCAGCAGCTCCCCCCAGCCCCACTGCCCTGGGCTGGCTGGGACATGGCACTGGCTCTCCATCAGGCCATAAAACCACTGTCCCCTGCCCTTGCCCTGTGCTCCAAGGTGCTCCCCCTGTCTTCCACCTCCCCTGGGATTGGTCAGGGTGGGAAGCAGGTGAGAAATGCAAAATGGGGTGAGTGTGTGCAGGGGAGTGTCCTTTGGAGTGTCCTGAGTGTGGTGGGGAGCGTGGCAGACAGGCTCCTCAGCCCGGGGGAACACAGCAATAATCCCAGATTATCCCAATTTGGAAAACAAAAAATGAGAAGAGAGAAAAGCTGTCTTTTCCATTGCTGCAGCTGGGTTTGAAGTCCCTTTTCCTTCCCATTGAGTGACGGCGGAGACCCTTCCAGGGTGCTTCAGGAGGAGGGGCCCCCACGCTCCCCCGCAGCCTCTCTCACATGCTCAGATGTTTGCCTGCTCCAAAATCCATTTGCTCTGTAAATAAACTTGCTTCCCTCATTGCCAGAAAACTCCCCTTGGGCAGCCAATGCTGGGAGGAGTCGCAGCAGAGCTTTCCCCTCTGTGTTTTAACCTGGACACTGAGGCAAAACCAGGCACGGTCCCGATGCCAGGGCGGGCAGCGGGTGCTGGTGCCAGCCCGGGCTCCCTCGGGTGCTGGGTGCAGCCGTGGGGATTTGTGGCTGGAAGCCAGGCCCGAGTGGGGCAGGTGCCAGCTCCTTTCTGTGGTTAAATGGAGGTTTTGAGCTCAGTTCCTGGAGCTCACATCACCCCGTGTGCACTCCTTTCCACGGTGTTCTCATCCTGCGTGGTGCAGGGCCTGGATCGCCCTGGCGGTGTTTTGGGATGTGCAGCTTCCCCAGGGACTGCCCTGAGTGCCTCAGGGCCACACGGTGGGGACAGGGTGAGGGCCAGGTGCGAGGCTGGCCCTGCGTGCTGCTGTTCCAAGTCACTCACGCTGATCCCCAGGCCACCTGGATAACCTGGATGTCACTTTAGGGCGCCAAAGGCAGGAATTTCCCCCTAAGAGCACCGGCAGCCTGTGCTGTGCCTGAGCATCTGTGACGCAGCTCTTCCAATGCACGTTCCAACCCCTGCCACAGCTGGGGCACCGGAGGGGGTTCGGTGGCAGATGTGGGGCCGTTCACAGTGACCAGCAGTGCCAGTGCCACCACACCCTGCCCGTGCCGTGCCATTGCTCCTGGAGCCACGCGGGAACAGGGGCTGGAGTGGGAGTGGGAGCTGTCCCCACGGGGGATGCTGCTGCTGCCTGCACCTCCAGGCTCACCCCTTTCTCTCCTTTTCTCTGCACAGTATGAGGTGTCTGGCGAGGAGCACCTGTACTCCGACTTCCCCGAGATCGATCTGTCCCAGCTGGATGCCGGTGACCTGGACTCTGCCAGCTGCTTCAGCGAGCTGCCGTGGGGCGGGGAGCACTCGGAGACCGACTCCAGCCAGTACAGCACCGACGACTCCGAGCTCTTCCAGGTACCCCCATCCCCCCGAGGATGGAGGCAGGGGGAGAAGGAGGGTGGGAGGAGGGAACACACACGACTATTAATATCTCCTCCCCAGCTGATTAGTGCTCCATTAATTTGTGCACCGGCTCTAAATGGGGCAAGCGGAGTAGGGCTAATGAGGAGGTGGAGGAGGAGCAGAGGAGGCTGCTGAGCCAGCCCTCCTGAGCTGGATTATTCACAGGGAATTGCAGCCGGGGTGCAGCGTGTCCTGTTCCATTCCCGGAATGCCAGGGCGGCAGTGCGGGGGTCCCAGCGCTGGGAAAATTCCTTTCCCGGGAGCAGAAGGCAGCCCCTTCCCCTGGTTTCCCAGCTTTGGCAGCCCCTCTGTGTGGAGCTGGGGTCTGTTTGGCAGAGAGGGTTGATTCCTCTGCTCGGCTCTGTGCTGGGTTGGATCCATGGCCGTGCCAGCACGGTGCCAAGCTGGGGCAGGGATGCTCCTGGGCACAGGCGGGGCTGCTCCGTGTCCCTGTGCTCCTGTCTGTGTTTGGAGAAGAGCTGAGCATCTCCTGCAGCTGTGAGGACAGGGCAGGGCTGTGAGCACAGCACAGGCAGGATGGAGGCAGGGACATGCCGAGGAGCTGGGCACAGAGCAGGCTGGGCTCAGAGCAGGCTGGGCACAGAGCAGGCTGGACACAGAGCAGGCTGGGCTCAGAGCAGGCTGGGCACACAGCAGGCTGGGCACACAGCAGGCTGGGCTCAGAGCAGGCTGGGCACACAGCAGGCTGGGCTCAGAACAGGCTGGGCTCAGAGCAGGCTGGGCACAGAACAGGCTGGGCACACAGCAGGCTGGGCTCAGAACAGGCTGGGCACAGAGCAGGCTGGGCACACAGCAGGCTGGGCACAGAGCAGGCTGGGCTCAGAGCAGGCTGGGCACAGAGCAGGCTGGGCACAGAGCAGGCTGGGCTCAGAGCAGGCTGGGCACAGAGCAGGCTGGGCACACAGCAGGCTGGGCTCAGAGCAGGCTGGGCACAGAGCAGGCTGGGCTCAGAACAGGCTGGGCACACAGCAGGCTGGGCACACAGCAGGCTGGGCACACAGCAGGCTGGGCACAGAGCAGGCTGGGCTCAGAGCAGGCTGGGCACAGAGCAGGCTGGGCACACAGCAGGCTGGGCACACAGCAGGCTGGGCTCAGAGCAGGCTGGGCTCAGAACAGGCTGGGCACACAGCAGGCTGGGCACACAGCAGGCTGGGCACACAGCAGGCTGGGCTCAGAGCAGGCTGGGCACACAGCAGGCTGGGCTCAGAGCAGGCTGGGCTCAGAGCAGGCTGGGCACACAGCAGGCTGGGCACACAGCAGGCTGGGCACACAGCAGGCTGGGCAGCCTTTCCCAAAGCTCATGCCGTGCCCTGGATGTGCCTGTCCTTGGGGCTGGGGTCTCTGTGCCCTCCTGAGCAGCACCCAGGCCTTTACCCCCTTGGACAAGGAGGCTGTGACCCCCTGGTACCAGCTAATCACCAACCCTGGGTTACATTTTGGGCGGAGGAAGATTTCTATTTAAACAAGGAGATAAAAAAAAGCCTCGGTATTTTCTAACCTGCCCATAATAACAACCCTCTGGCTTTTATGCTGGGCTGATGCTGTGCTTGAAAATGGTCCAGTCCAGCTGAGGGACCTTCATCACGAGATGCATATTTTCCGTGAACTTCCTGGGGAAAAGATAAACAGAACAGAAATGCAAAAGCCAGGCCGATGAGGAGCAGTGGAGTATGATGAAATGTATCCCACTGAACTTGTATGCACAGCAATCTCGTGCCAATAACAGGAGGAAAAGAAATGGAGCCAAAAATGGAGCATCCTGCTGCCTTTCCCTGGAGCCTGCTCTAGTAACTGCGAGCAAGGTTAGGGCATGGAACAAAAGATGTTTAATTTTCAAACAAGAGGAGAGAAACACAGGAGGCTGTGTGCAGGCAGCGGTCCTGCCCGTGAGCCTGACTTTACCCCCGTGCTAATTTTATCGCTGATGGTAGCCTGCTTCTCGTTGGACATGGTTTACATTCAGATTATGATGGAGGAGGACCAAAAAGAAAGAACTCCTGGCTCACTCCAGCCATTCCTCAGCTTCTGCATCCTCTTCTGGGCTTCAGCACTGTGTTGCCAGACTGGAAGGGAGCTCGTGGGACTGGGTGGGACTGGGAGGGCACTGGGAAGGCTGGAGGTGCATCAGCAAAGCTGAAGCCCAGATGAGAAGAGGGACCCAAGTCAAGTTGGAGCAGTGGGCAGGGAGGAGGCAGGAGCAGCCCCTGGCCCTGCCTGGCCCAGAGGGAGATGGGCCTTGCACTACAGCATCCCTGTCCCAGTTTTGGGGTGAGCAGCATGACCTGGGGATGCTGATGGGAGATTTGGGAGTGAGTGGGGCTGTGGTCTGGACAGGGTCTGTCACAGAGCACTGGGACCAGCTTTAAGTGTGAGGGCTGAGAGCCCCCGAGGAGCCGGAGGTGCCTGTGTTTGGGGGCTTTTGGTGAACACAAAACTCAGAGTGGTTGTTGTCACAAGCTGTGGCATCTGGCCAGCGGTGCTGAGCTTCCCCTGTGCCCTCCTGTCCAGAGCTCAGCCCTGGCTGAGCTCACAGCTCTTGCACTTGCAGCCCAGAGTCAGGAGGATTTGGGCAAGGAGGCTTTTCATTACAGATCTTTTCTGTGCTGCTGTTTGCCTCGTGCTGGGGAGGAGGTGCTCTGATTCATTCTGTTCCTGCTGGGCTGCAGGTGGACAGGCTGCCGCTCCTTTTCTGGGTCTCTCCTCATCCCATCCCAGTGCTCTGCTGGGGAAAAGCTCTCAGTGGGCTCGGTGGGAAGTGTGGGAGCTGGTGTGGCAGTGCTGGTCCCTGTCCCCCTGTCCCAGCATCCCATGGACCCTCTGCCCAGCCTAACACGTCCCTTCTTCTCTGCCTGCTCCTTTCAGATAATAGACAGCGAGAACGAAGCGCTGCTGGCAGCCCTCACCGAGACTTTGGATGATATACAGGGAGATGACATGGGCCTGGCTGCCTTCCGAACTATGGAAGAGGGGGACACGCTCAACCCTGCCACCACCTCACCTGCCCCCTCCCCCAAACCCACCGCCCCGGTCACGGGGGGGCCGCCCCCGGCCCCCGAGTGTGATGAGCTGTCTCTAGTAAGAACCCACTTCCTACTGTTTAAGGTGGATTTGGATGAGCCCCAGATAAGCCGGCTGCATGGGTATGATAGGAAGCCAAGGTCTGAATTTTTTCATTCTAGGCTTAAAACTCTCTTTAACCGTCAATACCAAAGCATATACTTGTATTGTATACGTATACATGTTCTGCATCATTGCTGTCACCTCCATCACCATCCTCACGGGAACGAGCTGTGTGTATACAAATTATCGATGGACGGGGTGGGGGCGGGGGGCAGAGGGCTGGGGGCTGCTTTGGCAACACCCACACCTGCCTTTAACCTCTGTGCAGGTGTGGGGCTGCCCGGGGGTCCCCCTGGCCCGTCCCAGCCCCGTGCCCATGGGCAGTGGTGGCTGTCCCCCCCGGCTCTGCCCCGGGCTGAGCTCCCTGCTGGCACAAGAGGGGCTTGCCTGAGTGTGAGCCCCCGCCCTGGGCTTTACTGGGAGGGTTTGACCCTCCCTGTGCCTTCCACCAAGCCCCCTCAGGGGCTCTGTGGCCTCCAGTCTCTCCAGATTTGGTGGCTGGAGCATCCCTCTTGGTTCCCTGCAATGCTGGGGCTCCAGCCCCGCTCCCCTTCCTGGCCAGGATTAACTGGCAGCGTTTCCTGCCATCCCTGGGGGGTTCCCTGGGACAGGACACCCAGCCTGTCCCTCCTGGGGCTCACAGTCCCCCCCAGCCCGGTCCCGGGGTGTCCCCAAAAACCCAGAAAAGGGGAGGAGTGACATCCAGTGGTGACAGCGTGCATTTCCACCGCCCACGCCCCGCGCAGGGGTATATATCACACATGACCTGTATGTGTATATATAGGATGTATACGTTGCAGGGGCGGGGGGGAAAGGGTTCTGGGCACTTCCACCAACAGGAGCCTCACTCCTAAAGCTGCAGGTGCCCCGGTTGGCATTTCCTGGCAGACCCTGACCCGGGCACCCCATTTCTATCACTCCCTACTCCCCCAGGGCTCCGTGCCCCCCGGGCAGCACAGGAGCCCCAAATCTGTCTCTCCTGCAGTCCCCAGTGCCTACGCAGTCGTCTTGCTGTTGAGCTGTTGTCGCCTCGGGTTGTTAGTGCCACATGGGCGGAATCTCAAATGTCGTTGCTGGGTGTGGGGTTTGGGGTTTTTTCCTCCCCCTGACCAAAACTGGGGTTGAGGAGAAGGAAAATGTTACGCTCACCCTGCCATCAGAAGTGGTGGCACTGCGGGTGACCCACGGAAAACCCCGCTCCCAGCGCCTGTGGGCTTGACACAGAGTGTTGGGGGAGATCCTCCACAGATCCCACAGGGATTTGCATCTGCAAAACGCCTTGAAAGCTCGTTAATGAGTCCAGGCCCTCTCTGGATGTTTTGGCTAAATGAGCCTTGCACGGGGACCGAGCGAGCTGTCCAAACCCATCACTCACACCAGTGTAAAGCCTCTGTCACCTCAGGGCAGAACTGATGGAGTGAGAAGTTGGGTGCACAGCAGCTCCTGTGTGTCTGACACGAGTGGGGTTGCCCCTGGGAATTAAATTCCCTCATGTCCTCCCCATCCTGACTCTCCTGGGGGTCCCTGAACGCTGTGGGGACAGCCCTGACCCCCATGAGGCTGCACAGCCAGACACCAGCCTCACAGCCACGAGGAGGTGGGAAATACTAACCCAAACCTTCCCTGCCTTACATTTTTCCTGCCCCATTTTTGGCTCGGGTGCTCGGTGATGGATGTGCTCACACATGAGCCAAGGGGCTGTGGCCCCCGGGCGTTTTCTCCTGCCCTCGCTGTGATGCCGACTCCTTTTCTTGCCCCTTCTCTTTGCAGCTGAAGAAGTTGCTCCTCTCTCCGTCGCCTCCAAGCTGCGAGGCCCAGCGGGATGGGAGCGCCCGGCGCCCGGGGACCCCAAAGTCCCGCCCCGCACGGCCCTGTGCAAAGGTACTGCCTGGAGCCCTCCTCCTGGGAGCTGTCCTGAAGGATGGTGTTGGGGGGCGTGGGCAGCCTCTGGGGTGGGCGAGGGGTTGGGAACAGGGAGGGACTGTCACCCGCAGTGCTCCCGTCCCTGTCTGCTGCAGTCTGCGCTCTGCAAAACTTTAGACTTTGTGCTGTGCTAAGAAACACCTTGGTCTCATTTGAACCCAGGGGGTTTGGCCTCTCCCAGCTCCCCTGAGCATTGATTTGTGAAAGCCCCACGTGCACCCTGGTCACCCCCTCGCCCCCTGTCCCTGCTGACTCTCAGCCCAAGCCAAGGCCTTGGGCCAGGGGTCACTGCCTGTCCACTGCAGAGCCCACCCCAACACTTCAGCTGGTCTGAAACCCAGCAAAGGTGCCATCCGAGATTCTCCTGCTCCGCTAATGGTAATTGTGCGGTGCATTAGACCCAGCAAATCAGATTGTCTGGGAAGAGGAGTGGATCCCTCCTGGGGAGAAGGAGCATCACTGCATGCAGGAGGGGCAGCACTCGGGCCATGGGGCTGACCCCAGGGAGGTCGGGGTGCTGGTCAGCCAGAACTGGGGTGTTTGAGGGTGTGGGGTGGCTCTGTCAGCCTCCCCCAGGGTCGTGGCTGTGGGGCTCAGGGCTGACTTTCTCCTGTCTCCTCTCGGCAGGTGGAGGGTCCCCGGGACAGGAGGGCGAGCGTCCCGCAGGCACAGAGCCGCAGCTGCACCGAGCTGCACCGGCACCTCACCTCCAGCACCTCCTGCTCCCAGACCAAAGCCCCCCAGGCACCCGAGGAGTGCCCCGGCAGCAGCCACCACCTGTCCCCGGGCGACTGCGCCCATCACGAGGACGACAGTGACTCCAGCGAGGACTCGCTGAGCTCCGGCGACTCGGTGGCCGCCCTGTCCTCGGCAGAGGATGGCACGGGCAGCCAGTTCTCCTGCGAGGGGGAGCTGCACTCGGTGGTGGAGCTGATCCGCTACATGCACACCTACTGCCTGCCCCCGCGCAAGCTGCCCGCCCGCGACCCCGCCGACAGCAAGCCCCCGCCCTGCAGCAGCCCCTTCAAGAGAGCCAAACCGGACTGTGCCCCCGCGCCGGGCAGCGCCCAGGCCCGGCCGGGCTGCGCCTGGCAGGCAGCTGGCGGCTGCAAGAAGCCCGGAGCATCCTTCTCCATCCTGAAGGAGCTGCTGGCGCGGGACCTGCTGTGCGACGTGAGCAAGCCATACCGCCTGGGCAAGCCCGTGTACGCGGCCCTGGCACGGCCGCCCGGCTCCTGCTCCCCCGTGCCCGACGGGGACGATGCCAGCGGGACTTGCACATCCCGAGTGAAAGCGGCAGCGGAGAAGGGCGAGCCGCGGCAGAGCCCCGGGGTGGAGGCGGAGGCGCCGCGGGAGTTGGGTGGCCCTGAGGACGATGCTGGGAAGCAGGAGGGCACCCCGGGCGCAGGAAAGGTGGTCCGCAGGCAGGACAGCGCTGTTTACGCCGTGCGCCGCTCCAAGAGACTCAACCCCGAGCTCGGGCACTGGCTCTCCTTCCTTGACGAGCCGCCCCCCGAGTCCTCCGTGCCCCTGGGCTGCAGGGAGGCCGCACCGTGCCCAGTGCTGGAGGGCTTCTCTGCTGAAGAGCCTGCAGCTGAAGTGGAGGTGGGGGGCACAGCTCCATCGGCAGAGCTCCAGCCCCTCTGCCTGGGCTCCCCGGGGGATGGCGAGCTGGGCACTGAGAGCCGGCGCTGTGCCCTCCTGGAGCAAACAGGTGAGGGGCTGGGGGCTCTGCTCATCCCTCCCCAGCGTGCCCAGGCTGCCTGTGCCATCCCTGCCAAGGGCAAGCGATGCCGGGGGTGCTGGGCACTCAGCTGGCAATAGAGCTGTAAGCAGCCCCTGTGCTGCCTGGCTGGGGGTCCTATGCATGGGGAGCTGGGGGTCTGTTCTCTTTTGGGGTGCTTTTCCAGTCCATGGGCATCTTCTGCCTCAGTTTCCCTGCCCTTATAACGAGGTGAAGGAGTTGGTGTGGCCGTAACCCAGCAGGGACCAGGCTGTCCCATCCCTCCAGGTTCACCCTGGGCCTGGGCTCGGGTTCAGCTGTAGTGGTGCCCCAAAACCACAGCAAGCTGCAAGTGCAGGAGTGGCTCAGCCCTGGCAGTGTGAGCCGTTCCCCTGAGGTGGGCAGAGCTCTCGGTGGGCACTGCAGGGATACAGCTCCACTGGTAACCTGCTTCTCTCCTGCCTTTCAGAAACCCCCAGGTGTCTCACGCTGTCCTTGGCACAAACGTAAGTGCAGCTGGGGCTGAACGAACCAATCTGGGGCTGGAAACTGCCTGGGACTGTGTGGCTGGGCAGAGCCTCTGAGCCAGCATGGGGAGCTGTGTTTGCAGAGCAGGGCGAGCTGCACTGCTGGGCATGGGCTGTGGGGAGCCACAGGGTGAGAGGAGCTGGGAGAGTCCCATGCCCAGGGCAGGGCATTTTGTGTGTGCCCTGGAGCTGCTCTCCATGCTGCCCTCGTGGGGTTACTCTGTCAGGTGCCAACCAAAGTGGGAGGGTTCACTTGTGGGCAGTGTTTTCTCAGCTTTCTTTTGGGTTTTGGGACTGTTTTTCACCTAAACACTTTCTCCTGATTTTCTGCTCTTCTCCAGTGACCCAACCTTTGGGAAGAGAAACTTTGAGCCAATGCTGACTGTGGAGCTGTGTGGGACAGCAGGTAGGACAGGCTTTGAATTTTCTAGCTTTGCAAAAATCTGCTCTGGGAGGGGTCTCATTTACCTTGAATTCAGCCTGGAGTCATCAGTTCCCATCTACCCAGCCAAGGAGGCATGTTCATCCCCTTCACACTGCAAACACAGGAGACTCCTGTGCGCTGCCACATCCGAGCTCCATGAGCAGCTCAGGGGGATGAGAGGAGCTGTTCAGAGGGGCCCTGTATGAGCCAGGAGGGAAGGGAGAGTCCTCTGGTCCCTGCTGGGATCAAGGCATCCTTCTTTTTCCCCCAGTGCCACTGGGTGAGGCTTGGGGGCCGAGGGTGCAGCCCAGGACTGGGGCGGGACGGGGCAGGACGGAGGGGCAGAGCTGACTCCTGCCCTTTCTTCGGGGGGTTCAGGTCTCACACCGCCCACCACTCCGCCGTATAAACCTGCCGAGGAGGACCTGTACAAGCCCGACATCCCCCAGGAGCCGGGGAAGGAGGATGGGACGGCCCCCAGCCCCGGGGGCGCCGGGGACCCGGCAGCCTCGCGGAAAGCCCCCAGGAAGCACCCGGAGAGGACGGAGCTGTTCGCCCACCTGAGCCGGGCGGGCGGGCGCCCGCTGCCCGAGCAGCAGGGCTTGCTCAAGCGGCCCTTCTCCCGCTCCTTCGGGGACCACGACTACTGCCAGGTGCTGAAACCCGAGGCGGCCCTGCAGAGGAAGGTGCTCAAGTCGTGGGAGCCCCCGAGCCAGGTGGAGACGGAGCACAAGAGGAGGGTCCCGGCCGCCCACTACCAGGGCCTGGAGCTCGGCAAGGAGGCGGGCACTGAGATGCTGTGGAAGGATGGCGTCAAGCAGCTGAGAGACCAGGAGATCAGAGCCAGCTTAACAAAGCACTTTGGCTTTCTGGACAGTGCCCTCGACGACGAGGACATGGTCTTCTGCAAGACCCCCGAGTACGACACCGTGTTTGAGGACAGCTGCAGTGAGAGCGGCTCCCCTGTGGAGGAGGAGGAGGATGAGGAGGAGGAGGAGGAGGAAGAGGAGGAGCATGGCAACACCAAGCTGTGCCTGAGGAGAAACCCCCTTTCCAGGACCAGTTTGCATTACTGCTCCCGGAGCAGGTCCAGCTCGGGCTCCTCGTGCTGCCGGTCGCGGTCACCTGCCAGCAGACGCACCTTCAGGTACAGGGGCACGGGGATTTTGGGATTCTCCTTGCCCCCTGTGTTCTTCTGTGGTGTGGGGCAGCCCCAGGGCTCTCTGCTCTGCTGGCCCAAGGAGTA
This sequence comes from Acanthornis magna, assembly GCA_036785705.1. Lineage (NCBI taxonomy): Eukaryota > Metazoa > Chordata > Aves > Passeriformes > Acanthizidae > Acanthornis > Acanthornis magna. The sequence continues at coordinate 10,726,112 of JAWUZG010000092.1, forward strand.
AAGATGCTAATTAATGAAAGGAAAACTATAAAAATAATTGGTGCTGCATCAGCCACTGCTGTAAACATCAGCCATGGCTTGAGGAAGGAGCTGGGGGTTTCCATGGGTGACAGGACACGGGCAGGCACCCGAGCTGGGCATGGGAAGGGGCGAGTGCTGGCTGGGGACACTGGCATCTATGAGAAAAAGCTTTTCAAAGTCCTTTCCAGTGTTTCCAGACCCCAGTCTCTCCTTGGCTCCCTGCGCCCCCAAGTGCCCACAGCTGCTGTGGGTGGCTCAGCTTCTCACTGGTGTTTGAAGCTTTCCCAGCAGCTCCTCCAGCCCCCGGCTGACCTCCTCTGCCCTACTTGCAGGTGTGAGAACGGCGAGCAGTGTCAGGGCGGGAGCGGGCCCCGGGGCCAGCTGGAGAAGAGACGGGAAAAGGCCATCGTAAGTGAGCGGGGACCCCGCGGGACAAAGCAAGCCCCAGCCCTCGGCTCGTGTCCTGCTCCAAAAAGCAGCAGTGGAGCCCATTAGCCCTGGCTTCAGCATCCTTTGGTGCGAGGCCAGTGTTAAACAAGGACATGGGGGTGGAGGGGGGAGAGGAAAACCCAACGTGCAGCGGAAGCCGCCAGCGATTGGCAACACACGGAGTCCTTGGCACAGGGATGCCCAGAGCGTCCTACGCTGGTGCCTCAGTGCAGTTGGCACCGGCAGTTTGTGGGGTGAGCTGGGGAATCCCTGAAGCTGCTCAGCTGGCACAGATGTGGTCCCACTGCATCCCCGTGCACCAGGAACCCGTGGGCACGCACTGGGAGCTGGGCGAGGGGTGGGCACGTGGGAAGGTAAATTGGTGCTCCCTGCTGTTGTGCACACACACTCTCACACATGCTGCTTTGGCACTTTTTCCTGCAATGCTATTGGATTTTGCCCCTAGCAATTCTTGGGAATATATCCCACGTTTGCCAGGAGAAGCTGAAAGAGCTGCAAGAACGCAGGAGAATTTTAAAAGAGAAGAAGGGAGCGGTGGCTGCTCCAGCCTGGTTATGTGTCCTGGAGGTGACACTGTGCCCTGGCTGGAGCAGGGACAGCCACATCTTGGAGATGTCAGGCTGTGTCCATGGCAGTGTTTCCCAGTGATGTCTTGCAGGGCTCCATGGGCAGCACGGAGGTGCAGGGTCTGAGCCTGAAACCTTCTGCTTGCTTTGGCAGGGGGAAGGTCGGGTGGTGTACATCAGGAACCTCTCCAGCAGCATGAGCTCCAGCGAGTTGAAGAAACGCTTCGAGGTGTTTGGTGAAATCGTGGAGTGTCAGGTCCTGTCCAGGACTAACAGGTGGGTGGGCAGCGAGCTGTGGTCAGGGCTCCAGCAGCTACAGGCAGCCCCTCTTCCCAAGCCCCGTCAGGAGGTGCCACATCACCCCCCTCGGTCAGCTGAGCCCATGATCTTGGTGCTTTTCTCGAGGAGATTCAGTGTGTCCAGAGGTCCAAGGGCATCTGTGGGATGGAGGAATGGAAGAATGATGGGCCAGGGGCGTAGTGCTGCATCAGAAGGGCTGTGAGGCTCATCACATCTTGAATTCTTTCTGTGGTTGCTCAGGGGGGAGAAGTACGGCTTCATCACGTACCGGTATTCCGAGCACGCCGCCTTATCTCTGAAGAACGGCCCCTCGCTAAGGAAGAGGAACGAGCCCTCCTTCCAGCTCAGCTCTGGGGGCCTGGGGCGCTTCTTCTGGACCAGATACGCTGACCTGGGTAAGGAAGCAGCAGCTGCTTTGTGTCTTTTATCAGCACAGAGCTGTTACAGCACACTGCACCGCTGAGCCCCGGCCACGCAGGGATCCCAAACGCCTTCAGAGCCTGCAGGAAAAGCCCACTGGCTTTCCTATGGCTCATGGAGCTGCTCATGGCTCAGACAGGTGGATAGGGAAACTGGGGAGAAGAAAAAAGCTGGTGTGAGGCCTCAGGGTGTGTTGGCTGCAAAATGTAGCATCACAGCCCGGGCCCGCCGGGGCTCAGCTGAGCGCAGCCCATCCTGTCTCTGCTGAGTTTCTGCACAGTGCTGGAGGCTTTCCAGCAGAAAAAATCCCTTCCCAGGCATTAAGAGAAGGCAGTCAGCAACATTTTATTAGCCCAAGAAGTGATGTGGGTGGTTTGCTGCTCTGCAGGACAGATTCACCACACTGCACGTGCACTCTGGAGCCAAAGTGACGGCACTGAAATGTGCTGTGGTCGCATTAATCCTTTCGGTGCTTCAGCAAGGCCTCGGTGACTGTGTCACCAGGGTGTAGGGCTGCAGCCTGAGCTCAGGGCCAGGAGCCAAACCCTGTGCTAGTCCTGCATGAGAAATGTGTCCCAGCTTTGCCCAGCCCTCCTCGCTTCAGGTGTTTCACCAACACTGCATGTTTATTTCTGTCCCCTCTGCAGGGGCTGAAGGGTTCTGGGTCCCACTCCATGAGTGAAAGACTGAGGTCTAGAAAATAAAGCCCCAAGTGTCGACTTACTTCCAGATGCCCAGTCTGATACAAGTATTCCCTGATTTTTTAGCACCTTGCAATATCTCCTCTCCTCAGAGCAGCCCTCCCTTGACTTTGGTTGTGGGCACAAATGTCCATTGTTCATCTAAATAAATCCCAGAGCTTCCCATTTTGGGCACAGAGAAATTAGGAAGCAGGTAGCACCTTATGAGGAAGATGTTGACTGTGCAGTGCTGTGGGGAGGGGGGCAAGAGCTGCCTCCCTAGGAGAAGCCCCCTCAGTGCTCCTCACCTGATTTCTGCAGAGCTGCCAGTCACCCCTTCCTGCACAGCCCGGCTTGTTCCTAAAATCCTGCTCATCCTGGTGCAGGACAGAAGGGGAGCCCCCAGGCAGAGGTGAAATGCAACCACGCCATTAAAAAATACACAACCAGAATGTTAAGCTGCTGTGAAATGAGGCAGCCTTAGTTGTGCTGTGTGCTGAATTCCCAAGGTTTCCGTGGCACTGTGTGGTCAGCTCCTGGCACAGCTCCCATGGGATGGCACTGTGTCAGCACCTCCAAACCACACCCTGCAGGGTTTTGCACCCCTGGAAGTGAATGTCAGTGGTGTATGACCTGCCCAGCTGGGCCTGGCAGCAGCCTCTCTGCCCCCAGTGTCCCCAGTCCCTGTCACCATCACCGCTGTGTCAGCCTGGCAGTGAGCAGTGCCCTGCTGTGCCTCAGTTTCCCTCCCCACGAGGCACAGAGGATGCTGATTTCCCCTCCCTGACCCGGCTGCCTTCTGTCCCTGCCATCCCCAGATTGCGGCACGGACGAGTCCTCCCCGGCTCCGGTGAAAAGCAAGTACGAGACCATGGATTTCGACAGCTTGCTGCAGGAGGCCCAGCTCAGCCTGCATCGGTAACAGCCTTAACCTTGGAGGAATACCTCAATACCTCAGTCAAGGCACTTCCAATATGTTTACGTTTTCAAAGAAATTATTCAGTCTATGGCAAGCGAGAGAGCGAGAGAGAGCGAGAGCACGCCCGCGAGAGAGAGACTGCTGTCCCCTGATCGATGTTTACATTGAACAAAGCTGCTTCTGTCTGTGAGTCCCCATGGTGTTGATGTCTCACTGCCACACGTTAGTCCCCCCTCTGCTTCTGACTGGTTGTTTTAGGGTGAGCCTAGGAGCCCCCGGCCCCTCTTCCCCCTCCCAGCCCTCCCCGTGCTCCCGCCGTGGAGTTGCAGCTGTGTTCACCATAACATTTTTTTGTCCGTAGTGTGTGATGATGAAATTGTTCATTGTGAATAGAATCAGGATTATAAACTAATTTTTAATAGAAGAGAAGAAAAAAAAAAGTATATACTTAAAAAAAATGTATTTATGGCTCAGATGTACTGTAATTCAGATTTATTGTACCGCTTCCTTGATTTTTAACTATGCACTGTAATGAGGCACTTGCCACTCAGCAAATGGGGGTTCAGAGCAGTCATGGAGCTGACATTCCCCTGCCTTCCCTGCTGGCAAACCGGGGTGCTCGGTGCTCGCCCCGGGGTCACCCACTTTGCTGTCAAAGCCATTCTTCGTGCTGGTGTGGCCCGAGCCCCCCAGCATCACCGCCGTGCTGAGCTGGGTCCTGGTGGGTGATGGAGCCAGGGCCAGGCAGCTTTGCAGGCTGCAGAGGGTGGGAGAGGGATGCAGTACCTGCAGGCAGGAGAGGGGGGCTGGGGGCTGCAGCCAGCCAGGCTGATCCAGCGGGTGCTGCTGGCACAGCCTGGGGGATGGATGTCTCCGCTCCGTGTGGAGGGACTGGCTCCTCTCCAGCTCCTTGGATGGCTGGAGAGCAGCCGGGCCAAGCAGCTCATCCACACTCGCGTCCACACCCTGCAAAGCAAGTGGGGCGAGAAGACCTGTCTGTGCTCCCTGCTGGGCAGCCAGCCCAAAATCCAGCCCAAAGTCCTGCCCCGCATGCAGAGAGGTGGGGGGGCACAGCACCCACACTGAACATCCCCCACCCAGCACCCAGCCCCATAGCTGATAAGCCATACACTTCCCAGCACCCACCCACACCCCGGACCCCTCCCCGTGCCCGCCAGTGCCCCGTGGCACAGCTCTGCCTCTGGCCACGGGCCCTTGGGGCTGGATTTAGGGGATGCTCAAGTACGAAATTTGCTTGTGGGCTTGCCCTCCATGCGTGGGCGAGGTGGGATGGGGACACAGCCCTCCAGCAGTTGGAGCAAAGCCCACCACCAGCCGGCCAGAGGCACTGCTTTCCCGAGGGAGCAGGAATCTCGCTGCTCCTCAAGCCATTGCCACCGTCTCCTTTTATTTTTGAGCCCCAGAGACCACTAGGGATTCAGCCATCCTCTGTAGATAGAATATTATAGCCTTAACTCTGCCAATAGATAGATTAGAGTCTCCTGGGGTCTCCCCTCCCCATGACTTGGGGGTTTTACCCCGGTTCCCTGGGTATGTTCCGTCCCGCAGGGAGAGTGACCAAAGCCTCGGAAGTGGCACAAGAAGCGATGCCGAGAGCCGGAGCCCTGCCGGGGTGGCCCTGGCTCGGGGCCCGAGCGCAGCTGGGCTCTGGCAGGAGCAGGAATGCCGGCAGCGCCGACACCAGCACAGTGCCCTGGCTATTCCCTCGGGAGAGCCGCGGTTCTGACAACACCCAGCCCGGCAGCGCCGGGGCCTGGAGGCCACCGCGGGGTCCCCAAGCGCCGCCGGTGACGATCACTGCCAGGGAACAGTCCTTGTGCCATTTCAGCCTCAGCAATGAGACCTGGCGTCTCTCCCGCCCCCAAATCCCCCCGGTTCTCATCCCACCTTAGCGAACACGAGCAGCTCTGGCCGAGACTGAGCATCTGCTATTGGCAATTGCCTCATTGTAGCTTTGCCTTTTTCTGTCCTAGTATTTCCTCACGATGATGATGTTTACATGTGATTGCTATAGAGCTTATGTAGAATGTATATAGCGACACATTTAGGGTGGGTAGTACTGTCCTGTGCTGTGCTGATGTTTTTCAGAAAACGATCAATCCAAAAAAAAAAAAAACACAAACAAACCAACAAAAAAAAAAAAAAGAAAAAAAAAGAAAAGTAAGTGGAATTCTTCCATCTCCCGCTCAGCCAGGGGCATCCATGGCCGGGCCCCGCTGGGGATGCATCAAGGGTGGTGGAGGGGGAGGGTTAGTGCAGAGCAGGGGGGCTCCAGCCCGCTCCTGGGGATCACTCGGCCACTTCCCAAGCACTGGTTTTGGCGTACCCAGATATCAAATCTCCCAGTGTTTCCCCGTGGCTGGGTGCCCTGGGTCGGCCCCAGCCCAGCTGCTGGGTCCCGAGGCCGGTGCTGGGGAAGGGGAGGGCTGGCCCTGCACAGACCTCATCAGTACTGCAGCCCTAGGGTGGCAAGAGATGCAATAAGTGGTCTTCGTGGTGCCTGAAGCCTATAAGTGGGGTTGGGTTTTCTTTTTTTTTGGTTTGGGTTTTTACTTTTTTTCCCATTCAGTTGGGATGGTTTGTTTTCCCTCCTCCCCAAAAGATTTTCTTTTCAAGGACTTATACACTATGCTTAGAATCCCCTGGGCTGTGTGCTGCCTGCCCTGGGGGCTTCCCCCACCTTTTAGGGCTGGGTGAGAGGGGAGAGAGCAGCTCTGCTGGGTTCGGAATCCCTCACGCAGCATCTGTGGAGAAAAATAAATTTCCCCTTGATTTTTTTTTTTTTTTTTTTTTAAATTTTTGTGGGTTTTTTTACTCTAAAGGTGTCTTTAGCTCACAGTGCTCGAGTCTGCAGGAAGGTGGGTCGGGCACAGGGGCAGGTGAGAGCTCCTTCCTCAGCAGCCTGAGTGGTTTGGATGTTGACAGGGAGATGGGGCAGGAGCAAAGCAATGCCTGGGCACTGCTGCCAGGGAAGTCAGAGGTACCCAGAGGTTTGCAGGAGCTGCCAGGGACTGGGGATCCCCCCCTTCCCCAAGGATTGCCTTTACGTCCCACCCAGCCTGTGGCATCACCACAGGTGCCCCCCCAAAAAGGGACCTCTCACACCCCAGCCCCCTGCGAGAAGGGCAGGAGAAACTGGGAGCAAAAGGGTTCATTCTGGTAGGCAATAAGTCAGGAGGAGATTTATTTTTTTAAAACTGTGTGAGTATAGAACGTCCCCCAGCCGTTTCCTGCGAGTGCTGAGGGGAAATGCTGAATGTGAAGAGTTTCTGATAAAATGCCCCTTTGCTTGTTTTGCACAGGTTTGCCCCAGAAAAACTCGTTGTTCAGGGGGGCACAGGGTTTCCGGCTGGAATCCAGCGTGTCCCTGAGGCTCCGCAGGGAGGAGCAAACGTTTCTGAGTGTGTGGGCTGAATGCAGAGGACAATCGCAGGGTTTAGGTTGGATGCTGCCCCAAAGCAAAGGTTTCTCCCAATTCCTCGGTGCAGCTGCCTGGGCTGCACATCTTCCAGGAAGCAGCAGCTCCGTCCCCACGTCACAGTCCTGAGTGTCTGATCTCAGCTCTGGGCCATGCAAATGAGTTTTGCAATTGCAGATCGACACGGTTTTCTCCTTTTTTTTTTTTTTTTTTTTTAATTTTTTTTTTCTTTCTGGAGGTCTGCTGGGTCCTGAGATACATCGGTGTTGGGGCTGAACCTGACACCCTTTCTGTTCTAAGTCCATCCCTGACAATCTCAAGCAATATAGAGCCAAATGCAGCCTTGGGGGTTCATTCTGGGGTTTCATTCCTCTTCCCTCGCCCTCCCCAGGGCCAGGGGCAGCAGCAGGAGTTGGGGAGGGAGTGTGTGAGTGCATGTGAGAAAGAGAGAGAACGGTTCAATTGATGCATTTCTTGAGAAAGGTGTAAGAATTTCACCTAAAAAGGGGCACATCTGCTTTGTTATTTATAAAAGAAAAGCTAATTTTTTTTTCTTTTTTTTTTTTTTTTTTTTTTAAGTAAAAGGACACTGCTCATAATTATTAGGGGCCAATTCTGCCTCCCTTACTCATGCTGAGCAAGTACTACTTAACTCTGCAATTTTCTACTTTCAGAGTAAGTAAATGCAGCAGAATTGATCCCTCTATGGTTAAAAATCAAGTTTTTAGTATGTTTTTTTTTTAATTGGTAGCGTTTTTTTTATATTTCACTTAATTTTCCCCCCAGTTCCGTTCTGTTGTGTCCTTATTTATGTAATATACTTTAACCTTAAGAGATGGCATGGATTCTTATGCCTTTCCTTTATTATTATTGTTATTATTTTTAAAGAAAAAAAAACAGATTTATTTCTAGTGTGATTTAACTGTCTACCTTCTAAAATGAGAGAACGTTTTCTTGTATTTTTACATTGTCAGATTCTATAGTTTCATAGATAATTTAACCAAATCGCTCAATGTATTCTCTATATCTATCCAGTGGGTATAAAAGTTCTATTTTAAATTGTGTAAATACTTCAGAACTGGCTTCTTTTTCCAGACTCCCCTGCCGTGGAGTTTCTTGTTTACATCAAAAAGACTGTAGAATCTCTACGCTCATGTACTGTAAATAGTGAAGTGATCTGCCTATAAATAAACGATAACATATATACTATAAAGTGGAAAGAACAAAAAAAAGGAACAAGTTTGTGCTGCTATACTTCAGTTTTTAGCGTGAGTCTGCTCGGGCACGAGGTGGCTTGCCCTGCTGAAGGTGCTCTCCTGTGCCTGCCTGGCTGGCAGTGGGGCTGTGCCAGTGCCAAGGGGGTGGCACAGCCTCCCAGCTGCCAAGGATGCAGCTCCCGCCTGGGAATATCCCTGTACGTTGCTATTTTAAGTGTGGCTTCTTCCATTTTAACTCATGGGGGGAAAACCTGGGCTCTGCGCTCTGGGCTTCGCGTGGTGCCGCCGCCACAGGGCTCCTCGCAGGAGAAACTCCCCAAACTGAGGGGGTGAAACAGGAAACGGGGCATGCTCCTCACATTTTCTGGAGCAGGAAAAAATGTGGAAAAGAGTCCGGGTGGTGATGCAGCAGCTCAGGATGGAGAGCCCCTGGAAGCAGGAGAGCAGGCCCTGCGAGGCAACCTGCTGTCCTGGGGCACGGCCGTGGTGTCCCAGCACAGCGTGTCCTGCTGTCCTGGTGCCCTGCTGTCCTGGGGCATGGCCGTGGTGTCCCAGCACAGCGTGTCCTGCTGTCCTGGTGCCCTGCTGTCCTGGGGCACAGCCCTGGTGTCCCAGCACAGCGTGTCCTGCTGTCCTGCTGTCCTGCTGTCCTGCTGTCCTGGGGCACGGCCCTGGTGTCCCAGCGCAGCGTGTCCTGCTGTCCTGCTGTCCTGCTGTCCTGCTGTCCTGGGGCACGGCCCTGGTGTCCCAGCGCAGCGTGTCCTGCTGTCCTGCTGTCCTGCTGTCCTGCTGTCCTGGGGCACGGCCCTGGTGTCCCAGCGCAGCGTGTCCTGCTGTCCTGCTGTCCTGCTGTCCTGGGGCACGGCCATTGTGTCCCAGCACAGCGTGTCCTGCTGTCCTGCTGTCCTGGTGCCCTGCTGTCCTGGGGCACGGCCGCGGTGTCCCAGCACAGCGTGTCCTGCTGTCCTGCTGTCCTGCTGTCCTGCTGTCCTGGGGCACGGCCGCGGTGTCCCAGCACAGCGTGTCCTGCTGTCCTGGTGCCCTGCTGTCCTGGGGCACGGCCGCGGTGTCCCAGCACAGCGTGTCCTGCTGTCCTGGTGCCCTGCTGTCCTGGGGCACGGCCGCGGTGTCCCAGCACAGCGTGTCCTGCTGTCCTGCTGCCCTGCTGTCCTGGTCCCCATGGATGGATGGATGGAAGGCCTGGGCAGGCCCAGCACGGGCACAGCTCCCCCAGAGCACACTGGAGCCCCACGGCAGCCATGGCCCCGTCAGGGCTCACCAGTCCGGAGGGGTGGCACTGATTTTCCACAGAACACGGATCAGTGACGCTGCCGGGCTGGAGGATCCCAGCAGGCCGGAGGGGTGGCACTGATTTTGTACAGAACACGGATCGGTGACACTGCTGGGCTGGAGGATCCCAGCACCCGAAAGGAGCAGCTCTGCGAGGCACTGAGCTGTGCCAGCTGCCGGGTGCTGCTGACTGGCGCTGATTTAGGCAGAACATGGATCAGTGATGGTGCCAGAATAGAGGATCCCAGCACCCGAAAGGAGCAGCTCTGCGAGGCACTGAGCTGTGCCAGCTGCTGGGTGCTGCTGACTGGCGCTGATTTTCCCCAGAACACAGATCGGTGACAGTGCTGGGCCAGAGGATCCCAGCAGGCTGGAGGGGTGGCACTGATTTTCCCCAGAACACGGATCAGTGATGCTGCCAGGCTGCAGGATCCCAGCACCTGAAAGGAGCAGCTCTGTGAGGCGCTGAGCTGTGCCAGCTGCCGGGTGCTGCTGATTGGCACTGATTTTCCCCAGAACACAGATCAGTGATGCTGCTGGGCTGGAGGATCCCAGCACCTGAAAGGAGCATCTCTGCGAGGCGCTGAGCTGTGCCAGCTGCCGGGTGCTGCTGACTGGCGCTGATTTAGGCAGCAGCTCTACACCTGCCTGTCTCCAGCACATCCCAGCTCAGCCCCACAGCTGGAACCAGCCTCCCACCCCAAACCCAGCCCATCCCTGCCACTGTTGCACCCAGCGTAGGGAGCTGATGGGAAGCCCATTCCCTGCTGCTTTCCAAAACCAGTGGGCTTCAAGGCCACCAGAGGAATGTTTTTCTGAGATACACCAGGCACAGTGATGCCAACAGTGCCAGGACGGATGAAAACACAGACTTGCAGGGGGGAAATGTGGGGATGCAGCTGGGGCAGCAGTGTCAGGGTGCCCAGGGTGGGACAGACACACAGAGTGAGTTCCCCGGAGGGAGAGGGGCACATGAAGGAAAGGTGGGAAGGAAGGGACAGAGCCAGAGCTGAGGTTTGTCCTCCCAGCACAACCTGTGCCTCCCAACACTGCATTCCCGGGCAGCCTCCTGGAAAATAAAGGACTGATACTGTTATTGATTACAATTATTTATGTTTGCTGAGGATAATTCCTGCAAGCAGACCTAGAGCCTGAAGGGAGCTGTTGGTGAATGTTGACAACAGTTCAGCAGCTCCGTTAGTCCCAGCAATTACTCCCAACCATTTGGAAAAAATCCCAGCTGGATTGTTTTTATTTTGGCATAACTTTGTGATAAAACAACTCCTTTTCACACAGACAGGCACTGGTTTTGGAGTAGCTTACGTGGCTGCTGGAGGGGAGGGAGGCAGTGTTACTTATCTCCTTGGCTGGCACATCGTGCCTTGTGAGGGGGAAATCAGTGAGGAATTTTTGTGAGCAGGGACAGCTTTGGTCGCTGCCCTGGGCTGCCGGCACCTGGCAGTGTGGGCAGCACACCCCAGGCTCCTGCTCCCAACCTGTGTGGAATGCCCACTGCTCGGACTTTGTTTCACTGCCTGGTGAGCTGTCCTGGGCTGCTTTTTAGGGTTTCAGCTCCCACCTGTGCCCTCAACAGTGGCATCTGACACCAAATCCTGCCCTGGGCTCTGCTGGCACAGGAGCTCCCTGACAGGGACCCAGCTTTGTGCCACACCACGTCTGTCCAGGGGCTCTGGAGGCTGCACTTCATGTCACACGTGCGTTTGCCCACTCACTATTTATCAGTCCCAGGCTGCTGTCCAGGTCCATCCAGGTGTCTTTGCAGAGAGGAACAGGTTTGGCTCCTTTGCTCTCTGCCTGTCCCAGCCTCCCTGCCCACAAGGATTCTTCTCAGCTTTCCTTCCTGCTGTGTTTCCTGAGTGCTGCAGCCCCATGAAAGCAGGGCTAGACCTTCTGCCATGCTCCCCTTGAAGTGTACAAGCTCTCAGCCTCAAGGTGCTGCATGGAGTCTGTCCTGTTGTCATTGAAAATGGGAATTAAACTCACTTAACACTGTAATTTCAGTATTAGAAAGTGGCATTACTTTATTTCAGCCCCAGGCACGTGGGGCATAACTCCCTATTACACACACCGTTTGCTAACAGAACAGTTTAAATCTATGTAACTTTTATATATTCACTACATTTCCCAAAACTCATACTTATATGCTAAGTATTCCCCGAATTTTTTGCATATTTAAATCACTTCTCGGAGCTTATTTTCATTGGAGTGGGGGTTTTTTGAGGGTCTTGACTGGTCATTTGGGGAACATCCCATTCCTCAAATCATTCATTTTTGGTCACAGTCCCCCAAAAACCTTTCTTCTCTTTGAATGCATCCCTGGAATGTGTTCTGGCCAGGATATTCCTTCTTATCAGCACTGCCCGTGCTCGCAGTCATTAAGGCTGAGATAATTGCTTGCACACAGGACAAAGCACTGTCGGGTGGCGCAACAGGAATTCCCAAGACTCAAACACGACTTGTTACAGATTTTTTCTCAACTCTGAGGCGGCCACAGCCCCTGCCCGCGTGGCACTGAGAGGCAGGAGGCTGGAAAGAGGAAGGGAACGAGCTTCCCTTGCCAGGGGCAGGAAGCAGCAGCTTTCACCCACGGAGCAAACTTTATTCCTCTCCAGTGCCGCTTTCTGTTTCGCCTCTCAGCAGAGCCCTCCCTCGGGCCTCAGCCCTCCCCGGAACCGCAGCCATGGCTCGGGCAGGGGCTGCGGCCGGGCTGAAGGACGAGCTGAGCTGTCCCATCTGCCTGGAGCTGTACAGGGACCCCGCGACGCTGAGCTGCAGCCACAGCTTCTGCAGGGACTGCATCAAGCAGGCGCTGAGGGCCCAGCCCGGCCCGGCCCGCTGCCCGCTCTGCCACTGCCCCGGCACCGAGCTGCGGCCCAACTTCCACCTCCGCAACATCGTCGAGAAGTTCATGGCTGCTCCCCGGGACGAGGAGATGCAGTGTGAGGAGAAAGGGGAAAGCTCGGGCCGCCAGGAGGAGGTGATCCTGTGTGACTTCTGCATCCAGGAGTGCCAGCCGGCGGTGAAGACGTGCCTGGGCTGCGAAGCCTCCCTGTGCCAAGCGCACCTGAGCAAGCACAACAGGAACCATGTGCTGGTGGAGCCCTGCCCTGCTCAGGTTGTGGCTGAGAGGAGGTGCCCCAAGCACGGCAAACTGCTGGAGTGCTTCTGCGAGAACGACTGGGTGTGCCTCTGCCTCCTGTGCTCCGTCCTGTCCCACAAGGAGCACTGCATCATCAGCCTGGAGGAAGCTTTTGGCAAAGCTCAGGTAAGAGACTCTCGGGACTGGTTGGCCCCAAGCAGGCCCAGGGACCCTTCAGAGACACAGTCAGAGCAGTGGGGATTTGCTTTATTTTGTATTTTATTTGCTTTATTCGGCGCTGGGTGTGGGGATTCACTCCTCCAAACACACACGCCCCGGCACTGCCAACTCACAATATTATGATGACACTCATGAATATTCATCACATTCCCCGGGATGGGAGTGGTTATACAAATCATTTCTAGGAAATCATTAATATCATTAGCATGTGTGCCAGGCATGCACTGTGCGTCCTGGTGGTCTTTGGGGTCTTCTCGTGATGAAGATCTGTAGTCTCCATCACAGTGCACTTTTCCCCTTTCTCTCTGGAGCATGGGCAGTCCTTGGTGGGAGATTCAGGGTTTCTGTGCTGGCCTCAGACAGATTCTTGTCCCTCTGATCTTGACAAGATTGAAGGAATTCTGTTTTCCTAGGTTTTAGAATTTACATATTCTGTCTCTCAATAGTTAACTTGAGTTACCTATTGACTACCTGTTTCTCAGGACAGTGGGACAGGCGTGGACTGTGCCAGGAAAACCCCAGGGGTCTGTGCTGCAGAGAGCTGCCCAGGGCACAGGGCTGGAAGAGCTCCCGAGTTTCAGAGCTGCAGACCCAGGGTGGGGCTAAATTGCAATCCTGGGCTTTCATTCTTAGTTTTGTCCCAGATTCTCTCCGGGTTTGGCCCTTGAGATACAAAACAAGATGCTATAAATGCTTTTTTTCCCATCCTGAGGGAAGAGTTTGGCCAAACTGATGAGACTGAATGCTCATGGCTATGGTTTTAGTCCTTGGTGCACTTGCAAGCCAAAGAGGACCCTGAGCTGCGTTTATGCAAAGAAAATTAATGACAGAGTAACAGAAAGAAAGCTGCCAACAGGGGAAATAGCTTTTTATGTGGCTATTGCACATGAACAGTGTTCAGCTTCAAATTATCTTTTTTGTGTTTGTAATTGTACAGTTTGCTCAGGGATAAAACTTGCAGTAAACATTTATCTACTGATTTGTCCTGAGAGCATGCAATGAGCAAACCTTCTGCAAGTCTAGCTTAAGCCATGTCTATGAAATTGCTGATCTCGTGCCAGTCCTATCGTGATATCTCCTTCTGGTTATAATTGTAGGTAGCTTTCCCTGGAACTCTGGAAACGCTGAAAAACCACGAAGCTAAACTGGATCAAGTAATAGAAAACCTGCTGAAACAAGAGGAGGGACTAAAGGTTTGTTTCAAGGTCCCATATCACCTTGGGGATGGTTGCATGCTGGTAACTGATGAGATAAAGTTTTCTTTTGCCCTTCCCCAGACCATGGATTCTGAAGCTTTTTAAGTTCCTGGGTGGTTTCTCATGCATTTTTGAGGGTTTTTTTTTTGAGGAAGGGTGATACACAACTTTCTTATCAGTCTGGGAGGTACATTCTTAGTTAAGCTTGGAAGTCTGTGCCTCCTGATGAGTGGCTGGTGTATGGCTTTTTTATTTTTCCAACCTTCAACTTCTAGTTAATTCTCTCATCCCAGAAAAAAACCAGATTTTCTTCTGAGTGAGAGCTCTTGTGGAAAATGTCCCTTACAATTTTGAAATTGTTTTCTTAATAGACTGAGGAGAGTCTGCGGAGGGAGCAGCTGGAGAGCCTGTTCAAAGAGATATTTCTGCAGCTAGAGAACAAAAAGAAAGAAGTCCTGAAAGTTCTCCGTGACTACGAGGAGCAACAACTTCATCAGATTCAGACAGAGATAAATAATCACAAAAAGGAGAAGGATTCAGTCAGCCGTGATGCTCAGGAGCTGGAGGCTCTGAGAAATCAGAAAGACCCACTTCTTTTCACCAAGGTACCTATCAGCATCTCTCTTCCTAGAGACACACAGCTCCAGGGCTGGCCTGTGCCTGCACTATGCTAACTCTGCTTTCAAAATGTCTTTACAGGCTTTTGCAGCAATTAAAACCAGGTAAGCTCTTCCTGAGGTTTCATATCTTTATCGATGGTCTGGCCGAGGGGATTGAGTGCTCTCTCAGTAAGCTGACAAATTACACCGAGTCGGGCTGGAGCGTGGATCTGCTGGAGGGCGGGAAGCTCTGCAGAGGGCTCAGGACAGGCTGGATCCGTGGGCCAAGGCCAGTGTGGGAGGTTCGATAAGGCAAGGTGCCAGGTCCTGCACTGCAGCTGAATTTTTAAAATGTGGATATAGATCTAATATCGATACCCACCTGAAACGGACAAAGACTCTCTAACTTGTTAAGGTTAGAAAGTGTATGTTTATTTCAGAGCTGCAGGGATAACTCCCAAATGTACAGCTCCGGAGTAACAATGCAACACAGAACTTATTTATCTATAACAATAATGCATATTTAAAATACAGACACATATTCATAGCATAAGCGCCTCCCATTCCCCGCTTCCTATGGAAATTAGCAAAAAGTCATTAAGCATGCGCAGTTCTTGCAATGGAATTGGGTCAGTGGTCTTAAAAATGGGTCTGAGGGCTGCTTTAGATGAATATGGGTCTTCCTCAGTGTGACCTTCTTACTTTGCTGATTTTTGACAATACGTTTGACCCTGGAAAACTCCCAATGCTCTCCTCTGTTGCTTTCTAAGTAGGTTGCATCTGGGCAAAATTTGTAACTGTCTAGGCTCTCCTTTGAACTTCTTTTCTTAAGATTATTAATTGTCTATTCTAAGCACAGCTGAGTAAATACCAAATAATCTAAAGGGCTACTCTGCATTTAATCATTCATTTCTTTCTAGCTGAGTTCTGCATCTTTTTCTATTCTAGTTAATTTTAACGGAACTAACTTTTATCTAAAGTCTCTACATTTAAGTGTCTAACAAAAAACCCTATGTTTCACAGCCACAATGATCTCATGCAGCTCCAGGCTGGGGGAGCAGTGACTGTAGATCTGCTTGGCGGGAAGGGACCTGCAAATGCTGTTCCGTGTTGGCTGAACGAGAACATAACTGCACCCAGATGGGCAAGAAGGCCAACGGCCCTGGCCTGTCTCAGCAGCAGTGTGGCCAGCAGGAGCAGGGCAGTGACTGTCCCCTGTGCTGGCACTGGTGGGGTCACACTGTGAGTGCTGTGTCCATTTCTGGGCTACTCAGTGCCAGATGGACCTGGAGGGGCTGGAGTGAGTCCAGGGAAGGGAACGGAGCTGGGGAAGGGCTGGAGCACCAGGAGACACTGAGGGAGCTGGGAAAGGGCTCAGCCTGGAGAAAAGGGGATCAGGGGGGACCTTCTGCATAACTCCTGACAGGAGGGGACAGCGGGGGGGTCGGGCTGTGCTCGCAGGGAACAGGGACAGGAGGAGAGGGAACGGCCTCAGGCTGGGCCAGGGGAGGCTCAGTTGGACATCAGCAGGAATTTCTCCATGGAAAGGGAGGTCAGGCCTTGGCAGGGCTGCCCAGGGAGGTTTGCAGTGCCCATCCCTGGAGGTGG
The DNA here is from genome assembly GCA_036785705.1 of Acanthornis magna. NCBI lineage: Eukaryota > Metazoa > Chordata > Aves > Passeriformes > Acanthizidae > Acanthornis > Acanthornis magna. Next base: position 10,742,157 of record JAWUZG010000092.1, read on the forward strand.
CACTCAGTGCTCTGGGCTGGGGACAAGGTGGGGATGGGGCACAGGTTGGACTCCATGGCCTTGGAGGTCTTTTCCAACCTCAGGGATTCTATGGTTCTGTGATTCTTTCTGTGTGTTTTAGGCCGCACAAGACACTTTTTAGAATGGATGGTGCGATGGTGCCAAAGCCACCCATTACTTTGAATGAATCAACAAAAACTACTATTCTGAGTTTTTTCCTGCAATTCCTCTCAAACATGGAGTTCTCCCTTAAGCCGCCACCATTGCAAACACCTCTCGGATCGACAGGAACTCCTCCTGGTAAGTGCTCATTTCACTGTGTCAGAAGCAAGATGGAGAAGTCAATAAAACACCTTTAAGAAAGGACTAGAATGAGACACCAAGTACACTGGGTACCTCTAGAAGTGCTGATTCCTTACGCTGTATGCTTATTTGCACATGTGTGCACAGAAAAGAGAGCTTGTCCTGGGATTCAGGGCTTTGGGGCATGCCTTGAATACACCTTGTTAAAGCAGGCTATGGATAAAAAAGCTTGGAAGTCCCCAGAGTTTTCTGGGAGGATTAAGAGAAGATAATAGCAACACCTCTGTGGCATCCCTTTGATTCATGGGGAGAGCTGAGAACTCATTACAGCAGCAGCAAGGTGGAGTTTGCTTATGAAATGAATAACCTGCTCTTTCTGTGTAAATACTTCTACCCTTTTGCAATGCTTTGTAAGCTCAGCCTCCAGTCCCAGAGCTGTGCACAGTGGGACACGTGTCTGACTGAACTGATAAAATTAGGGTTCCCTGGGTACTGCTCTCTGGGTGGTGCTTCAGCCCTCACTAGCAGCAAGCCTTGGGTCAGGACAGAGGCAGATTCCAAATCTCCACAACTGTCTAAATCATAATGTGTTTTTTTGCTTTAGGTCCCTTCTCATTTGGAAATAGTGGACTACACAGTGAAGTCACGTTTGGATTTTCCTCTTTTCCGGCTTTCAAATAGCCTAACAAAATACAAATTCAGTGGCAATCATAATGATAACACTCATAGAAAGGAGGGAAGAGAGAGACAAAACTCAACCAAAACAAGCGATGCACAGCACAATTGCTACCCCATCACCTGCTCTGTAATGTCCAGACCCTGTTCCCGAGCAGCAATTGGCTCCTTCTGGCCTTCTCCCCCCAGTTTATATACGGGGCATGGTGTTTTATGGTGTGGAAGATCCCTTTGGCCAGTTTGGGTCACCTGCCCCAGCTATGCTTCCAGCTTTTTGTGCAGCTCCTCACGGGCAGAGCATGAGGCGCTGAAAGGTCCTTGGACCAGGGTGAGTGCTGCTCAGCAGCAGCCAAACCATCAGTGTGTTCTCAACATTATTCTCTACTGAATCCAAAACTGTACCAGCTGCTGAGAAGGGAATGAATTCTATCCCAGCCCAAACCAGGACAAGACTCCAACATGCACGGTGCCATCACAGATGTGCAGGGCCACCAGAGCTGCTGGGAGGAGGACACCAACAACGAGAGCTGCTGGAAGCTTGGAATTGTTTGTGCCTGCCTTGAATGCTGCCTGCAGATGCCTCACAAGTACCTCTCTGTGTTCCTAGCTCGAAGATCTCGCTGGCAGAAGAAACACTCTGTCTTTCAGTGATGTGTCTGTCAAGGCTGGAGATCCTGCTAAGAACTTCAAGCTTATAGAGACAGGAACCATCCCTTGGAAATATCCCATCCGTGCTGCCATCAGCGTGTTGAAGCTCCTGTAGTGATGTGGGGACAAGGTGTTGTTTTGTGTTTCCAGGCCTGGGAATTGTTAGCCTTGCACAGAGGCTGTGCTAAGCTGGTAAATCAGAATTTGGATTGGGGGCTGCTGTGAGAGGGGGTATATCACAGCACCCTGCAAGAGCTCCTCCTTTATTTGTTCTGTTAATCATAATGGACGTACCATTAAGTTGCTCATTTTTGCTCAGCTATATCAATTACTGTGTTGGTTTCATGTTATTAAAGTCATGTTACTAGCTTGCAAAACTCAGTGGCAATTTCTTTTATCTAAAAGTTGACAGCACAACATTAACTGCTACAGATCTAAGCAGCAGCAATGCTGATCTTTGATCTAAGGCAGCAGCTTTCCATCCTGCACATCTGATGCAGAAGAAAAGCTGCCCTGGGAGGTAAGGAGAGACTGGGCAGCGAAACTTGCCTTGCCTTGCTCTCTGCTGCTGCCTCATCCCCTGTGAGTTCTCTGATCACTTACCTAATTCTTGCCTCAGTTTTAATGTTCTCACCTATGGAAAAATCTCACAGCACAGGAGTAATAATGAGGAAAACTGAGCTTTTAGTGTGTGCCATAGGGGGCCTGGATTAGTAAGTTCTTACAGGTGTCCAAACACCTCAGGGAGGAAGGGGTGATACTTCCTGTGTGCTGCCTGTGGTTCTGCTGCATTTGGACAAAATCGGGGTATTTGCATGAAGAGGACCTTGAGGGACACTATGAGCTTGCATATCTAAAATAAATTCATATTCAGTCCTGGAAGAAAGCAGGTATGTTTTTTCTTTTGCATTTTATCCACCAAAATGATACGGAAGACCACGCAGGTAGAGTTGGGCCTCCCCAAAGGCCCTGCAGTGGCTGGTCTCAGGTGCTGCAGGCACAAAGTGAGGGAAGCAAGGCTCATGGCATCACACAGGGGCATTCCTATTTCTGAGAGCTTTTAGCAACCCCCACTTTCCTGTCAGCTGCCTGCAGGTAGATCTGCCTCAAGTCCCAGGAAACCTTTCTTCCGAGTTCTCCCTATTTTACCTCTAGGGAGCATCTGTGGCTGTTGTGGAGCTGGAGGCACAGCACAGGGAATTCTTGGCTCACACTCCTCCCATCCAGGATTTATCCTCCATTTGCTGCCCCTGTTGTGGGATGGAGAATTTTTCCAGGCTGGAAGAGAATTATCCATTTCATGCCCTCTCCAGCTTTCCCTGCTCCCTGCTGGAGACAGGGGAAGTTTCCCAAAGCTGCTGCCACAGCGCAGGGAGGGGTGGGGTGGGAGAGGGGACATTGCTGTGCCTGATGTGGGGCAGAGGAAGGACTTGGAGGGGAGGAACTTGGAAGGGAAGGACTTTAGGAGAAAGACTTGCAGCCCCAGGTGGGTCTCTTGCTGTTGGTTTTCGCTTCGGTGTTCGAGGCGCAGTCACTTGCAGCCACGGCAGAAGCTCAGGAGGGGCTGGCTGGAGGCCGAGCTCACCTGCTCCATCTGCCTGTCCCTGTACCACGTGGCTGATAACCAAATAAATGGCTCTAGATGCATGTAAGCAAGGCTGGAGGATTTCACAGTGTCACCAGGAATTAGTTTTTGAGAGCACTAGTTGTGGATGGACTCCCAGGAGATCAAGGCTAAAGTTCTCTGTGCTTTTACAGGACTTGTGGCTACAGCTCTGTTCTGTCACTTGTGATAATCAACATGTACCTGATTTCAGGGATTAAAAACAAACACATGAATGTATCTCAGATTGAGTAACGTCTGTCTGCGGCTTAAATGGACTCTCCAAGCTGTGCTGGGTGCTCAGCCCTGGCTCGGCTGCACTCATCAATTGTCAGCATCACAGAAAGCGTGTGGCCAAATTTTGGGAGCTCAGCAGTTGCCCAAGGTGACTTTGCAAATATTCCTTCCTGCTCGAAGCCAGCAAGGCATGGAGGGCAGCTGCTCTCAGCCACTCAGATGAGGCAAAAGAAATGAGCCTGGCCTTCAGCTTCCTGGGCTCCCCTGTGGCTGCCAGCTGAAGGAGCTGTGAGCAGCCGGTGCAGGTCAGTGCTGCAGCAGACAGTTCCTGCAGTGCTGCAAACCCCTGCAGACAGCAACCCTCACTCCAGCGTGGGATCTGCAATCCTGCTGCAGGCTCACAAAGCTTTGGGATGGAAATGAGTGTAGAAATGTGGAATTTCTGAGTTAGACAACACATTGATGGTGCAGTTTAATTCCCCCATTATTTGCTTGCTTGCAAAGAGACCCCTTGGAATCTGAGACTTATTTTAATATTCCATGCCTTAGCCTTGAGGAAGCAAAGAGCTGAAAGAGTGGGTGAAAGCAGGGGAAGAAAACACACAGAGTGCAGCAATTATTTAACTAAGCCTTCTAGCATGCATCAACACGCTGAAAATTTGATCACCTAATTACTTTTTGACTCTAGGTGACGATCTTGGACCATGACCCACACTGGGAGTGCAGCAGCTCTGCACAGATCTTTGTGCAGAACAATATAATTGTGACATGCATAGTCCTGAGATATGGACAGAGTTTCTTTCTTTTTGATATCTTTATGGCTGAAGTGTTTTGATTACCTAAGAATTCTGATTCATTGCATCTTTCCTTTTTCGTTATGCCCTCTCCCCTCCAACTGCTCAATTTTCACTTGGCATTTGTCTCATCCTTGATGGAAGCCTTTAAAGTAGCTCATTTTAGCTCTTCTTTTTTGATTTTGCCAAGCACTGAATGATGTGACTGCATGAAATTAAATGCATTTCAAACATTAGGATGGGCCTCTTTCTGCTACTTAGTCTGATGGGTTTTCTAAGTCAGACCTGCCACACGTAGACCTCTGTGTGTGTGTGACATTGGTTAAGGCTTTCCCAGCCCAGCAGGTCAGGGTGATCAGAGGCCTGGGTGGGGAGGAAGGTTTGTCCCAGCTCTGACACACACATGGAACTCACAGATGGGAACCAGGCAGTTCCATCTTCTCCATTTAATGCAGCATTGTGCAAATTCAGATCTGAACTTTAGTGCACTGCAAGTTGTAGAGGGAGGGAAGGGCGAGGAGAGAAAACAAAACCTTTTTAGCCATGTTCAGCATCCATCTTCTCCATCTTAATGCAACATTGGGCAAATTCAGGTCTGAACTTTAGTGCACTGCAAGTTGTAGAGGGAGGGAAGGGCGAGGAGAGAAAACAAAACCTTTTTAGCCATGTTCAGCATCCATCTTCTCCATTTAATGCAGCATTGTGCAAATTCAGATCTGAACTTTAGTGCACTGCAAGTTGTAGAGGGAGGGAAGGGCGAGGAGAGAAAACAAAACCTTTTTAGCCATGTTCAGCATGAGCCACCCATCCTCCCATGGAGTTCAACCAGCAGGACCTGGGCACTGGGCAGGGAGGTGCCAGGAGGACAGGACTGAGGGCAGGAGGCTCCTCACACAAGGCTGGGAGCCAGGTGGCACAGAGCAGCTGAGAGCCGGGGAAATCACAGGCTGCCTTTATCTGCTGAGTGCTAAAGCTGAGCTGGAAGCCTGGGAAAGACTGGGAAGAAGCAGAGAGAGCCGCTGCCTGTGGGGTTTATGGGCAGAGCCCCCAGAGCCATTCCCCAGGTGGCACCAGGGCACAGCAGGGCTGGACAGCAGCTGCTGGGCACAAGGCCGGGAGGGAGGGCTCCCAGCGCTGCCCAGGAGTACCTGCTCAGTGGAACGAAGCATTTTCCAGGATGATTTTGCAGTCTGACAAACTGCTCTGTGGAGATTTGATATTCTAAGCAGGATGTGGTGATCTGGAGAAGCAGCAGGTTTGCCAGGCAGGCTGAGTGGGATGGGCAGATGGCACACACTGGCATTTGTGTGCCAGCAGGCCCCAGCTCCTTGGCAGGAGATTCTGCAGCATGAGGAGCCCAGCGGCACATTTCTCCAAAGCCAAAGGTTCCCTCAGCACAGAAATCTATTCACCATAAAGTTTAATATACCTCAAGAAGAGGAAAGCAGTTGGAAGTGAAATGGTTTCATTATCTTAAATAATTGCTTGGATTTTTTCCACCCATTTTTTAGAAAATCAGTCTAAAAGTAAAAAGAAGGCTAATTTTTTTTACGTCCAGAAAAATATTAATGCTTGGGATTTTTTTTCTTGTCATGTCATGTTCCAAAAATGTATTCTTTCCCTGTTTCTTCCACAAAGATGTGATGTATTGGATGATCCAAGTTTTTCCACAGCCTGTGCTTCTAGAACAAGAATGAAAATGCTGGAGCGCTCGTTGCTTGGGTTTGTGATTTCTTATTAGGATTCTGTAGAGTCCCCATACAAAAGGCTTTGAATTCCTTTGTCATAGATGTCACTCCTCCCAAGGATTTGCTCTGCTTGTCTTGGAGTCACCACATACTTCCAAGTCAATTAGAACTTCTGTGGAAGTCCCTAAAGGGATTGGGAAGTCAGAGTCACTGATGCTTTTGACAATGGACAGTCAGGGGAGAGGGAGGGAGCTCTTCTGTTTCCTTTGCAATTGTCTGTTCTGGTTACCATGACATCTAATAAACCCTCATGGAGAAGGGAAACGTTTTCTATGGAAATATTCAGTATTTCTACGGTAAGATTTATAGCATTTGCTTAACACTGAAAGACAGGAGCATGAATTCTGCAGGCTCGAAGTTGGCTTCGTTTGCTCCTGCTGTGTGCTGATGGGGTTTTTTTGACAGCTCAAGGTTCCACCTGGAATGCAAATATTGGGCAATGTTTGACTTCAGATGAAACGTCTGCTCTTCTGTGCAAACGGGGAAGGGAAGGCAGACGAGGCTGGGCATGGCCCCTCTGCCCTTGAACCTCCAGCCCAGAGATATGAGAGAGCACTGAACAGAAACCAGGGATGTTTAATTCCCACATTGCCAAGGATCCTTCATCCTTCCCGGCTGGAAGTACCGCCCACACAGAGCCAGACACTGAGCAAACAACATTGAGGGACTTTAGAAGATTTTTTTATGAATCGCAGTGGAAGCCCAGAGCAAAAACGGAGCAGAAAGTGTTACGGTTCGCTATCCGCACAAGGTTTAAACTCACTTTATCTCAGATTACCAACCCTATGCTTTCAAATTAAAAGGCTCGAGTGCAAAAATAAAGAACCAGGCGCAGCTTTTGCCGGGCCACCCCCAACTCCGCACACGTGGAAATCATTCGGAAGTGACCCGGGGCGGCGGTGGAAGGGGCGCGGCTGTGCCCAGCCCTCCCTGCCCGGAGCGGAGCGGAGCGGGGCGGTGCTGCCGCTCGGTCCCTGTGTCCGTGGCTCTGTCCGGCTGTCCGTGGCTCTGTCCGGCTGTCCGTGGCTCTGTCCGGCTGTCCGTGGGCGCTCGCAGCCGCCGCAGGGCCCCGCGGAGCGGCGGGCGGTGAGTGCCGGGGCAGGGGCGGCAGGGCTCGGGGGCAGCGGGTCGGGCTCGGAGCCTCCTGGGCTGCTGCTCGCACCCCGGCAGCGGCTCGCAGGAACCGGCAGAGAAGGAGAGGAGAGTGGCACTCGGAAGCCATGGGTATGAAGGCAGTGAGACCCCGAGGGTGAAAGGGAATGTTGCGTTAAAAGCTAAAATGCGCCTCTCGGCTTCCCTTTCGCTCTCCCGGGACGGTGAATGTTGGTTTGGCTTCCAGAGGGCTCAGCGAAGCCCCGCAGTGTGAGGAGGTACACAGCGTGTGGGGCTCTTCTTGCTGCTTGTTCTTCTTACAGGTTTTTATTAATTTTATTAATTTTTATTCATTAGACTCAACTCAACAACTCAGCGCAATTGCGTTGTGCAGCGCAATCCCGGTGGGTTTCCATAGGATCGGAGGGTCTCTCCCCAGTGGGTTTCCTTTGGGATCGGAGGGTCTCTCCCCGATGGGTTTCCTTTGGGATCGGAGGGTCTCTCCCCAGTGGGTTTCCATTGGGATCCGAGGGTCTCTCCCCGGTGGGTTTCCATGGGATCGGAGGGTCTCTCCCTGGTGGGTTTCCATTGGGATCAGAGGGTCTCTCCCCGGTGGGTTTCCATTGGGATCCGAGGGTCTCTCCCTGGTGGTTTCCATTGGGATCGGAGGGTCTCTCCCCACTGGGTTTCCATAGGATCGGAGGGTCTCTCCCCGGTGGGTTTCCATGGGATCGGAGGGTCTCTCACTGATGAGTTTCCATACGATCGGAGGGTCTCTCCCTGGTGGGTTTCCATTGGGATCGGAGGGTCTCTCCCCACTGGGTTTCCATAGGATCGGAGGGTCTCTCCCCAGTGGATTTCCATGGGATCGGAGAGTCTCTCCCCACTGGGTTTCCATAGGATCGGAGGGTCTCTCCCTGGTGGATTTCCATGGGATCGGAGAGTCTCTCCCCACTGGGTTTCCATAGGATCGGAGGGTCTCTCCCTGGTGGATTTCCATGGGATCGGAGAGTCTCTCCCCGCTGGGTTTCCATTGGGATCGGAGGGTCTCTCCCCAGTGGGTTTCCATTGGGATCGGAGGGTCTCTCCCTGGTGGGTTTCCATGGGATCGGAGGGTCTCTCCCCAGTGGTTTCCATTGGGATTGGAGGGTCTCTCCCTGGTGGTTTCCATTGGGATCGGAGGGTCTCTCCCCACTGGGTTTCCATAGGATCGGAGGGTCTCTCCCTGGTGGATTTCCATGGGATCGGAGAGTCTCTCCCCGCTGGGTTTCCATTGGGATCGGAGGGTCTCTCCCCAGTGGGTTTCCATTGGGATCGGAGGGTCTCTCCCTGGTGGGTTTCCATGGGATCGGAGGGTCTCTCCCCAGTGGTTTCCATTGGGATTGGAGGGTCTCTCCCTGGTGGTTTCCATTGGGATCGGAGGGTCTCTCCCCACTGGGTTTCCATAGGATCGGAGGGTCTCTCCCTGGTGGATTTCCATGGGATCGGAGAGTCTCTCCCCGCTGGGTTTCCATTGGGATCGGAGGGTCTCTCCCCAGTGGGTTTCCATTGGGATCGGAGGGTCTCTCCCTGGTGGGTTTCCATGGGATCGGAGGGTCTCTCCCCAGTGGTTTCCATTGGGATTGGAGGGTCTCTCCCTGGTGGTTTCCATTGGGATCGGAGGGTCTCTCCCCACTGGGTTTCCATAGGATCGGAGGGTCTCTCCCTGGTGGATTTCCATGGGATCGGAGAGTCTCTCCCCGCTGGGTTTCCATTGGGATCGGAGGGTCTCTCCCCAGTGGGTTTCCATGGGGTTGAAGGGTCTCTCCCTGGTGGGTTTCCATGGGATTGGAGGGTCTCTTCCCGATGGGTTTCCATTGGGATCGGAGGGTCTGTCCCTGGTGGTTTCCATGGGATCAGAGGGTCTCTCCCCAGTGGGTTTCCATTGGGGTCGGAGGGTCTCTCCCTGGTGGGTTTCCATGGGATCGGAGGGTCTCTCGCAGCCCTGTGGATGCAGCTCGGGCCGTGCTGGGAGCTGTGGGATGCCCTGGGCTGAGCTGGCAGCTGCCAAATTCCTTCGGGCAGCCCTTCCCCAGCCCATCCTCACTGCCCAGCACAGCTCCTCGGTGTTCCCTGCGCACAGAGAGGGTGGGAGAAGGGCTCTGTGCTAGGAGTAACTTGCTGAAAGGACCTCTTGGCAAACTCTGTAAGAAATCCCGATGGGATGGACCCTGCTGGAGGGCTCTGCTTCAGCCAGGGCAGGACAGAGCAGCCACCACAGCCTTGGGGCTCTTCAGAGGTGACACAACTTCCCTGCAATATCTGCCTGCCAGCAGGGAGCTGATTCCATGGGATCTTCCCCAAAAACCTTGGGGACTGCCGCTGCTTGGGAGAAGTGACATTTGGAGTGGGAAGAGATCCCATATTTCACACAAGTGAGGTTTTATTGTCCGGCTTTGCAGGTTTTCCCCGTGAGGGGATGGCTGCTGGTTACTGTGCCAGAAGTCAGGCAGCTCTGTTCCCAAATGTGTTCCTTAAACGTGGTTTTCATTATTCACGTTATTTTCAGTCCTTTGTGGAAGTAAATGTTTGTGGCTTGGATGTTTTGCTGGAGGATATGAAGGATTTTGTCAAATTCCAAGGTGCAGGCAGTGTTGTTCCAGTGCTTATCTGGGTGTTATCAGCGTAATATTGAATTTCCTTGTTGCTCCACAACAGTAAAGACATTATTTGAAAAAGGCTGTTGTCCAACAAAAGAAAGGTCAAAGATTTAGTTGTCAAAATGCTGTGATATGCTCTCTTTTTATATTCTTAGGAAGGGCATTTTCTAAGGGCCCAGTGCTGGTTTTGTTTGTGTGGAACTTGGATTTCTGATTCACTTTCTTCTCCTTTACAATTCTCCAGAAGTTGTTCATGTTTTTTTAGATTATGTTTTTATGCATTTTATTTTAAGTGCGTGAAACTTCTCATGTCTAGCAAGGGGTACGTGAGTGTGGGTGGTGATCACATACAGCGACAATTTAAATGTAGAAAAATAAGGAAAACTGAGATGGGTCTTACAGAAAGAATACATTTGATTTAATATCTACTCTGAAATGCTCACATCTGAAGTTTCAACTCGAAGCAGTTATTTCAGCAGGTGAGTGATGTTCCCAATGCATTTTTCTCTTTAAATGTAGAAAAAAAAGGAAAACTGAGATGGGTCTTACAGAAAGAATACATTTGATTTAGTTTCTACTCTGAAATGCTCACATCTGAAGTTTCAACTTGTTATTTCAGGTGAGTGAGGTTCCCCATCCATTTTTCTCTTACTCTCAAGGTGACTCTGGGCTGCAGGTAGTGCTCCCCCAAAAACAGAAGCCAGGCAGATGTGGCCACATCGTGGGATCAGAGAGAAAGGCCCAGATGGGCTCCAGAAATAGTCTGGAGATCTGATGACTTGTACAGACTGCAGCACCTCCCCCTATCTTTATTTTATGACAGTCAGTTGATAATAGATACTGGAAATTTCCTCAGTTCTGTCTTGTAGTTTTTTTATCTTAAGCGAAGTTTGTGGCAACCAGACGCCCCCTGAAAGGCTGAAAGGAGTGATAAAAGTGAGTTCTAGGTTGTGTGTAAATAGCAGCTTTCAGAATAAAAACCACAGCAGCTCCTTTTCCAAGTTAAACACACAGAACGTCCTTCAGTGTCCAAGCCATGAACCGAACCAAAGGGGGTTTTCTCAATTTTTAAATTTTTTTTTTTAATGTTTAAGAACAAAATGCAGTTTTATTAGACAAGCCTGGGCCAGCGGTTACCAAATTAATACAGGGCAGCACTTTGAGGCAGAAAAGGGCGAAATGAGTGTTGGGAGTTGTGTCATTTCCTACTATCCTGACATGGCGAGGGGCAGGGACTGTGTGATGAAAGGTCCTTTTCATGCCGCGGAGAGAAAGCTGTCATGCAAGTCAGCACAAAGAGCCAGTATATGCTCAGAGTTCTGGAGCCAAAAAGGGTTTTACTCAGAACATTTCCCTACTGTCTGGACACGGCTGAAACCCAGGCATCCCCTCCCATGCAGATGTTTTACAGCAGCACTAAACTGAGCTGTCTGGGGCTTGTCTTGGCACATTGAGAAAATTCCCAGGTTTGAGGGAGCTGGATGAGGGACAGAAGGAATCAGAAGGATTTTCACTACTGAAATCTTTACTGAAATTTCAGAAAACACACTCATCGGGGTAATTTGCTACAATGAAAAGTAGTCTGGGTTGATTTTTTTCCCTCTCAGCTTTTACTACGTTGACTTGCTGAGCTTTGGGTGGGTGAGAAGCCTTTTGATTTGTAACTCTGTGCTGGTAAAACAAATAAAACTTCTTGAGCAAATACGGCTCCAAAATGTGCTCATACAGAGTGGAGCTGACACAGGCTTTTGCAATATTCACCTCATTCTCACTGTGTGGTGTTTAGGGGGCGTTGTGAGTGCTGTAAATCATCCCTGAGCACACTTTGCAGTCCTGTACAGGTGGGTGAGGTTGGAATCCTGGGGCTGGGGGTCTCCTCCAAGTGTGATTGCTGTCATCTCCAGCATGTCCTTTGTTGCAGTGCAGTTTCTTCATTTACAGATCCTCGTTCTTCATGTGGCTCTGGCCGTGGCACTCAGTGCTCTGGGCTGGGGACAAAGCAGGGAACAAGGCACAGCTTGGGCTGCATGGTCTGGGAGGGCTTTTCCAGCCTCAGGGATCCTGGGATGGTCCAGCAGGGAGGGATGTCCCTGTCACACGGAAAATCCATCCCTGCTGATGCCATCGGCTGTCCCTGGTTTGGGGTCTGTGTTTCAAACACCCTTTCAGTACCAGTTGAGGGACAGCTGTCAGAACGTGGCTGGGTTTGGTAATTTGGAGGGTGCAGGAGCTCACGCACCAAGCAGACACTGTCTGGGTCTGTGGTGAATGGAAACACCGTTTGGGAGTCCCAGCATGGAGGAGATAAAATACAAACTCCTCCCCGGGTATTTTCTGTCAGCGTCTGCTGTGTGTAGGCTTTAGATAGCTCTGCAGCTGTGGCCTGCTGGCTCCAGGGACAAGCACATCACGCTGTGAGGTGGGACAGTTGGGTTAGCTGGGTGGAATTACTTTCTAATTGGTTCTGGACGTCTCTGAAAAAGCCATTCTAAAAGATAAGTTCTGTAGCTGCTTCTGCTCTCGTGTGGATTCTTTTGTTCATGCTGGTCTGTGACCGTAGGTACCTCACAAATTCATTTCTCTCACTCCTCCCCTCCCATGTTTTTGTCAGACTCACACTGAAGTGATGGAAAATGTTTTAATTATGAAATATTATGTCACTAAAAGGGTTGTCAGTCAGCTGCCCAGGGAAGTGCTGGAGTCACAGTCCCTGGAGGGATTTAAGACTTGTGGATGTGGCACTTGGGGACGTGGGTTCATGGTGGCCTTGGCGCTGCTGGGAATGGTTGGACTGGATGATCTCAGAGGGATTTTCCAACCCGAACGAGTCTGCAGTTCTGTGATTCTGTAGCTGCCTGTGAAAAGGTGATTAAGTGAACACATTTGGAGGCAGACTGGAGTGGCATCCTCAGCACTGCCAGTTCCGGTAGCAATTTATTAATTGGTACAATTAATTCAGGACAATTGGACAATTAATTGGGCAATTAATTCGGTGGTGAGCATTGCTGGGACAGAAGTTTGGCTGATGTTTGCACTGCGTGGAGGAGACGTGAGCAGCACATAAAATCCATTCTGTCGTTGGCACTTTGGGACTGCAGGGCCAGCCAGGGAGGCCTGGCAGTGACACTTCCCAGGGTTCTGCTGTGTCCACCTTGACTCCCCTGCAGCCCCACCCCAGTGAGTTTCTGGCTGAAACAGCCTCCCTGTACTGCTGGTAGCAGCTATTGGGGCTGAAGGAGTGTTCTGGAGGATTCTGGATGTTTTCTGAAAGTGGAAGTGCTGTGTCAGTGCTGGCAGTCGCTTGGTGTGCTCAAGTTTCATTGGGGCTTGTCCCATCAAGACTTTGCACTTTCCCAGTCAGGCACTGTGTTCCCAGTGTTCAATTATTGGTATCATCACCCTGTTCAGTGTCTGTGGGCAGCTTGGACTGAGCACAAGCTCCAGCAGAAGTGTCCCACCTACCCTCACTGTGCCCATCACTGTGTTTTCCCCTTGTGTACATTGTTTTGATCAGGTGCAATTTCCTTGAAAAACCAGCTTTGCAAAAGCGTGAAGTGCATTTTTTTGCAGTGTGTCATTGGCTGTAAAAAAGCCACTTCTTAGGTAACAAACCTTTACAGCATTTGGCAGGTACAATCGCTGCAATAAAAAAAAAATAACCCACAGGAGATGTAGACCAAACTGTGCTTGGCTGGAAATGTCCTGCGTGGAGTTAATTTTCAGCAGCTGAACTGGAATGGCTGTGGCATTACAATAAACCCTCTGTCTGGCTTTGCAAGGTGGAACAGGCTGCAGGTAGAGATTTTCTCAGAGTAGGCTCCCAGAAAGGCAGTGCTGCTGCATTCCTTTCCGTTTCCCAGCGCTGCCAGCAGCAGGTGTATTCCACAGGATATCAGCTTCCCTCCTGGGAAAGGTCATCCCTTACCTAACAGGGAAACAATGGGGACACTCTTTTCCAGTTTGCTTGGAAATTGCTTTCTCTCTGCTGAGCTGAGACTTTCAGCCCTTGGCTTTCATAAATGCTGTGTTCACTCTATGGAAAAGTCTCACACTGTACATTCATTTTACACAACTGAGACTTTCAGCCCTTGGCTTTCATAAATGCTCTGTTCACTCTATAGAAAAGTCTCACACTGTACATTAATTTTTGGTTTAATGGTCTTTCCTCGTGCTTTTAGTGAGCCCTCACGATGGCAGCAATGACAGAGACCAACAATATCCACGCAGTGACGGAAGGGGGAGAAGGAGATGAGACCAAGTGCAGTTTCCATCACAGAATGTTCTTGGAACCCCAAGAGGAGAAGAGGAGCATGAAGGCTGTGCTGGTGAAGCAAGCAAAGAAAACTTGCAGCTGCACCCCAGCCAAAATTAAAGATTGTGTTTTGGGGTTTTTCCCCATCTTGCAGTGGCTTCCCAAATACAAACTCAAGGAGTACCTCCTGGGGGATATAATGTCTGGTGTGATCGTGGGGGTCCTGCTGGTCCCACAGTCCATTGCCTACTCCCTCTTGGCTGGGCTGGAGCCCATTTATGGCCTTTACACGTCCTTTTTCTCCTGCATCATTTACTGCATCTTCGGCACCTCCCGCCACATCTCCGTGGGCATCTTCGGCGTGGTGTGCCTGATGGTGGGGCAGGTGGTGGACCGGGAGGTGGAGAGGGCTGGCTACGACCTGGAGCCAGCTCTGCTCGCTGGGGATGGCAACAGCACGGGCAATGGGACAGCCCTGGAGCCGCTGTGTGACAAAAGCTGCTACGCCATGGCCGTGGCTGCCACCATGACCTTCATCTCGGGAGTTTACCAGGTAGGAGCAGGGAACAGACAGGGATGGTGTGCAGAGAGCTGTAATTCCTCTGTGGGGGCTGTCCCCATCCTGCTGGGCTTGCACGTGTCCCCAGTCTGCACCTCAGGGCTGGAGGTCACGGGTGCAGGATACTCCTCTGGGTATTCCCTGGTTTTTAACAGCATTTCCTGCTTGCACTGCTTCTCTCTTGGGGAGTGCTCCCCATTTTTTAACAGCATTTCCTGCTTGCATTGCTTCTCTCTTGGGGACTGCTCCCCATTTTTTAACAGCATTTCTCGCTTGCACTGCTTCTCTCTTGGGAAGTGCTCCCCATTTTTTAACAGCATTTCTCGCTTGCACTGCTTCTCTCTTGGGGACTGCTCCCCATTTTTTAGCAGCATTTCTTGCTCGCACTGCTTCTCTCTTGGGGACTGCTCCCCATTTTTTAACAGCATTTCTCGCTTGCATTGCTTCTCTCTTGGGAAGTGCTCCCCATTTTTAACAGCATTTCCTGCTTGCATGGCTTCTCTCTTGGGGACCTTCACCTCCAGCTGTCACAGTCTGCTCACCACCTTCCTTGCTGTGGCCTGAAGCTCTTTTTTTTTTGCATTAGACCCCATTTCATTGAGCCAAAATGTGGTGCTTCAGCTCCTAATTCCAGTCTTTAATAATTTGCCTTTAGCAAAGAAAAATTCGGACAGTGTAAGTATCTCCGGTTTCCTTTCATTTGTAACTGTGCTTTTAAAAATCTGCTGTTTGCCCATTTAAAGCCAAAACAATGCCATTGTATGGAAAGGATACTGCTGAGAGGATAAAATATATTTATAAATCTCTACTTACTCTCTAGAACTCAGCCTAAATTAAAGCAGGTATCCTTGTTTTTAGAGTGTTATGCATTAACCAGAATGGGATTATTTTTAGCAGTACTGCAGAGCTGTGGTATTTGGGTTTGTGAGTTCACATTCATTTGTTCTCAACTGTCCAGGGTGACAACCAATCCAAAGGTATAGGAGGGTAAAAAAAACATGCTTGTGATTCTTTAAATCACAGGTTTTGGACACAACCTGGAACTTTTTGTACTGCAGGTTCATGTTGAGTTATTTTAGAAATATTCTGGGCCTCCCAAGGTACCTTGTATTTTGGGTTTCGTCACTGTAGGATGGATGCAGTTTTGGAGTTGTGAATTGCATTTAATATTCTTTGCAAGTGCAAGTACAGTTAAGTTTCTTTATATGAAGAAATCAGATTAGTTTATCTTCAGTCCCTCTGAATGTTAGGCATATTCTCTACAGGTCAACCTATAGGTCTTCACACCCTCAAATTTATTTTTTTGAACCTAAATCACCTGTTCCTTGTATCAGAAACTTTACAATCAAATCATAAAAAGCCAATCTTCTCACACCAGTTGCTACAGCATAACTAGGTAAGCTAATTATTGTTAATGTTTTACACTTAGAAAAACCTTTAATTAACTTAATTATCAAGGCTGTAAGGGAGCCTATTTTAGGGCTTGGCTCTGAGCTGATTTCAGCCAGTCCAGGTCCCAAACCTGCTTTATCTTCAGTAATACATGGAGAGTCTCACGAGTTCGCAGTTATCTCTGTTGATGTGATCCGCAGCACAGGAGTTTGCAGCTCTCAGACTCTGTGAGTCACAGGCACCAAACTTTATGCAGTGCAAAGGACAGTTGTTACACCCAAGCTGTTGTTTTATTGCCAGCTCTGAACTCCAGTGTAAGACAGACAAAGGCCACCAGAAATGTTTTAGATCCTTGCAGAGTTCACTGAGTTTATAGAAACTGAAAGAGAAATGGCAAGAGCAGAGAGCATTTCAAATGTGTTTTTTTTTTTTTAACTCAGGTTTTCTTTTTTTTCCTTTTTTCCCCACCAGGGTAATTAGCAGAGCAAACAATAAACAATTTTTCAGGGGATTAAGACCCCCAAAAAGCCTGTTTTGAATACTGGAGACTTTTCTCCCTGCTCAGACCATGCCTTGTCCTCCAGGGCTATGCACAATGTTGGATTTTTATCCCAGCTGACAAAACCCGTGGGATTTGTGTCCTGATTTGTGTGTGGTTGGTTCCTTCCAGGTGGCCATGGGTTTCTTCCAAGTGGGCTTTGTCTCGGTGTACCTCTCGGA
Source organism: Acanthornis magna (assembly GCA_036785705.1). Lineage (NCBI taxonomy): Eukaryota > Metazoa > Chordata > Aves > Passeriformes > Acanthizidae > Acanthornis > Acanthornis magna. The sequence continues at coordinate 10,758,819 of JAWUZG010000092.1, forward strand.
TTCGCTGCTGAGTGGATTTGTCACGGGGGCCTCCTTCACCGTCCTCACCTCGCAGGTCAAGTACCTGCTGGGCCTGGACATCCCTCGCAGCGGCGGCGTCGGCTCCCTCATCACCACCTGGGTGAACATCTTCAAAAACATCCACAGGACTAACGTCTGTGACCTCATCACCAGCTTCTTGTGCTTGCTGGTGCTCATCCCGACCAAAGAGCTCAATGAGCGCTTCAAGTCCAAGCTCAAGGCTCCAATCCCGGTGGAACTCGTTGTGGTCGTGGCGGCCACGCTGGCGTCTCACTTCGGGAAGCTGAAGGAGACTTACGGCTCCAGCGTTTCTGGGCACATCCCCACCGGGTTCCTGCCACCGCGCCCTCCGGACTGGAGCCTGATTCCCAACGTGGCCTTGGATGCCATCCCCATTGCCATTATCGGCTTCGCCATCACCGTGTCGCTGTCGGAGATGTTCGCCAAGAAGCACGGCTACTCCGTGAGGGCCAACCAGGAGATGTACGCCATCGGCTTCTGCAACATCATCCCCTCCTTCTTCCACTGCTTCACAACCAGCGCGGCTCTCGCCAAGACCCTGGTCAAGGAGTCCACGGGCTGCAGGACCCAAATGTCCGGCGTGGTGACCAGTTTGGTCATCCTCTTAGTGCTCCTCGTCATCGCGCCTTTGTTTTACTCCCTGCAGAAATGCGTCCTCGCCGTCATCACCATCGTCAACCTCCGCGGAGCCCTGCGGAAGTTCAGGGAGCTGCCCAAAATGTGGCACCTGAGCAGGGTGGACACGGTGATCTGGGGGGTCACCATGGTGGCCACGGCGCTCATCAGCACCGAGATCGGGCTCCTGGTGGGGGTTTGCTTCTCCATGCTCTGCGTCATCTTCCGCACGCAGCGCCCGGAGGCGCCGCTGCTGGGCTGGGTGGCCGAGTCGGAGACCTACGAGTCCCTGTCCGCCTACAAGAACCTCCAAACCAAGCCAGGAGTTGTGGTGTTCCGCTTCGAGGCCCCCCTGTACTACATCAACAAGGAGTGCTTCAAATCCACCCTCTACAAGCAAACCGGGGTCAACCCCGTGGGGGTGAAGGCAGCCAAGAAGAAAGCGGCCAAAAGAATGCTCAGGGAGAAGGAGGCGGAGTCTGGGGACCACCAGAGCGGCATCCCCGTGGATTTGGGGTCGGAAACCGTGGGGTTTCACACCATAGTGATCGACTGCTGCGCCGTGCAGTTCCTGGACATGGCCGGGATCCGCACGCTCAAGGAGGTCTGCAAGGACTACGGGGACATCGATGTCCACGTGCTGCTGGCCCAGTGCAACCCTTCCGTCAGGAGCTCCCTGCTGCGAGGGGAGTTCTTCAGAGAAGGGGAGGACCACCTGCTCTTCCACAGCGTGCACCAGGCCGTGGACTTCGCCCTGGGCACGCAGGGACACGGTGCTTCTAAGAACTAGCTTGGAACGATGGAGGCTGGAGCACAGCCTGGGGAAGGTGTCTGTGTGTGTGCGATCGATATGTGTGCTCAGATAACAGCGGCAGGGCGGTGGCAGCGCCCTGGCTCTGTGCAATCTCTCAGGATCCCGTGGATTTACCTGCCAGGTGTGTGATTCCACAGGAAGCACCGAGTGAGGGCAGTTCTTACCTTGCTTGTGGCCAATCTGTGAATCTGCGTTTGCGTAGGGCTGTTCATCTCACGTCTCTTCTCTCTGGAACTTTCTGTGTCTTGGTTCCGCTCTCAAGTTGTGATCAAGTCTTTACAGCAGCCCTGTCCTTGTGGATGGGGTGGGATTTTGGTGAGATTTTGGTGGGATTCAGTCTGTCCATCTTGTCCAGCTGAAGAATGAGGCAACTCATTTCTCCTCCGTCATTCTGGCGCTGCTGTTCCATCGCCACACCCTTGTGTTTGCCAGGGACTGTTTGCTCTGCTCTTTACTGGGCAGTGTTTGATTTTGCAGCCTCCCTGAACTTGAGAAATCAAATCTGAACATGCAGGAAAATATCTTAATGAATATCTTCTAACCAAGCACCTCTCACCTCCAGAGGCTTTGGCTCTGCCTCCTCATTCAGCCAGGCCACAAGGGCATGGTTATCTTATTTCTCCACAGGCCTTTACCTGCCTGTGCCTATGGAAATGTTGCCTCTCCACCTTGATTTTAATGATTTTTTTTTTCTGAGATGACCCTTTAGAAGTCTGATTCATGCTTGTGGTCAGTCAGTTGTTTTCCTAATATTTAGGAGCTCTTCAGAACTGTGAACATTAGATATGGAAAATATCTAGGGCTCTAATTTTAACCAAAAAAAGTCCCTTCTAGGCAATTTTTTGTGCCTGGCAGAATCACAGGCACCAAAGTGAAAAGGGACAAATAGATGATCCAACATCTGTCCAAATGTGTCCCTGTCACACAGATTTTGTGTGTGAATAAAGGATTTATTGGCTGTAAACCCTTTGCTCTCTCATGGACTTTACGCAAAGGGAACGCACAGACCATTGCAAAAGGAGCCAGGAAAATTCTTTGCTGAACTTTTTCTCACCGGGTCAGTGCAAATGGAACTTTTTACTTTGATTTTAAATTACATGGAAATGAAGAGTGCCTGTTCTTCCTGCTAAAATACAGGAGTAGGAAGAGGTTCTCTTTCCTCACAGCGGTAGAATACAACTGCGAAGCCAGAACTGAGAGATTAACAATTTTTCCTGAGTACTAGCTATGCATAGCACAGATCCCTGCAAGAGGGTGCTTTCCTCCCAGAGGAGTTTACAGTCTGAATTGCAGGTGCTTCACAGCTTTTAAAAGGGAAAGGTGCTGTGTACAGACAATATTCTCATCCTTAATAATTCAAAAATAAGGAGTCAGGAGTCAAAAAAGGCATAAAATTCAATATGAATTGTGAAGTGTTTACTAAATAGATATTTTAAGTTTAGACTTTTGTTGGGGTTTTTTTCTGATCAGGGACCATTAATTATTCTCCTCTTTCTGTGAAAGCTGAATGTCATGGATCACTTCGCTCTGGGAACTGGGATCTCAAAAAAGGGTGAGGCAGCAGGAAGATGAGTCCTTTACGTGTTAACTGAACTTTTTACATTTTTTAGGACATCAGAGCAGCACAGAAGCACTGGGGGAGGTGGGGATTGCTTTAAAGGGTCCCCAGGTGGGGGTGGCTGTGGCACATACTGGAAAAGAGAACCTCACTGAGGTGCACACATTCCGTGTCCTAGAGCTGGCACTGGTGAGGAAAGCCTCTGTGTCACAGAGAAAAGTCTGCAGTGTTCAAACCCCGCAAATATCGTTCTGTCTCAGCCTTGAGGCTCGTTTATGCGAGGAGGTGGATCCCAAATTCTGCTGAGTTTTTCCTTTGCTGCCGTAACCTCCCGCATGAACATTTTCCTTCTGGGCTGAGGATCCTCTGTGCAGTTTGGGGAGCTGTAATCACTGAATTGGCATTGCCAGAGAGGCTCAGGCTGAGCTGTGTGAAAGCAGGGAGCAGGGTTAGTGCCTGTGTGGGGAGGGCAGCGTGGAAATCGTATTTTAATTCTTAACCAAACCTGGTTTGTGTCCCACCGGGAGCCCCTGGCTGGGAAGGTTTGTCCCCACCGGGATGGCAATGCCATGGCCTGGGGGAGTCCCTTTGCAGCACAGTTTGTCCACATGATCAGAAAGAATCTCTGGAACTTCCAACAAAAGCCTCGGTGCAGTTTTGAAATGCTGATTTTTAACTCCTGTTTTGCCAGAGGGCAGAGCAGTGCTGGAAGCACTGAAAGTGCTGATGAAAAATGATAGCACGTGGCTGTTGCAAATGTGGTATTTGTTATTGCAAATGTTGTATTTGTTATTGCAAATGTTCTGCCTTCCTGCAGCCACTTGTTCTCAGCCCTTTGCCCCGAGGCACGGGCAGGACACAGGGACAGGAGGAAGGAGCACTGCCCAGGAGACTTCAGGGCAGGTCAGCCACCAGTGGGACAGAAGTCAAGTAAGAGCTGCTCCAGGTGATTCTTTCCTCTTTCCCTCTCTCCCATATTCTTCCCATGCTGCCCAGGTGGAGGTTTTTTTTCATTTGTGGCCATGCACAGGTTTGTGTAGCCAAATTCTAAACCTTTATTTATTAAAAGATGGTTTTGCAAATCCATTTCTGCCTGTGCCAGGAAGGGAAGAAGAGCAATGTTAACTCCAAGAAGGACACACTTCGCTCAGCTAGTGGAATGTGTATTTGTGGCTCCTGGGTATTTATTTAGATAAAAGCACAATAAAACAGCCATAAAATTATTTTTAAGGTAATTAAATTAGATTACAGCTAAAAGATGTACTGAAGTGATTTATGTTTACCTGGAGCACGTTGCATTTGGCCTGAGTGCTGTTTGTGCAGCCTCCAAATTTCATTTCAAGCAAAACACAAGAAACTATTAAAATACAACTGCAAAAGCAGCCAGGCAACCAGAATAAATACTTTTAATGTTCTTATTTAAAATAACATCCAGGGGTCACAGCATTAATGAGTCTATATTAATGCTCACTGCCCTGGTTAAAAGGGAACTGAAATAAATGCCATTTGCCAGAGAGTTCAGTGCAATGGGGAGTTCTTGGGAATTAACTGAAGATTAGAGCTTATTATGGCTGGAATTCCTTAGAACAGTGGCTTTCAGCCCTTTTAGGCCTGGAATCATTTTTTAGCAGTGACATGAATCTGATTTGAGCTACTGGCAAGAAGCACATTTTGCTTGACTTTGTTTATGGACCCTTTAAAGCAATCCAGTTTTATCTTTAGGAATTGGGGATCACAGATTGGAAAGTTTTGCTCTAAAGAATTCATTTTATGAAGGAGTTTCATATATATATATTTTTTCTTTTTTTTTTTTTTCTGCCTTGTGATGGATGCAGCAGCTGAATATTTCCATTTATGCTTTTGTGATATCCCTGTCTTGTCCTGGAAAGGGCTCTTTTGCCTTCTGCTGTTTTAAATGAGCAGTGGAAGGCACGTGCCAGGTTTTTTGAGGGAAAATCTGCTCTGCTCGCTGCTCTCTGCGCCTTCCCTCATCCCCTGAATTTGTAAACTGTGGGAAGAGGGACCCTCGGAACAATGGGGTTTGGGTTATTCATCTGTCTGGAACAGGAATGTTCCTCCCAGGTGCAATCTTCAAAACCCCACGCCAGACTGGAAGGTGCAATAAATCAGTTCATCTCTATTCCCAGATGTCCTAATCAGCAATTATCAGTCTAAATGACGAATTAAGAGATCATTAGCACGTTCGTTAATGACAACAGCAGAGCATTATGGAAATGAGCTCTCCCAGTCTCAGCCCTGCTGGAGGTGTCTTTAGTTCTCTCCTGCCGAATTCCAGGCTCTGCTTTTCCCGCGGGTGTTGCTGCTGTGGGTGAATGGTGGCAGCTGCACTAATAAATGTCTCACCTGTCTGAGTGCTCTGACACGGAAACCATTTCCAGTTCCCTTCCCAAAACAGGGAAAGGCACTGCAGCGGGCACAGGGTGTTTATTTTGGGTTTATTCTGACATTGCCAGCCTGTGATTTAGTGATGCTGATTTCCTGTGAGCCATTGCAGCTCCACCTGCTCCCGGTTCCCTGCGGGACCAACCTCCCCATCCTGGTGCTTCTTTCTGTGTTTTGTTTCAAGACACCGAATATTGACTGTAAGCAGAAGAATTTGTATGTGCTGGTGTTCCGTGTGACCTCCTGCTCGGTTTTCATGATCTTTTGATAAGGCCAAAGCTCCTGATCAGTAAAGTGAGTGTAAAACAACCCCAAACCCCCCAGTCCTCTGGGAGAGCAAGGGCTGGGGGCTCTGCTGGGTGAGGGGCTCGCTCTGGAGCCCCAGCCTGGTTTGGGGAGCTCTTTGTGGTGCCCAGGAGCCACAGATCAGCCTGGAGGTGTGTTTATTGTGGGGCTGCTGTGGCTTGGTGCCACCCAGCCCTGAGCCTTTGTCCCCAGTGAGTGAGTGTGGCACGAGCTGCTGTGCTGAGCTTTGTGTCCCAGCGATTTCTGGGGCTGCGTTGCTTATTTTTGTCTCATTTTAGTCTCAATGCACGCCTGGCTGTCCCCCAGGCCAGCAGAGCTGCAGCCATGGAAGGTGCTCCCCTCTTGGGAGAAATCCCAGCCACTCTTTTGTCTCTGCTCACTTGTGCTTTTTGCCAAGAGATTAAATTCTGGTGGGGCTGAAGAGCAGAGGTGAGAACCAAAGGCAGGAAAACCTTGTGCTGAGGTTGGCTGTGAGCTCTGCCTGGGCTCAGTCCTAGGTCTGGCTGAGGGTGAAACTCCTCAGGCAAAAATCCCTTTCAGGGCATTGTCTTCTGCTGTGGCTTGGGTTTTTTCCACCTGCTTTGGAAAAGCGATTAAATGCTTGAGGTAATTGACATTTTAATTTTTTTTTTTTCATGGATATGGCTAAGCTGATGAAGCTGTGATGCAAATACTCTGTGCTGCTCGTGCCATGCAGGGGCTTCGCATTTGTGTCGCCGAGTGTGTTCTGAGTGTGGGGCGGTGGTGTGGGATTCGGTATTGATGGAGCCCCAGTATTGATGGAACCCAAATATTGATGGAACTCCAATATTGATGGAACCCCAATACTGATGGAACCCAAATACTGATGGAACCCCAGTACTGATGGAACCCAAATATTGATGGAACCTCAGAACTGATGGAACCCAAATACTGATGGAACCCCAATGCTGGTGGAACAGAAATATTGATGGAACCCCAATATTGATGGAACCCCAGCACTGATGGAACCCCAATATTGATGGAACCCCAATATTGATGGAACCCCAGAACTGATGGAACCCCAATATTGATGGAACCCCAGTATTGATGGAACCCCAGTATTGATGGAACCCCAATTCTGATGGATTTCTCCCCACCAGAAGGGTTTGCACTCCCTGCTGGCACAGACCAGAGGAGTCCTGTCTTTGGTGCAGACTTTGCACTGGTAATGACCTCGTTAAATCCCAATAATTAATTACCCTGGGTCATCATCTTTATAAGCCTTTGTAGGATCAACTGCTCATGTGAAAATCAACCTGATCTTTACAATTTCAGTCAAATCCTATCTGAAGTGGAAATAATTCTGAGTCTTGCTTTTTTCTTTTGAGATCATTGCAGTGCTAAAAGCAAGGCCTTGGGTTAGGTAAAATGGGAAATATTTAATATATATATTTAGTTCATAGTATAATTTGTACCTGTCTATTTTATTTTCTAGGGAGTCTATAAGCTAAGGCATAATGGTATTCTTTGATGTGCAAATTCATAAAATATTTCAGCATTAGATGGAGAATCAAATCTCCATTGAGGTAAAATTACTGCTAAAATATTTGAATTCCAGCTCTGACAGCACTTAGTCCAGCTTCCAAATGATTTAAAGACTCCACGTGGAGGTAGGAAGCATTCTGTTGAACTTGGGTCCAATTTTTTATGTCTGATTTTATATTTAAATAAGTAAATTTTATGTATCTTTGAAATGCAGTTGAAACGTGGTTAAGGAGAGGTAAAACCTCACTTTTTCTGACAAGCACATGATGCTTTGAGTCTCTAGTTTCGTGTCCCTGACCTTCATCTCTAGTGCCTCGCTATGTTCTGGGGGATGATTTTTGGAATTATTTTAAATTCAGAATAATTTTAGATAGTTGTAATAATCTTCTGCAGAACAAACAAAATGGCAAACTGTGCCTGGAGTTTGTTGGAGAATCAGTTTAACCAAACAGGACCTCAGGACTGGAACAGATCCCATTGGTCAGCAGATCTGACTTGTTTACAAAATAATTCGTGTGTTATTGGAGTAAAATGTGGGAAAATCAGTAGTGTGGAGAAGAGATCACCTTGTTTATTGCTGTGACATGTCTGTGCAGTAAAAATAAGGCGTAAACCCCCCCGGGTGGGTGGGGGAGCTGAGGGTGCTGGGGGAGCTGTGTCCCTCTGTGCTGGCAGGGACTGTCCCCGTGCCCAGCGTGGGGACAGAGCTGCTGCCACCAGCCCCTCCCTCAGTGCTGGCCTCACTGACCGAATGTTTGTAGGGAAAATCTGATTTTGTCATGTCCTGCCATCGGTTCTGTGTCCATCCTCTGCGCGGTGGTGGCTCTGTCCCGTCTGAGCTCTGTCAAATGTTATTTTTAATTGTTCATGTGCCTTGTTGTCATTGGAGATTTGTTAGCATGAGAATTTTCTGCCAAAGCTGATTAAATGATTGGAATTTCTTTAGCACAATTAAAAGATGAGATTTATGTGGTTTCTTGTTGTTGGACAAGTGCTTGATCCCAGGGTGGGTCGGGTTGGAAGGGACCTCAGTGTGTCCCTGGTGCCACCTCCGTGCCCCAGCAGGGCCAGCCCAGGGCACAGGGCACAGGATTGTGCCCAGATGGCTCTGGAATGTCCCCAGGGAGGAGACTCCAGAGCCCCTCTGGTCTCTGGTCAGGGCCCCCAGGACACTGTGCTGCCTCAGGGACAGCTCCTTGTCCCCCAGGACCCCCAGGTCCTTCTCCATGGAGCTGCTCCAGCAGGTGCCCCAGCCTGGGCTGGTGCTTGGGGTTCTTCCCCAGATCCTGCACCTGCCCCTGCTGAATTCCAGGCGGTCTGTGCCCATCTCTGCACCCTGTCCATGCCCTCTGCAAGGACAGCACAGCCCTTTGGAGCAGTGCCTGCTCCTCCCAGCTCCGGGAGGGAAGGCACTGAGCCCTCACCCATTGATGGGAGAGTTAAACAGCACTGAGCCTTGAGCCCTGGGGGACACCACTGGTGACAGAGCTCCAGCCTGACCCTGTGCCACTGCTCGGGACCCTCTGGGATCAGCTGGCTCTCAGTCCATCCCTCTGCCCACTCCTCCAGCCCTCACTGCCCGGCTTTGCTCAGGAGGAGGAGAGAAGACGGTGACAGTCAAGGCAGGCAATCCCCCCTGCTCTGCCTTGGAAGGGCTGCAGCTGGAAATTTGGGACAGGAAAGCCAGGTGGGTGTGAGTGGAGAGTCCCAGTCCCTGTTTGCCCTGACAGTCCCTGCTGAGATGCGCAGTGTACACAGCTCTGTGCCCTGTTCAGGGCACTGACTGGTGGCACTCACACCTTGCTCCGTGCCTGCTGCTCTGTGCAGCCAGGATGGGCTTTGCCATGGATTAATGACCATGATCAGCATGGGGACAATGCTGTGCCGTGTGCCGGGGAGCAGCACCCTCCAGTGGGCCCGGACTGAATTCCTGAAGTCAGGAATGGCCGGGTTTGGTGCTACTTGTACTTTACAACAGGTGTAGTCACAGCTCCTGGTATTACATACTCGGCCTCGCAGAATTGCTGCCGTGCATTTCAGCGTTCCCTGAGATACATCAGTCTGTGCCGGGGATGTTCAGGTTGGATCTCAGGAAAGGTCCTTCCCCAGAGGGTGCTGGCACTGCCCAGGCTCCCCAGGGAATGGGCACAGCCCCAGAGCTCCAGGAGCGCTTGGAAGCGCTGCCAGGGATGGACAGGGTGGGATTGTTGGGGGTCTGTGCAGGGCCAGGAGCTGGGATGATGATCCTGTGTGTCCCTTCCCTCTGATTCTGTCATTCTGTCCCAGGTTCTGTGGCTCACTCAGGTCACAGCCAGTAAGAGCCAGAAAAACCCAGGAGCAGCTCCGAGGGCAGTTCTGGGCAGTGCTGTGACATTATGTCTGCAAACATGTCCTGCAGTTATAGAAAAGCCTTTCCTGCCCCAGCACAGCTCAGCTGTCACCTGAGGACACCTTTTACCTCAGGAGACCTCTGTGCACAGGCTGCAATGTTTGTGTTGGTGCCAGCAGAGTGGAGGAGCTCTCGATCGTGGGCAGTGCCCGCAGGAGCTTTCTCCTGAGCGGCGGAGAACAAGCAGCGCCTGCAGCACAGCGAGCCTGGCTCCTGCTGGCACGCAGCCGAGGTGACCTGGTGCAGGGATAACCTGGTGCAGGTGTAACTTGGTTCAGGGATAACCTGGTGCAGGTGTAACCTGGTTCAGGGATAACCTGGTTCAGCTGTAACCTGGTTCAGGGATAACCTGGTTCAGGTGTAACCTGGTTCAGGTGTAACCTGGTTCAGAGATAACCTGGTTCAGGGATAACCTGGTTCAGGTGTAACTTGGTTCAGGTATAACCTGGTTCAGCTGTAACCTGGTTCAGATATAACCTGGTTCAGGTGTAACCTGGTGCAGGTATAACCTGGTTCAAGTGTAACTTGGTTCAGGGATAACCTGGTTCAGGTATAACCTGGTTCAGCTGTTACCTGGTGCAGGGATAACCTGGTTCAGGTGTAACCTGGTGCAGATATAACCTGGTTCAGGTGTAACCTGGTTCAGGTATAACCTGGTTCAGCTGTTACCTGGTTCAGATATAACCTGGTGCAGGTGTAACCTGGTTCAGGTATAACCTGGTTCAGCTGTTACCTGGTTCAGATATAACCTGGTGCAGGTATAACCTGGTTCAGATATAACCTGGTTCAGGTGTAACCTGGTTCAGATATAACCTGGTTCAGGTGTAACCTGGTTCAGGTATAACCTGGTTCAAGTATAACCTGGTTCAGGGATAACCTGGTTCAGGTATAACCTAGTTCAGCAGCAGCACCTTTACCTGTGCTGCCCCGGGCTCTGCCTCACCTAGGTGAGCTAATCCTCACCATCCTCACTCCCCAGTCCATGTCCTGCCTCACAGGGGCTGCTCGGGAAGGTTCAGAGCCCTCCCATCCAAACCTCGTCAGCGCTGGCACCTTTGTGACACCTCTGCAGCACTGCCTCATGGAGGAGATCCATCAGCCCTCTTCCCAAACCTGTTGATTCCCACCACACCCTGTGTTTGAGTGGTGGGAAAAAGCTTCTGCCATTTAAAATCTGATGGAGGATCCAATCTTGTTAAAAGCAGGAGGTTAATCAAATCTAGATATTAGGAGAAAAATTTTTGATGGGTTGGAAGGCACCTTAAAGCTTCCACTGTCCCAGGCTGCTCCGAGCCCCATCCAGCCTGGCCTTGGACATTTCCAGGGATGGGGCAGCTTCTCTGGGCATCCTGTGCCAGGTCCTCACCCCCTAATGATGCCAAATAGCCTGGGCTGGGTGCCAGTTCAGCACGAAATAGAAATGTGTCTCCACATGTGTTTTTATTCCACTGAATTCATCTGGAATCAATTCAATCTGTTTGCAGAGCCATTACAGCATTCTCAGTGATTAGCTGGACAGTTTGGAAAAGGGTCGTAAGCACTGGGAATGTGTCATGCAGGGAAAAATATGGAGACAGCGACAAGGGGCAGCAAAATCTGGTAAAGGATTTTTTACATCCTCGGTAGTCTTTTTTTCCATCTTCCAGGAGTGAAGATGCTCTTTATTGTTGTTTATTTATTATTCCCTCGGTCCCTCTCAGCCCCCCACGTGCAGTCTCAGGGCAGTGACACTTTTGGCCTCGTGGTATTTGTGTTATCTTTGCCCTCTGGGACCCCTGCCAAAGATCGGGGGCTGCAAACACCGCTCTGTTTCCTGGGATGGGTTATCTCTTGCAGAAATGTGAATAATCCCTTTCCAGGAAACTACTGGAGAGGTGTTCTGTTCAGCTTTTTTGTCCTTGAGGGCTTCTGTTGCGTTTTGCCATCTCAGCAGTGGGACCAGTTCTGGGCTTGTCTCTTTTTCCTCGTTTTTCCCTTAAAAAATATGATGTTTTGCAGAAAATACATTTTAAGTGGAGCTGAGCCAGCAGCCATCCAAAAATATTGTCAAGTCCCGAATCTGAAGGTAAGGAAAAGGATCTCTCTTAACCTGGCACCTTTACCTCACTTAGTTTTTAATTTTTTAAATAAAATTGTGCTCTAAGTAATGAGGAGCAGTGGGTGCAGCCATGTCCTAAGCCAGGCTGGCCCATGACCTGAGAGGCTTCCAGAAACCAAATAGTGACAAGTTTATTTACAAACCTTAAAGCAAATCAAAGCCCCTTGTGCAGCGCAGTTAAATCTGTTCCCAGGAGCACTGGAGATGCCAACTTGTCCTGGAAAACAAAAGTCACGCATTGACACAGCAGCACAGACCTGAGTTTGTTGCATTTATCCACTGCAAAATGCCTGGATAACAAAGACAGACTCAAAAAATTCCGTGATTTTTGTTAACTTCAAGCTAGAAAACTGCAGGAGATGACTCCTGCATTTCCCTGGGGCTCGTTCCCAGTGCTGTCTCTTCCCTGGCTGCAGTGGCTGTGGGATAGATAGATGTTAAATCACTCCCACACCACGCCAGGAATAAAAACTCAAATTTCAAGCTCTGGGAAGCAGCGGGGGCCGGGTCAGGGCAGCAGGGTCCTGTCTCCACCTGCACTGTCCAGGCTGGAGCCATCTGTGCAGCCCAGCCTGGGCCAGGACGGAGCTGAGCGCCAGGTGAGTTTACAGTGGCAATAAAGAACAGCCTCGGAGATGCTTTTGGAAACAAACTGCTCCAGCTGTGCTGACCTTGGGGAGGAAGGCAGCACAGCCCTGGGGAGCTCAAGGTCACCTGAAGCCCCTGGTGGGTTCCTTTTCCTGACCTGTTTGCGATGCATTTCCCACAGCGAATGGGAAACTTTTGTATTTTCTGCCCTTGCCTCGCCTCGTGCAGGAAAAGGAATTCCAGAGATGTCCCCAGTGTCACCAAGGTGTTCTTCCAGCCCCTCTGCTGGGATGGAGGAGGTGAAGTGGCCTCTCCTCGGAGCCTGCAGCCAGAATTTGCAGCACAGAGAACCAAACTCACAGGAAAACCAGTGGGGACAAGGAGCTTGAGAACTGCGAGGAAAGTATGGAATATTTTAAGGTAAAGTATGGAATATATTTAAATAAATATTTGTTATTTGAGCCTACAAAAGCAACTGGGAATTTGAACACGAGAAAGGGGAGAAAAAAATTGTAGAGGAGGATGGCAGGGAAGGCTTGGAGACAGAAGCCTCAGAGGGGGAAGAGCAGAGCTCTCTCAGGGCTTACCAAGCTCTGTCAGGGGTAAAGGAAATCTTTACAAATAAAAGACCCCCAGAATATATAAATGAAGACAGAATTTGGAAGGAAAAGCAGCAGCAGGCAGGGGCAGCAGGGTGGAGGCTGAAGGGAACCTAAATCCTGCCACACACGGAAAAAGTGCCTCGCTCCATTTTCGTGGTGGACAGAGCTGAGATGCAGAGCTGGATCTCCCTGAATGAGATCAGAGCCCAAGGATGGATTGTGTTTCATCCTGTGTTTCATCCCAGGGAACAATCAGAGTTGAAGTCCAGCCTGACCAGCTCTTCACTTCTTCAGTGAGTTTCGAGATGAAGGATTCATAGAGAAAATGGAAATTTGGGTCATTTGCTCAGGAAGAAGATGGAAAAAGAAAATGAGTGAGTGGAGACCACATCATTCAGGCCAAGGCATAAAATGAGTTGTAACTAGGAACAATTATGAAGTGTCTGAAAGGATCAGCATTTCAGGACAGAAGGAATGATAAGACCAAGGAAAGATAAAGTCTCTTACTGAGGGCAGGGGAAGGGAAAGGGGAGCTCTCAACAATGCACCTGAAAATGCAGGAGCTGTGGAGGAATGGCAGAGAACAAAGAATTGATATAAATAGACAAAAACATTGAGCAGCTGCCTCCCTCCCATGTGCTCTCATTTTCTCCTGCTGCCAGAGAACACGGATGTTTCTTATTTATTTACTCCTAATTACTGAGATCCAGACTTCCCCTGATGAGATAAATGTAGCTCAGGACGCTGGTCTTCCCCTTTTCTTCCCTCAGGCTGTCTCCCCAGCATCTAACTCCAAAAATTCCACCTGTCCATCCCCACTCCCCAAGGGCTGTGGCTCTCAGCCTCTCCCCAAGGAAAGGCCGAGGTGCCTGTCTGGCAGGCATTGCTCCAACTGCACAGGGCACACCCAGCACAGCCTGGGCTAGGTGTTGGGGAGGATCAAATAGGAGAGCCTTATAAATATGATTACCTGGCAAAAGATGCTGAGAATATGGAAACTATAAGCGAGATTGAAATGAAGACAAGCTTTGAGATACCAAACCCCAGTGACTGAACAACTGGAAAACAATGGTGTGGCCACTGAAGGAAATCCCCCTTTTGATTAAACAATTCCCCTTTTGATTAAACAATCCCCCTTTTTGATTAAACAATCCCCTCTGCTTGCAGGCAGGTCCAAGGGTCAGAGCAGACCCTACCAACTCGGCAGAGGGTCCAAAAAGCAGTTTTTAGAGTTTAAAATCTAACGCCGTATGGCAATGCAATGACTCTCATAGGCTGCGTGTAAATGTTGTAGGATTTGTGGCTTGTTCTAGATTGGTTAGTGAAAATTAGAATATTCAGCACAGAAGATGATTTATTGTATTGTAAACAGCAACCACAGTATTCTATTCTATTCTATTCTATTCTATTCTATTCTATTCTATTCTATTCTATTCTATTCTACTCTATTCTATTCTATTCTATTCTATTCCGTATTCTTCTGTACTTCTCTCTCTCTTACCTCTCTGCCCAGCTCTGAGCTGTGTCTGGCAGCTCCCCTACCCCCACGCCCTCTCACAATAAACCTCATGCTCTCAGACCAAACTCCAGAGATCTCTCGTCTCCGTCCCGACTGTCCCAAACAAACCGACCCAAATCCCACAGATGGCTAATCCTACACTAGGTCAGGGGAAAAGAGATGGAAAAGAAGCAGGGTGAACGAGGGGAAGGGGAGTGGGTGCTGAGAGCTCTGCTGGAGGTTCTTGGCGCAGCTCACGAGGGCAGGGCACTTAGAGCTGCTGTTTATGGGGCTGCTGTTTCCATTCGGGGGGACGGACATTCCTCTTTTCCTGGCTGCTGGTGCACTTGCTCGCCTTTACCTCCCAAATAATGCATCCCCAGTTGTGTTTCTGCACAGCAAAACCCCTTATTCTGTGTGCTGGGCTCTGAAAATCACCTGCAAAATGGGAATTGTGCAGATGTGACACACCCCGAGTTCTCCTGTCTCCCTAGAAATAACCTGTGTGTCCACACCTCTGCTCTCTGTTTCACAGAGCTTCTGTGCAGGAAAAACCGCCAGCAAAGGAAAGTCATTCTGGAACAAGCTTTGCTTCTTGTTTTTTTGACAAAAAATCTTGTCTGGAATAGATGAGAACCCGAGAAGAGAAGCCTGACAGGACCTGAGCTTGCTCGGTTCAGCAAGGGGCAGAGCAGGGAGGTTTCTTTCCATCCTTCCCCTTGTTTAGCAAACACTTCTCCAGATCCCAGCAATGCTCTTATCTGGCAGGAGCACTTCTCCAAACCCCTTCAATCACTCTTCACGTCCAGAACAAGTTGTCAGCCCAAATACTCTCTCAGAATGGTGTTTGTTTTCCAAACACAGCTCTGCTTGGCGGCTGCACCGTCTCTGGCGGCTGGAGAGAGATAAAAGAGAGATGGCCTGGCTGAGTGGCTCAGATCCCAAGGGAGGTGCCCCATGGGCCAGGTTTTGCCCTGCTCAGGGGGTGCTGCCAGGTGGAGACAGCTCTGTCCCCAGGGGAGAAGCTCCAGGAGCTGAGGAAACCCCAAATTTGCAGCCAGAGGTAAGATTTGGTGATGTGTGTAGGGCAGGGGAATGGGATTTCTCCTCATCCCGGTTCAGTTCCAAATCACTACCACTCTGGGTGGAACGTTTTTCTCTGTGTCTGTGGTTCAGCTGTCACAAAAAGGCATTTTGTTGCAGCTGCATTTTGACCGAAAAACTTGCAGTAGCTCTGGAAGGTGTCTCTGCTGCTTAACCTCTCTGGAAAAGCAAGGTGGTTGCATTCTGCAGGTGGGAGCCCCTGTTTGATACAAGCCACTAATGCAATTTAAAATTGGGTAATGTTGAAGGAAATTTTGCAGATTACCTCCCCTGCCTGTTCATTGATTCCTAAAGTGTCCCCAGGAATATCTCGACATTTTTTCAAAATAAGTCCTTGCTTAAGTAGCAGTGGCTTGAAGGCAGCCAGAGTTCTTGAAGGAGTTTTAGTTTCAGTGAAATAATATCGTCTGATCTTAACCCATTCTGCTGTCCTGTTTCAAAACAGGGATGCGGAAGGAGCACGGGAGTCTCTTGTGGTTAATCAGGTCCACGAGTGACAACAAACAAATCAGCCTTGGGAAAATGCTTTTGTTAGATTTGTCTGATTTGTTTCCCTTTATTCATTTCTTTCCATGTCGGTGCCGTGAGCCCCGGGGCTAAGCACAGCACCTTGTGCTCATCCTGCAGCCCTTCCTGCCCACCTGCTCTCCTGCCCCAGCTGCCAGGGCCATGGAGGACATGTCCAGCCAGGAGCCAGGACCGAGCAAAGACCCCCTCAGGCCACCGGAGACTGCTGCCAGCTTTATCAGTTTGGAGGAATACGAACCCACAGGTTTCAGCACCAAGGAATTCATCCTGCAGAAAGCCCGAGCCGCCTGCAGGTGCAGCCCCCGCGGCCTGAGCCGTGCCCTGCGCCGCCTCTTCCCCGTGCTGGAGTGGCTGCCCCGCTATGACATCCGCGCCCAGCTGCTCGGGGACATCATCTCCGGGCTCCTGGTGGGCATCGTGGCCATCCCCCAGTCCATCTCCTACTCCCTGCTGGCCAACCAGGACCCCATCTACGGCATCTACACCAACTTCTTCTGCAACATCATCTACGTGGCCATGGCCACGTCGCGCCACGCCTGCGTGGGCTCCTTCGGGGTGCTGTGCCTCATGGTGGGGCAGTCGGTGACGCGGCACCTGCAGCTGGCAGGGTACGGGGACAGCAGTGCAGCCCTCGGGGACAACTCCAGCTCCTCCAGGAACGGCACAGAGGCCTGTGACAGGAGCTGCTATGCCATCACCGTGGCCCTTTCCCTGAGCTTCCTGGTGGGTCTTTACCAGGTACAAACATTCGCTCTTGTGCTGTTTCCTCCCAGGAGTTTCTCTGAGTTTGAGATCTCTGAGCTCCAGTGTTGGTTCAGACTCAGGAGTCCTGAGAAACATTTCTAGACCCCAACACCCTTGAATCGCTGTGAATGCAGTGATTTCTAACAGTGCGACACAGCAGAAGGGGGGCTGTTTTCCCTGATGGGATAGCCAGGTCCTTGCATGGCTCTGGAACATCCTTAGGGTCACACACAGCCAGAGAGGAGCAGGGACTGTGAGCCACCTTCCCCCCAGCCCCGTCCTGCAGCTGGGCAGCTCAGAGCAGCTTTGGGGCTGACCAGAGTTGTCCCCAAGGACCCTGCCGTGCTCCCTGGCAGTGTCCCCACTGCCTGGGCTGAGCTGTCATGGAACAGCTCTAGGCTCTTCCACTGGGACAGCAAAAATTCCGAGCATCACAATGGTGGTGTGCCACTGAGTGACACCCAGGGCTGCTCTGATGGAGCTGCTCGTGAGGAGGCAGCAGCAGGGACTTTGTAGGTTTTTTGTGTGGCATCCCCAGCCACAGAAAGTGTTAGAAGTGGATCCCTTTGGTTTTCCATCCCCCAGATTAACTCCCGAAGACAAATTCCTCACGTGGAATGCTCAGCACATTCACAGAGAGATTAGCCAGAGCTGCTAAAGTGGCAAGCCAAAAGAAATTTGCAAAACAAAAATTGCAAGCCACCCCTTCCAGCCCTTCTCACCCCTGCTAAAGCTGTGGCTGGTTTGCTTTTCAGATCCTGCTGGGGGTTTTACAGCTGGGCTTCGTGGCTGTCTACCTGTCAGAGCCTCTCCTGGGCGGCTTCGTGACCGGCTCCAGCCTCACCATCCTCACCTCGCAGATGAAGTACCTGCTGGGGCTGAAAATCCCCCGTCACGAGGGGGTGGGCTCCTTCCTCCTCACCTGGGCGGACCTTTTCAGGCACCTCCACAACACCAACATCTGTGACCTGCTCACCAGCCTGGTGGCTCTGGCCATCATCGTGCCCGTCAAGGAGCTCAACGAGCGCTACAGGGACAGGATGAAGGCGCCGTTCCCCATCGAGCTGCTGGTGCTCGTCGTGGCCACGCTCATCTCCCACTACTTCGACTTCGAGCAGCGCTACAAGGCTGCCGTGTGCGGGGACATCCCCACGGGCTTCAGGAAGCCCACCCTCCCAGACATCAGCCTCTTTCCCAGCCTGGCCGTGGATGCTCTGCCCATTGCCGTCATCGGCTTTGCCATGACCGTGTCCCTGGCGGAAATCTTTGCCAAAAAGCACGGCTACGCCGTCAGCGCCAACCAGGAGATGATCGCCATCGGCATGTGCAACCTCGTCCCTTCCTTCTTCTACTGCTTTGCCAGCTCTGCTGCCCTCACCAAGACCCTGCTGAAGGAGTCCACGGGGAGCCAGACCCAGGTCTCCGGGCTGGTCACCTCCCTGGTGCTGCTGCTGGTGCTGCTGTGGATCTCCCCACTCTTCTACTCGCTCCAGACCTCCATCCTGGGGGTGGTGACCATTGTCAACCTGCGGGGTGGCCTCAAGAAGTTCAGGGACACCCCCCGGATGTGGCAGCTCAGCAAGCTGGACACGGTGGTGTGGTGGGCAACCATGCTGTGCTCCACGCTGGTCACCACCGAGATCGGGCTCCTGGTGGGCGTTTGCTTCGCGCTGCTCTGCGTCATCTTCCGCACGCAGAGACCCCGGGCCACGCTGCTGGGCAAGGTCAGCGGCAGGGACATCTACGAGGACCAGGCCACCTACAAACAGCTCAGCAGCATCGCACGCGTCAAAATCTTCCGCTTCGAGTGCTCGCTCTACTACGCCAACAAGGACTACTTCAGGGTGGCTCTGCGCCAGAGGACGGGGCTGGATCCCGTGCTGCTGGCTGCCGGGCACCCGGGACAGGGGGCCCAGGGACACCCCGACACGGGCAGCAGCACGGGCTGGTGGCACTCTGGGTGCGGCTGCCTGCAGCAGGCCCAGGGCAGGACTGAGAAGCCCCCAGGAGATGCCTGTGCCCCCTCCCCAGACATGCACACCCTGATCCTGGACTGCGGGGCCATGCAGTTCATAGACACCGTGGGGCTCTCTGCGCTCAAGGAGGCACAGCACGACTACAAGAAGGTGGGCGTGCAGGTGCTCCTGGCCAACTGCAACCCCTCGGTGCGCCGGCGGCTGCGCCAGGGCGGCTGGGCTGGCCGCGATGGGGGCCAGCTGGCCTTCCACAGCATCCACGACGCCGTGCAGTTTGCCGAGCGCTGGCACCAGCAGGAAAACAAGGACAAACCGGGTGCTCTCCCAGCCCCTGAGGACCTGAACTGCCAGGTGTCTTTGTAGCCCTGCGTGCCAGGAATGGTTTCTAACGGGGACGGACTTGGGAGCAGCTTCAGGGGCTGGGGAGGGGCGGGGATGCTCTGGCAGGGGTTGGGGTGGGGCTGGAGGGTGGGAAGGGGTCTGGGGAGGGGCGGGGATGCTCTGGCAGGGGCTGGGGTGGGGCTGGAGGGTGGGGAAGGGCTCTGGGGAGGGGCAGGGATGGGGCTGGAGGGTGGGGAAGGGCTCGGGGGAGGGGCAGGGATGGGGCTGGAGGGTGGGAAGGGCTCTGGGGAGGGGCTGGGGTGGGGCTGGAGGGTGGGAAGGGCTCTGGGGAGGGGCTGGGCTCGGGACGATGCTCGGGATGTGTCCCCAGGTGCGGAGGGCGGGGGCGCTGCGCCTGCCCCGCGTGGGCGCTGGGGGGCGCCGGTGAGCCGCGCGCGGGGCCGGGAATGGCCGGGAATTGGGGAAGAGACCCCAAAACTCACCCCATCCCAACCCTGCCGTGCCAGGGACCCCAAAACTCACCCCATCCCAACCCTGCCGTGCCAGGGACCCCAAAACTCACCCCATCCCAACCCTGCCGTGCCAGGGACCCCAAAACTCACCCCATCCCAACCCTGCCGTGCCAGGGACCCCAAAACTCACCCCATCCCAACCCTGCCGTGCCAGGGACCCCAAAACTCACCCCATCCCAACCCTGCTGTGCCAGGGACCCCAAAACTCACCCCATCCCAACCCTGCTGTGCCAGGGACCCCAAAACTCACCCCATCCCACCCCTGCCATGGTAGGGACACCTCCCACTGTCCCAGGCTGCTCCAAGCCCTGTCCAGCCTGGCCTTGGACACTGCCAGGGATCCAGGGGCAGCCACAGCTTCTCTGGGCACCTGTGCCAGGGCCTGCCCACCCTCACAGGGAAGAATTTGCAGGAGAGGACTTTCCCTGCTGTTATTTCCAGACTGGGGTTTGCATGGCTTTCATGGTTAAAATGACACATTCCCCCCCAGAAAAGGTCCCTGAGCCAAGCAATTCTTTATAAACTAAATCAGGACACAGTGCCACAGCCTGTGAGGGCCACGGTGCTCCCAGGGCCTGGAAGAGCCTGGGCTCCCTTCCAGGGCCAGGTCCTGACTGCAGCTGGGGACACGATGCTGTCACTTGGTGCTGTCACCTCCAGGTGTGCAGCCAGAGGAGCCCCAGCTCTGAATGGGACCCAGGGACTGTCCTTTCTCCTGGGCTGGGAATGGCAGCATCCTGCTGGCTCCAATCTGCATCCCAGGGGTGAGTCTGAGCTCTGAAGGCTTCCCAGCACTGCCAGATCCTAGAATAGCTTTTCTTCCACCGATTCCATCTGTCAAAACACCTTCTCCATTGCACATTTAATATGTGACCATTCCCCTGGCTCTGTCCAAGCAATGCAGCCCCAAAGATATCCCACAGAAAGGAACTGTGGCTTGGAAGCCCAGGGATGGGAGGCTGCTGGAAATAAAGTGTGTGGAAAAGGAATCCTGTGGCTGTGCTCAGGAAAACGTCTTTTTCTGCTCAAAAGGTGATTTTAAATGGTTTCAAGAGCTTGGTTTTCCAGGCGCTTGCTGTCCTTGGGGCAAGGCTGTGCCAGGGGGGCTGAACTGACCCTTGCAGGGAGGGATGGATGGAGATTTCTGCTCCAGCTGCAGGTGGGATGCAGCTCCCCGGAGCTCTTTCCAAGGGTCCTTTCAGGCCACCCCAGCCTGAGGAACTCCCTGGGGAGCTTACCTCAGCCACAGAGCAATGGGGCACCTGAGGGGCTCAAGAGCGAGGCAGGAAAGAGCTCCTGGTCCCTGCCCATCCTTCTCCTTGAGAGCTGCACTGCCACCATCTCCTTTACCAGACTGTTTGTGGAGACAATCGAGCTGTTTTAGTTAGACTCCAGAGGCATTTATGGGCTCTGTGGGGTCATAAAGGCCCAGCAGGAAATGAAAGCAGTGCTGGGAATTCCTTGGCACAGGCTGGTGCAATCCAGAGCAGAGATCCTGCAGCCTCTGCCATGGGGCACTGATCTTCACGTGAGCAGGTCCTGCTCAGGGCTGGGAGAGCTGGGAATGCCACAGAGCTCTCCAGCAGTTTTTGTGGGTGATAACCTCCTTCCCCCTCCTCTAGCCCTTCCCCTGCCTGCTGGCCCAGCTCTCCATCCCCCCAGCTCCACATCCCTTCCAGCCCACAGCCCCTGCCCGCATCCCTCCTGTCCCCACAGTGCCAAGGCAGGCAGGCAGAATTGCTATTTTTATATCGCTTTCTGTGAGGAGGCCCAGGGCTGTAAGTGACACAGAGGAGGGACAAATGGCACTGTCCAGGGTCAGTTTGTCACCAGAGCCGTGGAAGGTCAGCCTGGCCTCCATCCCTTGGGAATGCTGGAGGAGGCAGAGGAGAGCAGGAGGGGCAGTTCCTGGTGGTGGAAGGGCTCCTGGAGAGGACTCCCTTCTGAGACCCCCATCTTCCAAAGGCTTCCATATCCAGCTGGGACTGGCCCCAGGCCCTGCCCCTGTGTGCCAGAGCCAAAGGCTGACCCCAGGATTCCTCCGGGAGCCTCCCCAGGAGCCGAGGCAGCTGAAAGCAAACGCTCTCCCCCTCCTCGCCATGCCCCCTGCCTGGCTGAGGCTCTATAAATACCCCAGCAGTGCGAGAAAGGGAGGATTTGCTGCTGAGCCTTTGTCAGCCGCAGTCGGAGCTGACTGTGCAACTGTTAATTATGGCTCAGCAGCAGCTGGACAGGTTTAAATCCTTTTGATGCTTTGAAATGTTCCCTCTGGGGAAGTTTCAGGAGTAAAGGTTGTGCCTGGTGCTGATTGCTTCCCCTCTGGACAGCGTTGGAGACACTGATTGCTGCACGGAGGGTTGTTCTCCTCACTCCCAGCTCTTTTCCTGGAAAAACACTCCCTGTCACGGCAAGGAGCTGCTGCTGTGCTCTCTCACTGCTGTAAAGCAATTAATGTGCTGCCAGCATGGGCTCATTTACCTGTGTGCGCTTCCCCAGCAGATAAAACCGAGCTGGAGAGAGAGAGCAGGAGCTGCAGGTGATGGCACTGGATTTGCTGGGATAAAAGTCAAGGTTAGGGACAGTTAATGCCTCACTGGAGGTGCCCTGGTGACAGAGGGGTCAGCAGAGTGGCTTGGGAGAAGCTGTCAGCTACTGCAGAGGGAAAGGAAAGGAAGGGCAGGGGGAAATGATCTGAGGAGGGAAATTACTCCGGGAAAAGAACTCTTGCCGTGCCCAGGATCCTCAAAGCAGCAGTGGCTGCTGCTCTCTGTGATCTCCCACACCGCAGAGGAGGCAGCCCAGGATGAGGAAATCTTCCTGCAATAGCTGCTGGGCCATGGAACAGGCTCTGCCCTTTGTCCTTTTCCATCCTGCATGGAGAGGAATCGGATGGAGCCAATCTGTTCCACTGTGTGTCCGAGGCTGTTCTGCCCTTGAATCAGAGAGTCCATCAGGGAGAGGAGGCAGATCAAGTCCCCCCTGTTCTCTGTGGGCTCTTTGGTGACAAATCCTGCTGTCCCCAGCCATTGCCCAGGAAATGACAGCCACCTCCCTGCCTGTGATGCTCCCTCCTCGTTACCAGCCTGGGCTCTGCTCCCTGATGTGCCTTTGGACTCGTAACTGAGGTTGGAAAATCCCTCCAGGATGGAGTCCAAGCTGTGCCCAATCCCCAGCCCGGAGCACTGAGTGTCACCTCCAGGGATAGACCCCAAACCTCCCTGGGCAGCTCCAGTGCCTGACCTCCCTCTCCATGGGGAAATTCCTCCCGGCTGAGGAAAATGGGATGGACATGGCCATGGCACAGCCCAGGGCGTGCTGGGCTCTGCTCTGCCTCCTCAGCATCCTCCTGTTAATTAATGCTCGTTGTGCTGTCCTTCGAGAGGCTGGAGCCCTTGTTAGCAATAACAACAACAAATGCAACAATTGCCAAGGTTAAAAATAATTAAGGAAGCAAAGCAGAGAGGAGGTTGGATGCAGGGAGCATCCCCAGGGTCCTTCCCAGGAACAAAACTGCAAGGTGGTGGTCGTGGTCCCGCTGGGGCAGGAGGTGGCGCAGTGTCACCACGAGGGCCCAAAGAGGAGCGGTGACAGCTGCGTGTCCCCTCCTTGGCAGCAAGGAGAACCTCTGGCATTCTTGGCCTCCAGGAGAGTAAGAAAAGGCTCAGAGAAGGGCAGGAAGAAGGCAGAGATAAATGGCAAGGCAGGGAGAGGAACTAAAAGAACCCTGAATCAAGAGAGGTGAGCTTAGAGCATGAGCACTAAACTGGACTCCATTCCACCTGCACTGGAGCAGCTCTGGTGTTTATAAATCATCCGCTGCCCTCGGTATTTATAAAAAATCCTGCAGTTTGGCTTCATGTTTCACAGTTTTAGGGCTTTCTGGTAGGTACCTGAGCTCCTGGGAATCACTACAGTGCATGGAGATGGCTGTTGCATCTTTAAAATAAGGAGTGCATAGTTATAGAAAAAAGGTACAGAAAAGGTGCTTTTTTAAAGTCTAAAGGCTGAAAAAGGAGTCCAACAAGAAGAAAAGGTTTCTTTTGTTTCCTGTCTTTGGTGTCTGGGGAGGGTTTCAGCAGGTACAATTGGGTTCTATATAAAGATGAAATGCATTGTAAAACACCTGCCAAGGAGGCAGCAGCCGAGGCTCACAGGCAGGCAGAGGATAACAGAGCCGAAAGTTCACCACGGCAAAGCAGAAATAAAAGTGGTGAGTGCTGACATCTCAGACTTGTTTCTATTTCAGACCCTCCTTACCAAGGCATCCGTGTTTTCTATGTGACATTAATTTATTCTTTTGAAAGAAAAGGGCATTTAATTGGCTCTTTGAGCTTCCAGCAAGTGCTGGCTCTCTCTTCCAAATATTTCCTGTAGATGTGACAGCTGGCAGGGGTTGTCCCCTGCCACCCCTGCTCTGCTCTATCCCAAAATGAACCCCCAAGGCTGGGCAGGTGAGGGTTGCTGGTGGCACAGGATGGCACAGGATGGCACAGGATGGCACAGGAGAGCCCCGCTGTGTCCCATGGCCCTGCTCTGTCACACGCTGTCCCCACTGTGTCCCATGGCCCCGCTGTGTCACACGCTGTCCCCACTGTGTCCCATGGCCCCACTCTGTCACACACTGTCCCTGCTCTGTCACACTGTCCCCGCTCTGTCACACGCTGTCCCCACCCTGCCCTGGAGCCACCGCAGGACGCTGGGCATCAATTTTGGGAGACTCTGCGGTTCGGGAGCTTCTCTGGCTGAGGGAACTGTTTAACCACAACCCCTGGGGGCTGGGAGGCTGTCCAGGGGTGACCCTAAATGCCCAAGTCCCTCTCAGCATTCCCCCAGGTATGCACAATACCATGATGGAGACAGGGATGGCATCTGACCACTTTTATTCCCCCAGCACCACAACACCTGGGCTGAACCCTGCTGGGATGCCTTGGCCTCTGTGGCTGGACCACAGGCAGCCAATCCTTTATTTTTTCTTATTTTTCCTCTTTTTTTCACCCTAGAAGCTGCATCCATGTGTGGCCTCAGAGAGGGAGCCCAGCAGCTGCTGCTGGTGAAAGGTGATTTCCTCTTGCTGAGCCCTCCCCTCCTGTGCCCAGCCCACCTTCTGTGCCCCTCGTTCAGCTTTAAATATCTGCTGTGGTGGGGAAGCTGCAGAATGACTTTCCCTTCAAGGCTTTGTGCGCATTGCAACGAAATTTGGAAATTTGGAACTTCTACAGTGGAAACTGTGGAAAGGAGACGTGGAAATGGCTGAAGGTTAAATGTAGCACAAGGTGAGTTAAATTTGGGTGGGGAACTCCTGGTATTTGTTCCTTGGAGGGGAAAACACTGAACTGTCTTCTCCATTTATTGCATTTTTTGGACCCTGGGCACAGATCTCAGCTGTGCCTCTCAGTCCCAGCTGGGGAGGGGGAAAAGCTCTGTGTCCATCCTGCCAAATCCCAGCCTGAACACGTGGGGAGCACAGCTCTGAGATGGGCAGCTCTGGCCTGCAGATCATGGAATATCATCCTGGAAATCATAAAAGGAAGGTTCGAAATGCCACTGTGGGAAGTGCCAGCCCTGGCAGGAGCTGGAGCTGAGGCTCAGTGCCCTGGGGCACAGGTTGGTGTTACCTGTGCAGGTTGGCAGGAAGGCTTTGCAAACCACCCACAGGCTCCAGTCTCTTCTCATCTCTTTGAAGAGCTCTGAATAAAGCTCTCCTTCTTTTTATTTTTGCATTTGAAGATTTTTGATGGGGAGCTAATAATCAGAAATAACGTTGCTTCCCTAAGCAGCTAAAGGACTTGGGAAATTGGCTTTGCATCTCAAAGGAACCCCGAACAGCACAGCACTGCTCACACAGCTCCTGCAGTCCCGGGAGCTCCGAGGGAAAAGCCACAGCAGCAGCCTGAGGTTTCCAGGATGGAGCGAAGGGTGAGGGTCCCCCAAAGGCCAGAGAGTGGGGAGGGAAGTCACCCGGCAGGTTTGGTGTGGTTTGAGTTTGAATTTAGGGCTGCTCACGAGTGGAATCGGCTCCGTGCTGCCATGGAAACTGCAGCCTTGGGCCAGCGTGGTGTGCAGCCTTCCCCAAGGAGCAGTGCTGGCACTGTTTGGGTAAAATCACCCCAAAGCATGTGGGTGGTGCCGAGGGGAGCCTCGCTCAGCCTGGACAGGACTTGCCTGTCACAGCCAGGGTGGCACACAAAGTGCCAGCAGAGACCTGGGGGTGTCCTGTGTGGAGAAGAGCTGATGTGCAAAGCCAGCGAGAATCCAAGGGCTGGGAGGGTTTGGTGCCAGGGCTGCAGCACCTCACACACAGGGCTCAGCAGCATTGCCACGGCTCCAGCTCCTGGGAAGTGGGGATTTCCTTCTGGGAAATGGGGATCTGTGCAGGAGATTGTCCTTTTGGGAAATGGGGATCTCTGCAGGAGATTGTCCTTTCGGGAAATGGGGATCTGTGCAGGAGATTGTCCTTCTGGGAAATGGGGATCTGTGCAGGAGATTGTCCTTCTGGGAAATGGGGATCCCTATGGGAGATTATCCTTCTGGGAAATGGGGATCTGTGCAGGAGATTGTCCTTCTGGGAAATGGGGATCTGTGCAGGAGATTGTCCTTTTGGGAAATGGGGATCTGTGCAGGAGATTGTCCTTTTGGGAAATGGGGATCTCTGCAGGAGATTGTCCTTTTGGGAAATGGGGATCCCTGCAGGAGGTTGTCCTTCTGGGAAAAGGGGGTCTCCCTGCAGCAGACTGTCCTGGCTGTGCTGGGAGCAGCTGAGGGCACACTGTGTCCATGTCCTCAGCCCAGCAGGGACAGGAGCTCCTGGAGCAGAGGTGAGGAGGGCCTGGAGCATCTCCGTGCCCGGGAAAGGCTGAGGGAGCTGGGGCTGCTCAGGCTCCAGAGGAGCCCAGCTGAGATGGCCCTCAGCCCTGGGTGCCCCTGTGTGTCCCTGTGTGTCCCTGGCTGTCCCTGTGTGTCCCTGTGTGTCCCTGGCTGTCCATGGCTGTGCGCAGGGAGGCTCCGAGCAGGGCCAGGCTCTGCTCGGGGGCAGCAATGGCACAGAGGAACAGCAGGGACTGAGCCCAGGGAGCTCCCCCTGCTCAGGAGGCACAACCTCTGCCCTGGGCACTGCCCAGCCCTGAGCAGAGCCCAGAGAGGGCTGGAGTGTCCCTCCTGGGGACATTCCAGAGCCTCCAAGGTCCCTCACACTTTATATGCGTGAACATTGAGGAGAGAGGATTTTGAAGCTCCTGGGCTCGGATGCCAGAGGAGAAGACACTTCCAGGGAGAGTTTGCAAGGGTTAACCTGACTGCAAACATCTCATTCAGCCCAGCGAAGAGGAGAAGAATTACTCAGCTTTAATCTACTTTGTCTCCAGAAATATTCCATAAAAAGAGGGGGGAAAATAAATTCAGGGGGGCTTGTGGGCATCCTGAGAGCAGAAGAAGAGGTAAAATTAATCCTATCAATAATCCATGATGAATGATTCACTCAGCTCTCTTGTTCACAGTTGCATCAGTTATCTGCATTCACGGGAGATGGAATGAGCAGCGCTCACGGAATTACACACAGCCTCATCTGCATGGAAATGAGGAGCCCAGGAGGGCTCCACAGCCAGAGATTCATCCCTGCGCTCTGCCGGGGCAGGGAAGGGGCCTGGGTCACCTCCCTCCCGGCAGGGGACACCCAGAGCAAGAGAGACAGCCTGGGGAGAGGTGACAGCGCTGTCCCCAGCTGTCCCCAGCTCCCTGCGCTCAGCCTCCCCTCTCTTCTCCCAGTTTACACTGGAATTTTGTCTCTGGTGTCACTGTGTGGTCCAGCAGTGTCTCCTGCAGGGCAGAAGGACAAACACCCAACCACCCCCCCAGCCTGGGGCGATGGCAGGAGATGGATTTCTGCTTCCCAGGAAGGTCTTTTTCTTCCAGAACTTCCTTGCTGGGGCAGAGAACCAAGTGGAAGTTTTTCGTAAGAAATAGGATTTAAAAATAAAGAGTTAAAAGAAAATGATGGAAAGTTCTGTCACACTTCTGTGGACAAAAAAGAGATTGAGATGGCCCAGGACTTGCAGAACCTCTCCCAGGGGGAGCCTCATCCTTACATTTCTGGTGGATTGTTCAGTAGTTTCCAGCTCACGGACAGGAAATGTGGAATTTGCCTCAGCTCTGACTCTCCAGCTGGTGCTGATGTGGTGGCCCTTGCTCTGGATCCATCTTTGGTCCTGAGATAATAAACATCTCCAAGGCTCACTCTGAGAGGGTCTTTACTTTTAAAGTAAATTACTTTACTTGCAAAGTAATTTTGTGCTCCTCAGACGAAATCTGAACTAACCACGTCTGTGTTATGAACAGAGATAGCTCCACTGGTAACAATGAACCCAAATGCTCTCCTTGAAAGCTAAAAGTCTTAAACTGGATTTTACATTTCTGTCTGCAGGTAGTGCTATAAATACCACGTGGTGAATTGAGCCAAGTGCTCTGCAAACAGGCAGAGTTCGTACCACAGATGGCAGAGTTGGATTATTTAAAAGCTTGTCAGTTGAGGAATCTCCAGGGTGACCCTCGTCTTTCTGATCACTCTGAACTTGGCTGGGCTGAGCACCTTAGCAGGAGTTTGGGATTGTGGGTTCCTGGCAATCCAGAGCGTTCTGGATGTGAATAATGTGAAGAGAGGAGGTGGTGACAACAGAGAGACAGAATTCTGTGTAAGGACAAGCACCAACCCAGCTGGTGCTGTAAATCAGATGCAGAGCAGGATTTTCCTGCCTCACCTCTGATTTCCCTCGGAATCCAGGACTGGGATCCAGACCTGGGAAATCCCAGGAGTTCGTCCAGACTTTCCAGCCTGGCTCTGGGCACCTGCAGGTGCTGTACCCCAGGGTCAGTGCCTGCTCCAGGGGAACCTCTGAGAGAGAGGGGGACAGCTTGCATTTCACATGGAATAGAAGGAAAGTTCTTTCCCAGGGGAGTGGGAGGCTTCGTGATCCAGCAGTGGGTACAACCCTCAGAAAATCCATGTATTCAGGCTCCCTTTTGGATCCAATCCCTCTGGCGTGGGCAGAGGAGACCACGCCATGTTCAGAGGGAACACCCGAATGTGCCCTGCTGGGATGGGCTCCTCTCCCTGTCTCCTCCTGCAGGGACCCCGAGCAGGATGGAGCTGCACCTCCCAGCAAGGACAGCGAATTCCTCTGCAGAGTGTCTGTGATTCAGTCCTGATGAATCACTCAGCCACTCACTTTCTCAACCAGATCTTGGGATTTATCATTGTTAAAGCAGGGAAAAAAGGAGGAGGGGAGGAAAAGAGAAGAAAAAAAACAGCGCTTTATCTCCCTCTCTAATCCTTTCCAATTTTCCTCTTTAAAAATTTAATTACATTGTTTTAGGCATCCCATTCAGGATGAATAAACCTTTGCTAATCCTGGGGAGGAATCTGCATTCAGAGGAGGTGGGATGGAATGTGACCACAAACAGTGACAGCACTGGGGTTCAGCATGACTCAGGCTCAGAAGTGCCAGAGATGGAAGGGGCTCGGACTCTGCCTCCCCCCTGCACCAAATCCCTTCCCCTGAGCAGCTTCAGCCCTGCCCAGGGTGCTGCTGGCCCTCAGTGCACTGAGGCAGTGAAAGGAGAGCACAGAAACTCATTTCACCTCCGTTCTCCCCTCCTGCAGACTCGGGATGGGTTTGGCTCAGGGCTCCACACTCTGATGTTTTTCTCTCTGGGCCATTTTCCTCCTTCAGGAGCTGCTGCTGGAGAACAGCACCTGTTCTCTGTCCACTCTGTCCTGGAGTGCAGGTGAGGAGATGCTCTGAGCACTCAGATCTTGGTAGGAAGAACTACAATTGTTTGCTCCTTGAAGAGATATCCAGCCACACATATTTGTATATAAATTCAGCATTAAAACTAGAGGCTATACTAATGACTATCTACCACTGTTTCTGCTGTTAGTAAATACTAATAATGCCCAGAAAGCTCTGTCAGCACCATGGAGAGGAAAATGAAGGCAAACCAAAACTGTTTCAGGAACTCCTTAATGGCCGGTTTTAAACTGACCCATTTCAGCTCCACCCAGACCAGCTTCACTCACTTTGGTTTTGGTCCTTCAGCTCTGAGAAAATCCAGCCTGTGACAAGGTATTTCTTCATGGATTGCATGTGTTTCACTTTTGTTAATGTTATTCTCTCTCTGTCTTTCAGTTTCTATAGTGATGGACAAACATATGCAGCACACACGAGGCCTGGCAGCCTGGGAGGGTGTGTTTGCCTGCACTGGCTGAAAACACCACCAGTTTTTTGAGAAATCCACTGAAAAACCTTTGCCAAAACTCCTCAGATCTTTGAAAAATGAGTCCTATCAAACAAGTTGATAATGTGTTTAATATATATATTTTTAATGCATTTTGTTAGCAAGAATCATATATTGAAATTCTGTGGGTGCTCTGGTTTCTCCTGCATCCACACATGGTTGGAGACGTTCCTTATCCTGGGACAAGGACTTCAGCTATGATTAAAGGGCATGGAACAGGCAGCTCCAAACCAAATCACTTCTCTGAACCTCAGTGTTCCCTGATCTCCCTGTGAATTGTCTGATCCAGGGCAGCTCTGCTCCGAGCAATCCCAGCCTGAAGATCTCGCAGTGACTGTACAGAGACACTGGAGATGGAAACCTCAAACTGCAGCTCCAGGAGTGGAAGGGGGGCACACCTGGGGATGGAGCTGCTCAGATCCTGTGCTTATGCTCAGTCTGATATTTCAATGGGTATATTAAAAATCCAGCTGATGAGCCTGTTGTGGTGTCCTCCTCTGGCAAGCCCGAGCTTTGTTAAGGCTGTCAGGGCCAGATTTCAGCAGCCAAAACTCCAATCCTGGCAGAGGAGCTGCGCTCACACCACAAGTGAAAAAGTCTTTGCTTGGAAATGCCGCCAATTTTTTTTGTTTGTTTTGAGAAATCCACTTAAAGATCTTTGCCAAAACCCCTGATATCTTTAAAAAACGGTTCCTGTCGAGCACGTTATAGTATGACAGGCTTGCTCCACTCCCCTTGTGCCCACAAGCAAACAAACCAACCCACCGAGCCCTGAAGTTGCTCTCAAAGAGGGAGAGCAGCAGCAGCGCCAATTCGCGGGTGAGGGAGAGCCGCCCTGCCCACGGCGCTCCCAGCACGCCCGGGGAGCGCGGGGCGAGCCCGGGCTTGGTGGCTCGGGGGGGACGGCCCCAGCTTTCCCCGGGCGGGGCGGGGACGGGGCCGGGCATCCCCCGCTCTCCGTGCGGGGCGGGCCGGGGGCGGGCGCTGCCCGCGGAGCCGCGGGGCGGGAGCGCATCCCGCACCCCGAATTCGCACCCCGAATCCGCATCCCGCACCCCGCACCCCCCATCCGCATCCCGCATCTCTCATCCCGCACCCCGCATCTCTCATCCCGCACCCCGCATCCGCACCCCGCACCCCGCACCCCGCATCCGCATCCAGCACCCCGTACGCCGAATCCATATCCCTCACCCCGCACCCCGCACCCCGCATCCAGCACCCCGCACCCCGCACCCCGCATCTCTCATCCCGCACCCCGCATCCTGCACCCCGCACCCCGCATCCCGCATCCTGCACCCCGCATCCTGCACCCCGCACCCCGCATCCCGCATCCTGCACCCCGCATCCGCACCCCGCACCCCGCATCTCTCATCCGGCATCCCGCACCCCACATCCCGCACCCCGCATCTCTCATCCCGCACCCCGCACCCCACATCCCGCACCCGCACTCCGCACCTGCGGCAGGAGCGCATCCGCACCTGCGCGGGGTGCCCATCGCCGCACCTGGGCAGCGCCGGCAGCCGCCCTGCCCCGCCACGATGAGCGGCAGCGCCGGGGGAGCCGCGCCGGGCGCCGCGGGGCTCTGCCCCGGCCACGGTGAGCAGCAGGCGGCGGAGGGAGCGGGCGGACGGGGGTGCGGTGGGCATGGTGGGGAGTCTGGTGGGCATGGTGACAAACCCGCTCCGGGGGGAGCTGGCAGCTGTCCTCGCCCCGGGAGCGCCCCTCGGCAGCGCCGGGGGTGGTGCGGGTACGGGGCTCGGGATCCCCCGGTGCGGTGTGCCCGGTGTCCCCCCGGGTGCGGTGTGCCCGGTGTCCCCCCGGGTGCGGTGCCCGGTGTCCCCCGGGTGCGGTGTGCCCGGTGCGGTGTGCCCGGTGCGGTGTGCCCGGTGTCCCCCCGGGTGCGGTGTGCCCGGTGTCCCCCCGGGTGCGGTGCCCGGTGTCCCCCGGGTGCGGCGTGCCCGGTGCGGTGTGCCCGGTGTCCCCCGGTGCGGTGCCCGGTGTCCTCCCGGGTGCGGTGTTCCCGGTGTCCCCCCGGGTGCGGGGTGCCCGGTGCGGTGCCCGGTGTCCCCCCAGGGTGCGGTGTCCCCGGTGCGGTGTCCCCGGTGCGCGGCGGAGCTCCGGAGCACTCGGAGGATGGGGTGGGGTGGGGTGGGGTGAGGAGGGAAGGTCGGTGCGGGGGGGCTGCACAGGTAAAGGTGGGAGCGAGCAGCATCCGCGGCCGCAGGCTCCGCTGGGCTGTGCGGCTCCGGTGCACAGCACAGCGCTGGAATGGACAGCCCCGACCCGCAGCGGGACCGGGACTGAGGCTGGCACAGAGCAGAGCCCCTGGCACAGAGCAGAGCCCCTGGCACAGGGGAAGGCAGCGGCAGGGGAGGCTCGGCAGGCTCTGCCCGAATGGGAAACTTTGCTTAAGTGAGGATGAATGGCTGTCCCTGAAGAGTTCAGAGAACGTGTGGATTGTGGCACCTGGGGACACGGTTCAGTGGTGGCGTTGGCAGTGCTGGGGGAACAGTTGGACTCGGGGCTCTCAGAGGGGTTTTCCAGCCTTAACAATTCTGACTCTGGGATGAAGGAAGGTGTTTTCCAGCAGTGGAGCTCTGGGATTGGGGGAGCTCTGTGCTCTGCTGTGTCCCAAGGTCCAGAGGGCAAAAGCTTCAGTCACACTGGAGCTCTCCAAGCTCTGTATCCGTTCCAAGCTCGTGTCACTGAGGTTAAAGCATTTCACTGCTGCTGGAGCTTGCTCAGGCTCACTCCAGAGCGAGGGAAGTTCGCAGGAGTCCTGCTCAAGTTGAAGTGCTTTGATTCAGGTGCTGGGAGTGGAGCCAGTTTGTGGATCCAGCTCTGGGAGAGACAGAGCTGTGCCTGCAAGTGAAAAAATAGTGTCACTTCCTCAAGCCCCTGAGGCATCTTCCCTTGCTCCAAAACAAACTTCACCCTCGGAAACTTGATAGAAGGGTGAGTAATTAAAACATTACACAGCTGCAAATCTGTGCTGCTTGAGGGGGGTGAGGAAGGAGCCAAGCCTTGGTTTGCCAGCTTCAAGCTCCCAGACAGCCTGGAGTGTGCTTTGAAATGTGTGATGTCATTCTGACTTCATTTCTTCTTAAAAACCAAAATACTTTTCTTTTAATGGGAATATTGCCCTGAGTTTGCTGAAGGAGGATGATTTTTCTCTGTCCCCTGTTGCTGCAGTTGGCTGGCTTTGCTTGGCAAAGGCAGGGTAGGGGTTTTAGGAGATTACTTGGATTTTGTCTCTGAGCAGAGCGTGATGGATGGCCTGGCTGAGGTCAGTCTCTGGGGAAGGCAGCTCGGGATGTGCAGCAGTCTGTGCAGCACCACTCCTTGGGGGAAGAGCCACAGGTGTGCCCAGGATCAGGGACACAGGGACGGCAGCATTGCCACCAGGAACGGGGACTGCTGGCAGCACCTTCCTCTCCTCGGGGGAGATCTTCCCTGTGCCAGCCTGACCTTGGCGCTGTCAGCGCTGTCCAATGGCGCCGTTGGAAAACAAACATGAGTCAGGCTGGGAGTTTGCTTAAATAATGACTCCTTCTACACCAAGGTGTGTTTATCTCATTTCCTCAAGCAGCCTCTGACCGGGGCCACACAGGAATAGCTGAGTTTCCCCAGGACTTTGTAAACACTGATTTAAAAGTAAGAGTGCTCTGACTGAGCCTGTTGGCTCATTGAGGCCTTCTAGGAAGTCTCCAAATCGTACATTCAGCTCCTCTGTGCCAACTGTGCTCCTGCAAGTGCCAGCAGTGCTTCTGCTTCTCCCCCTCCTCCCCATCCTCCGGAGCCAGCTGGCATGCCTCGAGCTCTCCAAGTTTGCTCCCCTTTTCCAGGGATTCCAGGAAGGCTGAGGCAGGACAAAGAGCAAGGGACGAGTGTCAGCCAGAACAGAACGGGGCTGAGCCCTTGGGGTGACAATTTCCCGGAGCTCCTGGGAGGAGTTTCCAGGGGAGATGCAGCTGGAATTGGACAGAGGATGCAGGAGTTGGGAGTGGGGCAGAAGAGAAGGAGCTGGGAATTCCCCACGCTCCTTTGAGGACACCACAGCTCTGTCCTGCTGTCCACACTCCTCTGCTCCTGGAGAGAGCAGGAGGCTGTGCTGGGGAGGCTCAGTTGGACATCAGCAGGAATTTCTCCATGGAAAGGGAGGTCAGGCCTTGGCAGGGCTGCCCAGGGAGGTTTGGAGTGCCCATCCCTGGAGGTGGCACTCAGTGCTCTGGGCTGGGGACAAGGCGGGGATGGACACAGCTTGGACTCAATGTGCTGGGAAGGCTTTTCCACCCCAAATGATTCTGGGATTCTGTGGTTCTGTGAGTGCAATGAAATGTTGGTGTAAATCCTGAGAACTCTGTGGCTGAGCTCTGACAGTGCCAAGTCCTGGGGGTTAAAGAAAATCTTCCCTCATGGGAACACTGCTAATTAATTATCCACTTAGGGCTACCCTGTCCCATTTGCAGAAAAATACACTGAGGAGTGTCGAGTTAGAGACTGCCTGTTCTGATGTTGTCGTTCCTGTGTTTCATTCCTCAAAAAAAATTTCTAAATCTAAAAAGATGAATACACCAAATAAATGGTGCCAATGTTTCTTTGTAAGCCTGGGTGATTCCCGGAGGAAGCAGAGTGTGAAGAATCTCGTCATGGTGCAGTTTATGGGAAAGGGAGGAAAGTGCTCCATGGCTTTTGGATTTAACTCCTTGCACTTTTGTTTCCTGCTATTTCCCTGCTCTCCGTGGTGCATTTTTTGGGGGACTACTTTTATTATATTATCATTTGTCTGCGTGATGTGCCTTTGCCTCAGCTGGGTTACTTCCCCCGGGATGTGTGGGGCCGGGAGATGGGAGAGGAGCGAGCCAGGTGCTTGTTCCCTCAGCTAACACGAATCCAAACCCAGGATTTGCAAAGCAGCTGACTTTAATCTGGTCTCGTTGTGTAATTCCATTAGACTTATTTTCATTAGAACCCATAATGTAATTCGGGCCCCCCTCAGCCCTGCTGGGCGGCTGCAGGCCCAGGGTTATGGGGAGAGACACGGCCAGCAGGGCATGGGGAAAGCAAATTACTCTGCGAGAGCACAAATGGAACTTGGGCAGTTTGATGTGATTAGGGAAACAATTAGAGAGAATAGCTGGAGGTGCAGTGTGGCTCGGGAGGAGCTGCTGCTGGGTGGCAGCTGCTCTGCAGAGTCACCCCTGGGCTCAGGGTGCTGTCACCAGCCTGGGATGGGCAGGGGAGGGTGACAAGCCCTCTCTGTGGGTGCTGTTGGGTGTTTCTGCCGTGTCCTGGTGCCGCCAGGAGCGTTTGGTTATTCCCAGAAGGGTTTTACAGAGCCCTGGGTCTGGCTGGTGCAGCAGGGGCTGCAGCTGGAGCTGCTGCGTGGAGCTGAGCAGGGAGAGCAGTCTCTCGCGGGTTTGGGATGTGCATTTTCCCGAGCTGAGGCAGCAGCTCAGAGCCTCCCGTGGTGTTCCTCACCCCCAGCTCCTGCACCCTGCCCTCACCTCTTGCACTCCAGAGGCTCTCACCCCACACCTCTGTGTAGGTCAGTGAGCTTTGCACAGACTCCACACCTCCGAAAATCAGCTCTGCGCGGCCCTGTGCCAGCTGTGCCCGCGTTCCCTCTGCCTCCTGAGCCAGTCCTGCCTCCCCCCCTGAGCACCGGAGCCACCACAGCCTGCCCTGGTGGCACAGCCTGCCCTGGTGGCACAGCTCAGGGCACAGCCTGCCCTGGTGGCACAGCTCAGGGCACAGCCTGGGGCTGGTGGCACAGCTCAGGGCACAGCCTGCCCTGGTGGCACAGCCTGCCCTGGTGGCACAGCTCAGAGCACAGCCTGGGGCTGGTGGCACAGCTCAGGGCACAGCCTGCCCTGGTGGCACAGCCTGCCCTGGTGGCACAGCTCAGGGCACAGCCTGCCCTGGTGGCACAGCTCAGGGCACAGCCTGCCCTGGTGGCACAGCTCAGAGCACAGCCTGGGGCTGGTGGCACAGCTCAGGGCACAGCCTGGGGCTGGTGGCACAGCTCAGGGCACAGCCTGGGGCTGGTGGCACAGCTCAGGGCACAGCCTGGGGCTGGTGGCACAGCTCAGGGCACAGCCTGGGGCTGGTGGCACAGCTCAGAGCACAGCCTGCCCTGGTGGCACAGCTCAGGGCACAGCTCAGGGCTGGTGGCACAGCTCAGAGCACAGCTCAGGGCTGGTGGCACAGCTCAGGGCACATCCCAGGGCTGGTGGCACAGCTCAGGGCACAGCCTGGGGCTGGTGGCACAGCTCAGGGCACAGCCTGCCCTGGTGGCACAGCTCAGGGCACAGCCTGCCCTGGTGGCACAGCTCAGGGCACATCCCGGGGCTGGTGGCACGGAGCAGAGGGCCAGGGCTCTGTCCCCGCTGAGGACAGGTCCCCAGAGCCATCTGCTCACAGTTCTGCAAGGCTCGTGCTCTGCTCGGACTTGTCCCCGTTGGGTGGAGGTGGCAGAGCCCAGTCCTGCCCTTCCCGTTCCCATGGCGACAGTGGATGCTGCATTAGTGGGGTGAGCACACAGCTCCTCCCCGGGCCAGCAGCTCCCCGGTCACCTCTCCCAGCAGGAATCCTCACCTGATCCTTACCAGGCTCTGGTCTTCCCAAATAATCCCCAACACACGTCTTCCTCTCTTATTCCTGTGCTGGACTGTCTGCCTCGCTGACCTGAGATGTGCCCAGTCCTGCCTGAGAGCTTCCTTTGTGCTTCAGAGTCCTGAAATCAGTAAAATTCCACATGATCCCTTGCAGCCACTCTCAGAGCATCCATGGAAAGCTCAGAATACCCTCCCCAAATGCAGCAGGGTTAATTTGACCTCATGGTTCCGTTTATTTTGTGGTGTACCAGGGCTGATTTAACACAAGAAAGGGCTCAGTTGTCACCATTAAACCTTTCTCAGAGATCTTCCTGAGGGGACTTGAAGGATGCAGCTGAACCTCTGGATCCAGCAAAAGAGCTTTTCCATGCTCATCATCCCAGATATTGTCCTGAGGTGTCCTGGCCCTTGTGGGGCTCCTCACCTCACCCAGAGGGTGTTGGGCTGGGCCCTGGCAGAGAAATGATTGCTGAGGTGAGATCCAGGCTGGTTCCACAGGGACCAGAAAAGTTTGAGCAGAATGTCTGTGGTGATCTGGCTCTTTAGGGCTGCTTTAACATCACTGATGTCAAAGCTGCCACTGAAGCTCAGAGCTCTGTGTCACAGAACTCAAAGCTGCAGCTGATTTTAGATGAGCCAAAGCAGTGGAACGTGTTCTTCTTCATGGGCCCTCCATGGGATTGCTACAAAAACATGTTTTCCCTACCAGGAAAAACTGCCAAGCAACATTTTTATCATTCAGCAGAGAAGGGAAAAAGGAAATAAAATAGAAACCCAAACCCAGTCAACACTGTCCCCAGAAAAATAAGGGAAAGTTGCAGCAATGAATATAAATGAGGAATTAGAACATGTAGGTGTCTGATAAGGGAGGCTAAAGGAATCTGTGAAATAGTAATGAGCAGGGGGTTAAGGATGAAGGGAAAGCATCTCCCAGGAGCGTTCAGCATCCCCACAATGTGTTCAGTGAGTGCTCTGCGCGTTCCAATGGCAGAGTCAGACCGAGCCCTTCCAGAAGCACCATCTGCTGAGCTGTCACAAACCTCAGGGGAGGAAAAGCACCCCCAGGTAACCAGGGGGGCATCAATTGTCATTATTATCATGCCTTGGTCTCGATGCAGTGCCATTTGTACTCTTTCCTGAGGGCAATGTGGTGATTTCCTCCTTTTGGAAAGCGCTGTTCGAGAGAAGGCATTTCTCTGCTCGGCGCTGGAGAAGAGCAGCAGGAGCAGGAGCAAAGCTCTGCTTTGAGAGCCCCAACCTCACTGTGACACTGACTGTGACACTGAGAGGGGACCTGCCCGCCCTGCAGCTGACAGCGTTAGTTATCACGGATTTAATCTGGGTATTTTTAAAGCTGGAAAAGGTTACTCCGATCACCTCATGCACTTTCCTACCTACAACAGAAAGGCACAAACAAAAGCAAACCCATAGCTAAGGAAATGTCTTCCTGATCAATTCCAGAAATATCAGATGGAGAGTCATAAAAATAGAAAACAACCAATTGTTTTCTTTAATGATGAAAGGAGACCAAAAAAAACCCAAACCCAGTTTAAATCTTCACTTGACTGTGAGGATTTCCAAACATACAGCATCTTTGGAAGGACAGAATGACAGGAAATGATTTCTGGCAGTGGTTTGACCTCTCTTTGGCTCCTTGGGCTGAATCCAGGCTGTTCCAGGGAACTTCCCCAGTGCCGAGGCTGCTGGATGTCTCAGGAGGACGGCACACGTCTGTCCTGCCTGCCCTTAGCAAATACCCGGTGTCCTCTACTGCCAGGGAGCAGAAATAGGAGAATTGGCTGCTTCAGCTTCTTGCTGGAGCTGCAGGCAGAGCCCCGCAGCTCTCCAGGAGCGCTGGGAGCTGTGTGTCCTGCCAGGACCTGGATGTGCCTGCAGGGGCAGAGGGACGAGGCCAGAGGCTGAACGGGGCTGAATATTTGGGGCTTGGAGAGCCCTTCTTCATTGTAGGAGATTTCTAGGGAAAGCAAAGTGCTTGGTTTGGGGTTTTTGAGAAGGGCAAACACAGTGAGCGCACTGTGGGATTCTGGTCCAAGAGACTCTCTGGGTTTGCTGGTGGTGGAAAATGAAGTTCCCTTTCCTCCTCTCTGCCTTCGCGCCCTCTGCTCTCTGCAGCTCCTGGCTCTGACTCCCAGGCTCTCACACACAGGCACTTCAGACCTGCAGCTTCCAAAATCTTTCCGTGGGGGCCAGGCTGAGTGCCCCAGGCTGTTCTGCACCACAGGGGCAGCAGGAAAGTGCAGAGCAAGCATCTCCTTGCTGCTCTGAGTTTCAGAGTCTCTTGGTCAGCAGAAAATCACAGGAGCTGATAAAAACTAATTGCAAAGATGCCTTTTATGAGTGCCCGGTGTTCCACGGGCTCTGCTTGGCTGAGTTGTTTTATTGATCAGATCCCTCCTATTATAGCTCAGGGAGGAAAACAAGCAGCCCTTCTGCACTGGTGTTTGCTTTTAATAAAACACAGCGAGCGGAACTTGCACGGCGATGATTAAAACATGACCAGGGAATCGGGAATCGGAGGAAGAAGGGATTTCCTCCTGCCCATTCAGCTCAGGATTGCCCTGCTCCATGGAATACCCAAAAATGCTGAAAGGGAGGACAAACCTGGGTCCTTCACCTGTGGGTGAGGTCAGGGCAGTGTGAGCACAAATCTCTGTGAGGACGGAAGTGCCAGGGAAATTATTAGCTCGGGGAAGAAAAGCTTGGAGCAGAGGAAGGGTTTCCAGTCGCCGAGAATTCCTGCTGCATGGAATTCTGGCAGTGAGGAGGGCTGTGGGCTGTGAGCACACGGCGCTGTTTATTATTAGCAATAATGCTAATGGTGGCAGCAGATTAATCCTGGTTGGGATTAGTGCCTCTCCCCGGCTCATCCATGTTCATCTGCATCCCGAGCGCTGCCTGCCCTCCCCTGTGCCATCCCTCCCTGGCAGATGAGCTGAGGTGCTCTGGCTCTGCAGGGTTTCCCAGCCAGTTCCTTCCTTTTCCACATCCCTCCTCTTCAGCAAACATCTGATCCCTCGCTGCTCTCTGGGTGCCCAGACGTTTATTGTTCCAGCTTTTGTTTATTGGAAAACAAACAGACAAAAAAATTAGCAGCGAGAGCCCAGATCAAGGATCCAAATATAGGCAACCAAGGCGAGCCTGAAAGCTCCAGTCTTGGCACATGAAAACAGTTTTAGGCGATGAAAGCTTAACAAAACCCAGATGAAAGCAACACCAGCAGGAAAAGCACCCTGAAGGGAAATGGCTGTGGGAGTCAGCCACCAACCATGGAAATGCAGGGAGTCACTGTGTCACAGAGCTCCTGGTGACAAGTTCACATCCCCAGGTGCGGAGATGTCCAAAGTCAGGGACTGCGCGCAGAGGATTTGCTTCATCTCAGCCTTGGGTGGGGTCAGCCTTGTCCCACCCGAGTGCCCACATCTCCTGAGTAATCAGGAACATGGATGGAGAGAAAAACTCCAATCTCCCTCCTGAGACCTTCC
The DNA here is from genome assembly GCA_036785705.1 of Acanthornis magna. Lineage (NCBI taxonomy): Eukaryota > Metazoa > Chordata > Aves > Passeriformes > Acanthizidae > Acanthornis > Acanthornis magna. Next base: position 10,798,851 of record JAWUZG010000092.1, read on the forward strand.
CTGGGAGTCTGTGTTCATCCCTGAGCTGCTGGGGGAAGGGCTTGCCCAAGGAAATTCATGGAAATGGTGAGAATGAGCTGTGCTGAGGCAGGAATCGCTGACTGCATGAGGAGGGGATGGAGAAAAGGCCATGAGGACTGGGAAAAGCTGAGTGAATTGGGGTTGTTCAGCCTGGAGAAGAAATCCTGCCCTGGGAGGGTGGGCAGGCCCTGGCACAGGTGCCCAGAGAAGCTGTGGCTGCCCCTGGATCCCTGGCAGTGTCCAAGGCCAGGCTGGACAGGGCTTGGAGCAGCCTGGGACAGTGGAAGGTGTCCTTGCCATGGCAGGGGTGGCACTGGATGAGCTTTAGATCTCTCCCAGCCCAAGCCATTCCGTGATTCCATGCTCAGTTCGGAAGGTATTGCATGGAAAAGGACATGGAAGTCACGCACAGAAAACAGGGAATCGACAAAAGTTTGCTGAGGCTGGAAAAGGGCAAGCCCAGCAGCAGTGCTTGTGCAGAGGGTGCAATGTGGAAGGCAGGGAAGGAGTCCTTCCTCCCAGGGCCCTTTTGGGTTTGCTCTTCAGGAAAGCCCCGGGGGGGATCAGGGAGGAGGAATGGGCAGAGCTGGGGCAGGGTGGGCTCTGTGCCACTCCGTGGGGCTGCTCTGCAGGTCAGGAGTGGCTGCAGGAACAGGAATAAACAGACCCTGCTGGGGGCAGGAAGAGAAGTCACAGCAATAAAATGCAGCAAGGAAGATTTAGGATGGAGACGAGAAAAATCCCTGCGTGTGCTTCCCCTGGGAGAGAGCATAACGAGAATGTGGAATCTCCATCTCCGAGTGCCATCCACGGCAGCTTAAGATATGGTTGGGTCTGCTTAAACAGCTCCTCAGGGTCTCTCTCAGCCCTTCTCCTCCGTCTGATTCTTCTCTCCATGGCCTCAGAGTTTGTTTTATAGCCTGGAAAGAAATACAGAGCTGAAACAACTGCATGACAGACCTAGCAGATTTTCTTGGTAGTGAGTCGGTTTTTTAAGTGACAAATGGAAACTTCCTGTGGGAAAAGTCTGATTTCAGTGTAATGTGATTTTCTGTGAAAAAGCCAAAGAAAAGCTGTTTGCTGCATCTGCTGACTTGGTGTTGTTCTGAGGTTTTATTGGATCTGCAGAGTTGGTGCTGACAAAAGATTTCGGTGCTGTTTTCTCTTCGGATGTTCTTCCTTCAGATCGAAAGCCTGGTTAAATACAATAAACCAAAGGTGCAGATAACAGGGCAGCAGGTTGGGGTTTCCTGTTTCCCTGTTGGGAGCTGCTCCTCGCTGGTTGCCGCGCTGGGGCTGACAGGGCTGACGTTGGCACAGCTTCTCCTTCCCCTTCCCGAGTGCATCCAGGATGAAAATCCCAATCTCTCCTGGTTTCCCAGCAGCTTCCCCTCCCTGGGAGCCCAGGGATGTGGAGAAACAAGGTCAGGCTTGGCATGTGACAGAGTTAACCTGCAGGGAGCCAGGAAGGATGGGGAGAGACTTTTACTGGAGCCTGGAGTGGCAGGACACTGGGAATGGCTTCAAACTGCCAGAGGGCAGGGTTAGATGGGATACTGGGAGAAAATTCCTCCCTGGGAGGGTGGGCAGGCCCTGGCACAGGTGTCCAGAGCAGCTGTGGCTGTCCCTGGATCCCTGGCAGTGTCCAAGGCCAGGTTTGGGGCTTGGAGCAGCCTGGGACAGTGGGAGGTGTCCCTACCATGGCAGGGGTGGCATAGATGAGTTTAAGGTCCTTCCAACCCAAACCATTCCATGATTCTGTGATTTGTGCTGCTCCTTTTCTCAGTGGGCTGCGGCAAGGCCGTTCCTCACCCTGTGCTGAGCTGGCCCCAGTCCCTGGGCACTGGGAGCCACTGGGGGAACTGGGGCTGCACTGGTGCAGAGCTGGGGAGCAGAGCCTGGACGCTCTCCCTCCTCCAAAACAAACGCCATGATCAATTATTTTGCTCTCTGTCTCCCTTGGAGATGGGTTTATTTTTCATGCTCACCCTCAGTGCCTAGGAAGGGTTTTTATGAGAGCACATCTCCATTTCTATCATTAGCAGCACACGTGCAGAGTCAGGCTCTGGGAGTCACCAGTCACTCACTGCTCATTGTGATGTCTCCACACTTTTCCCTCCTCCCTCACTCCCAAAGCAATTCACAGGAAATTCAGCTGCTGCCTGAATGGACACATTTCCAGCAATCTGCTTTAATTCTTTATTTACTGTAAAAGAAGCAGGGCAAAAACTGCAACGTCAGTTCCTCTTCCGAGGCTGGATTCGCTCCCTCCTCACAGCTCAGCCTCTCTCTCCCCTGCCCTTTCCCCAACCCCATCCCGATTTCCGATGAGCTGTGATGAAAAGCAGGATGGGGAGGGGGGCGAACATCTGATTGCTGCCTGTGAATTCCTGGAGGGAGCACATTTCCAGGGAATTGGTGTGACCAGAGCTGAGCTGTTCTGGAGCTGAGTGTCCCTCCCTGCGCTGGACACTGCCTTGTGCTCAGGAGCTCAAACTTTGCTTCTGCATCATCCCCAGCAGGGCCTGAGGGCATTCCCTGCTGCTCAGAGGGAAAATTCAGTGTCTGCTGCTTTAATAAGGAAGGGATGGGAAATGGTGGAGCTGCCAAGGGTCAGAGGGAGCAGGATGGAGAAGGTGAAGGGAACTTCTGTCCAACCTGCGCCTCCCTCCTCAAACCGAGCCTGGAACGACTGCTCCAGGAATAAAACCCTCTCTGCTGTGAGCACAGACATCCAGGGGACCTCACAGATCCCACTGGCAGCTCCTGATGCTCTGCACAGCCCAAAAAACCCTCCCCAGGCCTGAGGGAGAGCCCGGCCCTGCTTTGGGAAAACAAAGGGCTGGGGAGGAAGAGATCTGTGCTGCTGGAAAGCTTTGGGGCAGCTCTGGGTAAATGAGAGGCTCGGAGGCTCTCCCAGGAATTCAGCCTGCCCTGCTCCACTCCACCGGAGCAGGAGGAGGGGAGGAGGAGAACAGGCAGAGGAGGAGGAGGAGGAGGAGAAGGAGGAGGAGAAAGAAGAGGAGAATGAGGAAGAGGAGGAGGAGAAGGAAGAGGAGGAGGAGGAAAAGGAAAAAGAAGAGGAGGAGGAAAAGGAAAAGGAAGAGGAGGAGGAGGAAAAGGAAGAGGAAGAGGAGGAGGAGGAAAAGGAAAAAGAAGGAGGAGAAGGAAGAGGAAAAGGAGGAGGAAAACGAGGAGGAGGAAGAGGAGAAGGAAAAAGGAGAAGGAAGAGGAAAAGGAGGAAAATGAGAAGAGAAGGAGGACGAAAAAGAAGGAAGAGGAGGAGAAGGAAAAGAAAGGAGGAAAAGGAGGAGGAAGAGGAGGAGGAGGAGAAGGAAAAAGAAGGAGGAGAAGGAAGAGGAGGAAGAGGAGGAAGAGAAGGAGAAGGAGGAGGAGAAGGGCTGCAGCAGATGGTGCAGAAATGAGACTGGTTTGCGGTGGTCAGTTCGAGTGATGCCGTCCCATCTGGGATCTGCCAGGTCAAGGGAAGGATGGATGCAGGCCAAGGTCCCAAATCCCCGTGGGACACACACACATCTAGAAGGTCGTGAGTTCTCAGTCCATGTCTCGATCCTGGTGAAAAGTCTCACCCACCACAGGCTGCTCTGCTGATGCAGTGACCTTGAGGAGCCCTAAGTTGTAACAAACCCTACAAAAATGCTTTGGTACATCAGTTGGGATATTCAGAAGCATCTCGGGGAGGTCAGGTGTGCAGGCAGGGTTATTACCGAGGATCCAATCATTATAAATCCCCATTTAACCGTGAACTGCAGACTGGGACCTTGCCTGGCCCTTCCCAGCCTCTGCTGTAAACCATGTGCTCAACAGCCTTTTTAAAATGATTATTTATCCTTTATCACCGTTGTTTTAAGGTTTGTTGTGTCTGGAGGAGCTTGCAGAGGCAGCTGAGGATGGTGGGGTTGTTCCAAGGCAGGCAGCAGCTCCTCTTGAGATAAAAATCAATAAATTTGCCCTCCAAGATCTGAGCTGCCATTAATTCCTAAGCGATTTACAGAGAGGATGTGGCCACTGTGAGCTGGATTTTACATGTCGGTAGAAATTATATTTAATTAGAGTGAAGGAAATAGAATTAATTAATAGAATTAATGCAGTGGGAGAATCAACTCTATAGTTAAGGTGGGTGGTTTCTTTCCTCAAAGGAATAATTTCTTGAAAAGGCAAGTTAGGACCCACGAAAAAGTGCAGCATTGCTGGAGTCAGGGGATTTTAGGGTAAAATAAAGTCTGAGGGATGATAAATGTGGATGGAGGGATCTTAGTGGACTGGGGAGAGGACAGAGGGGAGGGGAGAGTTCAGGGAAGCCTAAATCAGACTTCCCTTGGATCCATCTGAGAAAAAAGCAGCTCTCATCCTGAAGAGTTTTCCCAAGAATGAAAAATAGGAATGAAAAAAAGAAAAAAAAAATACCAAAATGACAAGTTATGAGTTGTGAGTGACTGTGAAGGCTCCCTTGGCTTGGGAAGCCCCAGATCATTTTGGGGCCTGATTTCTCCGAGCCCTGGGAAACACATCCAGGTGAAAGAAATGTCTCTCCAGCAGCTTTTGCTTGAGAGCAAAATCTGTTTTTGTCTCAGGAGCAGTGACATTCCTCTCCTCCTGTCCAGGCTCTCTTGTTCCCTTCAAAGCTGCAGCTTTGTGTGGAAGGAGTCTGGCAGCCACACCTGGAAGTTGTTTTCCAGCAAGAACATTTCCTTTTGGCTAATTTAGGACTTTGCAACTTCTCAGGACGAGTTTTTCATTTGCTTCATGATGGACTGTGTAAATATGAATAGAAGGCAGTTGTTTCACGAGCAGGGAAGAAAATAAGACATAAAAAAAAAGCTCCTTTGGCAAACACCCACGTGGAAGTTTTTAAAAGCTGCCTCAAACTGCATCTGTAGGCTGCAGCTACTCCTCCACCCCTGTGTGTCCCTGTCCTCCGTGAGGGGAGTGCAAACAAACAGGAAATCACCATTTTTAAAGCCCTTTTTGGGGTTTTTATAAACAGCTCCGCAGTTTGCAGCGATGCTGTGCGGTCCCCGTGCATCGCTGTCCTCCAGGTGTGAGCAAGGAGGGAATTACAGATGTGCTGGGCAAGGTGTCAGTTCCCTCTGCATCTTTTTTTATTGAAAATTCGCTGTATTTTGTTTTCCTGTGGCACGATTTGGAGTCTCTGCACTCGTTCAGAGCTGGGCACACTCAGGCCCAGCTGATGCACATTCAGGGTTTGGCACAAGTACTGAGAGCAGGACAAACAGGAGCTTCAGCAGGTGAAAGTAAAGGAATTTTGGTGAAAAAAATTCCATATTTTGTTTTCCTGTGGCACAATTTGGAGTCTCTGCAGTTATTCAGAGCTGGGCACACTCAGGCCCAGCTGATGTGTATTCAGGGTTTGGCACAAGCACAAAGAGGAGCTTCAGCAGGTGAAAGTAAAGGAATTGTGGTGAAAAAAATTCCATATTTTGCTTTCCTGTGGCACCATTTGGAGTCTCTGCAGTTATTCAGAGCTGGGCACACTCAGGCCCAGCTGATGCACATTCAGGGTTTGGCACAAGTACTGAGCCCAGGACAAACAGGAGCTTCAGCAGGTGAAAGTAAAGGAATTTTGGTGAAAAATGCCCCAAAGTAGCTTGTGCATTAAGAGGATTTCCAACCCCCCTGGCCAGCAGAAGCTTTTGCCCTGCCTCAGACTCCTGCCCCAAACCAATCCATGAAGGACAATGTTTTATATCATATTTCTCAGAAAAATTGCAGGTGTTTCTTAAGCTGCTTTATCTGGTTATGACCAAAGCTTTTTTCTTGTTTAAAACCACAGAATTTCAAAATAGAGACCTTGATGGGTGCTTCTTGTTCCCCTTCCAGTCCCACAGACCTTCCCATCCATAAATCCCTGTGTGCTGCAGCCTCCAAACGAATTTAGCACAGGAGGAACACCCCACGAGCCCAGGTGAGCTCAGGAATAAGGAATACCTCCCCCCTGAGAACTCTGCAGATGACTGAGCACTGATCTTTATCCTGGAGATTTTCAGATGTAGATTAATTTTAGATGAAGAAACATGAATCATAAACTTTGCTGGCAACATTCAGATTCTTTTCTGTGCTTGCTTGTGGACCACTCACGGCAATTTTTTGGTTGCTGATGCTGTGGCTGTTTTTGTTGAGTTCCGAGGGATATAAAAGTCACACTCTGTTGGTTCCTTTGTCCAGATGAATTTTCTTAGGGTCTAAACCAGGTTTTCATCGCTAATCCTTGCCACTGTAAATTTAGAACTAATGATTAACTAATGCACAGTATTCAGTTAAAAATCTGCTCTTCCCATGGGATTTCTTAGCAGTTTATTTATTTGCTGGAATATTCACCGTGGTGGCTGTAAGGGGTGGAAAGTCAGAGATTCTTCGTGCATGGAAAAAAAAAAAAAAAAGGAAAGTTTTATTTGTTATCATGAGCAATATGAGAACTGCAAAATGCTTTCAGGGTGATTTTTAGAAGTTTATTTTTGAAAATTCCAGAAGGAAATGGAGTGGGGCAGTCGGCCCTGCTGGAGTGGGGAGGGACTGAGCTTTGGGAAGCGGTGGCCAAGGGGAGCTGGGGTTTGAAGGATCCTGGCAGAAGGAGCTGCAGAGAGGCTGAGGATGAGCTGAACCTCCTGCAGGAGAGTCTGGAAAGCTGTGAGCCTTCATCCTGAGCAGGAGAGCGGCTGGGAGGCACTCAGGGATGGTGAGACAGAGAGACTGTGTCCCAAAGGTGTGTGGATGGGGTGAAACACTTGGATGGTGTTGGTTCAGTGCCTCAAGCTTTGTGCTGGGAGCTGCCCAGGCCTGCAGGGAGCACAGGATGCTCAGAGCTTCCCTCTGCTGTGGTTCCAGCTCCAAGGACTCTGCTGAGCTGCAGATTTTGGGCTCAGCATCCCATCCACCCCTCAGTCGGAAAATCCCAGAATCCCAAATCCCTGAAGCTGGAAAAGCTTCCGTCTGCTGTGGTTCCAGCTCCAAGGACTCTGCTGAGCTGGAGGATTTCGGTGAATTTCGGTTTTCAGGCTGTGGCTGTTGTGTTTGCTCAGCATCCCATCCATCCCTCAGTCAGAAAATCCCAGAATCCCAAATCCCTGAGGCTGGAAAAGTTTCCCTCTGCTGTGGTTCCACCTCCAAGGACTCAGCTGAGCTGCAGATTTTGGGCTCAGCATCCCATCCATCCCTCCCTGTCAGAGAACCCCAGAATCCCAAATCCCTGAGGCTGGAAAAGCCCTCCCAGCCCATGGAGTCCAAGCTGTGCCTGATCCCCACCCAGAGCACTGAGTGCCACCTCCAGGTGACACCTCCAGGGACGGGCACTCCAAACCTCCCTGGGCAGCCCCTGCCGGTGTTTAACCTCCTTTTTCCATGGAGAAATTCCATGGAAAGCTGGAATATTTCCTGCTGCTGTCCAGGTGTGACACCCTCACAGCTAACAAAGGCACTGGGGACTGCTCCGAGCTCTGCAAACAGCGCCAGAGGAGAGCGGATTTTATTTATTTAGTGCAATAAAGCAGCGGCAGTGGGTTAATCAAACACTCATTAACACAGGTCAGGCTATAATTAGAGAGCCTGGTGCAGTTGGCCACTTGTCCCTGGATGCCAGCAGTGAGACATGGAGCACCAGGATCAGCAGGGATTAGTTTGGGAAGGGAAGTGCTCTCAGCTCGGGGAGAGCTGCTGGGATCTCTGTGCCTCCCTCCATCCCTGCAATTAAGGGAGCACAGCCTCTCAAGTGGCACTCGCTGCTCTGAGCTCTGCGAAATCCTCAACAAAAGCTCCAAACAGCTCCCCCGAGTAATTAAATCTCATCTGAAAGCGCTTGGATCCTCAGGGGGTACAGAGGAGTTCTTTTCTCTCCTGTTACCGGAGGGGGAAAGGAAAGTTCTGCCCCTCGAGCACAGGTTTATATTTCACACGGGTGTTTTTTTCCTTCTTCGTGCTATTTTAAGGATCAAATCTCCACAATTCCATTGTGCAAACATCAGAAGTTTCTCCTGAGACAGGCGGTGAGGTTCTGGCAGCTCACGTGTGCAAGGAAAGCAAACAGAGCTCAGGTTTTTTTTTTGCTCAGTTTTGCTCAGTGTGTTTTTGGGGTTTGTTTGTGTGGATTTGGTTTGTGTGGTTTTGGGATTTGTTTGTGTGTTTTGGAGTTTGTTTGTGTGGTTTTGGGTTTGTTTCTGTGTTTTTGGAGTCTGTGTGTTTTTGGGGTTTGTTCGTGTGTTTTGGGGTTTGTTTGTGTGGTTTTGGGTTTGTTCATGTGTTTTGGGGTTTGTTTGTGTGTTTTTGGAGTCTGTGTGTTTCTGGGGTTCGTTTGTGTGTTTTGGGGTTTGTTTGTGTGGTTTTGGGTTTGTTTGTGTGTTTTGGGTTTGTTTGTGTGGTTTTGGAGTTTGTTTGTGTGTTTTGGGGTTTGTTTGTGTGGTTTTGGGTTTGTTTGTGTGTTTTGGGGTTTGTTTGTGTGGTTTTGGAGTCTGTGTGTTTCTGGGGTTTGTTCATGTGTTTTGGGATTTATTTGTGTGTTTTGGGGCTGTCTGTGCATTTGTGCTCGTGCCAGCTCTGCCGGTGCTCAGGTGGGAGCAGATCCGAGGGCAGGAGGGTGAGGTCTGTTCCTGGAGCCCTTCCCACCACGGCTTAGAAATTTCCAAGCCTCTCTGAGACGTTCTCTGCCGCAAAGTTTTCACGCAGGTGCACCCCAACAACACAGAATTTGTTCAGGCAACAGCAAGGAGGAATCTTTAACGCTGGAGATCTAAAGCAGAGCTGAAATCACAGATGGTGTAACTCAGCACAACCTGACTGATTCCTTAGTCAGAGTTCCCCAGCAGTAATTAGTGCAAAGAAAGTCACCCAGGCCAGGAGCTCCTGCTGCTCCTGCTGAAGTCCAGGGCCTGCAGAGCCATAAACTCGCTCTGGCACTGCGCTTCAAAGCAGGAGCTGATTTCCTGCTCCCAGCTTATGGCAGCCATAAAAACACACCAGAGGTGTTTGATTCCTGCACAGCAGAGCTGGAGCTGTGCCTGCCCTCCAGATGGGGAGTGGGACAAGTCCACACACACAAATTTACCTGTGTAGGAAACGGGGCAGGACTGAAGGTATTGGGGAAGACAATTGTGCTCGAGCCCTTCCCGGTGTGCTGTGGATAAATCCTCTCGGCAGTGAGGAATTTTCCTGGCTCACTCATCTGCTTTTCCCCTGCCCAGGGGTTGGCAGGGAGGACAGGGACCCAAAAGGGGACAGAAATGGGTGACAAAGGCTCGTTTGTGCAGCTGGAAAAGCGAGGAACTCGTGTATGGAAACGTGGTCATGTGGAGAGGCTCCGGGCAGTCCCTGGGATGGTCAGCACTGCCCAGGGGGTGGGGTGGCTTCTGTCACTGGGAATGTCCCTGTCCCTCCCAAGGTGGCCACTGCTGGCACATGCTCCTCAGCCCTGTGTCTCTGGGGTGAGGGAATGGGAACGTGGGGTGTCCATGGGAGTGTGGGGTGTCCATGGGAACGTGGGGTGTCCATGGGAACACGGGATGTCCATGGGAATGTGGAATATCCATGGGAATGTGGGATGTTCATGGGAACGTGGGGTGTCCATGGGAATGTGGGGTGTCCACAGGAACACGGGATGTCCATGGGAATGTTGATGTCCATGGGAACGTGGGGTGGTCATGGGAATGCGGGGTGTCCGTGGGAATGTGGAATATCCATGGGAATGTGGGGTGTCCATGGGAACATGGGATGTCCATTGGAATGTGGGATGTTTATGGGGATGTGGGATGTCCACGGGAACATGGGGTATCCGTGGGAATGTTGATATCCATGGGAACGTGGGATGTCCATGGGAACGTGGGATTCCAATGGGAATGTGGGATGTCCATGAGAACATGGGATATCCATGGGAACACGGGATGTCCATGGGAACGTGGGGTGTCCACGGGAATGTCGATGTCCATGGGAATATGTGATATCCACAGGAACACAGGATGTCCATGGGAATGTGCCTCTTCCAAGGATCATTCCCTTTCCTTTGGAGCGGGGCAGCTTTTCAAACAAGGCCCTGGAGCATTAGCCTCAGTGCAAGTGAGGGTCCCGGGTGTGGGATGGGGCTGAGCATCCCAAAGCCCCTGCAGCGAGCTGGGAGTGAGCAGCAGCAGCACCCCCATGGAGAGCTGAGGGATTCCCACATTTTCCAGCACCTCTAGTCTGCGTGGCTGTGTAAACAAACGATTGATTTGACACGGAAAGCACAGCTCGTGCCTTTCTGGGGCAGCAGTTCCCTCACCCCGGTGCTTGTGTGAGGAGAAGAAAAGCTGGAAAGTGTTTTTAGGCAGGAAAAAAGCAACTTTTGAGGAAGTTTTATGGTGTGTGAGCGAGGAGGGAGCACAGCAGCCCTGCACGGCTCAAACACAGCTGGGGACAAGGGACTCACCAGCCCTCTTGCCCTGGGCTGTTAATTGCCATCTCTCACTGTGTTTTGGTCTCCTAAGAGCGCCAGGCTCTCCCGTGGGCTGTCCCCTGGGCTGAGGTTTGGGGGTGCAGCTGAAGGTGATGATCCCAAAGCTGCAGTGACGGCTGAAGGTGAGAGCTCCGAGTGCCCTGGCACAGCTGAGAGCCCTCAGCTTCCACAGCTGCTCCTCTCCCCTCCCACAAACACAGCGAAGAGCTGCTCAGACGGCTCTGCTCTGGAGCAAAGTCACCCCTGAGCAGCCCCGGGAGCTCTGCTGCTCTAAATGTTTGATCCAGGGGAGCTCTGCTGCTGTAATTATTTGATCCAGGTAGGCACAGCCACCTCCATGTGCCCTTTCCCGGGGAGAGCCCTTGGGCTGTGCTGTGTTGGGACTATTTTGGTACTCAGGGATGGAATTCAAGCTGTGGCTCAGTGCAGAACAGCCTGGCTGAGGCTGAGGGGCACGGAGGGCACAGAGGAGCTGTGAAGGGCAGGCTGGCACCGAGAAAAGCCTCACAAGGTGTGGCTGCCACTGTCACCCCATGCCACCCATGAGTGTGGCATCCCTTGGGAGCAGCAGCCCTAAGTTCAGTGCTTTGGGTGGTCAAGCCAGAGACCTTTCCTTCTGAAAAATAACCCTCCAGTGACATTTCTTCTGTGTTTTCTATTTCAAGCTGGACTCCATTTTATTTCTCGGGTCGTGTGTCACGTCTCTCTTTTAATTTTTCTCTGTTTAAGCAAAGTGAACGTGCTGGGATGATGCTGGATTAAAATCAGCCCAGCAATCTGTCTCTGCTGACAGCTGAGGGACTCCTTATCAGCTCTGTCCTTCATGGGGAGAGCAGACAGCACTGACAGGGGAGCCAAGAGGGGCTGTGGGTGCCTTTGCCAGAAATGGGTGGAAATAAAGCCATTTTATCTGGGAGTGAACGAGATGAATCACTTTGATATTTCCTATTCCTCAAGTGTTGTCATGGGCAGGATATTCTCCTACAGCCATTGGAGGGTTTTGGACTGCTCTGCAGCGATGAGCAAGAAATGATCTTTGGATTGAGGTGACTGTCACTTCAAAAATATCAGTTTAATGTGGGCTGGGGAGATCTGGTCCAGTTAACCTCTGCTAACAACTTCTTTTTCTCTGATAACCATGGAGCTGTGAGGAAAATCACAACCCCAAATGTGAAATGTGGAGAGAATCGAGCAACAGCTTTTTTTTAAATTCAATCCCAGCCTCAATTTGGCAGAGAAAGCGAGGAGCCTCTTGAAATCACAGGGTTCGATGGTGGTGGCAGTGTGTATTTCTGTCCGAGTGGTTCTGCTGGCCCCGGGCAGGAATCACACACTGCACGGGAGCTGAATTCCCTGCACTTCTGAGAGCTCCTGCCTGAGGTGTGGAGGACAGCAGCTTCCAGGGGGAGGCTAAACAGCCTTTCTAAACATGTGGGACATCTTTGGCCCCATTTTACCCCATAAAAACCTGTGTCTGCCAGAAAACGACACTGAAATCAGAGTCACCATCACTGCACATCACACTGTGCTCTAGAAAGCTGGCAAGGCATTATTATAAAGGGGATTTTGCACCTTACGCTTAGAAAGGGAAGAACAAAGTCTCTCAGTGATAAATCCAATCCTTCACCAAGAGCATGAGACACCCAGAAACTGAATTTAGTTTCTTTTTACAAGCCCCTCCCTGCTCTGGGGTGCAGCAGAGCGTGTCACAAATGGGTGATTTAGAGCTCTTGGAGTTGTCTCCAAAGGTATTGGCAGAAGGGGTTTTAATAGGATGTTGTAAAAGTGCAGCTAAAGGAAGTTCGATGGCACTCTGTTCCTTACTACAGGGAGGGAAAATGCAAGGGAAAATAAAGTTAAAATTGATCTAGAATGATTAACAAATGATTTACACAGTGACCAGAGACCCAAAAGGGTAAGGGAGACCTCCTCAATGAGTTATGAGGTTCAGAGTGGACCCTTTGCTTTCTGAACTCCTGACGGACAAGGTTTGTGTCTAATGGGATTAATTACATGGATTTCATCAGCGTTAATTCAGCAGCTGAGGGTCTGTGGTGAATGAGAGTCTCTCAGCCTCGGCTAAGGAAGAATCTCTTAGTCTCAGCTGAGGAATCTTGTTGTATTTAAGGAAAAACGGTGTTTGGCTCGCAGTCAAACTGCACACAATGGGAAAGGTGTGTGAGATTCCTTACTCGCTTTGTTCCCTGGTAAATGACTCTTGGAAAAGCTGTCTCCTGCTGTTCCTGTGTTAATTGTGGGATCGGAGCTCAGGCTCTGTGCCTCCATGCTCTGCCATGTGCTCACACATCACTAATCCCTTTTGATTCCTGGAGGAATCCTTGCCTCCAGAGCCTGTTCCTGGTTTGGTTAAGGGCTCCAACCCATCCCTCCCAGAGCAGAAGGGACAGTGTGGATGTGTCCCTAGGGAAAATGGATTTTTCAGTGCACCTGAGCCGTGTTTCTCATTGCGGTGTCACGAGCGGCGGAGCAGCTCCAGAGCTCAGCGCTGCAGGACATGGGGGTGGCAGTTTGTCACTGTGACTCAGCCCCTGGGCTGTCATCAGCTCAGCTCTGACAGAGAGGAGCTTGATGGGCTGAGTGGGATGGAGATACACGGGATGGAGAAGGCGCGGTGTCCCTGGGAACTGGCGCTGGCAGGGAGGGCGGTGTGGCACTTGGGGACATTGCCATCCCCGCTGGGCACAGCAGGTGAGTGTGTGCTGCCTCCAGACAGAGCCACCTGTGGACCCCAGCCACTCCTGATGGCTCTGAAAGCTTTGTGAAAGCCTCAGTGGGGTAAATACATCCATTGACCCACCTCGGGTTTCCCATTTACCAACCTCCTCCTTGGGTTTCCCATTTACCAACCTCCTCCTTGGGTTTCCCATTTACACACCTCCTCCTTGGGTTTCCCATTTACACACCTCCTCCTTGGGTTTTCCCATTTACACACCTCCTCCTTGGGTTTTCCCATTTACACACCTCCTTGGGTTTTCCATTTACACACCTCCTCCTTGGGTTTTCCCATTTACACACCTCCTTGGGTTTTCCATTTACACACCTCCTCCTTGGGTTTTCCCATTTACACACCTCCTCCTTGGGTTTTCCCATTTACACACCTCCTTGGGTTTTCCATTTACACACCTCCTCCTTGGGTTTCCCATTGACACACCTCCTCCTTGGGTTTTCCATTGACACACCTCCTTGGGTTTTCCATTTACACACCTCCTCCTTGGGTTTTCCCATTTACACACCTCCTCCTTGGGTTTTCCCATTTACACACCTCCTCCTTGGGTTTCCCATTGACACACCTCCTCCTTGGGTTTTCCATTGACACACCTCCTTGGGTTTTCCATTGACACACCTCCTTGGGTTTTCCATTGACCCTCCTCCTTGGGTTTCCCATTTACACACCTCCTTGGGTTTTCCATTGACACACCTCCTCCTTGGGTTTCCCATTTACACACCTCCTCCTTGGGTTTCCCATTTACACACCTCCTCCTTGGGTTTCCCATTTACACACCTCCTCCTTGGGTTTTCCATTGACCCACCTCCTCCTTGGGTTTCCCATTTACACACCTCCTCCTTGGGTTTTCCATTTACACACCTCCTCCTTGGGTTTTCCATTTACACACCTCCTTGGGTTTTCCATTTACACACCTCCTTGGGTTTTCCATTGACCCTCCTCCTTGGGTTTCCCATTGACACACCTCCTCCTTGGGTTTTCCATTGACACACCTCCTTGGGTTTCCCATTTACACACCTCCTTGGGTTTTCCATTGACACACCTCCTCCTTGGGTTTTCCATTGACCCTCCTCCTTGGGTTTTCCATTTACACACCTCCTCCTTGGGTTTCCCATTTACACACCTCCTTGGGTTTTCCATTTACACACCTCCTCCTTGGGTTTCCCATTTCCCGTGGGGCTGAGGAGGAGCAGGGCCAGAGGCAGGACAGTGTCAGCCAAGGTGATTTGTGGTGCCAGGTGAGGGAGGAAGCTGAGCTCATCTTGGCAGCTGATCATTCCTGAATTCCCCAGCCCCACCACCGCAGCCTTTCCATGCTGGGTCCAGGATCGCCTTTGTCTGTTGGGGATTTTGTCTATTTGTGGAGAATTTTTTCTGTTTTAGAAATATTTTCTGTTTTAGAAATGGTTTTTAGGGTTTGTTTTTGGGGTCTTTTTTTACTCTTACATAGAAACTTCCAGTTATTGTGGAAGTCTCCACGACAGGAAAATGGTACAGATATTGTGTAACCTCAGTGTACATCAAAATACATTTTTTTCCCCAGAAAAATAAAGCAAGAAAGAGTCACCCATAGTTGGAATTTTGACATACAAAATCACTGAAAAGTTTTTCCTCGGTTTTGCAGGAGAAATCAGAATACATTTTATGTTGATATCTCAAAGAGTGAGAGCGTGGCAGGTATTTTGTTTTGTGGAAGAACTCCCAAGCAGGAGCACAGGAGAGTGGGTTTTTCCTCTAAATTCAAGTTGGAGGTCAGGTCTTAGGGACACTGAGGTCAATCTCCAGACCTCTCACCTTTACACTTGCAAAACTCAGCAGCAGTTTTGAGTCACCAAATTCCAGAGCACCCAAAGAATCATTGTTGCTCTGATTTTCTGATATTCGTGGAGGTTCGCGGAAACTCACGGGGAAGTCAGGCAGGCAGCAGCAAGATGGCAAAAAGAGGAACTTTATTTACAAAAACTTCTTTATATATTCATTAATAATCTAATAATTATTGGTTGATAGTTTTTCCACCCCCTGTAATGATTGGTTACAACGCTAGAGTATCCAGTACCAAAACAAAGAGATTAGAAAGCACAAGAATGCAACTTATCTCTATTCTCCATGAGAAAGAAGAGAAAGATTTTAAAACAAATCACCAGCTGAAGGTTAAAGCTGCAAACAGGGGCCAAGCTCTGCTATTCCCACCCCTGATAAAAATATCCTTTTGACTCCAGCAAATTCTGCTTGCAGAATTCCATCTCGTCTCATGAATTAGTCCTCGTGGCAATCGCTGAGCCAGGTCTGGAGAGCTGGGGCTCACCTGCATTGCAAACCTGCAATGGTGGTGTCTGGGACGGCTCAGGCACTTTTATCCAACCTTCCTTCGAAGCCAGGCAGCCACGATGGCATTATTTGTGTCTGGGCTGGCACGAGCAGAGCCTGGTGGTGGCTTTGTCCCTGCACAAGGGGCAATCAACAGCCTCGAGTGCTCCCAAACTGAGCCTGTTTTTTCCACTGCATTAACAGCAGCGAGTGCACAAGCACATTATTAAGAGGGTGCATTCATTTCTTTGGAGTCAGGATGGAATTTTGATCGAGTTAAAAACCCCATTAATATTTACATCACTTAGTGGTGCTCGAAGTGAGTACATTTATTTTAACTCAAGCTGCAAAGCATTTAGTTCTTTGTAATTACAGCACTGTTATTAAGTATTCATAAGGCTGCACAATAGAGTGTCACAGGAAACCTGGTTTAATTTAGTGGTAAGTCAATGTTTTAGTTTCGTGTAAAAACAGAAACTAATTTACCAAGCCTTCTTGCTTGTGTTTTCCCACCTGGGCTTTGCAAACTTTCTTCAGCTTGGCTCTGTTTAAACGACTTTTTGTGGCTTTGAAAGTTGGGAAGTTCGTGGGGAAGTCCTGCAGGTGTGCAGGTGATTGGAATGGGCGCAACCAGGCTGGGGAGAGCTGCAAAGCTCTGATGGAAAAAGACCTGGAAGTGCTGGGCTGGAGCAGCTAAACATGAGCTGGAGAGAGCCCAGGTGGCCAAAAAACCGAGGGCACCTGGCTTGGATCCCCCGTGGGTGTCCTCTCTGGGTAAATGTGCATTTCTGGGAGATCTGGTACTAATCCCTGCGTTTCTGACTCTCTCCTCTGCAGGATGAGCTCTCTTCTATGGCCATTGAGCTCCCAGCTGCCTGTGCCTGCTGCCTGGGATGGAAGAACTTGATGTGAATGTGAGGTAGGAGGAAAGGCTCGGCTCCTGCAGCCCTGGGCTGGGCTGGGACAGTGACCCCACAGTGTCTGGGGGGGACAGGTTCTGTTTGCTCTGCTCGTGCAGCAGGGCCCGGTTTGGGTTCCTGGAGCTTCTCCGGGGACGTGGCTTCGCCCTGGCGTTTGGATGAGTGTCAGACGTGGCGCAGACGAGTCAAGGATTTCTTCACGGTAGAAAATGTTATGAATTTTGCAAAGGCTGCAGCGTGATGTTAGAGAGACATTCCTGGAAATTTTTGACAGTTCAGTTTGGAGCTTGCATTCATCACAGCCCGAGGGAGGTGGCAGACCTCATTTTCTCTAATTCCAGAGTAGAAAAATAAATGACCCATCGAGTATTTCCTATTTATATTTTATTGGATTTTTTAATTTCATGTGACTCGGTGATTGTTATTGGGCACATTTATTACAGGCAGTAGGTTAATGAGATCCTGTCAAGTGGTTTGAAATGAAAACCTCAGATTGGTCAGAGCAATCCAGAGAGGCCAAACTCTGCTTCTCTTGGGTTCTTAGCAGCGCAGGTTGCAATTGTGCCGTGCACAGGGGTGAGCAATGGCCTTTGAAAGACAATTAAAGCCTTCCCAGACATTTGGTAAAGCTTCCATCATCTTCCTACAGAGGAACGAAGCAGAGCTTCTGTTGGCCTGACAGCTCTTCCTGATCTCATGGCAGCTAAATCTCATTCTTTTGCATTTTTGGACTCATCTACACCAGTTCTGCAGGGCATTGTTGGCCATTCTTGAGGACTTTTCCTTTTTTTCCCCTCCTTTTTTTTCCCCTGCCTTTTTTCCACCCCTTTTCCCCACCTTTCCCCCTATTTTTTTTAGCCTGCAGTTTTCCCTACCTTTTTTTCCTCCACCTTTTTTTTCCCCACCTTGTTTTCTCCACCTTTTTTTCCCACTTTTTTCCCCACATTTTTTTCACCACCTTTTTTCCCCCACCTTCTTTCCCATCCTTTTTCCCCCCGCCTTTCTTTCCCTTTCTTTCCTGTTTACCCAGTCAACAAGTTAGGAAATTGCACTTAACTGAGAGTCTGAGCTTTGCTCAAAGCCAGGAGCTGATTTTCCTGGGCTGGCTGATGTTTCCGTTGGAAAATCACCCCAATGCTTGATAGGAACATCTGCCAATGTCCTTCCAAACAATTCAGAGGGTGAGGGAAGGGCTGTGAATGGCTTTGAAATGGCTCTCAGTGTCTCAGGGACTCTCTCCCTTTATTCCAATCAAGTTGCAGGGCTGCTCTGTCTCCCTTATAGACATTGGATTTTCGCAGTGTGATTTTCCACACGTGCTAAATATTGGTCCCACAGTTGTGTTCCAGGCAGGTTTTGGGAAATTGTCCCGAGCACTTCACACTCGATAAAGAGTTCTTGCTTCCTCAGGTGTGGGGCAGAGGTTGTTACAGTCTGGAGAAACACCTTCTGAAAAAAAGAATCACCAGCACCTTCAGTGCAGGAAAATAGCTTTTACAAACCCTTTTTATTGTAGCTCTGGTGAAGACAGACTCCCTTTGCTAGATCAACTATGGAAAAACAATGTATTCTTTCAGTTTGTCACAGCAATAATTGCTTTTTATTTTTAAGCCGAGCCCCTAAACCGGCTGAATTTTAGATTGATGTTAATTGCTTCCAAACTTGGCTTTATCAGCTTTACTTTTCTCAGTTTGTTGCTGAAGGTGTTTTTGTGGCTTGAAAAGTGCAGAGCCCTCCAGCAGTTCTGTGTGCAGCTCATTAATCTTATCTTGACTTTGAGGAATGAGCAGCAAGGTGAGGGAACAAGGAATCAGATAGGTTGAATTGGTTGTGTTTGTTCTGAAGCCAAGAAAAGATCCCATTTTTTTAACCCAAAGAAGGTACAGAGGCCCGGGGAGCACTGGTCCTGACAGCAGAACTCCATCCACGCCCTTGGGAGGAAATCGTGTTTGATGAGTGCCAGATCCTGGGGTTGGCTGTGCTGGTCTGGGATCTCCTTTTCCCTGGGGATCCCAAATCCCAGGGTTGGCTGTGCTGGTTCAGAGGTTCCTTTTGCCTGGGGATCCCAAATCCCAGGGTTTGCTGTGCTGCCTCGGGATCTCCTTTTCCCTGGGGATCCCAAATCCCAGGGTTGGCTGTGCTGGCTCAGGATGTCCTTTTCCCTGGGGATCCCAAATCCCAGGGTTTGCTGTGCTGGCTTGGGAGGTTCCTTTTCCCTGGGGATCCTAAATCCCAGGGCTTGCTGTGCTGGTCTGGGATCTCCTTTTCCCTGGGGATCCCAAATCCCAGGGTTTGCTGTGCTGCCTCGGGATCTCCTTTTCCCTGGGGATCCCAAATCCCGGAATTTTCTGTGCTGGTCTGGGATCTCCTTTTCCCTGGGGATCCCAAGGAGTGGAGCTGTTGGTGTCTGGCTCTGGGGTGGATTTGTGTGTGTGCACAGGCAGGATCGCGGCAGGGAAGTCTTTGATCTCCTGTTCCCATCCAAACGTGGGGGAAAGAGGAGCAAGAGTCACAGTGAGAGAGAGAGACCCAAGGACACATCCCTGGAGCCCAGGATGTCCTGGGAGGAGCTGGGCTGTGCCTCAGCCCCTGCTCAGGGCACTGCCACCCGTGAAGACTGAGGGGGACAGGCACAGACCTGGGCTGAGCAGCTGCAACCAGACACCAAAATGACCCAAAGCATAGGAGATGGGAGGGATTTCGGGAAGTCTGTGTGCCCCGAGCACCCTGGCAGTGAGGATTCATGGAAAGCAAACAGCTTAGGCTTGCTCCCGCAGGCTGCAATGGAAGAGTTTATTCCTGTGTGTACACAAGCTCTTCTCCAAACCTCTCCAGCTTCTCCACTTTGAGTCATTAAATCTCTGTTTATCTCCAGCTCTTTGATCACACTTCTGTTTAGGTGAGAAATAACAGGCTATAAAATGTCATTTCACAGGCCACAGTCAGCCTGGATCTCTTTTCCTTCTTCCTTTCCAAGGAAAGATCAACTCTAATCCTGCTGTAATATCAGCAGCATCCACCCAGAAAGGGATTTGCTCCTGCATTTCTGCAGAGATAAATGAACTGATTGAGATTTTCTACCAAACCCTGGCTTCTCCCCCTGGTCCCCCAGGCTGGGGAAGGGTCTGGAGAACCAGGAGAGGCTGAGGGAGCTGGGAAAGGGCTCAGCCTGGAGAAAAGGGGATCAGGGGAACCTTGTGGCTCTGCACAGCTCCTGACAGGAGGGGACAGCCGGGGGGGTCAGGCTGTGCTCCAGGGAACAGGGACAGGAGGAGAGGGAACAGCCTCAGGCTGGGCCAGGGGAGGCTCAGTTGGACATCAGCAGGAATTTCTCCATGGAAAGGGAGGTCAGGCCTTGGCAGGGCTGCCCAGGGAGGTTTGGAGTGCCCATCCCTGGAGGTGGCACTCAGTGCTCTGGGCTGGGGACAAAGGGGGCATTGGTCACAGCTTGGACTCGATGACCTGGGGAGGCTTTTCCAACCTCAGTGATTCCAGGAAATGTTGTCAGGAGGCAGCTGAAGGAGGCTGTGAGGTTTACCAGGTTTCTCCTCTCCGTGCTGGAGGTGCTGAGGTGGTTGGGCACAGGGGGGACAGTCTGGGAGGAATCCATGGACTGGGAGCACTCACACCTGGGGCACTTCTGAATCTGCAGACAGAGTCCACAGAGCATTCCCCACCTGCCAGCACCAGGCTGGAGCAGAGGGACAAAGCAGGAGGGCACAGGGAAGCAAGGAATGATAGCGAGGCTCACTTTCACATTTTTGTGCTACCAGCTAAAGATTTCCAGTAGCCAAAATACCTTGGAAAAAAAGTTCTCTTTCCTAAATGCTCCCTCCATCCCAGGCACTGCTCCACGGGAGTCATCAGCCTGGGTACTTTTCATATTGTTCAACTCTTTCCTCAGTTTCTAGGGAAACACTTTAAAGCACTATATTTATGGGAACATCTTTCCAAACACCTCCGCCAACACTTAATTAATGGAGTTTTTAAGCCTGGCTCCAGCTCCTGGAATTAATAGTGTGCTCTCTGATGGCAGCGATGGAGCGAGTGAGACACACAGGCTCTGTAAATAAACGTGGAGGGTGCAGGGGCAGCAGAGTTTGGGTGTGCTCACATCCCAGGGAGCTCAGGCCATCACACACCTCTGGGAGGTTTCATCTGCTTTAGATGATTTAATTTAGAATTAGAGGAATCTGTGCACGTGAAAATTCCCTGGACTAAAAGCTGGGCCATGAAAATGAACTTTTTGATGTCTTGCATCCCATCCTCAGCATCGGTGCCTCTGCACAGATTGGCAGCGAGTGGAGATCGGGGAAAGGAGGATGTGAAAACCATCCTAAAGCCTGGGACATCCCGAGGCAGGCCTGGCTCTAGGGCTTGGAGAAATGGGCTGGGCCTTATTGCCAACTTTTGGGCAATTCCAGGGCTTCCCAGGGCTCCTTCCTTGGGTTTCCAGGGCTGAGCTCAGCGTTAGGCTGGCAGAATTCAGTTTGTCCCTGTGTCTGGGAATTCCTGAAGCAGCTGTGCCCAGGGGTGGGCAGTAAGGGAGCTGGGAGGGGTGTCAGGTGTCCCGAGGGACAGGGCTGGGGCTGTGGGGCTCCATGGGCCACCAAAAGTCACATCACAGAGCTGGGGTCCTTCAGGACAGACATGAGGTCATGTCAGAACCACAGGCTGGGCTGCAGGTGGAAATCTGCTGGCTCTGCTCTCCTCTCAGTCAGCTAAAATGCCTTGAGTTGCTTTTGGAGGTGTGGAGGAAGGACAGTCCCGCGGTCCTGGGGAGAGATCTTTCTCGGGAATGCAGCGTGGGGCACAGGTCACTGCTCCAGGGGAATGTGAGTGCAGCTGCAGAGCTTTCCCTTCAGCCCAGGGCAGGGAAAGGCACAGAGCTGAGCTCCCCAGAGCACCAGCCGTGATTTACTGCCAGGGCATCAGATCTCAGACGGAGAGATTTTCAGGACCAGGCTGTGCTGAGCCAGTTGGGAGAGGCAGCCCAGTTCCCAGCTCCCAGTTCCCGGTTCCCGGTTCCCAGCTCCCAGCTCCCGGTTCCCAGCTCCCAGCTCCCAGTTCCCGGTCCCCAGTTCCCTATTCCCACTTCCCGGCTCCCAGTTCCCGGCTCCCAGCTCCAGTTCTCAGTTCCCGGTTCCCAGTTCCCGGTTCCCAGTTCCCAGCTCCAGTTCCCAGTTCCCGATTCCCAGCTCCCAGTTCCCAGCTCCCAGCTCCAGTTCCAGCTGTGGACCGGACTGGGAGCTCAGAACCCGTGAGGGGACAGTCCCTGGTGGCACCGAGACATGTCCAGCTCATCCCAAGGTCCCCTGTCCCTCTGCACTGCCTGTCCCCGGGGGTGGCTGTCTCTGGGCTCAGCAGAGCAGCACATTCCTGCCGGAGCTCCTGTCCCACTTAGCCACAATTAAACACAATTAACAAACACTCCCAGGGCTTCTCAGGCTGGAGAGAAGTGCTGCTCCTGACTCCAGGGTGGGATCTGGGTTCCATCTGAGCCGAGAGCCTGCACTTCCCACCCTCAAAGCACCTTGACCTCCTCTCTTGTTTATTTGAAGCGAGCAATGCGCTGAGGGCTCTGTGCAGAGTATTCAGAGCATGCACTGAGCTGGGGATGAGAAGGAGGTTTAAATAAAATGAGGAATTTAAGCTCTCGAATCAAGGACATTCCATGTCCTCAGACACCTGTCTGGAGCCTCCACACGAGAGTGAGGGCCATAAAAAATGAGCTGGGGAACGTCAGGGGCTTGGAAGGTTTCTGGCTGCCACCTCTGGAATTATCTTTACCAAACTTTGTGGTAAAGCTCAGCTGGGAACTGGTTTTGTGTGGCTTGGATTCGCACAGGGGCTCTGGGGGGTCTCAGACAAAATGTACTCCAGAAATCGATGTATTATCCTGTGCCAAGCCCTCCATTAGCAGGGGTAACAGCAAGGAACTTTTTCATTCTTCCAGAGGCTTGAAACTGGGAAACTCTCCAGGAAATATCAGAAGGTAGACAGCCAATAGCTGTATTTGTCTTTTGCTGTCCAAGGTGTAAATAAGCAGAGGGAAAAGGGCACAGCGTGGATATTTTAATACTCAGCCTCATGCCAGGACCCTTCCGAGGCTCTTGACTAAAGGCCTCTCATTTAGCAATATTTTCCTGGCTGCAAATATTGCTTGACAAAACAGAGCAGGACCTTCCTGGTTTCTGTTCTGAGCATCTTGCAAGTTCCCAGGCTTTGGGCAAAGATGGGAAGAAAGATTTGAAAAAGAGAAATCAGCACGAGAATGCTGAGAAGGAGTAAGATCTGCCTTAGGGTGTTTTGATCAAGAGTTATCTTTGGGGTAACAAATCTCTGGGCATGGGGCAAGGCTTATTTTGTTGGTTTTTTGGTTTTTTACAGGAAAGGGTCTAATAAGACAGGACAGTAAATGCTTTTAGCCCAGGAGCAGCAGCTCAGCTGGAGAGCTGTGGGCTCTGTGCACCCCAGTTCTGCCCCTGGGTATTGCAGGAGGCACCACACAGATTTCTGTGAGAAATCTGGGCACTCAGAGTATGTTTAGCATGAGTCTAAACCTTGTGTTCTCCCTGTGTGCCAGAAGGAGTCATGTCATAGATCTGCATCCATTTCCAAACTCCTGAGATAAAGCTGGAGTCGCACCTGGTGTGATGGTGATGTGCTTGTGTGTCTGAGGTGAAATTATTCTGTACAATAACCAAATTACAAACATTCTTGTGCAGAACTACATCCTGGACTATGCATTCAACACTTACAGAATATGGAGGGGAAATTAATGACATTTAATGAGGATTGTGCTGGGAAATGAGGTGCTTCATTCCTTCAGCTCTCCTGAGCACACCTCTGTGGTGTTTGTTGTTGTGTGTGACAGGAGATAGGCGAGAGCCACTTAGAAAACAGGGGATAATCACATTATGATTATGGAATATACACCAAAAGTCAGATTGTCTTGGTGCTGCTTTCATCCTCCTCTGTTCATCATTAAACTGCTGTGCAGTTTGGTAGAGGCCATGGACTCGTTCTGACGAGCAGTTCTAATTAGGAACTGATCAAGACATTTCTGATGAAAGGCATATTTGATCTTTGGTTTTATTCAGCGTTTACAAAGGAGAAGTGATTGTTACAGCATCTCTGCCGTGCTGTGAGGTGTGTCTAAATCCCTGCCTCAGGCAGAAATTTGGGTTTTTTTATTGTTGTGGAGTATTTGATCACCCCATTAAAATGCTGTGACTCTGCACAGAATCAGAGAAACATAGAACAGTTTGGGCTCCTCCAGCAGCTCCAGCTCCTTCCCGTGCTGCACATCCCAAGGTGGATGTGCAAAATATTTCCCTTTTGTGAAAGCAAAAGGGGAATATTCAGCACGCGAAGGGGACAGTTGGGTTAAAATTTGAAGACTTGAAAATATATCTTAAGGATCAAAGAATAATCCAAGGTGGATGTGCCAGGGTGGGGTTTGGGTGTCTCTCCTGTGGAATTTGTTAGAGGACACAAAACAAAGTAGTTGCAGCAGCTGCCTGTGCTCCGTGTAAATACTGCGATCTTAATCTCATGCTGATTTCATAAGTTAATTTTAGCTTATATTTTAGGTGACAGTCTAATGGGTTTTGAGGATTGTACTTACATACATCAGCCCCGCAGCGATATCTGCTCGTGTGTGGGTGTAAATTATGTAAGTCTTGATCTGCTGCCGGGAGGGAGCAGAGCCAGGGCTCCATCCTGCCCTGAGAGGGACAGACAGATGTGTGTGCCCCAGGGCTCGGGGACAGCCCCAGGGCTTGGGGACAGCCCCAGGGCTCGAGCACAGCCTTTATCCCCTCCCTCATTCCCCAAATGCACACTCCTGCCGCTCCCTGTCTCAGACCATGATAAAGCATCGTCCAGGATGAGTTTGCAGCCCCAGATCCAATTCCCTCTGAGCCAAGGCCAGAGCTCCTGCTGCTGTCACCTGAGGAGGGCTCAGGGGTCCCTGGGTTTGTCACCTGCAGCCCCTCCTGCCCCAGCGTGGGTCTGGCCCTGGGCCTCACCCCCAGCCCTGGGGGCAGTTTGGGCACCACAATGGAAAAAATACCTTTAAAGCTGTTGGAGAGCCTCCCAAGGAGGGACACAGGGGTGGGGAAGGGTCTGGAGGGGCCATGGAGGAGCAGCTGAGGGCACTGGGATTGTTCAGCTGGAGACTGAGGGGACACTCCCTGGGGTCTGCAGCTCCTTCTCTGCTCCTTGGGACAGGGACAGGGCCTGGGAATGGCTGGAGCTGTGTCAGAGGGATTTGGGATGGAGATCAGGAAAGGTTCTTCCCCAGAGGGTGCTGGCACTGCCCAGGCTCCCCAGGGAATGGGCACAGCCCCAGAGCTCCAGGAGCGTTTGGACAGCGCTGCCAGGGATGGACAGGGTGGGATTGCTGGGGGTCTGTGCAGGGATGCCCAGGGTGGGATTTTGGGGCTGTGCAGGGCCAGGAGCTGGGATGATGATCCTGTGGGTCCCTCCCAGCTCAGGATGTTCCCCAGTTCGGTCCCAGATCTGGGGGGCACAGAGTCCATCGCTCCTGTCCTGTGTCTGCCCAGCTCCCCCCGGCTCTGGCAGCTCCAGCAGTGCCAGACCCCGAGCAGGAGAGCTCTCCCAGCAGCGCTGATTGACTGTGCCAGCCCACACACGGCACTTTTTAAACATTTAAATAGCCTGTCTTCTTCGCTTCATCTTGACAATTGGTTTTAATCAGTGTTATCAGCCGCTTAAAACACTTCATTCTCTGAAGCACCGCAGCGTTCAGCCTCCGGGAGATTCATGGAGCGGAGGTGCAGGATTGGTGATGTTATCAGGAGTTTTGTTTCAAACCAGCACAAAGGGAGAAAACCTCATCCCTTCCCTCCCACCCCTCCGCCACAATTTATTTGATTTTTTCCTTAAAAAAAAAAAAAAATCCCTCAAATAAACGACTCATATGACTGAGTTATTTTGATACGTGGAATGCTGTTTATTCCCGGCTTGTCAATACTTTAATTAATTTCAATCTGTTTCTAAAACAGAAGTGAAGGACATAATTGACTGGAATCTGTTAGGAGTTGTCCTGCCATCTGCACGGGCTGGAGTGAAGCACCACAGGCAGTGTAGCATTTAAAGGCATTAAGGAAATTAAATGCTTCTGGATTAATGCTGACTTCTGATTAATATTTTAGAAGAGGATGTGGTAACAGCTGGAAAACCAGAGATCAAATAATCTCTCCTTATTGTCGAGTTTACTCACAAAATAGCTTATCTTGATTTTTATGTGCTTAAGACTCAGCCTGTGATTTTTTTCATGCCTAGGAATAATCAGGGAATTAGGAAAGAGGAGAGGCAAAGAACAGCTGATTTGTGGTTAAAGAAATACGGAGTTCCAGAGGGAAAAGCTGTGGCTGGAAGCAAAGCCATCCAACCCTCCCCTGAATTCCCCACGCGCTGAGGGCACTGGTAAATCAAGAAGAAAACTTCCCGAGGCTCCCACTACTCCGAGTTTTCAATCCCCTGGCAGTGAGGTTGGCAGTCCCTCGTTGGGAATTTCGGGGGTCCCTGGGGATGCTCCCGGACCCCTGCGCAGGCAGAGCTCTCCCTCAGTCCCCGAATGGGCCATCCTCATTCCAGCTGTGCTCCTCTGCCCCCAAAGCACGGCAATATTTATTTATCCAGCCCTGAATCGCTCCCTCCTGCAGGAGCTCTGTTCTCCCCAGCACGGGGCAGTCCATGGGATTTTCCCTGTGCAGCCAGGTCAGGCTGGCGTGTGCAGTGAAAACCAATGCTCTTTAATTGCTGCATAAAATATGCAAAAGCGCTTGAGTTCATTTAGAAAAGTTGGGGTGTTTACAGGAAAGCGAAAATTGAGCTTGAAAAAGTAATTACCCTTTTTTTTACTTTCACATTAATGACTGTGCAGAAGAGCTTTTAAAATATGTCCATATGTGGGTTTTAAGCATTCATTCCCCATCAGTATTTCACCTTTTTCCTTAAGTGATTTCTATATTCCTACTAACCAGCAATCATTTTGCCTGAATCTCATTTCCTCATAATAGCAAAGCCATCAATCTCTGCTTCATTAAACAGGGAAGCGAGCTTGGGAGCCAGAGCACTCCGATTTGATAAAAGATGTTATGCAAACCATTGATTTTAATTTACAGCAATATCCACTTCTTCCATTATTAACAACTCGGAATTACTAAGACTGAATAATTAACATGTATTCCTGCTTGATGATGGATTATTCCAAAGGCAGATGTACAGGAACGGCCCAAATGAAATCCCTTCTGCACCCCCAGTGAGACATCTGCCTGTTTAATGTTCCCCAGGGGAGCAGTTCAACATGGCACGGGAGAAATGCTTCCAAAACTGTTATCGGAGCAAATGTTCTGCTCACAAATCTTCCAGAGTGAGTCCCTGCCCTGCTGGGCTCTGTCAGAGCCCGGGAGGTGACAGTTCTGCCCAGGGATGTCACCAGGGCAGGGCTGCCTGTGGTGGTCAGGGTGGGAAATTTGGGTTTAAAACTCCTCCCTGTTCTTGGCTGAAGGTGCAAACCCCTCAGGCAGTGTCTGGCTCAGGGCTGGGCTCCTTTGGCATTTCCAGAGCTCGTTTTGGTGAGTAAAACTCAACATTTCAGTGTGCCAGGAGTCTCTAATCTTTTTTTTTTTAGCTTTTCTCCATGTATGGGAATGGCCATGGATGGGAATGGCCATGGATGGATGGGAATGGCCATGGATGGGAATGGCCATGGATAGATGGGAATGGCCATGGATGGGAATGGCCATGGATGGATGGGAATGGCCATGGGTGGATGGGAATGGCCATGGGTGGGTTCTGCCCAGGGATGTCACCAGGATCCCACCAGGGCAGAGCTGTCTGTGGTGCTCAGGGTGGGAAATTTGGGTTTAAAACTCCTCCCTGTTCTTGGCTGAAGGTGCAAACCCCTCAGGCAGTGTCTGGCTCAGGGCTGGGCTCCTTTGGCATTTCCAGAGCTCATTTTGGTGAGTAAAACTCAGCATTTCTATGTGCCACGAGTCTCTAATCTTTTTTAGCTTTTCTCCAAATCAGGAGAATTCAGAGAGATAAAGTGTAAAAAGCCCAGGATGTTGTTTAGTAAATAAAAAGTGACTCCAGAGTCAGTCAAGGTAAAACGGAATAACAGTTCCATTTTTCAATTACCTGAACAATCTCCCAACATTAATCCTGGGTGTCCAACACCAGCTCTGTGGGCTGAGAAGAAATTTCCCTTCTGAATTAGTGTTGAGTGTTGCTTTTAATGCCAGTTTATCTCCAGCCCCACTTGATAAACAGGAACAGATCCCCGTTCTCAGCTGTGTAACGTAAAGTCACACAAGCAGGTGAAGCTTTAGGATGTATTTTATTCTGGATATATCATTACAAATAGCTTTAGAGGAAAAGTGGCTCAAAACTTTGTGTTAAAACCAGGTTTAGGAGGAATTGGACACTATTTATTGCATGCTGGATGTCACCTTCTTTGCAAGCTCTGGAAAAAAAAAGAAAAAAGAAAAACCAAAAGCTTTCTTTGAAATGGCAAATTAATTGTAGAAATGCAGACTTTAAATATGGCTGACATTGTGGGGGGGGGGATTGTGTTATTCTTCCTTTTTCTTTTCTTCCTCTTCATTAACTGAAAGAAATTATTGATCTCAGGGGAGGGGGAAATTGGGCACTTGGAAAAAAATGTATTTCCTTTGCCCGACCTGGAAAAATTACTAAGGAAAAAAGGAGGGGAAAAAAAGAAGAAAAGAGAAGCCAGACTGTGTCTTGTTTTGTAGCACACAGTGAAAGGAAGAGAGAGAAAGGCAAAACATTATGTAGATTTCAAAATTCGAGATGTAAAATGCTCATCTTGAGGTAAGTTTGAACCCATTAGTCCTTGTCACATCGCATCAGGAACGGCAGTGACAGCCAGAGAGTGATGGGTTCAAGCTAAAAGAGGGGAAATTTAGGTTACATGTAGGGAAAAATTCCTGTGAGGGTGGGGAGGGGCTTGGATGGAGTTCCCAGAGCAGCTGTGGCTGCCCCTGGATCCCTGGAAGTGTCCAGGGCCAGGCTGGACAGGGCTTGGAGCAGCCTGGGACAGTGGAAGGTGTGGAATGGGATGAGTTTTAAGGTACCTTCCAACCTGAACTATTTTGTGATTTTATGATATTAAAACCTTGGGAAAAAATGGAAAAATGACAGGAAAAAAAACCCCAAAATGCTTCTGTATGGAAAATAACATTATTTATTGGGGTGAAAAGAGAATGGAAGCATGTCTGTGCAGAGGCTCTGAGCTGGACTGAAAGCAGGCCCAGCTCGCTCCAGCTCTGCTCCAGGGTGTGTGGAGGCTCCTCCTGCCCTGGGTGGGCAGTGGGTGTTGTGTTCATCTCCTGCAGCCTTTGTGCTGCTGGATGGGATGGGTGGGAATGGCCATGGACAGGTGGGAATGGCCATGGACAGGTGGGAACAGCCATGGGTGGGTGGGAATGGCCAAATATGGGAATGGCCACGGACAGGTGGGAATGGCCATGGACAGGTGGGAACAGCCATGGGTGGGTGGGAATGGTCATATATGGGAATGGTCATATATGGGAATGGCTATGGGTGGGAATGACCAAATATGGGGATGGCCATATCTGGGAATGGCCAAATATGGGAATGGCCATATATGGAAATGGCCAAATATGGGAATGGCCAAATATGGGGAATGGCCAAACATGAGAATGATCATGGATGGATGGGCATGAACTTGGGTGGGAATGGCCAAATATGGGAATGGCCATATATGGGAATGGTCATGAGTGGGAATGGCCATATATGGGAATAGCTATGTATGGGAATGGCTACGGGTGGATGGGAATGGCCATGGGTGGGAATGGCCATGGATGGGAATGGCCATGGATGGGAACAGCCATGGATGGATGGGAGGGGTCGCTGTGAGTGGGGCACAGTGACAGGTGCCACCCCTCCCAGTGCCACTGCAGCTCCTTTTGCTTTGTCTCGTTCCTTCCCTCGTGCTCCCAGTTCCAGTGAGGGCTTCGGCATCGCCGAGAAGATCGTGCTGCTCTCCTTTATCTCCGCCGTCATCCTCATGGCCATCCTGGGCAACCTGCTGGTCATGGTGGCCGTGTGCCGGGACAGGCAGCTCAGGTGAGCCCACCCCCGTCCTGGAGAGCCCTGTGCCCATCGCCAAGGGCAGGAAATGCCACCGGGGAGGTGCCCGTGCCCCGCAGCCCCACGCTGCCCTCGGCTCATCCCGCAGCGCCGGGACCTCTTTAATTCCCATCTTAGCATTCTCAGTGTAGAAAACCAGACAAATCCATGGAAAACAGCAGCAGGAGGAGCAGGTTGGCCTCTGCCCCTTCTCCATCTCAGGTTTCCCGAGGAGCTTATCAGAAATTCACTCAGACCAAGGGCTGGTGGTGACTGCAGCACCACCACAACCTGGCAAGTTCCCCCCATGGTTTGAGGGGGTCCCAGGCACAATTCCTGTCTTGAGGCTGCTGCTAACCCTGGGAATTGTCAGCCCAGCCTTGGGAGCAGAGAAAGATATTTAACGGCCTCTATTCATGTGCTGCGTGGGATTTTTAATGGATTTAATTCTATTTTATTGTTGTGATTTAAAAAGTACTCTTCAAGTTAAAATTACAGCTTCAGTCTAGATTATTCTCAGTGCTTTCTGGAAGGATTTTCTCCATTTACAAGTTAAAATAAAAGCCCCCTCCTCCACCCCAGAGTCTCCAGTGCAAGCTGTGAGGCTGAGGCTCGTGCAGAGGCCTGTGAGCATCCATTTGCCTCCTCTGGGTGAGAAGGAAGATGTTTTTATGGCAGGAAAATGGTGGATATTTGGCTTTAAAAACCAGGAGCGAGCCAGGGATGACCACATAAAGAGTGACATATGAAGAGTGTGTTATAGAGGAGCTTTTAGTGTGACAGAGCAAATGAAACCCAAGCTCAGGCTGAAATCTGTCCTCATGTGGAGGCTGCTGCACTGAACCCACCCTAATTTGGTGTTTTGCCTTGCAGGAAAATCAAGACCAACTATTTCATCGTGTCGCTGGCCTTTGCTGACCTGCTGGTGTCGGTGCTGGTGATGCCCTTCGGCGCCATGGAGCTGGTGCAGGACAATTGGATCTACGGGGAGATGTTCTGCCTGGTGAGGACATCCCTGGACGTGCTGCTGACCACAGCCTCCATCCTGCACCTCTGCTGCATCTCCCTGGACAGGTACGAGCTGGGCAGGGCCACTGCCCGAGGGCTCTGCTGTGCCCTTGGTCATCCTGAGCTGCCGCAGGGCAAAGATGGACCTGCTGGGGTGGCAGAGCCATCAATCCCTCCCAGGGCTGGTTTTGGAGAGAATCCTGATGAGGGCAGAGGAACTTGGAATGGAATGAGGTCTGTGGTGAGGCTCTGGGCTGTTCTGGGCACAGCTCTGGTGGCAGCACTGCCCAGGGGTGGCACATTCCTTCTGTGACATGAAGGGATGTGCCCAGAGGTGGGAGCTGAGCTGTGCCAGGGCGAGGGACATCGTGCACAGGGAACAGGGACAGGAGGAGAGGGAATGGCCTCAGGCTGGGCCAGAGGAGGCTCAGTTGGACATCAGCAGGAATTTCTCCATGGAGAGGGAGGTCAGGCCTTGGCAGGGCTGCCCAGGGAGGTTTGGAGTGCCCATCCCTGGAGGTGGCACTCAGTGCTCTGGGCTGGGGACAAGGTGGGGATGGGGCACAGGGTGATCTTGAAGGTCTTTTCCAGCCTAAATGATCTTGGGAGATCCTAAAAACTTTCTTTTAAACTTTTCTTGCTGCCTAAACATAAAACCCAAAGCCTCATTAATTTATGGCGAGCAATTCTGTTTGACTGTTGTCTGCAGTTTTCCAGGGAAAATGGCAGAACTTCCATAAGAATTTTTCCCAAGATAAACAGTTGTAGAAAACATTTTGGTTATTCTGATAATACTTAGAGCTTTTTTTATTTATTTTTTTTTCTTTTTTGTAGTTCTGTGTGGAGATTTCATTACCTTCAAAAATACTATTACTTAGTATCACTAACAGGGCCAAAATAACCATAATTATTCTCAGTGTTGTGACAGCTGATATTTAAATGTGTTATTTAAATATCCTGAGAGTCTGAGTGCAGCCAGACTTTATTTTAAAGTTGCTTAACCTCTGTCCTGATGGGCAGCACTGCTCTGGGGTGGCAGACAGGGCACCAGCACAGGCAGGTTTTTGTTTTGAGAGAAGCTGATGTCCAACAAGCACAGCTCCTCTCCTTATCTGCAAGTTTCATGGCTGGAACACAAATGGGAAGCTCGTTATCTTCAAAACGTTGACAAATTGCCACTCTGAGCCAATTACCAGGACAGCAGATGTTAGGCACCGTGCTCTGGACATGACCCTGCTCTCTAAAATGCTGGAGTTTGATTCTCCAGGCTCTTAATTAAATAGAGAGGGTTGTGGAGAGAAGGGGAAATGGGATTCCAGCCCCGATCTCCAGCAGGGCATGGGGAACCTCTGTGTGGTCCCCCATGCCCACAGCTCCTGCTGCCTGTCCCCATCAGTCCCCAGGATCCTGGCACAGCCCTGGCCTGGAGCTGATGCTTTAGGGCTACCCCTCCACCTCAGCCCTGGGCTTTAGAGGCTCCTGGCAGAAACCTGAATTTCTCAGACAATTCTCCGCTGTTTTGGGGTTGGTTTTTCCCCAGTGGGAGCTGACTGAGAGCTGTGTGAAGGGCACAGAGCAGAGGAGAAGTGGAGGATGGCCCCAAGGGCAGAGCAGGAGCATGGAGGAGTGGGGTTTGGGGAGGGCACAGTGACTCAGCCCAGCACCGATGTGTGCTCCATCGCCAGCGCTTCCTGCCCAGAGCTGAATTCAATTTCTTTAGCTGTTTGCTCTTGTGTTCATTCAGAATTTACCCGAGTGTGCTGCTTCTAGTTGGTATTTGTTGGGATTTGTCTGTTTCCTGCCTCCTGTTTTATTTCAGGGCATACAAGTGTGAGCTTTAAGGGTTTTTTTAAGAAAACTGTGTGGTTAATCTAATCCTAAAGACTCAGTTTGGAAAGTCATTCCCTTCAACATGTCCACAAAGTGTTGCTTGAAGAGACTTTTATCTGATAATATCTTGTATCTATTTCCTTTGCTGCCTCTGGAAAAGAAGGAAACAAGCACTGAGGCTTGAATTCTCCGAGGCGTTGGAGACAATCTGGAGAAATCACCACATTATAAACTGATTTTACTGCTCAGACACAGAGAGAAAAAAACTGCCGAGAGCCACTGTCAGTCTCAGTTGAAAAAGGGATTTTCTGAGGTAGCAAAAGTATCTCAGGGCTCAGTGAATCCAAAGTTTGCTGCCACTGCCTAATGCTTTTTCACCATCTCTTTGATATTCTAATCTAATAGAGAGATTTACCTTGGAATTATTTATTTATTGCATGTTTTATGCATACATGTCCATTCTTTGTGCCTGTGCAATAAAAAATAATTGCACTGCAGACAAACAAACCCAGAAGCTCTGAGAGAGTCTCCAAATACAGAGAACCTGTCAGGAGAGGCAATTTTCTCCTGCAATATTTGCAGTACAATTTGCAATACAATTACTTCCCAAAGCCTTTGGAGGGTGGGGAAAACAACAAACAGGTCCTAAATGTCAGTGGTTTTGGGGTTGGATGCACATCTGGCACCTCTGGACGCAGCTGGAGCACCCTCTCCCTGCTCCCTGCCCCTCCTGGCTGTGCCAGCCTGGGCAGTTCCCTCCGAGGCTGTGTCCCTGCTGGCTCCTCTGTTTGCGGGGGTGTTTCAGACATTTGCACCCCACAAAGTGCCCTGAGTGTGCTCATCCATCCCAAAGCGATCCCACACTCAGGCACAGCCCCAAATCCCTGCTGCAGCAGGGCTGAGGCGCGGCAGATGCTCCAGAGGGGATCCCAGCGGTGACAGATGCTCCTTGTGCCGTTTGCAAACATTAATTACCATTAATGGACCGTTCAGACAGCAATTAACACAGTCCCGTGGGAGAGGTGATGCTGGAGAGCCCCCAAGCCCTGGCCCTGTCCCTATCCCTGTCCCTGTCCCTGATCCTTTCCCTGTCCCTGTCCCTGATCCTTTCCCTGTCCGTGTCCCTGTCCGTGTCCCTGTCCGTGTCCCTGTCTGTGTCCCTATCCCTGTCCCCGTCCCTATCCCTGTCCCCGTCCCCATCCTGTCCCTGTCCGTGTCCCCGTCCCTGTCCGTGTCCCTGTCCGTGTCCCTGTCCGTGTCCCTGTCCCCATCCCTGTCCCTGTCCCTATCCCTGTCCCTATCCCTATCCCTGTCCCTGTCTGTGTCCCTGTCCCTAATCCTTTCCCTGTCCCCATCCCTGTCCCTATCCCTGTCCCTATCCCTGTCCCTGTCCCTGTCCCCTCGCCAGGGCGGTGTGGCCCTGAGGGACACTGCCCTGGCACTGCCCTGGCACTGCCCCTGCTCCCAGTGCTCCAGCACAACATCCCAGGCTCGTGTCCCTTCCTTGGCATCGCGGATGAGGCACGGGGGCCTGGCAGTGCCCGGAGGATGCCCAGAGGATGCCCAGAGGATGCTCAGAGGATGCCCAGAGGATGCTCAGAGGATGCCCAGAGGATGCTCAGAGGATGCCCGGAGGATACCCAGAGGATGCCCAGAGGATGCCCAGAGGATGCTCAGAGGAT
Source organism: Acanthornis magna (assembly GCA_036785705.1). Taxonomy (NCBI): domain Eukaryota; kingdom Metazoa; phylum Chordata; class Aves; order Passeriformes; family Acanthizidae; genus Acanthornis; species Acanthornis magna. The sequence goes on from JAWUZG010000092.1 coordinate 10,832,973, forward strand.
GCTCAGAGGATGCCCCGAGGATGCCCAGAGGATGCCCAGAGGATGCCCAGGGGATGCTCAGAGGATGCCCAGAGGATGCCCAGAGGATGCCCCGAGGATGCTCAGAGGATGCTCAGAGGATGCCCCGAGGATGCTCAGAGGATGCTCAGAGGATGCTCAGAGGATGCCCAGAGGATGCTCAGAGGATGCTCAGAGGATGCCCAGAGGATGCCCCGAGGATGCCCAGAGGATGCCCAGAGGATGCCCAGGGGATGCTCAGAGGATGCCCAGAGGATGCCCAGAGGATGCCCCGAGGATGCCCAGAGGATGCCCAGAGGATGCCCAGGGGATGCTCAGAGGATGCCCAGAGGATGCCCAGAGGATGCCCCGAGGATGCTCAGAGGATGCTCAGAGGATGCCCCGAGGATGCTCAGAGGATGCCCCGAGGATGCTCAGAGGATGCTCAGAGGATGCTCAGAGGATGCCCAGAGGATGCCCAGCCCGCAGGAGGCTCAGGGTTGGCACACGAGGAGTTTTCGCAGCCTGGAGGATCCGCAGTGCCCGCGGTGCCCAGGGGAGCACCCCCAGCTGCCCAGGCCCGGGGGGGTTGTTAGTGGGGGAATGATTAAATTTTAACTAGCTGTCAGTAAGGAATGGTTAATGTGATTGAGTGCCCCATTGCAGCAGCTGGAAATGCCCTGTGCCTGTTCCCCCTGCATCTCAGAGAGTCCCAGGGCTGGGAGGGACAGAGGTGGCACAGGGCAAGGACAGCTGGACGTGTCCCCAAGCTGGGAGAGGTGACACAGCTGTGAGCTGTCCCTGCCAGCCAGAAAGCCAACCCAGGGCCTGCAGAATTCCTGTCCCAGAGCGTTGAGGAAAATCCCAGAGCAGATGGGCACAGCACAGGCTCAGGGATGCTCTGTCCTTTATTAATCTTTGCCAACCCCCCAGAAATATTTCATTTATTTTGCCACTCTGGCTGCCAAAAACCCTCGGCACACCTCAGCCCCACGGGGACCATGGAGGAGCCCTCTCTCTCCATTTGGCAACATACATTTGTTTGTATTCCCTGCTAAATTTATCCAGCTCCAATTAACTGTTCTCTTTAGCATTTTTCTCAGTGTAATTATCTCAACACCAGCAGGCCGTTGTTTTTCTAATAAGAATTTAATTTCGTTAGATATAATCATTTTAGGACATTTTCTTTTTCTGGACCAATGATGCAGAACTTTGTTTTCTTTGGCACAATGAGAGCCCAAAGCTTATTTGCTCAGTGGGAAAAAGGAAAATAGAAAGAGCTGTTCTTTCCAAAAAAAAGTTAAAATCTGATTATCCAGAGGCCAGAACCTGTTTTCACTGAAATATCAGCAACGGTAGTGCTGGATTAATTTCCCACAGGCACAAATAAATTGAGATTGTGGCTCCTCAGGTTCATCCCTTGGTCAGGGCTCAGCTGGAGCCTCTGTCCCAGGCTGGATTCCCTGAGGGACAAGGACGAGGACGGTGACTTCCCACTGACAGAGGGCTTGGCACTTGCACCCTAACTTGGGGGAGCGCCAGTAGCGCCCACAGTTTTCCCATCCTTTTGCCTTCTTTTTTTCAGTTTTCCCATCTTTTGTCTTTTTCCACTTTTCCCATCCTTTTGTCTTCTTTATTTCAGTCTTCCCATCTTCTGTCTTTTTTCAGTTTTCCCATCCTTTTGTCTTCTTTTTTTTTCACTTTTCCCATCCTTTTGTCTTTTTTCACTTTTCCCATCCTTTTGTCTTCTTTATTTCAGTTTCCCCATCTTTTGTCTTTTTTTAGTTTTCCCATCCTTTTGTCTTCTTTTTTTTCAATTTTCCTATCCTTTTGTCTTCTTTTTTTCCATTTTCCCATCTTTTGCCTTTCTCCAGTTTTCCCGTCCTTTTGTCTTCTTTTTTTTCAGTTTTCTCATCCTTTTGTCTTTTTTCACTTTTCCCACACTTCTGTCTTTTTTCACTTTTCCCATCCTTTTGTCTTCTTTTTTTCCGTTTTCCCATCTTTTGCCTTTTTCCAGTTTTCCCGTCCTTTTGTCTTCTTTTTTTTCAGTTTTCTCATCCTTTTGTCTTTTTTCACTTTTCCCACACTTTTGTCTTTTTTCACTTTTCCCATCCTTTTGTCTTCTTTATTTCAGTTTCCCCATCTTTTGTCTTTTTTGAGTTTTCCCATCCTTTTGTCTTCTTTTTTTCAGTTTTCCTATCCTTTTGTCTTCTTTTTTTTAGTTTTCCCATCTTTTGCCTTTTTTTAGTTTTCCCATCCTTTTGTCTTCTTTTTTTTCAGTTTTCCTATCCTTTTGTCTTCTTTATTTTAGTTTTCCCATCTTTTGCCTTTTGTCAGTTTTCCCATCCTTTTGGCTTCTTTTTTTCACTTTTCCCGTCCTTCTGTCTTTTTTCAGTTTTCCCATCCTTTTGTCTTCTTTTTTTCCGTTTTCCCATCTTTTGCCTTTTGTCAGTTTTCCCATCCTTTTGTCTTCTTTTTTCCAGTTTTCCCATCCTTCTCTCTCCTTTATTCCCTACATTATCTGGGGGGGTGGGTGAAACTCTCCCCGGTGAGTGCTCGGGAGCTGCTGTGTGCCTCAGCCTGGCCCCGGCAGGATCAGACATATGGAACGCACATCATTTTCCATCTGCACATGACACCGAACGGTTGGAATCGTGGGCCGCCCCCGGAGCCAGGCTGCTCGGGAATCTGGGGGTGGATTTGTCTGTCTGAGACAGCGACAGAGCTCCGTGCAGGGTAGAGCCTCCAGATCCCAGCTCAGAATTGCTCTGCAAACCTGCGAGATCCTTGTGTTTCTCTCCAAGGGCAAGGAATTCTCTCTTGCAACTCAGTAATTCCATTTCTGTAGTGCCCAAAGGTGTCCCTGCTGTGGCAGGGGTGGAATTAAATGATCTCTAAGGTCCCTTCCGAAGTTCCTTCCCTGTGATTCTACAATTCTGTGATTTCTGCACTGGCCAGAAGAGCCATCAGGCCAGAGAAATGATGGATTTCTTCCTTTCAGCCCCCTGTAAAATGTTAGCATTGATTCATTCCTGTGCCAAATGTCTGACAGGGAAAAGGAGAGGTTTTATAATAACCTTTGCTTTATTGGAAGAGCTGCAGCTCCAGGAAGGAATTCCTGTGTTTCCCTTCAGTGGAGGATGTCACTGCAGAGGAGAGGATGGCTCACATCAGCTCTGCTGTAGGAAAGCGAACATTTTCAAGGGACTTGACTGATAATAGAATTAATATTTAATTGGGCCTGGACATGGTATTAATCACGTGTATGTATTGCATTTTCTGTCCATCCATCACAGTGCCACAGCAGTACATAACAGATATCCTTTATGAGCCCAGGAAAACAGCTCTGCCTTGAAACGAGGCAGAAACTCTCAGTGTGTCTTTATTCCAGCCTCTGACTAAACTATTGATAACCTTACAGATATAATTACTTTTCTCCCAGTGAATTAATAGCTGTTTAAATGCTCAGGCCACCACATACATCAAACCAGCAGCTCCTGGCAGGATTGCTGTGACTTCCAAGCCTCCTGTTGGCATTCCCAGCTGGATTCTGACTCCTTGGATGGAAATCCTCTGGAATCTCCTGCTGGAGCGGTGGGTGCTGTGCTCCTCTGCCTCCCTCCCCTCACAATTGTCACCCACACTCTGCTCAGGGCACTTTGTCACCCCAAACAGTGACAGGAGGAGCCCAGCTCCACTTGCAGAGCACAGGGGAAGTTCTGGGAGCGGCACCAGCGAAAATGAAATGAAATAAAATCTTTTGACATGTAAGTGGAGGGAAATTGCTGCTGAATCACTGGGAGGGAAGAAATACGAGAGCTTAAGGTGTCATTTTTGCAGGCATAATTTTTACTCTAATGGCCTTTAATAGCAGGAACAATTCAGGGTAATTCTTTCAGCTGCAGCAGAGAGAGGAATAGAGAAATATGATCACTCAAACTGTTGGGAAGAATTGTTTCCCTGCTGTAGTTAATTAGCAATGTACAGTGGTTTGCCTTCCCTCTTTGCTTATCCAACTTGTCAAAGGGCAGCTGCTGTCTTGGATGCTTTTATCCTTTTATTTATTGGATTTCTTCTTTTGCCCTTTCTGCAAATAAATGGAGTCTCTCGTGACTCGGCTTTGATGCCTTGGGTGTGCAGCCCTGGGCAGCACTTTGCCGTGGGTGACTTTGAGATAACAAACAATTAAATAGTTGATATATCTAATTTAATATAGATATTTGTGTGCAGAGGCAGAGCAGCAGCTCTGCTGCCAAGGGAAGTTCTGTGTGGCCCAATAAACACCAAAAAATCCCATTTCTTTGGAAGTGAAGCCTTCCAGAGGCACAGGCTGATTTTTCATGCACGCAGGAAGCCAGAGGAGAATGGAGGAATTATCAAATTGCAAGAGTTGAATGCCTGTTTCAGCGTTTTTCCCCTGTGACATTTTGAATCTTGTTTCAAAGAGACTTTTAAGAAATGTTTTCTTTTGACACTTTGATATTATTTCAACCCTCTGTGTGGAATATATCATCTGATTTTATCAAAATAAAGCAATTCAGTTGACTCCACATGACTTTAAAAAAAAAAGTCTTAGGAAAAAATGGAAATTCTGATATTTTTGTGCCTGTTTAGGACAAAGCTCTTGGTTCCCACTCAGATCTTGATGGAATAAATTGCACATCTCAAAGAGCAGCTCTTTGACACACACATGTGCTTGCTAATTTAATTTCTCTAATTCATGTTTCTGCTGACCTCCTAAAATTTTTTACAGAGTGTGCTGAAATCCAAAAATCTGAAGAGGAAAAAGTATTTCATTGGGAACCTGAGACTGATTGTCAGGCGAGGACCACTGAAAGTCTGCAGTTGGATGTTTGCTGATCTGCTCTGCTTAGGAATAAGTGATAATTTCAGAGCCATGAGATTTCCAGTTTTAGGTTTGCTTCACCTTCCTGATGGAGAAATCCACCTGCAGGGGGATGGCACAGGGACCAAACAGAAAATTTGATTTCTTATCTCTTTGAGAAGACTTTTTTAGCTCATAACTATTTTAGGAGCAGGGACCTGTTGTACTTGGGATGTTTTGAAAGGATCAGGAGGAGGAAGGAGAGTTCAGGGCACATCCCCTTGATGGTGCAAAGATGAGAAGCCCCACGCAGACATTTGCCTTGTCCTTGGGAAGGGTAAAGCCCAGCAGGAAAAGAGCTGGATCCCTGAGAAATAGAAAGGGAGCTTGGTTATGGAAAAACACTTCATTTTACCGACATTTCCCCATCTTTGGAAGACTGTGTTAATTTGTAGGAACAGCTTCTGCAGCTTTATTTGTCAGAATAAATGCCCAGTGCAGGGAGGAGACTCAGCTAATGGAAGGAAGGGATGGTCCTTGGAGGGAAGGACACCCTCAGGGCAGAGCGAGGGACAGGAGGGCTCAAGATGGAGTCTGTCCTTCTCCCTACGACCCCAAACAAACACAGATTAGTCTGTGCCTCACGTTCCCAGCCTGGAAAACAGAACCACTGGCTCTGCCTCGCCAGCCACCGTGACATGACCACTGTGGAAACATCCCGAGCTCCAGTGCGAGAGGCCCATGGAAACACACTACAGACTCCTCTTTTCCCCTTTATTTTGAAAGGCAGGAGAAGCAGCTGGAGAAAAGGCTTTACAATTTCATTTTTAGAAGACTTTGAAGTGTCCTCTGAGTGCTTCTCTCCCGTTTTCACCCCGCAGGTACTATGCCATCTGCTGCCAGCCCCTGGTGTACAGGAACAAGATGACCCCGCTGCGCATCGCCGTGATGCTGGGGGGCTGCTGGGTCATCCCCACCTTCATCTCCTTCCTCCCCATCATGCAGGGCTGGAACAGCATTGGCATCATTGATCTGGTGAGTGGCCAAGGAGGGACACCATCCCGTGTGTTGGGGGTGGGATGTTCTTTAAAAAGCAGTTTTCAGGGGAAGGAAGGGAGGAAGGGAGGAAGGGGAGGAAGGGAAGGAAGGGAGGAAGGAAGGGAGGGAGGAAGGGAGGGAGGGAGGGAGGGAGGGAGGGAGGGAGGAAGGAAGGAAGGAAGGAAGGAAGGAAGGAAGGAAGGAAGGAAGGAAGGAAGGAAGGAAGGAAGGAAGGAAGGAAGGAAGGAAGGAAGGAAGGAAGGAAGGAAGGAAGGAAGGAAGGAAGGAAGGAAGGAAGGAAGGAAGGAAGGAAGGAAGGAAGGAAGGAAGGAAGGAAGGAGGGAAGGAAGGAGGGAAGGAAGGAGGGAAGGAAGGAGGGAAGGAAGGAGGGAAGGAAGGAGGGAAGGAAGGAGGGAAGGAAGGAAGGAAGGAAGGAAGGAAGGAAGGAAGGAAGGAAGGAAGGAAGGAAGGAAGGAAGGAAGGAAGGAAGGAAGGAAGGAAGGAAGGAAGGAAGGAAGGAAGGAAGGAGGGAAGGAAGGAGGGAAGGAAGGAGGGAAGGAAGGAGGGAAGGAAGGAGGGAAGGAAGGAAGGAAGGAAGGAAGGAAGGAAGGAAGGAAGGAAGGAAGGAAGGAAGGAAGGAAGGAAGGAAGGAAGGAAGGAAGGAAGGAAGGAAGGAAGGAAGGAAGGAAGGAGGGAAGGAAGGAGGGAAGGAAGGAGGGAAGGAAGGAGGGAAGGAAGGAGGGAAGGAAGGAGGGAAGGAAGGAGGGAAGGAGGGAAGGAAGGAGGGAAGGAAGGAAGGAAGGAAGGAAGGAAGGAAGGAAGGAAGGAAGGAAGGAAGGAAGGAAGGAAGGAAGGAAGGAAGGAAGGAAGGAAGGAAGGAAGGAAGGAAGGAAGGAAGGAAGGAAGGAAGGAAGGAAGGAAGGAAGGAAGGAAGGAAGGAAGGAAGGAAGGAAGGAAGGAGAAAAAGAAGGAGAAAAAGAAGGAGAAAAAGAAGGAGAAAAAGAAGGAGAAAAAGAAGGAGAAAAAGAAGGAGAAACTTCTTGTGATCAGTGCAGAGAGGCTGCTGAATTTCTGGAGGGGATCTCTGTGTGACTCTGTCTGGGAAGGACTGACACAGGGATGGTGGTGGCCCTGGGGGAGGATTTTACCCCATCTGCTCTCAGTTCAGTGAGGAGCCCTTGGAAAACAGCCCAAGCCCTGCTGGCCCCTGACAAACACCTCAGTAGTTCTTGGTCCCCTTGGCCTCTGCAGCTCTCACTTAAATAAGAGACAGGGTTACTCTTTGTTAGAATAATTAAAGTGTACAGTGCCAGGACATGGGGAATGGTTTCACACTGCTGGGGCAGGGTAGGTGGGACAGTGGGAAGGAATTCCCTGTGAGGGTGGGGAGGCCCCGGCACAGGTGCCCAGGGAGGCTGTGGATGTGTCCGAGTGTCCAAGGGTGGATTGGAGCACACTGGGATAGCAGAAGGTGTCCCTGCCTGTGACAGGGGTGACCTGAGATGATCTTTAAGGTCCCTCCCTCCCAACCCAAACCAAACCAACCCAACCCAACACAAACCAACCCAACCCAACCAACCCAACCCAACCCAACCATCCCAAACCAACCCAACCCAACCCAACCATCCCAAACCAACCCAACCATCCCAAACCAACCCAACCCAACCCAACCATCCCAAACCAACCCAACCATCCCAAACCAACCAACCCAACCATCCCAAACCAACCAACCCAACCATCCCAAACCAACCCAACCATCCCAAACCAACCAACCCAACCATCCCAAACCAACCCAACCATCCCAAACCAACCAACCCAACCTATCCCAACCCAACCCAACCCAAACCAACCCAACCCAACCTATCCCAAACCAACCCAACCCAACCTATCCCAACCCAACCCAACGCATCCCAATCCAATCCAACCCAACCCAACCTATCCCAACCCAACCCAGCCCATTCTCTGATTGTCCAATTCGCACTTCTCCCCTCTTTCCTCACCTTATCCTCCCCTCCCCATCCCAGATCCAGCAAAGGCAGTTCAACAAGGCCTCCAACTCCACCTACTGCATCTTCATGGTGAACAAACCCTACGCCATCACCTGCTCCGTGGTGGCCTTCTACATCCCCTTCCTGCTCATGGCGCTGGCCTACCACCGCATCTACGTCACGGCGCGGGCGCACGCGCGGCAGATCCGTCTGCTGCAGCGGGCAGGGAACCCCCAGGAGCCACGGGGAAACCCACAGGAGCCACGGGGGAACCCACAGGAGCCACGGGGGAACCCACAGGAGCCACGGGGGATCCCCCAGGAGTCACAGGGCAACCCCCAGGAGCCGCGGGGGAACCCCCAGGAGCCACGGCAGCACCCCCCGGACCAGCACAGCAGCCACCGCATGAAAACCGAGACCAAAGCTGCCAAGACCCTGTGCATCATCATGGGCTGCTTCTGCTTCTGCTGGGCCCCGTTCTTTGTCACCAACATCGTGGATCCCTTCATAAACTACTCGGTGCCCGGCAAGCTGTGGACGGCTTTCCTGTGGCTGGGCTACATCAACTCGGGCCTGAACCCTTTCCTCTACGCCTTCCTCAACAAGGCCTTCCGACGTGCCTTCCTCATCATCCTGTGCTGCGGCGACGAGCGCTACCGAAGGCCTTCCATCCTGGGCCAGACCGTGCCCTGCTCCACCACCACCATCAACGGCTCCACGCACGTGCTGAGGTGAGTCGCGGTGCCTGGGGCCACCAGCGAGAGGAATTCTCTGGAGGTTTTGCATGGGATTGCTTTGTTCATCAGTTAAAGGCTTGGAAGGGGATGGGGCAAAGGAAATCCTGAGGGTGCTCGGGCAGCCTGGGTTTGTGGGGAGCAGCAGTGTGCAGCTGCTCCAGAGGTGTGCCCAGGGAAGAGCTGGGAGGATGCAGAGGTTGTGTGGGAATTTTGGTGCTGTTTGGTCTGAAGGGAGCACCTTGACCAGGGGAGGCTGCCTGCTGCATCTTCTCTAGGAATGGGAACATGATATGGCCACTGCCCCTTCTCAGCTCTGCCTCTTAGGGCCACCAGCCACTGCTGTGTCCCCTGAGCTGGTGAAGGGCTGGGGATGGACGTCCCCAACACCCTGACCCTGCCTGGGGCACCTTGGGGCTCTCTGCCAAGAGCGGTGGTACCATTCTGTCTCATTTTGGGGTGTCTGTGTTTTCCTGCAGCCCAGCCCCAGCCCTGCAGGACGCCAGGAGCCAAGTGTGCCGTGGTGCACATTCCTGGGCTTGGCAGGTTGGGATTCCAGGGAATTTGAACCCCCCACGTCACCCTCCTCACCCTCACTGCCCATCTGGGTGTGTTCCCTGCAGTGTGGGATGGGCACTGGGGGTACAGAGGGGCTTGGGGCGTCTGTGGGATGGGACACTGATCCAGAGATGGGAGGCACAGCAGGAGGAAGGGAGGGAAGTACAATTAATTCCCAAAATATCAGAGCAAACTGCAGGCTCTGGGTAGAACCTGAGGCGTTTCTGTGCAGCTGTCCAGAGATCTTGTCTCGATTTGGCTCTTTTGGTAGCTGGGTCTCCAGACAGAGCAGGACTTGGTGGCAGTGTCAGTGCTCAGAGCTGAGCTTGCCCAGAGACCCCAAGCCCTTCCAGCTGGCCCTGAGCTCGCCCCAAGCTCCCTTCTGCAGCAATCTCGGAAGCTTTGGAAAGAGTCCTGAGCTCTGTAATGGATGGGAGATGGGGCAGGCCTTGTCACAGCCTGGAGTCAGACCCCTCGGGCTCTGAACCCGTGCAGGACATTGCAGCACATTTCTCTCCTGCTGATGAAAATCTGTTTGGTGGCCATGGTGCCACGTCCCAGAGCCCTGTGTGGGTGACGGATGGGTGGCACCATGCCAGGCCCAGCCTGCATCTCTCAGGGACATCCAGATGCTCCTGTGCTGAGCTAGGAGCAGGGAAAGGAAAAGAAAAGCCTTTTCCCAATTCTGGTTTTTTCAAGCCCTGCTCTGCTCTGTCCACATTATCTCCTGCTTTTCCACATCTCTCCCGTTCCCACTTCCCCTCCTCTCTCCACGTGCTGGGGATGCAGCTCTGCACTCCAGCCCTGCCCAGAGCAATTGTTGCCTGCTTTCCTCAGCTTTGGAACGGAGAAAAAGCGGGGCTTCTGTCCCTGCTGCAGATTATGCACTGATGGTGATGATAGAGGGGTGGGAATTAAAGCAAAACCAACAAATTGGAATTTGTGGATAGTTAATCTCAGGTGAGGAATTTTTATTTCTTCAGTGCTTTGCTCTCAAATGCCAGAAAGGTTGGATCCAGAACAGATGGAAGAGAAATTTAGTCAGGCAGGTTGTCTCAAGACATAAACACAGATTTTTGCTACCTTTGAAATAAAAAATACTGAAACCTTCCTGCCAGGGCTGTCTCCTCCCAACTGCACTGAGCTCCACAGGAGCTGCACCAGGACAAGACATTTCTTTTCCAACCTCAGAGTTGCTTCTTCCTGACCAAGAGCTTCTGCACATGGGGCAGTGGTGCCAGTGGGATTTTACAGCTGCTTTTTGTGCCCTGGCAGGGAGAGCAGTGGCAAGAGGGACAGACCTTGTGCTGGATGTGGGGCACTCAGCTATGACAAAAATTAGCATAATAATGAGCTGTAATAGGTGGGGATTTCTGGGTGTTCAGGGCTCTCTGCAACACCAGGCTGAAAAATGCCAAAATCATCTGAAAAATGCTGTGCTCCCCTTGAAAGAGATTGTTTGCATTTCTTCTGTACGAGTAGATATTTATTCAACACAAACCAACAAACTCCTGCCTCCATGAATCACTGAACTCTTGTACAGCACAAGTGGATGGGGAGCAGGTCAGCGTTGCTGGAATTCCTGGGTAAAACAAGTTGTGAAATTTTGCCACAGCAAAGAAGATGACTTTGGGTGAAATATATTTGAGCAATGATCAGAGCAGACAAACTCTGGAACATTTGGGTCAAGGAGGTCACTCTGGTGCATTCTCATTTCCTCTCAGAAGTGCTCAGGCACAGCTCTAGTGAGAGGTTTATTTATCACTCATTTTCCAGTGCAGAGAGGTCTTCTCCAAATGTCAATTGGATTTCTCCAAAGGAAAACACATCCTGAATTTTCCCTTAAAAGAGCCAAGAGAAGCAAAGTGGAAAACCCAGAAACATTCCCCCGGGGGCTGGAAGTGCAGCGAGCCTCAGTGTCCCCTGCTGCCATTGGAACAGGAACTCAGCTCTGCACTTCTGAGAGGTTTAACAACTCCACAGATCTGTTGGAATAAAAATAAATCCCTGCTGGTTGTAGGGAAGGGGTCAGAGCTGCTGTGGAGCAAAAGGATGAGCGGCCACAGAATCATGGAATCATAGAATAGCTTGTGACAAAAATAGTTTTTTGAATGGTTTGTGATGGTTTTCTTGAGTGGTTTGGGATGGCTTTTTAATGGTTTGGGATTTTTTTGGAATGGTTTGGGATAGTGTTTTTGAATGGTTTGGGATTTTTTTGGAATGGTTTGGGATGGGTTTTTTTAATGGTTTGCTATAGTTTTTTTGAATTATTGGAGATGGTTTTCTGAACGGTTTGGGATAGTTTTTTTAAATGATTTTGGATGGTTTTTTGAATGGTTTGGGATAGTGTTTTTGGATGGTTTGGGATTTTTTTTTTAATGGTTTGGAATGGTTTTTTTGAATGGTTTGTGATAGTTTTTTTTTTTAATGATTTTGGATGGTTTTTTGAATGGTTTGGGATAATTTTTTCAATGGTTTGGGATAGTTTTTTTGAATGATTTGGGATGCTTTTTGCATGGTTTGTGTGGATGCTTGATCCACCATGATTCCCCCCAGCACAGGGTGGTCCTGTGGGTGGGTCAGGGATCCCATCCCAGCTGTGATTTGGGATTTCATGGGCTGCAGCTGTGGCTCTGCTCAGAAACACGGAGTTGTTACTGAGCTGCTCCTGGTGGACCTGGCAGGTTTCTCTCGAGGCTCTGGGCTCTCAGGTAAAACATCTCCTCCTGTTCTTCCTCCTCCTGCTCCTCTGGTTCCTTATCCTTCCCTGGGCACTCAGACAGTGCAGAGACCACAGAGCTTCCCAAGGCAGAGCAGCACACTCAGTGCTGGGGTTGGAAAGGGTTAAAATTTCTGACTGCTGAGAATTTCAGTGATCCTGCAAGATGAATCAGAGCTCTGACAGGTTCTGTCTTCCTCACTACAAGTCCATTAACCCCAAGTGGTTAATTTGGTCTTGCTCTGCCCTTCCCTTCATTCCCCAGCACTCCCAGTTTCACGCCGGATTTGTGTGTTATTATTATATATTATTATGTATTTGTGGGTTATTATTAGAGGTATTTTGGAGGTCACTGTGGAGGTTTTGTGCTGGTGGCACTGCAGAGCTTTGGGGTCTGTGTTGTCCTCTCCAGAAGTTCCTTTTTAATGACACCGACAGGGAAGAACTTCCCCCTGGCAAAGGTGCTGATAAAGCACATTCCCACTAAATCCTTTTTTTTGGAAATTCATGAGAAAAAGCTTGAGAAACACAGCAAATGATGAACATTTTAAAATGGTGATTTCAGTGCGATTTCGTTCATTTTGCCCCAGCCCCGGGGCAGAGGTTGCTCGAGATGTGTTTTCCACTGCAGAGGTTTCAGACCAGGGATCAGCTCCCTGTGCCACAAAAGTGGCTCCAGAGCACAGCCCGAGCTGAGGGCAACTCATTGCTGCCTCTAAATCTAATGTTGTTAAATAGTCAAGAGATAATTTGGTTTTCACTCAAATTTCATTAGCTGCCAACCTGGAAAGGGATTCTCTAAAAATACAGGAGATTATTAGACTCAATAACAACTGAAAAAAGAGTTTTGTCATTTCTTGGAGGAACTTTCTTGTAAATTTTTAATGAAGCTTTGCCAAGATTTACAACCAAAGTTAGGTTCCAGCTTCCCTGGCGTGGTTTTACAGCTTGGCATCAGTGCCAGCCTTTGGTGTGACATTCCTGGGCCAGGGCTGGGAGGGATCCTGAGCAGGGCACAGGGAGCTGTGACCTCAAACAGACAGTGCAGGGCACATTTTGGGACCTCCTGCAGGATCCAAGAGCAGAGAAACCCTCAGGGCCAGGAATGTGGATGTTCACAAAGGCCAGGTTATCACCTGAGTCAGAGGAGCCCTCCTTTCCCCAAACTCTGCTTCCCAAAAAGCAGGACAGTGCTGGAGCCTCATACCCAACCCAAAAGTGCCTCACCAGGGGGAACCGAGAGCTTCTGATAAGAGAAAAGCTTCTTGTCATTGTGCTGAGTGAAATCAAGATATTTATCTTATTCCTTACAAAGGAAAGAGGGGATTAGAGTTTTAAAATACCACAGTTTCCTTCAATTTTAGAAAGATAATCTCTTTCAATATGTCTGGATATTGGAAAAAGAGATTAGAGTGAAGCTAAACCCCTTTTTGTTATTTGGCCTAATACAAGATCCAAGATCAGAACTTGTGCATCAGTTTGTGTCTGGTGGGGAAGCTGAGGCACTGAAGGGCACCTTGAGCTCTGAAATGACTGAGCTGGAACTCATTTTGTCTGCTTTTAATTGCGTGATTTGTGCTGTGGGTAGTGAAGGCAATGGTTGTGTCCTGGTGGGGCAGGATCTGTGTGCAGCTGGAACGAGGAGTGAGGAGCCCAGAGCTGAGCCCTGGTGCCCCAGTGCCACATTCCTGCAGCTGGAACAAGACATTCCTGCAGCTGGAATGAGATGTTCCTGCAGCTGGAACGAGACGTTCCTGCAGCTGGAACGAGACATTCCTGCAGCTGGAATGAGGAGTGAGGAGCCCAGAGCTGAGCCCTGGTGCCCCAGTGGCACATTCCTGCAGCTGGAACAAGACATTCCTGCAGCTGGAATGAGATGTTCCTGCAGCTGGAACGAGACATTCCTGCAGCTGGAGTGAGACATTCCTGCAGCTGGAATGAGGAGTGAGGAGGCCAGAGCAGAGCCCTGTCAGCCCCAGTGTCACATTCCTGCAGCTGGAACGAGACATTCCTGCAGCTGGAGTGAGACATTCCTGCAGCTGGAATGAGGAGTGAGGAGGCCAGAGCAGAGCCCTGTCAGCCCCAGTGTCACATTCCTGCAGCTGGAACGAGACATTCCTGCAGCTGGAGTGAGACATTCCTGCAGCTGGAATGAGGAGTGAGGAGGCCAGAGCAGAGCCCTGTCAGCCCCAGTGTCACATTCCTGCAGCTGGAATGAGATATTCCTGCAGCTGGAACAAGACATTCCTGCAGCTGGAATGAGACATTCCTGCAGCTGGAGTGAGACATTCCTGCAGCTGGAGTGAGACATTCCTGCAGCTGGAGTGAGACATTCCTGCAGCTGGAGTGAGACATTCCTGCAGCTGGAACGAGACATTCCTGCAGCTGGAACGAGACATTCCTGCAGCTGGAGTGAGACATTCCTGCAGCTGGAATTCTCAGCACCACATTCCTGCAGCTGGAATGAGGAGTGAGGAGCCCAGAGCAGAGCAGAGCCCTGTCAGCCCCAGTGCCACATTCCTGCAGCTGGAATGAGGAGTGAGGAGCCCAGAGCAGAGCAGAGCCCTGTCAGCCCCAGTGCCACATTCCTGCAGCTGGAATGAGATATTCCTGCAGCTGGAATTCTCAGCACCACATTCCTGCAGCTGGAACGAGACATTCCTGCAGCTGGAACGAGACATTCCTGCAGCTGGAACGAGATATTCCTGCAGCTGGAATGAGATATTCCTGCAGCTGGAATTCTCAGCACCTCCTCCTGTTGCTGGCGCAGTCCAGACCTGCTGGAGGCTTCCCACTTCAGTGAGGGAATACACTGAAAGAGCTGCAGTGAGCTAAAACACAGACATCTCTCCCAATACAGCACATACTGAATCCACTTCCAAGTCCTTCGCCAGTCTCTCCACTCATTCCAGAGGTCCAAGCCAGGGTTTAAAACTAATTTTGGTGCCTGAATAAACTATTATGGATAGAAATCTGCTCTCCACCTCCTTGCCTTCTGTTTCAACTGACCTTTGGATGTGTTGGGCCTGTTCTCTCCAGAGATTAATTTGGTTTATCAGCAGAGTGTTTTTAGACACTGCAAATCAGCATTTGCAAAGAGCCCCACATGCCTTAGGGTTAGAAATTCTCTGGAAACCTCAGCAATTATTGTCATGTTCTGTTCTTCCTTGGGGCAGCAGAATCTCCGTTTCAGAGCTAATTGTGTAAGTGCATTTTAATTTTAGGTTCACTTCTTAGTTCTTCTTTTCAATCATTCTCTCCCTTTCTGATTGCTGGAGGAGAATTTATTTCAGCATTTTATGCACCACCCCTTCCTCTGTAAACTCACCATGGGGAAAAGCTTCCCTGTTGCTATAGAGTGTCTGTGGGAGAGAAAACCTTGTTATTCCCAAGATATTTTGGCCAGAAATTTGCTATTTCCAGGAAGGTGTGAAGGACTTTCAGTACATCTGCTGAGATTTGATTGTTTTTTACCAATTTGGCACTTTCGGGATCCTTCCCATTGCCTGCAGTGGTCTCAGCCCTTGGGCAGCTCTGAGCATCTTTCCATCTTCAACTTTCCATTTCAAAGCAGAGAAATGGCCATGTTGAGGGTTTGGTTTGGTTTGGCTTGGCTTGGCTTGGTTTGGTTTGGCTTGGCTTGGCTTGGCTTGGTTTGGCTTGGTTTGGTTTGGCTTGGCTTGGCTTGGCTTGGCTTGGCTTGGTTTGGTTTGGCTTGGCTTGGCTTGGCTTGGTTTGGCTTGGTTTGGCTTGGTTTGGCTTGGTTTGGTTTGGTTTGGCTTGGTTTGGTTTGGCTTGGTTTGGTTTGGCTTGGCTTGGTTTGGTTTGGCTTGGCTTGGTTTGGCTTGGTTTGGTTTGGCTTGGTTTGGCTTGGCTTGGCTTGGTTTGGTTTGGCTTGGCTTGGCTTGGCTTGGCTTGGTTTGGTTTGGCTTGGTTTGGTTTGGCTTGGTTTAGCTTGGTTTGGTTTGGCTTGGGTTGGTTTGGGTTGGGTTGGTTTGGCTTGGTTTGGTTTGGGTTGGGTTGGGTTGGGTTGGGTTGGTTTGGTTTGGTTTGGGTTGGGTTGGGTTGGTTTGGGTTGGGTTGGTTTGGTTTGGGTTGCTTTGGGTTGGTTTGGTTTGGTTTGGCTTGGTTTGGGTTGGGTTGGGTTGGCTTGGCTTGGCTTGGCTTGGTTTGGTTTGGCTTGGTTTGCTTTGCTTTGGCTTGGTTTGGCTTGGTTTGGGTTGGGTTGGTTTGGGTTGGGTTGGTTTGGCTTGGCTTGGTTTGGTTTGGTTTGGTTTGGTTTGGTTTGGTTTGGTTTGGTTTGGTTTATTTGGCAGAGCAGAGGTGATCCTTGCTCCCATCTGCTGCTCACTGCATCCTGCATGGTGCCCTGGCCTGGGAGCTGATCCAGAGCCAGCCTTGCTTTGGGGTTTGATTCACCCCACAAGGCCCAGAGCCCCTTCAGAGACACAGTCAGAGCAGTGGGGATTTGCTTTATTTTGTATTTTATTTGCTTTATTCGGCGCTGGGTGTGGGGATTCACTCCTCCAAACACACACGCCCGGCACTGCCAACTCACAATATTATGGTGACACTCATGAATATTCATCACATTCCCCGGGATGGGAGTGGTTATACAAATCATTTCTGGGAAATCATTAATATCATTAGCATGTGTGCCACGCATGCACTGTGTGTCCTGGTGGTCTTTGGGGTCTTCTCGTGATGAAGATCTGTAGTCTTCATCACAGTGCACTTTTCCCCTTTCTCTCTGGAGCATGGGCAGTCCTTGGTGGGTGATTCAGGGTTTCTGTGCTGGCCTCAGTCAGATTCTTGTCCCTCTGATCTTGAGAAGATAAAGGGAATCCTGTTTTCCTAGGTTTAGAATTCACATATTCTGTCTCTCAGTAGTTAACCTGAGTTATCTATTGACCCCTCCTTTCTCAGTGCGCCCCAGCAAAGCTGCACTGCTCTTTGGAAATGTGGGAATTGCATCCTGCCCTGCAGACTCCATCCCGTGAGCCCCAGCTGACTAAAGCTGCTCCTGCAGGAGCTGGGGAGCTCCAGTCCTCCCTTCTGCATTCATCTCTCTGTTCTCTGCCCGTGACAGAGCACTGCAGCCCTGGCAGAGCACAGCAGTTTCAAATGCAGGTAACCAGATTTAGGGGCAGTGTGGGAGCTCCCCAGGGACTCCTGCCTTGGGTTTCTGCTGGGCTGCCTTTAAGTTGTGTTCCAGAAGGCACAGACACATTCCAGGCACAGGGTTGGAAATGAGTTTTGCACAGGAAAAGCTTAGGAGAAGCTCGGCTCTGTAATTTTCCTTGCTTCAGCAGCCCTGGGCTGGGAATGGGAGCATTGCTGAGGTCCATCCTGACCTCCTCCCTCTCTCTGGGGCTGTTTCCCCTCTCGGCAGTCAGGATTCCCCTCTTGCTCCATTCAGCCCTCCTTGGCAGTGACTGAGGAGAGGTTTGAGTCAATCACGTCCCTGGAGTGTGGATTGTGTCTGACGCTGTCACTGACAGCTCTCAGAGGTGCTGCTGAGGATTTAGCAGAAGGGCTGCTAATGAGGCTGTTAATTTGTGTCATTCCACTGATCCATCAGAGCACTTCAGGAACTGCAGAGCACGTGGCACTGAAGAGCTTTTTGCTTTATCTGTGAAGTGTTTGTGTTCCCCTGGAATCCCTGAGGCTGGAAAAGCCCTCCAGGGTCTTCCAGGCTGTGATTGATCCCCAGCGCAGAGCACTGAGTGCCACCTCCAGCCCCTCCCTGGACACCTCCAGGGGACTCCAAACCTCCCTGGGCAGCCCCTGCCATTTTTTTTATAATTTGCCTTGATATTATGTCACACCCCAAACGATGTGACATCCACACAGGAACATCTTCCTGCTCTGAAATCCTTTTCTCTCTCAAAATGAAGGATAGCAATTCCTTTAACCTCCAAGTCTTTCAAGGTCTGTGTCCTGGCAGTGCTTTTCCCAGCACAGGAGTGAAGCTGCCTCTGGAAAGACACATAAACAACAGTTTAAGTGCCATGCACAGCAATATATCTGGGAGATGTTTTTAAGAATTGAAGGAAACACAATATGGATTTGTCCCTTTACAAAGCTCCGTGAAACAGAGCAGAGCCCAACAGGCAAACTCAAGTAGAAAAGAAAAGGAAAATCAAGAACCGGCTGATGTCTCAAATTAATGTTATCTGTGAGTAACTTTATCACTGATTGATCTGTCAGAGCACAGGAGCAGTCCCAGCTCCCATTGATATATTAAAGGCACATTAATGCACTCGGGGAGATTCATGCCCCGTGCTGCTGCTGTGACAAGCTTTTACAGCTCCGTGTTGGTATTTATGAGCACTGAAAGCACTTCATAACACTCGGGTACAACATTTGAGACAAGAACTGCGCAGAGGAACTGCTCCACTGGCAGGGAAGCAATTAGGGGTGACACTCCACAAGTGCTGCCGAGAGAGCTTCAAAGAGCTGTGCTCCACAGCCCTGCAGCTGCCGGGGGAAGGTGAGGATGGTTTATCCACCAGGGATGTCCCATCCACCTGCCCGGGCAGGGATGTGCCTCCTGCAGCCCCTGGGCAGCCCTGAGCCCCCTTGGGCACAGCCCTGGGCAGCTCTGGGGCACTGAGGGACACCAGGCACTGAGCTCTGCTCTGGGACAGGGACAGGGCCCAGGGACGGCTGGAGCTGTGTCAGAGGGATTTGGGATGGAGATCAGGGAAAGGTCCTTCCCCAGAGGTGCTGGCACTGCCCAGGCTCCCCAGGGAATGGGCACAGCCCCAGAGCTCCAGGAACGTTTGGACAGCGCTGCCAGGGATGGACAGGGTGGGATTGTTGGGGGTCTGTGCAGGGCCAGGGGCTGGGCTGGATTATCCCTCCCAGCTGAGGACATTCCATGGTTCTATTCTGTGCCAGAGCTCCATAAAACACCAGCTCAAAGGGCTCAGGGAAATGAATGATGCACTTCAGTGACAAACCATTGCTGCTTCTGTTTTTGAAAGGATCTTTGTCCTTGATAAATCTTAAAACAAGCCCATAAAAATCCTTTAAAATAAGCTGCAAGCTAAATTAATTTCCTTAAAACCCTCTTTCCTCTATGCTTGGCTTCACATGTGTTTGCCTGGGAAGATTTGGCTGTAAAATTGTGTCTGCTCACCTTGGAATTCTTCATTCACGGTGGGGCAGCACAGGCTGCTTTTCGTGGGAGGTTTGGGAATGTGGCTGTGCCTGTGACGCCGTTGAGTGCTCAGTGTGTGATGTGGGGCTGTTTCCCGATTAACCATCGCTGTGTTCTCTCCTTTTTCCCCCTGACTCCCTCACTGTGTGTGTCTTTGCTCCTTCCTGCACTAAAAGTGGCTGTTCCTCTGTCTCCAAGCTCCTCCTGCTCCTCTGCAGCAGACCAGCTCCTGTCTAACCATGACCATGCTCTGTAAGTCCTTCTTTTATTACTGCACCTCTGTCTGTTCTGATTGCAACCCGATTGAAACCCTCCTGCATTTCCAGCTGAACACGGGTGGGCTGGAGGCACTGCCCCAGGGGATGGGGACATCTCCCAGGACATTGGGGATGGGCTCCTGGCGGCAGGAGGCTGTGGGTGACGGGGATTCTGTCCTTTGGGGTGGCTGTGCTCACTGCAAGACAGTGGGACAGCTCTGCAGGGTCTCCTCAGTGGACACCACACAAAGCAGGATAGAGGAAAGTGGGGTTAAATATTAGGAAAAAGCTGCCCTGGGAGGTGGGCAGGCCCTGGCACAGGTGCCCCGAGAAGCTGTGGCTGTCCCCAGATCCCTGGCAGTGTCCCAGGCCAGGCTGGACCTGTGCTAAGTCAGTGAAACCTCACAGCTCTGGGGCTCCCCTTCCCTCCCAGGTCCCCCCTGGGCTCCTGCCACCCCAAATGCTCAGGGCCAGGCACTTCCAGACACACAGCTCCAGAGAAATGGAGGGAGTGTGGGATTGGCTTCTGCTCAAGGTGTTTCTGGGAAAAGGGCAGGGAAAAGAAAGGAGCAGGGCTCCTCCCAGAACTGGGAAAATCCTGCTGGTCACAGTGACAGCCTTGCTGTCTGGGAACTGGGGTGACAAATCCCAGGGACTGATAGGACACAGGGAAAGCATCTCTCCCTTCAGTGCCACAGCTCCAGCATCCCAATGTACCCATCCCTTCACCTGCACCCCAAATCCTGCTCAGACTGCACGGCTCCCACAAAACCTCCAAATATCCCAACAGATTTGGGGCAGGCTGGGGCTTCCCTCTCCTTTTCCCTTCAGAGCTTTTGTTTGTTCCTCGTTAGGGACGCAGATTTGAGGGAGGCAGCAGATTTCAGCAGTTGCTTTTCAGCAGAGTTGAACAGTTTCTGTTCCTCCATCTGGGAGTTTCCACAGCCAGGTTCCCCGGGAGGGAGGGCACAGGGAGGCAGAGCTGTGCTGGGGCTGCAATCTGCTCCCTGGAGCTGCTCCCTGCAGATCACCAGTTGCTGATGGGGAGTGGGCACCATCCCTTCCCATCCTGGAGGAAATACAGAATCGTGGCATGGCTTGGGGCAGAAGGGACCTTAGAGCTCACCCATTCCACCCTGCCATGGGCAGGACACCTCCCACTGTCCCAGGCTGCTCAGAGCCCTGTCCAACCTGAAACCCTTCAGGACTCTCCACACCTGGGGGTCTAAGAGGTCTCTTAGAGCAGAGATCAAAGTCTCAATGTCAGCTCTCCATGGCTGTTCTTCCTTCAGTCCTTTGTGTCAGGTGTTTGTCACTGTCCCCATGTGAGTGTTCCTGTCTCCTCTCATCCCTGTGTCCATCCTTTTGCTGTCATCCATCTTGGCTGCAATTTTCTCAAAAAGCTCCACTGGAGAGAGGCTTCAGATGTGATCTGCAGCCCCAGCTGGGTGTGCTGCTCTGCTCTCTGCCTGGAACAGTCCAAGCTGCCAAACCCTGTGACCCTTGGACATATCACCTCTCCCCTTGTTCTGCTGGGCTCACAGAGGAAAATCTGGATTTTCCATCACACCTGTGCTAAATAGCTACAAAACCTTACCCATCTGGTCTGGTGGCATTTTACACCTCCCTGCTCAAAGGGACAAGTACCTCCCTCAAGGTCAGGACAGCAGCAAAAGTAGCTCAGATTCAGAAACAACGAGAAGCAAGGACAAAAAATGCAAAATGCACTGGAAAAACCTGCCCTGGGCAGCTCATTCCATGCTCTGGGCCAATTTTCCCTGGTCTAGAGACAGAACTGGGGTGATAAAACTGCTTCTTGTTCTTCTGCTTCTCTCTTTGTCCTTGTTTATGGCCCCCAGTTGATTTTGTCAGAGTTGTTATTGATGATATCCTTGGTGAGGCTGCAGGAAAGTTATTGGAGTTCGTGCTGGGGATTTTTTTGAGGCTTAAAAGCACTGAGAGGGAAGTTGTCAGTGCCTGCCACAGGAACACGGCTGATTGAAACACTTCACACATCAGAAAAAGGGTTTGCAGCTTGTAACTCAAACCTTTCCCCACAATCATCCTTGGAGACTGCAGGATGTCCCTGGAAGGAGAAAGAAAAGCTCCTTTTGTCTTTTTTCCTCCATTAACAACTCCTCGGTGTGATAAGGATAATCGCTGGTGGGAATTATGGCTGAGAGATGTCTTGGAAAGAGGCTTCAGCAGCAGAAAGGAGAGGCTGCCCAATTTTCTAAAGAATAAATCCTTCAGTTTTGAGGAATGCTCTCAAAGAACCGATGGCAGTGCCCACCTGGAAAGGGCAATAAGGATGGTCAGGGCTCCATCATCATCACCAGAAATGAGGAGCTGCCCAATTTTCCAAAGCATAGATCCTTCAGCTTTGAGGAATGCTCTCAAAGAACCGATGGCAGTGCCCAGCCTGGAACAGGACACTGAGGATGATCAGGGCTCCATCAGCAGCAGCAGAAATGAGAGGCTGCCCAATTTTCCAAAGCATAAATCCTTCCGTTTTGAGGAATGCTCTCAAAGAACCGATGGCAATGCCCAGCCTGGAAAGGGCAATAAGGATGGTCAAGGCTCCATCATCAGCAGCAGAAATGAGGAGCTGCCCAATTTTCCAAAGCATAAATCCTTCAGCTTTGAGGAATGCTCTTGAAGAACTGATGGCAGTGCCCAGCCTGGAACAGGACACTGAGGATGGTCAGGGCTCTGTCACCAGCAGCACTCCAGGATGAACTGGGAGCTGTGGCAGTCTGTGGGAGGAGCAGCGTGGGCATCGTGCCCTGGGAATTGCACTGCTCTTCTCCAGGACAAGCCAACTCCAGGGCTGTGCAGCATTTCTGCCTTCAATCCAAAGGGAAGGAGAGCAAACTTGCCATGGGGGAGTCAGAAAAGGGAGGGAGGCTTTCCCTTTTTTTCCTGTTAAGTGAAAGAGGGAACAGGCACACGTGTGTGTGCTCTGTGTTCCATGGGCACATTCCAGGGGCAGGAGACAGCAGCCAGCACCTCTGAAGGCTTCTCCAGGCACCCTCATGAGACCTCTTCCTTAAGATTTCGGGGATTTCGGGGCCGAGGCTGCTCCTCCATCCCCGTTCCTTCCATCCGAGGCCGCTGGAGCTCAGGAGGAGCAGGTAGGGGCCGCAGCCACCGTGGTGCCGATGGCAGCGCCATTTCCAGAGCTATAAACAGTGTCATTGTCATAGCTCTTGGAATGGTACTGCCATAAGCACTGGACTGCCAGCAGCTGTGCTTGGGAGGGCCCTGGAATTCCCTCCGCTGGGATGAAGCTGATTCCTGAAGGATGGATGGATGGATGGATGGATGGATGGAAGCTGGCCCTCAGTACTTTGAATCTCAGGGATCGCTGTGCTCTCCTCTCCACACATCCCAAGTGTCCTGCCCGTGGACAGATTCCTGCTGCCTCCAAACCTCCCTGCTCGGGCCAAGAAGAAGCAGAAAGTTCATGGAAATGTTGGGAGCAAACCAGTCAGGCTCTGCACGTCTGTCTTGGGGAAGGGTTGTGCTTTTCCAGTGAGTTTGACTGGGTGTGCCTGGGGGGACAAAGTGCTCACCCTGCCCAGCCCATCCTTGGGGCTGTGGAACTCCTGCGGTTGCATTCCTGAAGGAATAACAGCTGGAGAGATGATCCTGCTGACAGAACCATCCCAAGTGGAGCTGCCAAGCAGAGCCAGAGCATCAGGAGCTCCAGGGTGACAGGACAGTCCCTGCCTTAGCTCCCCTTTGTCCTTCCTCCAATTTTCCTGCGGTGTTCCGTATTTTGCCATCCCGGGTTCTTTTTGGCCAAGACGAGGAGGAGGCCAAGCAGCTTCAGGCTTTTTTGGGCACAGAAATCCGTGTGGATGTGCCACGGTCACAGGCAGGCTGGGGACAGGAATAATGCCCCGTTCCCATGGAGACCTGGCTGGCAGAGATGCTCTTCCTGCTGATCACCCATTCCGTGGGCAGCTGATCCCTTTGGGGGCTGCCTCGGACCCTGGGGGTGCAGGGAGGGCACAGGGGGTGAAGTTTCTGGAACAAGAACAAGTGAATTCAGCTGACAAATCCCAGATCTCTCTGTCTCCCTCGGGTCTGATTCCCAGCCCAGGGAAATGTGTTTCTGGCTCAAGGTGTGCAATATTTTGGTCAATTGGATAATTTTGGTCAATTATTGGATAATTCTGGTCACTGAAGAGTCCTGGCATCTGTGTCAACCCCACAGTTTACTTGGCCACCCCTCTGGAGACATTTCTAAGGACAAATTAATTCTTTCAGCTTCTGGATGAAACCCTCGTGCAAAACATCCCCTCACACAGAGAACATTCCATGGTGTGTTAGTGTAATTAATAGAGAACTGAGCTCCTGTAATTAACTGAGAACTGGAGAGATGCCCACAACACTTAATTAAGATTAATTAAGCAACGTGATTTGCAGCTTTTGGAGAGGATGAAAGGGAGCAGTTCAGAGCTGGCTCACAAGGGGTGTGGGTCCAGGAAGGAACACAAATTGTGTTTCAGGAGGAGCTGCCCCAGGCAGGTTTGTTTGCAGGGCTGGGGTTCAGCCCCTGGAACATTCCCACTCTCCAGGCCAGACCCACCATCCCTGGCCCAGTGGGAAGAGTGAAGACTTGCGTTTCTGGGAGCTTGGTGGCACAGATAAAGCCAAAAACACAGGATTTCCTTCACTTCCTCTCTGGGGCAGCAGCCAGAGCAGTGTGATCTTTGTGTCTTAGAATTATGGAATTATAGAATGGCCTGGGTTGGAATGGACCTTAAACCTCATCCAATTCCAGCCCTAAACCACCTCCCACTGTCCCAGATTGCCCCAAGCCCTGTCCAGCCTGGCCTTGGACACTGCCAGGGATCCAGGGGCAGCCACAGCTTCTCTGGGCACCTGTGCCAGGGCCTGCCCACCCTCCCAGGGAGGAATTCCTTCCCAATATCCCAATTTAACCTCCCCTCCGTTTGAAGCCATTTGCAAAATTATTGGGCAAAGCACATCTTTGGTTGCCTCGACAAAACACAAAGACCTGTGGTACAAATTTGGTTTATTTTGTGAGCCAGTGCCTGTTGCAGGAGAGCCCAAACTGAAATCAGTGACATCGGAACCTTGATGGCTGAAAAGCAATTTTCTGTCCCATTTGCCACATGTATCACTGCTTTGCTTTTCCTCAAGAAGGAACAAACATAAATCCGAGCAGCTTTTATTTACCAAAGCAGGGACTGGGGCAGAGATTTATGGACTGTGTCATCTCCTCTGGAGCAGGGAATGGACAGGCCCAGGGCAGCCCAGGGATGGCACAACCTTCAAAGTCTGCACTGATTTGTTTGCTCTGCGCTTCAGATTTGATGGCACTGTGTCGAGCAAGGGACAGGTAGGGTCTCTCAGAGCTGCAGCAGGGCCAGGAAAAAGCACAAAATAGCAGAAATAACCTCGTGGTAACAGCAGGGATGTGGAATAAAGGTGTTACACACACAAGTGTTTTGATAGCCTTGGTTACCTCTTCCTGTGATCAAAATCAATTAATTGTTCAGTGGAATTCTTCATGTCATGTCCCAATCTCCAGGGAATTTCTGTAAGGAATGATCTCAAGAGGAGTTGCTGAGAGCTGTTTTTACTCTGAATGAAAAAAAATTCCAGCCCATCAGAGAATAAATAAATATCTGCTTGATTATGACCCTTGGGTTCCTCTCATCCTCCCCACACACAGGAGCTGTGCAAATATTCAGATTTCTGCCTCTCCTGACCCTTGGACATGGTGATTCAAATGCCAAGCTTGACATTTTTCTTTTGGGCATCATCAGGGGATTTGAGGTTCTGCTCATTGGGATGCTCAGAGAAATAAAAGCTTGAGATTTTTCTTTTGGTCATCTTCGGATTTGAGGCTCTGCTCGTTGGGATGCTCAGAGAAATAAAATCTTGATTTTTTTTTCCTTGGGGCATCATCAGATTTGAGGCTCTGCTCATTGAGATGCTCAGAAAAAGAAAAGCTTGACTTTTTTCCTTGGGGCATCATCAGATTTGAGGCTCTGCTTGTTGGGATGCTCAGAGAAATGAAAGGTTTTGCTCAGGTCCCTGAAATCCCAGAGGGAGCAGCTCCTGGCACAGATCCTCAGGGTCAGATGTCCAGGAGCTCCTCCTGGGGAGCCTGGAGAGGCTGAGGCGAGCTAAGAGCACCAGCACAAGATGTTTGGGGACAGAGTGACAGAAATGGGGGACTTTGCAGCCTCTGAATCACAGAGAACGAACACCGTGAGGATGATCTGTCCCTGCTGGGAGAGCTCCTGGCAGGGAAGGAGATGAGCAAGGGCAGCATCATCCTTCCTGAGAACAGGGAAGGAACTCAGCACAGCAACATGTGCTCCTGCCTCGGCTCGGGGTCCTGGAACGAGCTGAAAATGGGAGAAACCCTCCAGAAAGGGGGCAGGGAGTGGATTTCACTGGGGGGAATCCAGGGGGACACGGGAGGGTCTGGAATCCTTCACTGATCACACCATGGCTTTGGGGAGAAGCTGAGACTCACTCCGATCAAACCCCCAGTGCCGATGGCCCCATCTGTGCTGTGACATTTAATCCTGAGAAAAGGCTCACTGCAGATGAGGAGTGGGGAGCACAGCTCGCAGTTAATTAATATTGTTCCCAACAGCACGGCTGAAGTTGGAGGAATTCACACCCAGGGGGTTGTAAGGGAGAAAGTCCAAAGCCAGGAATGTGTTCCTTCAATCGAATCATAGAAATATTAATTGGAAAATCTGGATAAAGCAGGAAAAGGGGGAAGAAACTCCCACTGAACACAACATGGTGGAGCCTGGTGTTTGCTCTCTGAGCTGTCCTTCCCCGGATGGAGAGCTGAGGAAAGGCACCAAATAAACTTAAATTAGTAAGACTTACTATTAACTACAACAGGTACTAGTTGAGATGTTAAAGGCACCACAAGGATCTTTATTATTAATTTTTTTAAATGTTATTTAATTTATTTTTAATTTAACTGTTATTTTAGCGGTGTTTTGTTATTTAATTTTTATGTCATGACTCCATTACAAGAAAACATAATTTTATAAGAAAATATAATTTATAATATAAAATATAACCTTCAAGATAGGTACCTTAAGATGAGCACAGCTTCCCAACACCACCTTGAGGCTGTGCAGAAGGACACAAAGCTGCAGATTTTCGTGCACAAAAGGCAGGAAGGGCTGGATGTGTTCCCCGGGGAGCAGAACTCGGGTGGGAGGGAACACGTGGGAGCCGCAGCTGCTGAGAGGGAGTTGGTGCCATTTGCTCCTAGGAAGGAACCAAAGGATGCTGTGAACAATGGGCACGTGCCAGACTTTTGTTATCCACCCCGAAATGTTTTGGAGAAAGGCTGGCTTGGACACACAAAAAAAAAAGCTCTGCTGCTCACACACAGAGCAGCAAAGGATGGGGAAGTTTTCACCAGATTTCAACGAGCTGTAATTCCATTTTCCACTGGATATTTCAGTGGAGAAAAGCCACCCATTCCCACACTGAGAGGGTTGTTAAATATTGGGATGGGATGCCCAGGGAGGTGTGGAGTGCCCATCCCTGGGGGTGGCACTCAGTGCTCTGGGCTGGGGACAAGGTGGGGATGGGCACAGCTTGGACTCGATGGCCTTGAAGGGCTCTTCCAGCCTCAATAATTCTGGGATTTTGGGATTCTATCGCTGTAGCCCTTGTTTGAAACCTGACAAACCCTTCACGAGGAAAGAGCTCCCGGTGGCTTTTGCCCCTGTTTCATTCCACAGCTTTAACAAATGTTGGTTTTTCCCTGGCAGATAAAAGATTTAATGATGCCAGCGGTGAGACCTCCATTAAAAAAAAAAAAATAAAAATCATCCTTATCTTCCATTTGAATATTATTAATTGATCCTGCTTGTGTTTCATTAATTGAAACACTTCCCTTCAACCCACTCTGAGCCATCCCCTCTGTGGGTGGTTGGGAGCTGCTCCTGATGGGCTCTTCTGTGCCTCTGATGTGTCTGAGCCCTTCCAAGTGCTCTCCTAATTATCAGATTTGGGCCTCTTACGACTGCTGCATTAATTACGGAGCAAAAAACGAACTGGAGGCCAAAATCTGTAGCTAATTAGAGCCGATAATGGAGTGCCAAGCTTAACATGAACGAGAGAGAAATGGAAATAGGGATTTAATGGGAGAAAAAGGGGAAAGGGCTCCTCTTCCCACTCTCACCCCCAGTGGCCTCTCTCATTTGCTTGCTTGTTTACCCTGGTTTATAATTAGCAAATGCATTTCACTCACTGCAAACAAGGAGCTCCTTGTCGATTTTAAAATTTGCTTCATTTCCGTCCTCTGGTGCCCAAATTGCTGTTTCTGTTGTGGAAACATCGACTTCTACGACATTAACAAATCAAAAATGTGCAGTGGAAGAGTTCAGCAGCTCTGGGCCATCCCCAGCCTCGATTGCTGTGTGGATTCATTGTTTTCCATCACCAATTTGTGTTTATAACTCCTGAATTCCAAGAGTTTTCCATCACCAATTCATGCTCATAACCCCCAAATTCCAAGGGTTTTCCATCACCAATTCATGCTCATAACCCCCAAATTCCAAGGGTTTTCCATCACCAATTCATGCTCATAACACCCAAATTCCAAGGGTTTTCCATCACCAATTTTTGTTCATAACTCCCAAATTCCAAGGGTTTTCCATCACCAATTTGTGCTCATAACCCCCAAATTCCAAGGGTTTTATATCACTGATTTGTGCTCATAACCCCCAAATTCCAAGGGTTTTGTATCACCAATTTATGCTCATAACACCCAAATTCCAAGGGTTTTCCATCACCAATTTGTGCTCATAACCCCTAAATTCCAAGGTTTTTAGCTGAAGCTGAGCAGGACATCCTGCAGTGGAAAATAGGGAAAATTAGAAATATTATCCAATCAAGAGCTGGGAGGCAGGGGCAGAAGGAGAGTGGGAAAAGGGAAAAATGATCCAATTCAGCAATGGAAGTGAGGGGGGTTGGAAAGGACCACAGGGAAATTCATTAATGAAGTCTGGCAATAAAGAGGATAAAAAAGGAAGATGGAAATGAGCACCTGCAGTCCCAGGGAAACAAAATTTGGGTCAAATTCAGCAGGAGAAAACAGAAAGGAAACAAGAGGCTGAAGGGTTTGGACATCTCATTTCGAAATCCTATTTCAGGTTATTATTGCCTGCACTTCTAAACATCCTCCTTGAAAAAGATCCACATCTCCTGCAATAAATAAATAAATGGGCTGGAGGGGACTAGTCCTGGTTTGCCAGAAAAAAAGAGGGATGATGGAACAGTGGAAAAAGAAAGGAGAGAGAGACACAAACATGCTGGGAGATGCTTGCTTTGTTTCCTGTCACTTGGCAGAGGCAAAGAAAATCTCTTTTTTTTTTCTTTTTTTTTCTTTTTTTTTTCTTTTTTTTTTTTCTTTTTTTAATATTTCTCTCATTCAAGGGCTTTGCTTACTTGAGAAGTGCTAATTTTAAATCTGTATTTCTGTAGAAATCTTACAAAACGCACTGATGGCCGGGGGATGGGCGCTGGGGACAGATGTTTTATAAAACCTCTGCCTGAAATTCAGTACAGAATGACGAGGGCTGAGTTCAGCTCCCAAGGTCTGAACAGCACCATTTGATTTAAAGATAATGAAGGAGATTCTGCTGAACTGCTCAGGAGTGGGAAAAATAAACTCTTGTCGTGAGACAGAGAGAGATCTGCGTTTAGATTTGACTACAAAGGACTTTAAAATCAACATTGCTGTCAGAGCCATGTAAATAATTTAGCAATCCAAACGTTTTCCCAAGATCTGGGTTTGCACTGTTGGGCTGTAATGAGATAATTGAATTTATTTTTACGCTGCTCTGATGGTTCTCTGCTGATGGCCAAGTGCAGAACTGCAGTGCTGGGAACAGGACAAATTCAGAGGTTACAGAGTTACTGTGAATTTTATGGACCTGGGAATGCTGAGAGAGGGATAATTCTGCTCTCATTTGTGCGAGTTTCATAAAAGCAAATGTTTTGTGAAATTCCATTTAATTTGGCCTCTGTGCATTCATTTTCTTAAGCCGAAGATGGAAATGGAACAATGCATTTTGTTCCCATTTCATTCTGACATGTGGTGTAGTTCAGATTTAGGGATTTTGCTCTTTCAAAGCCTTCCCACTCTTTCAAAGTGGAAAATTATAATGAAATAGTGAATTAAATTTTATACATATTAAAATATAATTAAATTATATAATTTAATAAAATTATAATTGTATATTAAAATATAATTAAGTTATATAATTTAATAAAATTATAATTATATAGTGAAATAGAAACAAATTATACTATTAAATCATATATATATTATTTATAATATTATTATTAATAGTGAATAGTGATTAAAATAGTGAATCCCAGAGATTCTTGGATTTTCTGTCACACTCCTCTCAATTCTCTGGCTGTTTCCCAACATCTCCCAATGTTCCAAAATGTCAAAAGTACCTTTTCTAGGAGACATTGGGAGGGCACTTTCCTGGAAAACACTCCCAGATTTTATTCCTGACCCACTGGAATTCCATCTGTGCGATCTTTCCTGGTGCTCCCAACCCGGGGAACTCATCCTGCACTTCCAGGGATTGGCTCCTGGGGGTTTGTGGCTGCTAGAAAACACAGAATTAAAAAAAAAAAAAACAAAAAACCTTTTCCACCTGTTCCTGACACAGGAATGGAGCAGAGCAGATCCATCGCTGTCTGGGATAAGGAACAAAAATCATCCCAAGCTGCTCTCCCCTCACTTTTACAGTGCTTTAGGAATTCTTTTGTTTTCCAACTCCCAATTTGTGACTCTGGAACGGAGCAGATGGCGCAAGGCTGATTTCAGAGGGATTGTTCATCAGCACCACCTCTGCCAAGGGATTGTTCACCACAGTCCCAGTCTGAGATCAGATATTTGTTCTTGCTCTTGGAAATCAGCTGAGAGCAGCAGAGCTTTGAGGAACGGACACAACATGGAGGGTGAAATTCCAGCAGTGGTGCTGCAAATATTCCAGAAGGGAAATCTCTTTGCAGTGGGGAGAGAAAGAGAAATGCAGGGCAAGGTAAATTGGGGAGCAACACAATTGTCACACCTCAGCAAAGTTTAAATCCTTCATTCCATTTGGAAGCTCAGCTCCATTCAAAATGTGGCTCCAGCCAACTTTTACCTCAAAACCTCTCCTAAATTCCACTGTTTCAGGTGGTTGAGGATAAAAATGGTATAAAAACGCGTTATTAAAAATGGGATTCTGCTCAAGCCAAATGCAAATCTTTAGTTATCACATTTTAAATAATTACATTTTGTTTTCCTCCGGTCCCAACAAATCTTTCCCAGGCGCTCCTGCAAATAACAAAAGGTTCTGTGATGTAATCATCATCACCTACTTGTGCTTTCCTTGGAATTCTTATTCCAGGTGGGATGTGGCTGGTGGTTCCTGGGGGGTTTCTAGCTGTATATGAAGGAAGAAATGTCCTTTGAAGTGTTTCATTTGGAGCTGGACTTCAGCCACTGGAAAAGGAGAAAATGAGACACAGGCAGTGAGTGTTCACTCCAAAATTGCCAATGTGGCAGTGGGGAGATCAGTCTCCTGATAAAAGCAGCAAAAGGCCTTGAACATCAATTGCAGTCTGCTCTTTTCTGCTTTTTTCTCTTTTTTATCTCATGAGGAGTTGCAGACTTGCTCCAGATCAGAAATGGGAAAAATATCTGAAAGTGGAAAAGTCTGGAGAATGAGAAAAGCAAACAATGCCAAGGGAACACTCAGGACAGCCTCATCGCAGTGAATCTGACACCTGAATTTCTCTTCTGTTCTTGCATTTGCAGGGGGGCTTTAGAAACTCTGTCAGCAACTATTCTGCATTTATAACACAAAAATTACAATTGAAGATATTTGCAAATGCAATGAAAGTTGATGCTTATCAGCTTTTCGTGTTGCTCGTGTCTAAACTCCCTGAGCCATTTGTGCACCCAGGGAGACCTGAGGTGCCATGGCAGTGCCAGATACACCAAAAATGCCCCCACCCCTCCCATTTCTGCAGCAAAATCCCTTCTCTGCCTGCTGTCCTCCCTTTTCTGGGCAGAGGGAGTGGATTCAGAGGCAGAAGTGCTGGGGAGCCCAGAGCTAGGAGCTCCCACCCCTCCCTGCCCAAAGGCAGCTGCAGAAACTCCCCTGAGCATCCAGGGGCTGTCAGGAGAGCAGAACAGCCTCCTCCAGCCCCAAAATGGAACCAGTTCATCCTGGGAGCAGCTGTGAGCTCAGGGAGGATCGCTGAGCACAGAGAGAAGGCTCTGCACACCTCGGGGGGCTCTGGGAGGTGCAGAGTGCAGGAGGTGCAGGGGCAGGGCCAGCCCAGGACTCTCCTTGAGCACAAACCCCATGGGAGGAACCCGGCAGAGACAGGCAAACCGAGCAATTAGTGCGCTGCAGATAATTTACTTCATGCTTTTAACCCTTTTCATGTCTTATTTTCCTGCTCAAATACCCCAGGCTCCCTCAGGTGTGTTCATTTCTCAGACCTACCTGGCTCCTTTCTCTGCAACCTTCAGCCCACACAGGGAGGCTTCCAGGGCTGCTCTCTCCTCGCCTTGTAGGATAAATCCCTGGCAAATCCATGGGGTGGGAGCTGAGCAACACCAGGAGTGCATCCCTGCAGCTGAAGCACTGAATTCCAGGTGCAGCTGAGCCTTCTCTCTGTGACTTGCTCCCCATGGGTACCAACACCTAAAAAATAAATTCCATTTTCAGAGAGAGATCGGTGGAGGCCCAAGGGGTGAGAACAAAGGCAGGGCTGTAAAATCCCAGCCCCTCTCCAGCACTAAATCAGTGCCCTGCAGCTGCCAGGTGGCTCTGAGCTCCCAGTTGGAGGGAAAAGCTGCAGGGTGTGAAAAAATAAACCTGGGAACACAAATCTGGGAGCAGAGGACTCCGTGAGCAGATTCCTGGAGATGTTGGGGATATTTTCAGGAGCGATGTGGCAGCACCGGAGCTGAGCTGTGCCCGTCAGGAATGCTCTTCCCTCCTGTCCCAGCCATGCTCTTTCCCCGCAGGGTTAACAGCTGGAAGTGCTGAGCTCCCTGCCAGAGGCTCTCTGTGCCACCCTCTGTGCCACCCACACCCAGGACACCTCCGGGACTCTCCTTAGCTTTGTCACCTCTCCCATGGGCACCGCCTGCTCTTGCTGCTCTTCTCCGCTCGGGGACGGCTGCGGAACACGGAGGAAGGTTTGGCTCCTTGGATATTCCGCTCCTGTCCCTGTCCCTGTCCTGCTCCAGAGTGTCCCTGGGATGGAGCAGGGCTCTCTGCTCTGTCTCTGTCCCACTGTGGCAGAGCCTTGGGCATTCCCGAGCTCTCTGGGGTGGATTGTGTCCCCAGTGTCCCTGTCTGACTCGCTCCACCCAACCCCAGCTCTGTCATCCCTCCATGTCCATCCCGTGGGATTCTGTTCAGTGTCAGGTGCAGAATGTCTGTCCTTGTTCCTCACGTTCAGTCTGGGACTTGTTGGGAGCACATTTCGGAAATTCCTGGTCCTTATTTAAAGTGCTGGAGTTCTGAGGGAGGTTTGAGGGAAATATCTGCACATTCAGTGACCTGACCATGCTGGAGAACAGCATCCAGCCTGGGAAATTCCTGCAGGAACATCCACCAGCCTGGGGAATTCCTGCAGGAACATCCACCAGCCAGGGAAATTCCTGCAGGAACATCCACCAGCCTGGGGAATTCCTGCAGGAACATCCACCAGCCCAGGAAATTCCTGCAGGAACATCCACCAGCCTGAGGAATTCCTGCAGGAACCTCCACCAGCCCAGGAAATTCCTGCAGGAACATCCACCAGCCCAGGAAATTCCTGCAGGATCATCCACCAGCCCAGGAAATTCCTGTGAGAACATCCACCAGCCTGGGGAATTCCTGCAGGAACCTCCACCAGCCCAGGAAATTCCTGCAGGAACATCCACCAGCCCAGGAAATTCCTGCGGGAACATCCACCAGCCCAGGAAATTCCTGCAGGAACATCTGCCAGCCCAGGAAATTCCTGCAGGAACATCCACCAGCCCAGGAAATTCCTGCAGGAACATCTGCCAGCCCAGGAAATTCCTGCAGGAACATCCACCAGCCCAGGAAATTCCTGCAGGAACCTCCACCAGCCTGGGGAATTCCTGCAGGAACATCCACCAGCCCAGGAAATTCCTGCAGGAACATCCACCAGCCCAGGAAATTCCTGCAGGAACATCCACCAGCCTGAGGAATGCCTGCAGGATCATCCACCAGCCCAGGAAATTCCTGCAGGAACCTCCACCAGCCCAGGAAATTCCTGTGGGAACATCCACCAGCCCAGGAAATTCCTGCAGGAACATCCACCAGCCTGGGGAATTCCTGCAGGAACATCCACCAGCCTGGGGAATTCCTGCAGGAACATCCACCAGCCCAAACACACTCAGGCAGTGCTGCTGATTCCCTGGATTTCATTTTGGGACCGTGCCTGAACTCCTGGAACCAACAGAGTCGTCATCTGTGGGATATTCACATCATCTGCTCCAGGCATTTCACCTCAGTTAGGAGCCCAAACCCCAAGAAAATTCAGTGACTGAGAAACAGATGCATCCAGAGTGATGACACCAATTTAAGTGACGTCACAGTAGCAGTTTTGAATAAATAGAGAGATTTCCTGGCCTTTCGTTAATGATTATTCAAACAGATGCTGAGGCTGACAGTGCTTCACTGTGCTAACAGCAGAGAACCGAAATTCTTCTATTTTCTTAGAGTTTTTCCTTTTTAATCTGGATTGTGGTGGAGGTATTTCAGGTATGGCTTAGGTGCTTGTTACCGAGAGAAATAATTATCTAAATTTCTAAACAGTGGGGAGAAAAGCCTTAACAGAGGCCTGAATTCCCTGGTGCGGATTTAAACTAGGAAAAAAAATGTTTTTACAGTTAACTTTGCATCTTCCTCCTTCTGGACCTCCTCGGAGGATGGTTTGGTTCAGCTTTAGTTGAAATTCAGTGGAAAGGGAAAATACCAAGGGAAAATACCTGGGGTGCTCTGTGCCTCTCAGAGGGGCAGAGAAATGAGCAGAGTGAATTCTAGAAAGAGGTGCAAATCCAGTCTGAGTCCAGTTAGCCCCAGTCTGAGTCCAGTTAGCTCCAGTTTGAGTCCAGTTAGCCCCAGTCTGAGTCCAGTTAGCTCCAGTTTGAGTCCAGTTAGCCCCAGTCTGAGTCCAGTTAGCCCCAGTTTGAGTCCAGTTAGCTCCAGTTTGAGTCCAGTTAGCCACCAGTTTGAGTCCAGATAGCTCCAGTTTGAGTCCAGTTAGCTCCAGTTTGAGTCCAGTTAGCCACCAGTCTGAGTCCAGTTAGCCCCAGTTTGAGTCCAGTTAGCCCCAGTCTGAGTCCAGTGAGGCACCAGTTTGAGTCCAGGTAGCTCCAGTTTGAGTCCAGTTAGCCCCAGTCTGACTCCAGTTAGCCCCAGTTTAAATCCAGTGCGCCACCAGTTCAGCTGTCACCTCCATGTCCTTGTTGCTGCAAAGCCCAGCACAGCAGGGAGGGAGCAGAGCCAAATCTCGTCAGCAAATTAACCAAAATTCCTGTTCAGGAAGGAGTGGTGATGAGCAGAGGATGGGCTGGGAGATGAGGCACAGCGTAAAAGAGAATGTGGAATTCTGGCAATGGAATTCTGGGTTTCCAAAGCCTGGAAAAATCTCAGAAAGGTCCTGACAGCTCCAGAGGACATAGCACTGAGCAGGTTGGATGAGACGAACTCGCGCTGGCACTGCACGGGGACAGCTCTGGGGATGCCCTGGGATGCTGCTCTGGGTTTCCTGCTAAGCACCATCCCATTCCCGAGGCAGTCTCCAGGGACTCCCTGAAAGCCCTGGAAGTGTCCCCAGCTCAGGGTAGCCCCAGGGGTCAGAGCTCCTTTGCTCAGGACTCCTCTCATGCCCAGCTCACCTGAAATGCAGCAGGCTCTTGGCTGCTCCAAACGGAACATTTCCTGTCCTGTCACACAGCAAAGCAGAGATTGCCACTCCTAGAATGTGGGATTATAATCCCATTTATCATGTGGGATTTGGGTATTTGGAAGAATCACTCTCTTAGCTATACTTTGGGGTTCTCAAGCTCTTATTTTCTGTGAGTTTGGCCTTTGCCCTGGCACTGACAAACCTTTGTGTTCTCCTGCCAGGTACACAGTTTTGCACAATGGGCACCACCAGGAACAAGAGAAGCTCCCCATCCACCCCGACCCTGAGTCCCACGAGTCCTGTTTCTAGTCCTGGGCCAGAGGAGGAGCAGTCCAGCTGGAGGAACAGAGCCTTTTTGGGATATCCCAGGGATCCATGGACAGCAGGGCTTGAGAAATCGCCCACGTTGATCGTCACGGTGCCTCCTGCTCGGAATCCCAGCGATGTGCAGCCGTGGGAGCAGGGCAGGGTCAGGACTCTGTCCCTGCAGGAGCAGCTGTGCCCAGCTGTGCCAGGCCCTGCTCGGGAATGGACACTCCTGGCAGTCAGGACACAAACAGGTCCAAAGCATCCCCCGCAGGGACTCTGCTGCTCCTGCCTGGCTCGTCCCTCTGTCCTGCACTCCTGGAGCTCCCAAGGTGTGGCTGAGGCCCAGCAGGACAGGACTGAGCTCAGCTCCAGCCCTGCCCGGAGAGCAGACACTGTCGGGGAGGAAGAGCTCTGAGTTTTCTGCAGGAACACAAGAGGAAATGTTTGTGCCCTTTGGTTCCAGCCCTGGGGAGCTCAGCACCAGCTGCGCTCCAGCCAGCCCTGCAGAGCTCTGGAAATGCTTCTGCTGTGCTTCCTGGCCCAGGAGGATCCCGAGGGTGCAGTGGGACCTGCAGGGACATCCCAGCTCGGGGCCATGGCCGTTCCTGCCATTCCCAAGGGATGGATGTGGCCCTGGAGCCCAGAGCTGTCCTTGTCCCTCCCCTGAGCCAGCTCAGGACATTCTGAGGCAGCAGAGCTCGGCGGGACAGAGTCAGCCTGTGATGGATCACCAAGTGCCATCTTGGAACAGAACTCATCAAAACCCTTTTTAGTGACATTTGGGACCCACACTTCTACTCACATCTGCCACCTTTATTTTTCTATTTGTTCCTGGTCTCTTCCAGTCGAGGCAAGAAGTTTTCCAGACTTCCCAGTCTCACTTTTTGCAGAGATCTCAGTCCTCAGCTGCTCCCTGCATGTCGATGTTGCCACGTTCCTCGTGAGCTGCTTCCCCCTTTGCATGGAAAGGGTGGGCAAGGCTCTCAACTCCACTCGTTTGGGAAAAGGATTTTCATGCAGGATCAAGACCACGAGCCTCGACCCTTTTTGGATGAAGATCTACCCCAGAGGTGCCACCCTGAGCCTAGAAAATAAAATTGTACTTTGTTATATTGTGTAACCATGTACAGATATTTTTAATGTACAAAGGAAAGCTGACATTATTTATTATTTTTTATCAGGAACATGTGGTTTTTTCATTAAAAGCTTCTAGACCAAGGAGCTTAACATTCTATGTATTATAATTTAGTAATATTTCTGTTGCTATGTGACAGGTATTTACTGTAAACAGACAAATCCTGCTTGGAACAAACAAAAAAGTTGCTCGGTAGGAGAAATATTGTGCATGAGAAGAACAAGTGACTTCCTGGCCATGGTGTCTGACTTCTTTAAATACTTCTTCCACATCAGAGTCTCTGATAAAGCTTCACATCCTTTTCCTTTAGGATTCCAAAGGACACTGGGCAGGAACAGCCCGAACTGGAACATCGAGGTAGAAAATTCCTGTCGGTTGGAAAGACACAAATTATTGGTGTTTGTGGTGGAAGGTGCTCCTGGTTCATGACCTGTTTCTACAGGGTTTTATGTCCAAAAAAAAATCATTTCACTTTACTCTTGACACCAGAGCAGTGAGGGGAAAAAGGCCATTATTGAAAGTCTGGGAAAAATCCAGCCAAGGCTGCCTCAGTCCTGTGATCCTCCCCCCTGTGGAAGTGCCCACGGGGGTTTTGTTGGGATTTGGGCACACGAGGCTGCAGAACAGCTTGGCTTGGTTTCACTTCAAGTGGCAAATTTCTGAAAGAAATCCTAAAAAAAAAAGCTTTTCTCTGTCCCCATGAAAAGGCATCAAAATCTCGGTGTGGAATTTCCAGGAGTGAGATGGAACCAGCAGCACAGAGAAGCCATGGGGAGGGTGTTCTTTGCTTCTGCTCTTGTCCTTCAGGCGATGTTTTCTCCTTTATTTTTTGTGCATTAGGAAAAGATCTCTTTCTAATCGGAAATGAACTCCCGATGTCCTCAGGGCAGCATTCCCAAGGCTCTGTCCATGGCAGCAGTGGCTCAGCAGCCAAAATGGGCAATGCCTGACTGGGAAAAGGCTCCCACTCCAATTGGATGGAATTCCAAACACGAAATGTCCCAGTCCTGTGTCACCTCTGGGTGGTCCCTGGGCTCAGCAGAGCTGCCAGGACCCAGCTGGCACTCCTGTTTAACCAGTCAATAATGCCACCAAAGCTGTGACCCAGCGGTGGCACCGTGCCATGGAGAGGGGCAGGGTCCCCTGGAGAAGGAGTCTCATGGCAAGGCCCCATCGGGAATTCCTTGGCTCCTGTGGCCTCCCAGCTGAGCTGGCACTGCCCTCGGTGGCTGCTGTGCCACTGTGCCCCTGCTCAGTGCTGTGTGCTGCTCTGAAATAAAGAATCCTCTCTGGCACGCACTGAGCTCCAGCCCAGGCTCCTCTCTGCTGCTGGCTGCGCTCAGGTCCGCGATGGGATCGGGGTGGGCTCAGGATGGGCTCGGGGTGGGCTCAGGATGGGCCTGGGATGGGCCTGGGATGGGATGGGGATGGGCTCGGGATGGGATCGGGGTGGGCTCAAGATGGGATAGGGGTGCACCTCCCGGGGCCTCGGGGTGCTCCAGAGGTGGGCACAGGACAGGAATGTGCCCCTCTGCTTCTCCTGCAGCGCCCTGGCAGGGGCACAGCCAGGGGGTGGGCTCTGCTCCCACTGACAGGGACAGAGAGGGACAGAGAGGGACAGGAGAGGGACAGGAGGGACAGGAGAGAGACAGGAGAGGGACAAGAGGGACAGGAGGGACAGGAGGGACAGGAGAGGGACCAGAGAGGGACAGGAGGGACAGGAGGGACAGGAGAGGGACAGCAGAGGGACAGCAGAGGGACAGCAGAGGGACAGCAGAGGGACAGCAGAGGCCCCACCCTTTAGTGAGCTGCTGCTTCACCCCTGCAGGAATGGGGGGCAGGAAGGGGTGACACAGGGGTGGCACAGGGATGGCACAGGGATGGCACAGGAAAGGCGCAGGGGTGACACAGGGGATGGCACAGGGGTGGCACAGGGGGACACTCGGATGGCACAGGGGTGAAACAGGGGATGACACAGGGATGGCACAGGGGTGGCACTGCAAACCTGCACAAGTTAGAGCTCAGTGCTGCTCAGCTCACCTCTGACTCAAGATGGCTTTGGTTTTTCCTCACCCACTCCCCCTGGCCCTGCCTGGGATCCAGAGCTCTGGCAGTGATCAGCCACAGTGTATGAGCTGTACAGAAATGCTATTCCTGCATCTCCAAACACTTCTCAATTTAGGGATTAGCAGCAGATACCTTCAGCCTGAAGCTCACCTCAGCCCAGGATCGTGGCTTTCACACTGGAATCCACTCCCAACCTGCTCAGCAAGGTGGGGGAGAATCAAAAGGTGTTTAAGGCATTTATTGCTGTCAGCCTGACTTTATACCGTGCCCAGAACCAACCAGTGGGGCCCAGGGCGTGTCCAGCTCATTCCCAGCACAGATGAGGAGAGGGAGCAGCTCCAGCCCAGCGCTGCTTTGGAGCAGCAGCCCCACACAGCTCACTCAGAGCCATTCCCACCAGCTCCAGCCAAGGAGAGCATTTCCATCCTGGACCTGGCAGCTAAACCCTTCCCACTTCAGGATCCCATTTTTCTCCACATTTGAGTTCTGAGCCATCTCTGAGCACTCCCAGGCCAAAAGGCAAGAAATCTGCTGATTTCTTCTAATACGAACTCAATAAAAATACACCGACGCTTTTAGTTCTTTCCATTTCTGTATAAATCTTCCTGAATGAAGCCCCAGTGTAACTCTGTCAGCACCCAGTGGCTGCTGAGGAGCTGAAGGGAACTCTGCAGCTGAAGGGCTGAAGGGCAGTTTGGGCTGCTCTGCTGTCACAGGGCCATGGTTTCTGTCACCCCTGACCAGGGATTGTGTTGGAATTGCTTAACTGGAACTGAAAGTGGGAACCCTGGGCAAGGAGAGGCTGCAGCTGCTGCTCACACCTTGAACAGCTTGGAGAGAGAGCAGGGGCAACATTTCTGTCTCACCATCAACTCCTCATTTTATTTGAGCTTTTCCTCAAATAAAACACTTCCAAAATCCTTCCCTTTTTGCAACCCAAGCACTGATTTTGCCTTCATCCTAAACCAGAGGGAAAAGCAACACCCAGCACGTGAACACAGGGCCTGTGCCCCCTCTGCTGTGCCCAAACACACTCTGGCCTTTCTCTGTTTACCCTCTGTACTATTTAAATGACATTTCCCAGGCACCTGAGCATCTCCCCCTGGGATCTCTGCAGCCTCTTCCAGGAGGAGCTGTGGGAAAAGCCGTGCCACATCTCCCACTGCCCTCCCAAGCAGAAGAACTGGACCTGGAAATGCTGATTTCTCTTCAGTGACTAACAGACCTCTCTGACCGTGCACCTGCACCAGAGGGACAGAAATCCAACCAAGACTGAACTTACCCAGTGTTGCTGGGTCAGAGCTGAACCAGGGAAGAAATTCCTTCCTGTTGGATGCTTTCCCAAAAGTCCCATCCCGGGAGGGAACAGGGCACAGAGGTGATGCAATCCCAGAGTTTCCTGTGTCCTCTTCCTCACCTTTCAGGTTCGATGTCAGCCAGGCTTCCTTTGCTATCCAGATGCAAATATCCAGATGCAAATATCCGTTTGTTGGAAATGGATCCCAGTTTGGCCCCAGCTGGAATTGCCTGTGCCTTGGGAGAGTGAGCAGAGCAGGGTGGCTGTCCCCTCCTGCAGGGACAGCAGCTCCTCCTGCCACAGCCCAGGGCAGGAGGGAAGAGGAGCCTGGCACAGAACCCCCCAGGATGCTCCAGGGAAGTTTAACACCCAGGCAGAGCCAGGGAAACCCTCCCTTGCTGTGGGGATTGTGCCCAAAACAGCCACAAAATGGGAAACTCACCCCCAAAAATCAGAGCCCTGGCAGATCCCAGCTCCTCCCTCACCCCGAGCCCCCCTAAAACACAGGGGATTTAGGCACTGGTGTAAAATGGGTGGAACACTTAGAGGTCAAAACTACTGCAAGGTTCAACTGCTTCCAGAAATCATGAATATAAACCAACACTTTATTTATTTGTGTAAATACTTCTGCAAAAGGCTGGAGTTAAGGGATACCAGAGGGACATCTGGTGCAATGCTCCAGCGACCCACCAACATTTTCTGGACTAAAATGGTAAATCTGACTGAATCCATGACTTAGAGGACTCGAAACACTTCTAGAAAGGGTCACAATTGCTTTGTCTGAATATCATTGAATACATTACCTATGGTTAAATGTAAGAGTTACAATAAACCATTGACTGTGATCCTGCATTAAAGCAAATTTAATAACATTCACATTCTCTGGTGTTCAGTGCTCCACCTCGAGTCAGAACAGAGAGCAGGGCTGAGGAAATGCTGCTCCCATCAGGCACCATTCTCCTCCTCTTACCCCCATATATTTCTGGTTCCACATTATCCCAAGAATTCCCACAGAGAGGCAGAGAAAACAAACACTGGCTTTGCTGTGCGGAGCAGTTTTACCTCAATTTTACAGAGCTAAACATCACAGAAATCCCCATTAGCCACATTTACCCCAAATTCAGAGACTCATAATCAGGATGATGAGCAAAATCAGATA
Organism: Acanthornis magna; assembly: GCA_036785705.1. NCBI lineage: Eukaryota > Metazoa > Chordata > Aves > Passeriformes > Acanthizidae > Acanthornis > Acanthornis magna. Next base: position 10,874,202 of record JAWUZG010000092.1, read on the forward strand.
AAATTGCATAAATTGTACAGATTTTACCACAGGAAGTGTCATTTTCTCGGTAACACCGATTTTAAACAAGCACGGATGAGAGACCAGGCCAGAGCTGGGAATTCACTTCCAGAGCTGGGAATTCATTTCCAGAGCTGGGAATTCATTTCCAGAGCTGGGAATTCATTTCCAGAGCTGGGAATTCACTTCCAGACCTGGGAATTCATTTCCAGAACTGGGAATTCACTTCCAGAGCTGGGAATTCACTTCCAGAGCTGGGAATTCACTTCCAGAGCTGGGAATTCACTTCCAGAGCTGGGAATTGGCCTTTCCAAGGTCTCCCAGCCCTGGGCACCCAGGCCAGACAGTCCAACACCAAAATGTGCATTTTTTACCTGCCCTGGCAGCAAATCCCCACCAAACACCTGTGGGCACCGTGAGAACCTTCCAATACACAACACACACACATTTTGGGGCAAATAGCAGCACTTTTTACTGACCATATGGAAAATGTGCATTCAGAGTGAGCACAAGGCAGCCCCAGAGCTCCCTGGCTGTGCCACACAGACCCTGTGCTGCCACAGCCACAGCCAAGCAGTTCCACATCCCTTTTGTGCCTGCCTGGAGGGCAACCTCAGCTTCCAGCCAGCTAGAATGGGCAGGTTGATGTTAAAAGAGCGTGGAACCAACAATCAGCAACTTGATTTCCATAATACAAGGTCGAGTACAGCATGAAAATGAAATCTAACAGTACAAAATGCTTGAGAACATCCTGTTTCCAAGGTGCTAAACATGGGGGGTGCCTTTCCCCCCAAAAATGGGTTGGATACCTCTAGAAACTACCACAGATCACCAAATTCTCTACTTTTTTTTTTTTTTTTTGCTGTTTCTGGCCTTCTTTGCAACAGCTGGAGAATATTCTGACCCTTCCAAAAATGCACACAAGACACCAAGATTGTGCTCAACAGGTTTACTCAGACTGGACTCTTAAATGCTCAAGAAAAAGGCACAGATTAAAAGAGACTCTGATGACTCTTTTGAACACAGCAAATGGAATCGTTGTTTATAAGGAAAAAAAATACTGCTATGAATTGTATGGGCTGAAAAGTTCAAATCTTCTTCCCTGTTCCTAATTATCGGCCTTCATTAAAATGGAACTTAAATTAAATTGTATAAACATATGAAATAAAGTCTCAGTATTAGGAAGTTTTTTTTTTTTTGTTTCCTCTATGTACAACTCTTAGTATACAATTTGTACTTTCCATTTTACATTTAACTACATCCTCCTGGCCAAAGGGAGAGCCGAGGGCGCCTTCCTGGGAAATGCTTTGCATTTGGAAAAAAAAAATCCTGCTTTTTCTTGGCCAGCAGTGCCAGGGGGAAGGGAGGGAAGGCTGGGGACACCCCTCAGATGTAGTCATCCTCCACGGGCTCCCCGTTGACATCACAGTAGTGGATGAAGATGGCCACGACCCTCTGGAACACACCCTTCCTGACCTGGCGCAGCTCCGAGATCTCCTCGCCGATGGTCTCCATGCAGATGTCAGCAGAGAGCTGTCCCTTCCTCCTCGGGGCGTAGATGGTGGCTGGGGGAGGACAAAAGCAAAATGGGACCTTTCTCCTGAAAGAATGCACCAGCCAGGCTGGTTTTGCATTCAGACTTGGGAATGTTCTCTCCTGCATTCCGTGTATTTAAAGCTTTCTGTGGCTCCAATCCTCATGTCTAAATGTCTGGGAATGAAGGGAATCCCAGAGCATCACAAACCCTCTCCCTGAGGCCTCTCTGATGTAATTCCAGGCTATCCAGTAATTAAATGCTTTATAAACAAAAGCAATTAAGGATAAAGCAGCAGCACTCTCATTTTTTATGGCTTTAACACCATGACTCTTTTAACATCCTGAAACTTAAACCAACTACAGATCAACTTTCTGGTAATTCAGCCCACAAACTAAACTACAGGCTTTGAGTCAGGTTAAACAAAATTAAACTGAATCAGTCTAAAAAGAAATTAAAAAATAAAACCAGAGAAAGGTATAGCAAAAAAACCAAAAGCTCTCTTCCTATCATCTTGAGATTCACAAACTAGAGCTGGATAAGGAGATCCAAAAAAACTCCCAAAACCAGCCTAAGAACCAGAAAACTGAAAAATAAAGGAGTGCATTGCCAAATAGCCAAGTGGTGTGAAGAACCCAGCAGGTTACTCACTCCTCTCATCATCCTCGAAGTCGTATCTGGCGTAGCTGTTGGGCTCTGCTGTCCTCAGCGACCTCAGCCAGGGGAAATCTGTGATCATGGAGTAGGGAGCACCATCCACAATGCCTGTGGGAGAGCAGAGCAGGGTGAGCACCCAGAGCCAGCAGCACCAGCACCTCCAAACCAGCTGCATTATCCATCATCAATGCAGTAAACATCTCCTCATCGATTCCCCACTGAGCCAAAGCCTCCCCACTGAGCCAAAGCTTCCCCACTTTCCTCCCAAGGAATATTCCCCACGTCTCTGTGGTGATGCAAAGCCACTTCTCTCAGCTCTCCCCAAACTCTCACCTTCCAGGGTGTAGATGTCTCGTCCCCAGGGGTATTTGGGGTATTTCTTCAGGTCTTCTTCAGTCCTGGTGGCCTCAGGGAAGAACTCGTATTTGATCAGCTCTCTAGGGAGAAGGAGGGAGAGGTTAGAGCGAGGAAATGGGAGGGTGGGAGGGAGGAAAACCAGAAGGGAAATCCTAATATACAACTTTTCCTCTAATGAGCCTGAATCCAGAGAGAAATTGCCCCAAGCCCCTCACAGCAGCTCAGCATCAATCCCTTCACTCTGGAGAGCAACCACAGCCAACAGGGAGAGGTTCAGAACTGCTGGGTGAGAGCCACTGGCCACAATTGCCTGCTGCTGGCAATTTTCAGGAGCTCACACCGACTGAACATCACCTTCCACAGAAACTGATACCACTTCTCGGAGCAAATTCCTTTTGAAAAATAATTTGTTTCCAGCTTTGAAGATATTTCTCAGCCATCCCAATGACTTCAATGTACAACTGCATTATAGCCGGGTGAATACGATGAATTATTATTATTTCTGGAGAATTTATAGGATTATATATATATGGGTGTGTTTATAGTCTGTGTTTTATATTAGATACATCTTCACACTAAAATTCCACATTACACCATCCAGAATTCAACCTCCTGCAGTAACCACACTGATTTTTTTTTTTTTTTTTTTTTAATTTGGGTGACAGAATAGAGCAAGTATGGAGGGGCAGCTGCTGCAGGACACCTTAGCACAGTCCCTGGAGAGCCAATACTCCTGTGGGATGGTCAGTACTCCCTGTGGGATGGTCAGTACTCCCTGGTTATGGTCAGTACTCCCTGTGGGATGGTCAGTACTCCCTGTGGGATGGTCAGTACCCCATGGTTATGGTCAGTACCCCCTGATTATGGTCAGTACTCCCTGTGGGATGGTCAGTACTCCCTGGCTATGGTCAGTACTCCCTGGCTATGGTCAGTACTCCCTGGTTATGGTCAGTACCCCCTGGTTATGGTCAGTACTCCCTGTGGGATGGTCAGTACCCCCTGATTATGGTCAGTGCTCCCTGGTTATGGTCAGTACTCCCTGGTTACACTCAGTACTCCCTGGTTACACTCAGTACTCCCTGGTTACACTCAGTACCCCAGCTGAGGTCAGTACTCACTGGTTATGGACAGTACTCCCTGGTTACACTCAGCACCCCGGCTGAGGTCAGTACTCCCTGGTTACACTCAGCACCCCGGCTGAGGTCAGTACTCCCTGGTTACACTCAGTACTCCCTGGTTACACACAGTACTCCCTGGTTATGGTCAGTACTCCCTGGTTACACTCAGTACTCCCTGGTTACACTCAGTACCCCAGCTGAGGTCAGTACTCACTGGTTGATGTTGGCGATGGTGTCCATCCAGCTCCGCACCCGCACCTTGTTCCGCACGTTGGGAGGGTTGCTGAACTCGTGGATGATGCAGATGTGGTAGGGGTAGGGACCACTGAAGATCTTCTGCTCCAGAGTCAGCGTGTCCACCTGGGCAGGGCAGGGACAAGGATTTGTGACCACCAGAAATGCAGAGGTGGGACTGCAGAGTCAACAGCAGATATCCACCAAATCCCCAAATTCCAGGGAAATGCAGCAGTGAAGGGGAATTTTAACAACACAAATAAATACAGGATTGAGGGGAGGGAAACTTCCCTAGCGCAGCTTTGCCAGTTCAGCTTCTTCAGGGGTGGAATTGGATGGGAAATGTCTATTTTCTGATGTGTTTCCCAACTCCAATATGGAAATTCACTTCTCAGAATCTGTATCTACCTTAGGGGAAGGGGGCTAGTGACTTGGTTTTGGGTTTTTGTTCCCACCTAATACTTTTAGCACTGTCCTCTAGGAGATGTGGTTCCAAAGCAAAACTGATTTTGTGCCCAATCAGCCTTCCCTTGTTGGCAAACCAAGCCAGGAAAAGCAGGAGAGAAGCAGCACCACAGAGCAATACAGAAGGATAAAGTTAAACAATCCCAACCTTCCAGATCTTAAATGAAGCCCCCACAAATCCTTATCAGCTGATTTAAACAGCTCCATAGTGTCCCTGCTTCCAGCTCCACACAACCTGGGGGAGGACAGGGCAGCTCCCAGTCCCCCCAGTGTCTTTGCAACATTCCAGCATCAGGAGGGGCTGGTGCCTTCAGTATCCCAAACTCTGCTGTTCCTAAATCTAACAGGACACGGCTTCAGGATTTCAGATCCCTGTGTCACGCTCTGCTCACACACAGCCACAAGGAGCACCCAGGTTCTCACAGTTCCTTTGAGTCACTCAATTTTAAATTATAAATTATTAAATACCATCATATGCTACAGTATCTTGTAATGCAATGAATACCAGAGATGATGAATTTTAAGACTTAACCTATCAGAGTACCTTCAAATCCAAGTACCACAACTTTTAACAGCCAAATCTCAGAGCTGTGCTGCTGTGACATTTGCTGCCCGAAAGCCCAGGCAGAGCTGCAGAGGCTCCCAGAGAGCTGCAGGCTGTTCTGTACCTGCTGCATGGGCCGAAGGTAAATGATCCTGTTCCTCTCTGGGGGCATCCTGAGGATCTGATCCAGGACCTGATCCATGTTCAGCTTCTTGCACTGGGCGTAGTCAAAGCGATTCACAACGGGGGCGTTCTCCACCTTCAAGTGTTTCAACACACGGCACCGTGTGGCTAGGAAAGAGCAAATAAAAGTATTAAAAGGAAATAAAAAGACCTCAGGAGCCTCCTGCCAGGGATTTTCAAGGCTGACAGGTGCAAAAGAAGGCAAACAAGCAATATAAGGACCAAAAAATTATTTATGTATATCAGATATAACCCAGCTCTTTGTTTTTTCTGTATTATGATCAAACTTTTCAGCTGTGAACTTGCCAGAAGTGGCCTTTTAAAAGGCCATGTCGAATTTCATGCAACAATAACCTTTTTCTCCCTCTGTTTCCTTTCACTGAAATGGTCTGCAGACTGCCACAACTTCCAAATTCAGCTCAAACACAGAGGACTGTGAAGCCACACAATGGAAAATAAACTTATTCTTTTCTAGCAACACTGCTCATGTAATCAAGATTTACTTCAAAATCAATGTGTGTTCTAAGCATTCTGGAACGAAGAAATAATTCCTTTATTTCTGCTAAGTAGATGGGTCTCATGTCAGAAGAAAAAGGCTTAATTTAGATGTTGCAGAAAGCAATAAATGACCCAATACAGGAGCAGTCACACCCTGGCATGTGAAACTAATGCAACCTAAGTGGCAGCATTAAAAACCGATTTTTATCGTGTCAAGGAGCAGAAGTATCATCCTGTCAGCTGAAAAATCTATGGGAGCGTGAGGAAATGAGAGAGAAACAAGGTACTCAAACTCATTTCATCAACTTCCAATTACTGCATTATCACTCTTCAATAAACATCTCATCTCCCTAATTGTCAGATCATTGCAGCTGTTGATTTTCTGATATTAATCTTTATTAAGGCTGTTCTAAGAGACACTCAAGGTGGGAAGCAGCAATATTTGGTGCTCTGAGCATCAGCCTGACAAGCAGCAATGCAGCTGATGAATACAAAATGAGCACTGGCCTGCCTTGAATTCTTTCAGGAATTCCCAATAATGCCAGAGGGACATGAAGCACATACCATGGATGAACATCATTTTGGGGCAGTCTTTCAGCACCAGATCTGTTATTCCACAGTTGGTCAATGTGATTCCTACGAGGTTTTTGGATTTCAGAGTCAGTACCTGGGGAAAAAAAAAAAAAAAAAGTATGACAGGGTAAAAATGAAGGAAAATCCACTGAATTTGACAAGATACAGGAGAATATTAATTAATGTAATCCAGCTTCAGTTCCCAGCAGATGTCTCTGGTGATAAAGCTACAGGAAAAGCCCTTACCTGAACATGATCATCCTCAATCACGGGGTCACTGGTACTGGTGGATTTGTCAGCTGTCCTTTTCCTCTTGGTGGTCTGCCTTGGCTTTGGCTTTGCTACTTCTGCAAACGAAACCATGGAAAAGTCTTTGCTCTGCTCCATTTCAGGATAACATTCCCTGCCTGAGAACAGCCCATGGGAACATTTCCTGCACAGGTGGATCCAAACACAAATAACAACCAAATCTCTCCTTGCTCAAACCCCACTGTAAGGTTTGTGCTGAGAATTATTCCCACTAAATAACCTGGGCAATGGGTGGTTGTGTTTAGAGGGGAAAACCCAGGAATGCTGAAACTACAAATCCAACACCACAGAAAAATGTGGAGCCAAGAAAAGATTCATGGTTAGGTTACATTTGATTCTCTGCAGGAAGCAGAACATCCTTGACAGATACAAGACCCAAAATAGCTTTAATGTTTAAATAGCAGAAATTATCTCAAACTACTGGAAAGTCTGTTTTTTATAACTGTCACTAAGTTTTTCCTAAAATTGCAAAGGACACCCAGGTATAAAATCCTTTAATGTTCCCAAGGTGCACCAGGGACACTGAATTCCTGATTGATTTAACAGATGAGTCCTCGAAAGAAATCACCATCAACACTACTTCCAACAGGAAGAGAAAAAAAAAATCCCTAAAATTAATTTTCTGTGATTAACAGACCGAAATGAGAAGTTATTTTACTAAAACTAAGCTTTCTTTTACTTTATTAAAGCACAGCATGTGCACAAAGATTCCCAATTAACTACTAGCCATAAGGTAAAAACCAGACATTTTAAATTTAATAGCAAGATCATCTCTTCACATCTGAGCTGCATCTACCTGCAGAGCAACATCTGAGGTGATTTAGGTTTTGTTAACACTTGGGAACATTAAATAAACTGGAAAAACACCAGGACAGTGTTTGAATCATTCCATGTTAATGGAGGCAGGAATTTGCTCTCAATCTTCCCCACCTCCAGCACTCACAGTTCTGTAAGCAGCACATTTCATCCTCCAGTTTCATTTCACCTGCCAGATATTCCCAGCAAAGAATCCTGGATATATGCTGGATATATATAATCTTAGTCTGTGCCAGACTAAGATGATTATTTTGGAAACCAAGTATATTTGAAACAAACAGCAGGTTCCCCTCTCACATCTGTTGTTTTCTCCCTTCATTCCAGCCCTTCAGGTTTTTATTTTATGTCAAATGCACAAAACAATAACGTGAAGCATGAAGGTATTTAATAAAAGGACAATTTTCAACAAGTTTTGATCACTTGGAAGCAGAACCCAATGCAGGTCCAAAAGCTCAATTATAGTTACAACTTTCTTTATTGGTTGATAAAGTACCAGTTATTAACCTTTGCCTCCTTGTAAAGATTTAAGTGTAGCTGCTGCCTTTCACGGGAGGACTTTAATGGGGAGACAGCTCATGTTCAATGAATCACAGCCCTCACAGGCAGACAGAGCTACCAAAAAATTGCATTTGCTTCTCAGAGGAGTAAAGCAAATACAGGTTAGAATGCATGGAGAACACAACCAGAAAGAATTGCATGGAGAAAAAGGTCAGTGGCACTTCCAGAGAAATCTGATTTTACCTGGGGATGGCACCTCTGTTCCCTCAAGCTCTGACCCTTTCCAACCACTGAGATTCAAATCCCTGACTACCAAGCTCCACATCAGAGCTCCCCGGGGGTGTTGCAGTTGCTCAGAGCTGTCTCACAGCCCTGCATTTCCTCAGCCATTACTCTGTGTGCAAGTCCTACCTGGCTCTGACACCAGAGGCACGTGGGACAGCCTGCTCCTGGCCCTGGTCAGGGGTCTCCGAGGATACTCCTCCTTGCAGTCCAGCTCCCAGCTCGGGGGCTGCGTGCTCTGCTCCTGGCTGCCGGCCCCGCAGGCACTCCCACTAGTCCTGTCATCCCCAGGCTGTCCCGCAGGCCCACAGTCCGGCAGTGTCCTAAGTGCAAATTCCGGCCTGTCCCTGCAGGCTCCGCTGGTGGAGGGGCTCTCCCCATCTCCCCCCCCGCTCGTCCTGTGCTGCGCGTCCTTGGAGGAACACCGGGAGCACACGGAGCTCTCCTCGGGCTCCCTCTCGCCGGAGCCTTCCCTTTTGCAAGGAGAGCAGCCACACTGCCTGGGTTCCTCTCCAGCGGCCGGGCTGGTGCCAGCAGAGTGGCTCGGGGCTGGCTGGGCACAGTCAGGGCTGGGAGAAGCAGCGCTGCAGGAGCTGGGTGGTGCCGTGGATCCCGGGGCGCTGCTGCAGCTGCCGTAGGAATCCTTGCTCTTGCTCCTCTCGGGCATGTCGCTGGCTGCTTTCATGTCTGCTTTGATCTGCTCACTGGTCACCTGGCAGCCCTTCTCACAGCTGCTCTCCTCCAGGGGGAACTGCTTGGCCTGGCCCCCGTGGCTGCTGCTGCACCTCTTCCGCAGGGGAGTCTTGCCTTTGCCGCTCACTGCAGAGTGAAGGGAGGGACAACAGTGAGAAACGTCAAATAAATGTGAGTGTTACTCTGCTGAAGGCTCCTGAAAACACAGGGCAGCCCAGAGGCCAATGACAATCTCCCCAGGACCATGCTGTTACAGGAATTATTCACTTTTGCAGCTATGTTTGTGGTGATGTGCTGGGGGTTTGTCACTAAAGGAGACACAAATGTACCCAATTGTCCCAGAGCAGCTCACTGTCACCCAGGCCAAAGCACAACAACATGAAAGGCACACTGATAATACAACCAGGGAACTGGAAGGGGCCTTGAAGGTCCAGCGCCACTCCCAGCCATGGGCTGGGACACCTCCCACTGTCCCAGGGTGCTCCAAGCCCTATCCAACCTGGCCTTGGACACTTCCAGGGATGGAGACTCCAAACCTCCCTGGGCAGCCTCTTCCACCCTTTCCATGGAGAAATTCCTCCTGAATGTCTGCTGTCTTAATCCTCTCAGCTCATTACACCCCAAGCCCCAAATCCCCAAGATTGGCAGGACGGAAGTTGATGCAAATTCTCCCCAAACACAGATTATTTCCCCCCTCAAAACAGAACTGACATCCACACTGTGGGCTCACAGGCATGATGAATTCTGTCCACTTGGGAATCCCAAAGAGGAGTGGCAGGTTTCTGACCAGTGCAGCACCATTATTTCTCTTTCTGCACAATATCTGTGAGAGGAGCTCAAAATGTGTCCCAATACCTTCATTCTACATTCAAAACTAAGTTAGAAAAAAACCTGAACACGATGGAAAGACTGAAGCTTAAGAATAAATGTTGCACACCTGAAGGTTCTCTGGTTTCCACTGGATCCCTGCTCTTCTCTTCTCCATCTGAGTAATTCTGTGCAATGCTGTTGGAGATGCAGGCTCTAGAAGTGCCCATGTTCTCCTCCTCATCCTCACTGTCTGAATCGTGGATGGTAATAGGAGTTGCTTTCACAACAGGTTGAATTCCACTTGGTCCTGAGAAGAGTATCAACAGTCCATGTTAAAATAAGCCTTCTGACTTGTATTATACTGGGCATAGAAATAAGGCTTTAAGGTCAAGGTATCTTACTGCATATGCAAAGAAAACTCTGGGCTGTAACACAGAATAAATTCCTTCAGCACTAAGCTGTGCTAACATCAGTATTCCAAATCAGACAGCCCAGCTGAAGAAAACATCCAAAACCAGACTTACAGGGAAAAATGAATCCCTCAGGGAGATACCAAGAGGTCCTTTCTTCCCAAACCCAGAGTTACCTGCTTGCTCTTCATCCACCTCCATGGGAACAACAGCCTGGCTGGGAGCTGGCAGCTCGTGCTGGCCCTGCCCAGCAGCCTCCCCTTCTTCCTGTGCCACCTCCTCCATCTCATTCAGGGCTGGAGAGGGGAAGAGGAGGTCAGGAACAAGAAAGAGAATGAGCAGAGCCCTCAAGCACCCACAAAAAACAAGCAATAGCTGCCTCAATTCCCTTGGTGAGTCTCTGGTTGCACAGTCTCTCACAGGTTTGTTGTACACCTCTGTAACCAAAGCCCAGCCTATCTTTTGGGGTTTAGTTCACTCAGATTTTCCACTCCTCCTCCAAAGTCTTGTTCTGTGCAGAGAGCAGCATAACCAGGATTTATATTTTCATTCCCTGCAGTGACTTCTGCCTTTGCTGGGAAATATTAAATATACACCACGAGCACTGGGATGTTCTCCCAGCTGTGCCCAGAGGAGTCCTGGCACCTCCTCAAAGGATCTCCCAGAGCCTACAGCTGTTGTGACACCCAGCTCTGCACTGTGACAGCTGCCAGACACCACAGTGACAGCTTTTAGCACACAGCTGGCACAGATGTGACACAGATGTGACACAGAGAAGATTAAAGCTCCACACCAGGAGCTGAAAGAGCAACAAGCTTTCTATGTGTATTCGTATCTTCACTAGGAGATATGGAAGTGGGAATGCAGATAAAATCCCCCCAAAAGGACCCTAAGGGTTCCCCTCAGCTGCCATCACCCCCAAAAGGACCCTAGGGGTTCCCCTCAGCTGCAATCCCCCCCAAAGGACCCCAAGGATTCCCCTCAGCTGCAATCCCCCTGCCCAAAAGGACCCCAAGGATTCCCCTCAGCTGCAATCCCCCTGCCCAAAAGGACCCCAAGGATTCCCCTCAGCTGCAATCCCCCTGCCCAAAAGGACCCCAAGGACTCCCCTCAGCTGCAATCCCCCTGCCCAAAAGGACCCCAAGGATTACTCTCAGCTGCCATCACCCCCAAAGGACCCCAAGGATTCCCCTCAGCTGCAATCCCCCCCAAAAGGACCCCAAGGATTCCCTTCAGCTGCAATCCCCCTGCCCAAAAGGACCCCAAGGATTCCCCTCAGCTGCCATCACCCCCAAAGGACCCCAAGGATTCCCCTCAGCTGCAATCACCCCCAAAGGACTCCAAGGATTCCCCTCAGCTGCCATCACCCCCAAAGGACCCCAAGGATTCCCCTCAGCTGCCATCACACCCGAAGGACCCCAAGGATTACCCTCAGCCCCAATCTGCTGCTCCTCAGCGGGGCCCTCCTGGCGCAGCTCGTTCTCCTCGTTCTGCTCGTTGGGGTGCTGGTGGTTGTTGTGGTGCATGTTTGGGTTGTTGTTGTTGTTCTGGTGGTTGTTGTTGTTGTCATTATCGTTGTTGGAGTTCTGGTTGCTCACTAGGGCAGAGGAGACCCCAATTCCTGTGCCTGCACTAAGGCCCACACGAGCACAGCCCTGGAAACAAAGAGCAGAAATTAGGATTTGAAAACACTGATTTGTAATCTCAACATTCCCTAATGGCAACAGGAAAACCACTCTGCTGGAATAGTCTGGGACAGCACAACACTAACAGGGAAACTGCCCCTCAGATTTCCTGACTATAGATGTCCATGTTGAGGTTGGCAACCCACAACTTGCATTGTTAAACTCCTAATGAAAGGGAACTCCTCAAAGCAATTAATTCTGATCTATTAACTCAATCTATTAATTTGCTGTGGGATCATTACATCTACAGAAACAGCAGATTAGAGTCTTCCCAGCACACAGCAGCCTCAAGGCACCAAAAGAAATGACCAAAGAAGGCAGGTTTTACATAGGCAGTGCTGATGGCATTCCAGCAGCTTACCGAGGATTTGGGTGACAGTGTGGGAGGGGACAACATGAAGAAATAAATCCCTAAGGTTTGAAAACACTTCAACAGGGGAACAGTACCCCCATTTCACTCAGTAAAAAAAATCACAGAAACCTCTTAGTATTGTAAACAGAGGCCTAAGAGGAAAAAATAATATAAAAAGCACACTGAAGTATCAGAGAGACCTCAATAGAATCAGTGAGTTTTAGTTTCGAGAGAATCAATGAGTTTTGTGTTCTGGTCACAAATTCATTCCCTGCCACTGCTCCCATTTGCAGAAGCAGCACCACTCCCCAGCATATCATGCTAAAAGCAACTGCAAACCTAAGTAATTTATTACCAATTTATCTAATTAATGACAACTTTTAGAAGAATGCACACAGCTGGAACACACCAGAATGCCAATGAAATGGAAACAAGGAAAAAAACCCAGCAACAAGAAAAAGCCAAACCATTCTCTGGAATTTACCTTTGGAGGCTCTCTGAACATCTGGTCCAGAGAAATAAACTCCAAGCTTGGCAGTAACTCGATGAACTGACTGAACGAGTCCAGCTTGATGGCGTGGCACCTCACCAGGGTCAGGTCAACCAGGCGGGTCCACCTCGAGTGATCTGGGAACACAAGAGAGGCCTTTCCTGAGGGGGTCCCACCTCACCCCGTGCCCATCACACCCTCTGCAGACTGAAAGCAGCATCCTCTGTATCTCCATCCTGCTCCCAGCACCAGCATGGCCCCCAAGCAAGCAGCATCTACTGTACTTACTAACAACAGAACAAGCAGTACTAGAGCAGAGAAATTCTGGTTTAGCACAGAAATTCATATAATAGCTCTGAAATTTCAAAGGTGTGCAATACCTGTGATCCAATTATTTGGGTTATGTAGATGTGGGCAGTTGTAAATGACCAGATACTTGATGAAAGAAAAAACTTCATTTACAGCTTTCATACCAATATCTGTAATAATTCCTGGGTTTTCAACCACATCAGCCAAGCCGTACCTCACCAAGTCCGTACTCGTCATTTTACCTATAAAAGAAAGAGGAGCAGACACAGCAGTAAATTTGCCTTTTATAACAGGATTTTCTAACTCCTTATTGATCAAATCATTCCTTTAATAAAGCTGAGCTTTCCCACTTTCAGGAAGTGAGGAAAATCAGATTTGGCTGTATGAGATCAGCAGCCTCAATACTGAATATTCTTATTAATCACTTAGAATATGACTGAAAACACAGCAATTTCTGTAATCCTTATGTTTTTTATGTAAATAAAAAGTATCATACACTGTAGTAAAAACTCATCAACGTAGCCTAGGTGAAGAGTTTCAAACTGTGGGAATTCCAGTTCAGCCATCTTCAAAGCAGAAAAAACACCATCTTTGGTCAAGGAAGGCTGGATCCGCACTTCGTGCAACCTGCAGGGAATTCAGAATTGCTCCTATCAAAATCCAGGCCAAAACACAGAAAACATTTAAGGAGATGCCCTGTCATAATAAAATGAGAGAATTCTTTCAGCAATGGCAGGATCCACAGGGTGTTTGCTGTTATTGTAATCACTGAACACTCCTGTTCTGCAAAGTTTAAATGTGTGCTCCTTAAACTTTCATGCTTGTTGTCTCTTGGACACCATTTTTAAGACATTTATTTTGAAAAAGAAGAAGCAAAGAGAGGGAGATACCTTCGTGCAGCAGTTATGATGAGGTAGCCAAGATCCACTTCAAGTGCATTCTTGCAAGCTCCCAGAACTATAGTGTGCAAATTCCTAAAACCACCTGGCAAAGAAAGAACACCTTCTTTCACTTCACTCTGCCATCACAGCCTTCAGCCCTACACATCTGCACCAGTGCTGGCTTGACCTTTCTTAGCACACCAATAAAACAAATATTTGCACCCAACTCCCCTCCAATCCTGCTGGTTCTGCTCAGCTCATTAAGAGTTAGAATATCAAAACCACTCCCAATGCAGAGCGTATTTAGCACCATGATCATAGTTCCGAACTTGGAAATAACATTCAGAAAAGGATATGCTACAGACAAAAAATCTCCAGAAACTACTAAAGCTTTTATTTATATATTTTTTTGTTTAGGTATGAGGGGTTAGGAGTTTCCCACCTGATCTCCAGCTGTCTTCTACCACGTGCTGGATAAGTCCTCCAAGAAATGGAACACGAACCAGTTCCAAGTGCTCCAGATTCCTGGCAGAAGCCAGGCCCGTCACCAGGGGAACGTACTTCAGAGAGTTTGTGGGTCCTGCACACAACAAGGCAGAAAGACAAAGCAGATTGTTCACTTCTCCCTGAATCACCCCATGGAAGAATTCAAACACATCCACACATGTCCCCCTAGAGCAGGAAGTCAACAGAAGCACACAGCACCAAGTAAGGGACAGGACAGGGAGAGATTGCTGTCCAACACCACAAATCAAACAAGGGCTGCTCTCAGAATGTGGAATTCCAAGACTTTAACAGAACCAGATTTCCTACATGCTCTACCATCCCCTTCAGACAGGAAGAATCCCTCTTACCAGCACAGTTCCTCATGACAAAAGCACGTAAGCTGATACAAAGGAAATCTTTAAAAGGCTGTGGTTTGGTGAGTCTCACCCACTTCAAATAAAGGTGCCTCAGCATTGGGATACAGGGAATCTCAGGGACATTCACCCCTAATAATACATAAACAAAACAAACAAACATTTTAAACGAGTTTTAAACCAATCAACTGCATGACAAATTCCTGGCATTCAAAAGGAAACTTTTCTGTGCTACATGGCAAGTGAGAAAAGCTGTGAACACTTGAAACACAAGATCTTCACCTTGGTTTGTCAATAATTCTTTAGAACTTGCCCTCTGGACCTGCTATCAAATATCCAGCTAATATCTCCAAGATGCCACAGCCCAAACTCCCTCTCTTCAAAAGAATTACAATCCACCTGTGTTGAAGCCAACTGCTTCACCATGACCACACTCACCTACTAAGTGCAAAGTCTGAATTTTAGCTCCTATAGGAATTTTCAGCTTGTTCTCAGGAGGAATTGGAAAAGCACCATTACGATTACGAAACTTCCCTAAAATGTGGACTTGTGGCATGTATGTCCAAATAGCTTCCACCAGCTCTAAATGAGAGGTCTCAACACCCTGGATAAAAGGAAGCAAAGCAAATGCTCTAACACCAGTTCAACAACAACATCCTCTTAACCACGTAAACTTCTCAATAACACACTACACATAATGCAAGCTTATTTCACTTCATTTCTAACAAGATTTGTCTTTTTGAAAGCAGAGAGATCAGAGCTTCAATTCATTGCTGGGCTTAAGAGCACCTGGGATTTCCAGGAGAAAAATAGTTCTTGTTGGCAAATGGGGTCACAATTAACTGCTCCCTGTGCAGTCAGGGCTACAGCAAACCCTGGCAGCACCAAGTCCCTGTCACAATTTGTTAACATGCACCACCTCAGTGCTGAAGGAGGTTCTCCCCCAAGTCCAGCCACTCACCAGCAAATTTGGACAGGCCTGCAAAGCCTCTAAAACTCCAGGAATGCTGAAAGCTTCGTGGCCACGGACTCGGCGCCTTTCCAGATACCTGGGATGAAGACCATAAAGTTGTTCAATGTCTGGCATCTTCCTCAGCAGCGTTAGGAAGCTGGAATCAGTGAAACCTAAGACAACAACAACACATTGGTATTTGTGGGGCAGCAGACACTCAGCTGTGAAGGGAAAGCCAAACACACTTCTCTTTATGTGGCAGTGCAAGTTCTGTGATGTTGAAAGATGCACTTGGTGAAGCAATAGCTTTTCTTTTACTTCCACATTCTAGAAATCATGACCTAAATACTCTTCCGCCTTGAATTTTGCAGGTTTGCTACAGGTTTCCTTCTGTGGAGTGGCTTGGCTGCAGGGTTAACTGTGCTCTCTCCCTCCTCACATGAAGCTTTGTGTGTTTGTTTTTCCTGGAATTCCATTTATCAACTCCATGGCTCAAAAAAATCCCAGCTGGATCCCTTATTTCAGTTCACTATTCACCACAGTTCACATTTCTCATAGAAACAGGATGGTCTCTTAAAGCGAAGATTTATTTTATTGTAATGCAATTCAGCACATAAAAAGGATTTTAACTGGGTGAGTTGCCTGTATTTACACTGATCTTAGGTTAGGTCTAAACACCTGCCTAATACCAACCCTAGTCAATCTCAATTTGTAAATCCTCTAATGTTCACAATTCCCTCATTTTAGCTCTCTCCCCCACCAAATCCCAGCAGCGCAATTTAAACCCAACAGAAATCCTGGTACTCACAGGGTTCACCTAGACTGACAAATTTATCTATCGATCTGCAGGTGACTCAAGGTGTGACATCAAAACTTATCCTCACATTGTTAAGTGCTGGCAGATGAGTTGCTCTCTCATTCCACTGTATTTTTTCCTGCCTGCATGCAAACAGCCTCTTCATGGCATAACCCTTGGATAAACCCCTTCCAACAATCAGACAAACACAGATTGTATCGACAGGCGGAGCAGAGCACCCCCGCTGCTGCTACAGCAACACCCAAAATCCGGATTTACACACAGACAGGAACTTTGCAAAGCACTCCTCAAGGCAGCCACCCAAAGAATGGACCACGTGAGGTTCGTTTTGTGCAGAGAAGGGGCAGGGAGCAGGCGGGGCTCACCTGTGGGCATGTACTCCCACCAGCGCCCTGCGCACAGATCCACCACCTTCACCACGCGCAGGTACAGCGTCACCGCCTCCTTCAGCTTCCGCGACAGGCATTCCATGCACATGATATCCTGCAAGGGAAGGTACCTTGGGGAGAGCAAAAACAGCCCTGCTTTAGCTCTGCTGCAGCCTCAGCACCTGCTACAAACTACAGCAATTCGGGCGTTTCTATCGCTGCACGATGCTCGTTCAAACTGAATCCTCAGGCTGTGCTCTTGTTAAACGTGGAGTTTTGCTAAGCGGAATGACTCAGCAATTTCTGACACTGAATATAGACTATTCATGCAAATATAATATTAAAATGCACAGATGATTTCGATCTCTGATAAATCATAGAATCACAGAATGTTTGGGTTGGGAGGGACCTTAAATCCCACCCAGTGCCACCCCTGCCCTGGCAGGGACACCTCCCACTGTCCCAGGCTGCTCCAAGCCCTGTCCAGCCTGGCCTTGGACACTGCCAGGGATCCAGGGGCAGCCACAGCTGCTCTGGGCACCTGTGCCAGGGCCTGCCCACCCTCCCAGGGAGGAATTTCTTCCTGAAATTTAATTTAAACCAAACCAAACCCTGCTGACCAAACTATTTGCCTCAATAGTCGCTACATGTTTTAATTAAATTACTTTCATTTTCTAGCACATACTGCAAGCTCAATTTGCAATTATTTTGGAGCGCTACTGTTTCCAAGGAACTCATTGGTGAGGCATTATCCTTTGGACATCACAGGGCTGAGTGAACATCTGGGAGAAGGACTTTGCTGTAGGGGAGGTCAAACCTCATCCCAGCTCCCTTCTGCACATGCAACAATTTCCAATCAATTATCTCAACTGTGCCCTGCCCAAGATGTATTTCTGCTCTAAAATCAATATTTATAACAGATTTAAATCACTTATTTATTTCTTCTTCATTCTAACATTCATGACATTCACATAAACTAATCTGCACAGTTTCCAAATGGATTCTGGGGACTGAAAAAACCCATTTGTCATCCCTTTTTATCCACCAGTTCACTCGTGGTACATCCACACTGTTCTGTGTGTCACCAGCAGGTAAGGCTGGAGACAAGAGAGAACTATAAAATAATAACCTCCAAATTGATTTGTGCCAGGCTGCTCACCTAAAGATGTGGCAAAGCACTTCATGAGAGAGTTGGTTCATGTAATCTTTTGGCTCCTCAGCTTTGGTGGAGTCTGCCCCTTCCCTGCTCACGGAGCTCGCTTTCACAGTTTTCCGCCGGGGCCCCATCTCTGCACTGAGCTCTGCTGGGAGAAACGGCCACAAAGTTATCAAATTCAGGGCAACTCAAAAACAAAAGGGACACCGAGGAGAGGAGGACACAGCAGTCAAGCTTCAAATGAAACAAGCTGAGGTTTGATTGGACAGAAGTGTCAGACATAACCTGAGGATCATCAGACCGACCAGACAGAGCCTCTCAGCTGAGGGAGTGACAGAGGAAAAGCATCACAGGTTTAACCAGAGATCATTGTTGTGATGAATAAAAAATCTTCAGAGATTCCACGCTGAGATAAGACAGTCACAGCAAAGCTGTGCAGAGTCCAAGTCAACACCAACTGCAATATCCCAATGAAAAAAAAAAAAAGCCCAAAGTCTGTCCAGCAGAAAAAAACTTTTTCTTTTTCGGAAAAAATGGGCTCCTGCTGATCATTCTTCAAAAATGCCCTATTAAAAGCCCTCAAATGAGCTCCTCTTCGAGGTTAGAACACCAAATAAGATATTCAGGTTGCTGAGTTAAAGATCAAAGCCACAGCAAAACTGAGAGTCATTGTCTGAAAGCAATGTGCAGATCCTCTGCTCCTTCCCCGACCTGTGCTCATCCCCCCTGCAGCACACACAGGCACAGGAACCACAATGTTTCATTTTAAAATATCCCAAATTATTAGGAGAAGTAACAAATAAGTAACTAAAATAAATATGAACTCAGTGCTAACAGAAGTTATTCTGCACCTTGTGCAGATGCTGAGAGAGCCTCTCCTGACTGTATCTGGCAAAGATTTATTTTATTTTAACATAAGACAAGAACAAGAACGAGGAGGGCAAAGCCTCACCAGCACAGTGAACCTGTTTAACAGGTTGGATGCCAAAATTCAGCAGATGAGGAAAAACAACTGGCAAAAAGACAGATTCTGAAAAACTTTTCAACAAAGGCTCTGTTGCAGCCTCCCTGTGATGCCAGAATTTGAAATATTGACAGCTTTTCTGTGATCTCACTATTGAAAAACATGTGGTTTCACACATTTTGGGTGCATGTTACGTTAATAACTGCATGTTGTCACTATTTTACTTTAAATGGGGATATTCAATAACTAAATCCCCACCTTGTGCCTGTGAACAGCATGAAATGGATCTCTGCTCCTCTGGATTGGGGGGAATTCTCCAGCCACGAGTGAAGACCCTGGGTTTGCTCTTTCTGGGGCAGGCGGGAAGGGCTCAGTTTGCAATCAACCTCGTGAAGCCCAAAATTAACTATTTATAGACTGAACTCCAAGGAAAACAAGCACGTCATGAATTCCCAGTCACCTGGGATGCCTCAATTGGAACGGAGGACAGGACATAACCTAAAAAATTCCAGTCTGACACAGCCACGCGCTGGGTACAATCCAGCAGGAAAAAAAAACAGCAAAAGGACTGGGACAAAAGGCAAGAGAAATAAAAATACTAACAACCAAACCAGGAAAAATCTTTTAACATACAATTACAACGAGCACAACCTGTCCCTGCCACGAAGGGGAAAAAGTAGGATTTGTCTCTATGAGTCTGCAGATTCTGCACGATAAAAGCTCCTCCCGGGGCTATTCTGAGCTAATGAGCACAGCTTTAACACCTCATTCTACATTAGTGTGCTGATCCATTTAAAAATTAAAAAAAAACCTCCACAGCAAAAAGAATTTTATATATTCAATAAAGCAAACGCGATTTTGAGGCCCCCACCTCAATTAATTCCCGACAAGGAACGTCGCATGAAACAACAACTCGACGTGCTCTATTCTTGATGAGTAAATACCCCGCAGAACTCAAAACGCTTAAAAAAACAAGGGGACACTGCAGAAACGAAAAAGGAGGAAAAACGCGGCGACAGCAGCCAGGGCCGGCCTGGCAAGCGCCGGATAGAGAGGGGCGCTACCTAATGGGAAGGAAAAACGCGAGGACACGGTGACTTGTGCCGAGATAAGCGACAGAAAAACAGGTTTCCCCTCAGCCCCGCCGCCGCCGGTCCCTCACGGGGGGGCCCTCAGGGCCTGTGACAGCGGGGCCGGCCCGAGGCCGCGGGGCCGGGAAGGGGCGGCAGCCTCCGGGTCCCCGCCCCGCCGCCCCCGGGGGCTGAGCCGGCCGCGTCCCCGTCCCCCTCCCCTGCCCCTCGCTGCCCTCACCTGCCCTCGCTCCCCTCGGCGCCCTCGCCCCGGTTGTGGCCGCCGGGGAGCCCCGGCCCCGCTTCCTGCGCGGCCCCTTCCGCCAGCGCCGCCGCGCTTCCGCTTCCGGCTCCGCACTTCCGCTTCCGGTCCCGCTTCCGGCCCCGCCCATCCCTCCCGCCCCGCCCTGCCGCCACCTTGAGTGTGGCTCCGCGAGGCGAGCCCCGGGCTCTGAGAGATCTGAGGGATCCGAGGGCTCTGCGGCATCCGAGGGCTCCGAGGACTCCGAGGGCTCTGCGGGCTCTGAGGGCTCTGCGGCATCCGAGGGCTCTGAGGGCTCCGAGGGCTCCGCGGGATCCGAGGGCTCCGAGGGCTCTGCGGGATCTGAGGGCTCTGGGGGCTCCGAGGGCTCTGGGGGCTCTGGGGGCTCTGCGGGTTCCGAGGGCTCCGAGGGCTCTGTGGGCTCCGAGGGCTCCGGGAGCGCGGTGCAGCCGCGGGGAAGCGCGGGGTGCAGCGGTGCGCAGGCTGGGCTCGCTCAGCACGGAGCGAGAGGGATGTGATTCAATAAAAGTGTTGGGAACGCGCAGTTACAGAGTCACAGCGGAGCTGAGCCGGAGGGACACACAGAGTCACCGTGGATGGAGCTCTGAGCAGCCTCGGCTGTGGGAGGCATGGGCTTTAGGGTCCTTCCAACCCAAGCCATGCCATAGTTCCAGGATCATCATCCCAGCCCTGGCCCTGCACAGACCCCCCAAAATCCCACCCTGTGCATCCCTGGCAGCGCTGTCCAAATGCTCCTGGAGCTCTGGGGCTGTGCCCATTCCCTGGGGAGCCTGGGCAGTGTCAGCACCCTCTGGGGAAGGACCTTTCCTGATCTCCATCCCAAATCCCTCTGACACAGCTCCAGCTGTTCCCGGGCCCTGTCCCTGTCCCAGGGAGCAGAGATCAGAGCTGTCCCTCGGGAGGAGCTGCAGACCCCAGGGAGTGTCCCCTCAGTCTCCAGCTGAACAATCCCAGTGCCCTGAGCTGCTCCTCTACAGCCCCTCCAGACCCTTCCCATCCGCTCCTTTGGATGTTCTCTAAGAGCTTTATAAGTGATTTTTCCTGGAGAGTCTTGACCCTGTCCCCCAAAGTCCTGCCCGTTGCTTTGCCACGTGTATTTGCAGTGTTATCCATGTTTCATTGCATGCTTAAGCCACGTTTGGGTGGATCCCAGCAGAAGTCTCAATTTCCCCAACATTTTAAAGCCGTGTTTTGTGCAAACCCAAGGGATTGGGTAACAACGCTCATTCGTCACCCAGCAGATGAGCTGTTTGTCTGTGAGCTATTTTTTGTGAATGACAACAGGCAAAGACTCAGCTGCTGGTTTAGTGATAATCCCAGAGGAATCCACAACGCTCTGTGGTGAAGTAGGAATAACAAAATAAATTCCTGGCAATCCCTGTGGATTTTGGATGCGACAACAGCATCACAGAATCCCTGAGGTTGGAAAAGACCTCAGAGATCACTGTGTCCGACCTGTGGCAGCGACATAGCATCAAAAACAACAGCAGCAGCCAAAAAATTAGACCCAAAAATGAGGAAAAAGTAGGCAAGTGAGGCTTCCTCTGGGCAGAGCAGATTGAGGTCCAGCAGTGCTTGTCCTGCGCTCCCTCACCCCGAGGCAGGGGACACAGGGGACACAGGGGACACAGGTGACACAGGGGACACAGGGGGTGGCGGTAAGGGAAGGTTGCCAAAGGGACACAAGAGACACTAAACTGAATCAAGGAATTTGGGCAGGGCCTTGGGGTTGAACTGTCATTTAAACAGTCAGAGTGTGTGAATGGTGAAGTGGTTACAAGACAGAAACAGAAACCAAACCCACCCTGTTTTTCTGAACAGAAACCCAGTGATTTATCCCACAGATAGTTGTACGTGGACCTTTGAAGGTTTTTGGATGGCTTCATTTCTTCCTCCCTCCACTGCCACATATGGGAAAATCTAGAATTTGAGGCACTCAAGGATATCTGAACTAAAACCCAAAGGAAAGCAATTAGAAGTGAGAGATGCTGAACAGCCATCAGCAAAAATTCTGTTCTGGTCTTGATGAGCTGTGAAATGAAAGAGCACATTGCATTTCTCATGTCTCATTTACAGCTCGTGGATGTTATTTATTTGGACATGCACACTGCAAGTTTATATTTTAGGGAAGTTTCATAATCTTGTTTCTCCAGCACAGGTATTACTGAACCAAAAATAAAAGGCCTAAGGGAATTCATGCCATGCTTAAAAAAAAAAAAAAAAAAAAAAAAAAAAAAAAAAAGGGTTTACAACTCACAAACTCTCAATGCTTACCAATCCTGGAATGATTTGGGTTGGAAGGGACCTCAAAGATCTCATTCCACCCCTCAGGGCAGGGACACCTCCCACTCTCCCAGGATGCTCAGAGCCCCATCCAGCCTGGCCTTGGACACTCCTGGTGACCAAATTAGACATTAGTTACACGTGAAGCACATGCTGAGCAAAATCTCAACATTTCCACATTAAAGCTCCTAAGAGAACGTCTGTGAGTACCCAAACCCCTCAGGTGCAGGAGCACAGTGGTGCCATGGTTTAACCCCAGCCAGCTTTATTCCAGCTCTGCTGCTTTCTTTTGCAGGGATCCCACTGATTGCCAGGCCTGGATCTCATTACCTCTTGTCTGAGAACGAAAAAAAATATTTTGAAGCCTTTGGGAAAACCCTTCCTCGTCCTTCAGGTGTAAATACACCAGACCTACAGATACATCAGTGGGGTTTAAGCACTTTTCAGTGCAGAGTTTTGCACTCTGATCTTCCCTGAGTGCAAGATCTGTTCTATTTCCCCACTCCCCACCAATATCTTATTTTCTGACATAAAATCCAACCACATTTCATCAGCTCACTCGAGCCCTGCACATCTTCCCTTCCCCATATTTCCATGGCATTGCTCCATCCCACAAACTCGACTGTCCAGCTTGCCCAGCCGCTCCAGCATTTTCTTCAGGTGTCATTTGCAGCAATTTGCAAATGATGTTCTCTGCTCTGGTATGCGGCAGGAGCTGCCCTGCTGCTCCCGTGCTGTGCCAGGCTGGGGCCAGCGGAAGCTGACGAAAAGCACCGTGGGGGCAAGTTCTGCTCCACAGCTGCTCCTGGCTCGGGAATTCCACACCAGGAATTGTCAGGGACAAATTGGAGTCCCAGGGGGAAAGGCAGGGGTGAGGTTTAGGCCTCTGAGTTGCAGTTCTGGAGTCACTCTTGGGGCTGCGGGAGAAATTTGGTGTTTTAGGTTTGGTGTGCAAGCACAGCCCACAAAATATCCCAGCAGAGGGTGGGAATGTCCACTGAGGCTGGAAGGCAGAAAATATCCACAAATCTGCTGGATTTTCTGACATCATTATGAAACCTCAGAGTTTGCCTTTGTTTTGTCAATTTGATCTTTGTTTTCTCATTTTTGTCTTTTTCAGTCAAGGTGATCTGTTCTAAGAACCTTTTCAGGTTGAAGCCTCTGAGCTATGAGAAACTTTTATGATATTACCTGGCTTATTTGCATTCCTGCTGCCTAATTGCTGGGACCTGCTTTCCAGATAAACAGAATTCCTGGTAGGGATGGATTTATTTTGTGTCCAACTGTTCCAAAATGTTCCTCCTGTAAGCCCACTAAGGGCAGTCATTCACAGTGTTAATTCTGGGAAAATACATTCCCCTGAGCAATTATTAAGTAAAAGACACAAATTATAGTGAAGATAATAAGGATGCACGAGCAGAACAGAAATTTCTTTAGGTCTGAAAGCCTGAACTTTCTTAGAAGAGATTGATTAGTGATCACATTTAAATGAAAGGATTTAACAGATTTCTACAGTCTTACATTTTGCCAGATTTGTTTCATTTAAAGGAAAAAAAGAGCCAGACTGGGGGGTAAATTCCAGCATATGAGGCCATATAGTGAGATACAACTTTTGTATTCCAGGATTGGGATTTTTGCCTCTGGACTCAGCCCCTGCTCCACCATAATTTTCATTTATTTGGGAAATATTTGTTAGTGGTGGATACAATAAACTTATTCTTTATGAAGTTCACCATGGACAAAAAAAGAGTCAAGGTTTATTTTAATAAACATGCACACTAAATAGCTGAACATGCAGGAATCAGAATTGTACAAAGAGGGAAGAAAAATAAGCATTTAAAATTCAGCTACAAACTGGGAGGGTCAAAGCACTGCCTGGGAAAGCTGAACCCTTTGGGAAAAAAGGATCTGCTAAAGTTTCTGGGTAAATGAAAGAAAACATTTGATCAACAAGGGGAAGAGACTTGGGGCATTGTCAGAAATTTGAACTTTAGCCATGGGGACAAACAAATAACGAAGGGCTCATGTAAACCAACAGGAACAGTTCTGCTGCGAGGACAGAGTGTCAATCAGCTCTGGAACAGAGAGGAGCAGCAGTGAGAGACCAGAGCTGGCAATTCCCCTGGCGCTTGGCTGGGCAGGGCAGGGATCCAGGGCATGGGGGATTCTCTTGGTGCTTGGTTGGGCAGGATGGATGGGATCCAGGGCATGGGATCCAGGTTATGGGGGATTCTCCTGGTGCTTGGTTGGGCAGGGCAGGGTGGATGGGATTCAGGGAATGGGGGATTCTCTTGGTGCTTGGCTGGGCAGGATGGATGGGATCCAGGGAATGGGGGATTATTCTCCCTGGTGCTTGGTGTGTCAGGGCAGGGTGAATGGATGGGATCCAGGGCATGGGGGATTCTTCTGGTGCTTGGTTGGGCAGGCAGAATGGATGGATGGGATCTGGGGAATGGGGGATTATTGTCCCTAGTGCTTGGTTTGTCCGGGCAGGGTGGATGGATGGGATCCAGGGCATGGGGGATTCTCCCTGGTGCTTAGTTTGTCAGGGCAGGGTGGATGGATGGGATCCAGGAAATGGGGGATTTTCCCTGGTGCTTGGTTTGTCAGGGCAGGATGGACGGGATTCGGGGAATGGGATCCAGGGAATGGGGATTCTTCCTGGTGCTTGGTGTGTCAGGGCAGGGTGGGTGGATGGGATCCAGGGCACGGTGGCAGGGCAGGGTGGGTGGATGGGATCCAGGGCACGGTGGCAAGGCAGGGTGGGTGGATGGGATCCGGGGCACGGTGGCAAGGCAGGGTGGGTGGATGGGATCCGGGGCACGGTGGCAGGGCAGGGTGGGTGGATGGGATCCAGGGCACGGTGGCAGGGCAGGGTGGATGGTTGGGATCCAGGGCACGGTGGCAGGGCAGGGTGGATGGATGGGATCCAGGGCACGGTGGCAGGGCAGGGTGGATGGATGGGATCCGGGGCACAGTGGATGGTTGGGATCCAGGGCACGGTGGCAGGGCAGGGTGGGTGGATGGGATCCAGGGCACGGTGGCAAGGCAGGGTGGGTGGATGGGATCCAGGGCACGGTGGCAGGGCAGGGTGGATGGATGGGATCCAGGGCACGGTGGCAGGGCAGGGTGGATGGATGGGATCCAGGGCACGGTGGCAGGGCAGGGTGGATGGATGGGATCCAGGGCACGGTGGCAGGGCAGGGTGGAGCTGTCCCAGCTCTGCCCCACAGCTCCTCAGCAGGCCCCTGCCTGCTTCACGTGTAGGGCACCTCTGCTCCTCCTGCAAGGAAAGGATGCACATTGTACACAGAAAGCTTCACAAGGCACCAAAATCCCTCTGAAACCCTTTGCTAACAGGGGAGACAAGAAACATTCGTAGCAGACATGAGGGCACTGCTCTGAACAGCTTTCCTTTCAAAATTACATATTTTAGCCATCAAAACGAGATATTTCCAGTGCTTCTGAATTCTTGTGTGACCCAAGCTGGTGCAGGTGCTTTGTCAGTGACTGGACTCTTTACTGCCCAGCCTCACAGTTCCTGCTGGGATAGGAAGCTGCTCACCCAAATATCTGGGTCATTTTTTAGTTCCCTCCTTTACAGTTCCTGCTGGAATAGGAAGTTCTCACCCAAATATCAACTTTTTTTTTTTTTTTTTTTTAAGATCAGTTGGACATCATTGGTGGGAGGAACACTTATTGTGCAAAGGTAAAGCAAAGGAGCAGAGAAGTAACAACCCTAAAAAAACCAAAACACTTGTGTGGAGTGGAAATCGCAGCTAGCTCAGCCAGCCCCAGCTTTGGCTCCCTCGGGGGGAGTTGGGTGCTCTGTACTCACAGCACAGCCTTGCAGAAGGAGCATTTGTTGTTGTAGGTTTTGCCGTCGGAGCCGCAGAAGGGTTGGTAGAGCCTCTCGCAGTAGATGGGCCTCCCTCTCTCCAGCCTCCTGTACTCACTGCAGTCCACCTGAAACACAGCAGCCCTGAGCCCCTCCGCTCCCCGCGGCACAGGAATCAGGAGCAGCAACTTTTGGGCACAGTTTGGGGCAGCGCAGCCAGGGAGGCTTCACCACCTCTGCCAGCAGAGCCCCAAAACAGAGCCATTCCCTGGCAGAGGTGTGAGTGATGCTGCTGGGACAGGGACAGGGACAGGAGGGGATGGGGCCCTGGGAACACACAGGAACACATGGGAACACACAGGGACACACGGGGACACACAGGGACACACGGGAACACACAGGGACACATGGGAACACACGGGGACACACAGCCACACACGGGGACA
This sequence comes from Acanthornis magna, assembly GCA_036785705.1. NCBI lineage: Eukaryota > Metazoa > Chordata > Aves > Passeriformes > Acanthizidae > Acanthornis > Acanthornis magna. The sequence continues at coordinate 10,900,937 of JAWUZG010000092.1, forward strand.
CACAGGAACACATGGGAACACACGGGGACACACGGGGACACACAGGGACACACAGGGACACATGGGAACACACGGGGACACACGGGGACACACAGTCACACACAGTCACACACAGTCACACACAGGAACACACGGGGACACACGGGTTGGGTGTTGGGGTTTTTGTTGCCTGATCACGAGGCTGTGAGCAACGCTGTGGGGACAGGGACAGGAGGGAATGGGGGCCCTGGGAACACACAGCCACACACAGGAACACATAGCTCCACAGGGCTCAGGTGTTGGGGTTTTAATTGCCTGATCACCAGGCTGTGAGCGATGCTGCTGTGCCAGGGACAGGAGGGGATGGGGCCCTGGGAACACACAGGAACACACAGCTCCACAGGGTTCAGGTATTGGGGTTTTTATTGCCTGATCATGAGGCTGTGAGCAACGCTGTGGGGACAGGGACAGGAGGGAATGGGGGCCCTGGGAACACACAGCCACACACAGGAACACACGGGGACACACAGGGACACACAGGAACACACAGCCCCACAGGGCTCAGGTGTTGGGGTTTTATTGCCTGATCACCAGGCTGTGAGCGATGCTGCTGGGACAGGGACAGGAGGGCACGGGGCCCTGGCAACACACGGGAACACACAGCCACACACAACCCCTGCCAGCCCCACAGGGCTCAGGTATTGGGGTTTTTATTGCCTGATCACCAGGCTGTAAGCTCAGATGGAATTCATTCACATCCACTCCTCCTTGGACCCTTCAGGTATGGGAATCCACACCCCTGGGCAGCCCTTCCCTGGCCGAGCACCCTTTCCAGGGAGAAATTCCTCCTGATTTTCACTCCCCACCACTGTCCCCTCTGCCAGGGCTTTCCTGCTCACCCCATAAGGATTTTTATTGCTTGGTACCTCATTTCTTCCAGGCATTGACCCCAGAGTACTCAGAGAGAATTAAAATCTCCAGGTCCCTGATTTAGGCACTAAAAGTCATCAGGAAAGCCTTATAGTGTCATCATCAAATAAATATCTTCTTAAAATCTAAATTTCTCTGGCCTAAAATTTGTCCTTGCCCATTTTTCTTGCCCAGAATGTCAAACAGGTGGAAACAGCTGAAAGTTGTAAGGTGAACTCTGTGGAAACCCCATGTCCCAAACTCAGGGATTTCTCACTGAAATCTCAACACATTGGCAGCATTTAATAAAGTTTAACAGGGTTTTGTTTTTTTTTTTCCCTGCCCTCATGTTATTGTATTATAATTTCTGACCTCACATTCTATTTTTATCCAGAGAAAAGGAAACCACTCACCTCGTTCTGTTTGGCAGCATCTGCAATGAAAACAGAATCACAAAGGAGCAAATGAAAACCACATTAATAAACACTGAGGTGCAAACCAGGATGGTTTCACTCAGCAGCACTGAATCTTTTACCTCCTTGAAAGTCAATACTGACAGAGCTTTGCAGTGTTTCATGAGGCCCAGGTGTCAGAAGCTATCAAACAGTGGATTTTGTGCATTATTTACCTTGGAAGCTCCTGTTGGAACAACCTTTGCTGGAGGAGGGAATGGAGGCATTGTTCCCCTGCTCACCACAAAACCATTGACAGCCCCGGAGTCAATATTAAATTCAGTGTTCAGGATTAACTGGTGGTTGAGCACGACTGTGATTTAATTCCTAGATTTATAAAAATCTGCATGTCCCTTTTATATTTGGGTTTCCTCTCAATAATGAGGGAAATGCCTTGATTAAATACAATGTTAACTCTATATAATATATATTACTAATAATATGTATGATATCTATTAATATATCCTATATTAATATATTGATATGATATATTCATTTTATATTATTTAGTATATTAATTTTTTATATTATTGTATTATTTATATTGATACAATAGATTCATTTTTATATTATTTAATATATTAATTGTTTATATTATTATATTATTTATATTTATATATATTGTTGATATATTCATTATATTATCTATTAATAGATTAATATATTAATAGATAATAATATATAATAATAATACTACAATTGGGCTCATAGCCCCACTTTAGGAGGTGTTTTCCCCATTCCCATCCGGATTTTAAACTGATTGGTTCCTATTTTTGCCTCGTTCCTGCAGAGCAGGGCCTGTTCTCAGGTGGGGCTGCAAGGAGCTCCTTTAAACAATTACAATTACTAATTACACCTCCCAGAAAGTAACCAAGCCCTGGCAGGGCTCCCTGTGCTGACACACTTGGGGCTTTCTTTAGGAATGTGTTTGTCCTTCTGCTGTCCCATAATCATCACCCTGAGCCTTCCCGGGGGGAAAAGTTACCCAGGAGAGATTCCTGTGCAGAAGGAGCAGGAATGAGTTCTGGAGCAGAGCTCTAACAATTGTTTTGTGGATTAAATAGGGATTTTTTTATATGTTCAAATGTTAAACTCTCCAAATGTGCTCTGGAGCAGAGCTCTGGCACTTGTCTTTCAGTCTAAATTTGGCTTTTTTGATCTTTAAAGGTTAAACTTCCAAAAAAGCTTCCTTTCATAAACCTGTTTACATCTTCACATCAAATCCAGTTATTCACTATAAAGAAAATCAGCAGCAATAAAGCTCCAGGTCAAGTTTCCATTTTCCAACTGAATTAAATCTTTTTTTTATTTTTCATTATTCTGGAACTGGATTCAATTTAATCCACTTCCCCCAAACATTCAGATATTATTTTTTCTCTGGCAACCTTTTAGGAGCCACTCTGCAGCTGGGAGTGAGTGCAAAAAAGGTGTGGCTCAGAAAGTGTTGATTCATAAACTTTTCAAGCAGACAAGATAAACCAGAAAGTTCAAGGAAGAGATTTCCTGGAATTCTAATGGAAGGAATATTTATTTATTTTTCTGCAGTCAATGAAACACTGAAAGAATGAATTATTTCCATCACATTTCATTTAAACTGCTGAATTTTGAGGTTGAGACAAATTTCAAAGTGACCTTTTCCAAACTACTCAAAAGAGTCTTTTGTTTCATAATTTTGCATTTAACATTTTCATTATTTTGCTTCTTTAATGTTCTTCATGCTTTTAAACTTCTATAGTACTTGCAGGGGTGTGCCATCTTTCAGTTATTTTAAATGCACTTACTTTTCTCTAAAAATACTTTTTTTTCTGCAAGTTTTTAATACAAATAAAATTACCAAGTAGAGGCTGAAGAAATTCCTCCCAGATCCCTATTTTTAGAGCAACCTGTCCCTCAAATCTCTCTGCAGCCTGGCAAAATAAGATTTTAAAAAGGTGATTTACAGCTCTTTAATGTGGCCTGAGCATCATCAGGTGTCCCCTGCTTGGTCATTTGGGCAGGGGAAGGACCACAGCAGCTCCCAGCTCCCTTCCCAGGCAGAAATTGAGGATAAAGAGATAAAACCAGGCGGTTCTGAGGCTTTGCTGTTCTCTTCTGTCACAGAGCTCAGCTCCCAGTCACACCCAGGGAGCAGTTCCCATCCCCTGCAGCCCCAGCCGTGCCCGGTGTTTGATCAACAACGGCACTGTAAATATAAAATCCCTTTTTTTATATTCACAATGCTTGCTGAGAACCTCCCAGTGCTTCGCTGGGAGAGCTCCGATCCCCCGGGAATGAAATCAATTACTCACGAGCCAAGCACAGAGCTGCCAGCGCCAGCAGCACCAGGGTCCCTGTGATCTTCATGGCCAGCTCGGGTCCCCGCAGTGTCCCCACAGTGTCCCCACAGTGTCCCTCAGTGTCCCTGCCGTGTCCCGGTGTGCCCATGGCAGCGAGGCACCGATTTATAGCCAGGAGGTGATGAAATGCCTGCTGGGGCAATTAGAGGAGGTGTCACCGTGGGCAGGCCCTGGGCCGTGTCCTGTCCAGGGCTGGGTGTCCTGTGCTGATGGAGTGGCGATTGTTCTGTCCCGAGCCTAATTAACTAATTAACTGTCCATCCCATCAGCCTCTGACTCAGCCCTGGGTGCTCATCGTGTGCTGCTATTGCCACAGGGGCTCTCAGAGCGTTTCCCAGGGAAAGATCCTTCTGGAAAGAGCCTTCTGGAAAGATCCTTCTGGAAAGAGCTTTCTGGAAAGAGCCTTCTGGAAAGATCCTCTGGAAGGGTCCTTCTGTTAAGGTCCTCCTGGAAAGATCCTTCTGGAAAGGTCCTTCTGGAAAGAGCCTTCTGGAAAGAGCCTTCTGGAAAGATCCTCTGGAAGGGTCCTTCTGTTAGGGTCCTTCTGGAAAGATCCTTCTGGAAAGATCTTTCTGGTCTGGAAAGGTCCTTCTGGAAAGAGCCTTCTGGAAAGATCCTTCTGGAAAGGTCCTTCTGGAAAGAGCCTTCTGGAAAGGTTCTTCTGTTAAGGTCCTTCTGGAAAGATCCTTCTGGAAAGGTCCTTCTGGAAAGGTCCTTCTGGGAAGATCCTTCTGGGAAGGTCCTTCTGGTGGGAGTTTGCAGAGACATTCATCCCACGAGGGCTTTGTTCCTCCTCTCTGTGCCCCCGGAGCTGTTCCTGAGCTGTGCCTGAGCTGAGCCCATGGTGGTCCTGCACTGAGCCCTTCAGGCTGCCCTGGAAATTCTGTGCTCCAGAGCATCCCCAGGGTTCTCTTCCCCAAAAAATGCCCCCAGTTTAGGGTCAGGACCAAGGGCTGCTGAGGAAGGAGCAGAGGCTCCCCATGGCACGGCCTGGCCAAGGAAGGGAGGAGTTCCCAGCCCCTGAGCATCCCCTGAGCTCTGCCCAGCGCCGACAGGAGGAGATTCCTCTGCCTGCCCTCTGCTCCCATTCCCATTTCCAGCACAACAGGAGGGATCTCTAACCAAATCCAGCACCCAGTGTTGGTGACTTCTCCCAAAGGCAGCAATTTCTGCCTTTTATGACAGCCCAGGGGAAAAATCCCAATGGGACACTCAGATCTGAGGCTTAGTTTTCATAAATCCAGAGTGGTGTGGAGTTCAGAGGTGACAGTTTGGTTTCAACCCATCCCTCCAGAATTGCCTTCTCTTAGTGATTTACAACCTAAACGTGCAAAAATCTCAATAGGAGAAATCCCTGCCCCACCACCACAATTCCCAGGATTTCAGTGATCACCTTCCCTCCCTGCAGGACAGCCCAGGGCTTTCTCCCCATGCAGGGTTGGGGTCAGATGTGCTCATTCCAGTAAAACAAGGGCCTGCAAGTTCTGCCAGAAAAGATTGCAATAGGTCAGGTAAGCCTTGGGCCCCACAGACTCATCCCAAGAAGGATATGAATAATTTTGTTCTGACAGCATATAGGTAATTAATAAATGTTTAATTTCTCATCACTTAACAGAATGAAAAACAGAAATGCCATCAAATCCAAATTCCAGGATGGGTAAAATCTGGTTGGAACTGGAGGCCTGGAATTTTAATTTTTTAACGCCCTTCAGTGGCTTTGTTCGAAATTTTTCTTTTTCCTTAATTTGGACATCAGTTCCCGTGAGGCTGAGGTGGCAAAAGGCAGGTTGGGGTTTACACTGAGGCTGTCTGGATCCTTCTGCTTGGGGTGAATTTGTGTTCTGGGGAGCTTTTCTGAAGAAAAGTCTGGCAAGGAACGTGCAGGAACTTGTGGGGAGTATTTAGGACATGTCCTCGGTTGATGGACAATTATGCGCAATTGGGCAACAGGAGCAAAACCCAAACCGTGCCGGAAGTTCCTCCTGATCTGAAGAGTTTTGAGCACACACAGCTCCTGGGGATGTCCTGACACTGTGAAACCTCAGCCTGACAGATCCCAGCACTTCCCTGCCCCAGAACGAGGAAACAGCACCGCTGTGCTCAGTCCAGGGCTCCTGGTGTCCTGAGGGATGCAGCCCCAGCATCCATCCCATCCCATCCCATAGATCCCATAGATCCCATAGATCCCATCCCATCCCATGGATCCCATCCCATCCCATCCCATCCCATCCCATCCCATCCCATCCCATGGATCCCATCAATCCCATCCCATCCCACCCCATCCCATCCCATCCCATCCCATCCCATCCCATTGATCCCATCCCATTGATCCCATCCCATCCCATCCCATTGATCCCATCCCATCCCATCCCATGGATCCCATCAATCCCATCCCAACCCACCCCATCCCTCTCAGGGAACACAAACATCTCTCTGCTCTGTGCTCAGTTGGTGTAGGAAGATTTTCCAGTCCTGCTCTGCACTTGAATTTCAGTCAGTAATTGCCAAGGTCTCCCTGGATCTGCTGCTGTGGGACAGTTCTGGGCTCCCTGGCACAGAAAGGCACCGAAATTCGGATCAGGGCCACTGAGGGAGCACCAAGTGTTGGGGGGTGGGACAGGGAGGAAAAGCTTGGGAGAAGTGCTTGGCTCCTTTTGGAGAAGGCAAAGGGAACGGGAGCTGGAGTCCTCCCAGAGGTGCAGAGTGAAAGGAAGAAGGAACAGAGCAAATTGCAGGGAGAGAAATTCCAATTAGATGGGAGCAAAACAAATTTCACAACGAGAGGAGTCGAGCACAGGGACAGGTTATCCACAGAGATCATCGGAGATACCAAAAGTGGGTCTGCTCTGGGCTGGCACAGAGGGCGTGGGGATCCAGGTGACCTCCGAGGGCCATTCCATGACCTGGTTTGGCATTCCCGCAGGATGCCGAGCGCTGCTGGCTCTTCCAGGGGCCTTGCGGTGTCATTGTCCTCCTAAATGAACATTTGACAAAGCAAACATGGACAATAAAGTGCCACAAGGGACTGATTTGAGCTGCTTGGAAAATATGGAGTTCCTTGGGAAAGAAGTGTTTGGATCTGTTCAGGAAGAGCTGCTTCCCAAATTTGGGTCAGTAAGGCCTAATTGTTGGACTAATTCTGACATTTAGGGTAAATATGGTAAATAAATAGTTTATATTGAAGAATTGTCAGTGAAATTTTGACCTCATCAGCAAAGCCATGAATACCTGTAGGTTAATTGTGACCCTCTCAGAGTTTTCTACCTTTACCAATATACCTTGGTTTTTTCCCAAATTCTTCTCCCTCCAAGCTGATCTTTTGAAGAAGAAAACCCAATTCCATGGTGTTACATGTGGTTAAATATTAGTGCCTGTTTTTCTGAGGGTGAGAAGATTTTTCCCCAAGTATTATTTATTTCCAATTATAGATTGCTTTTCTTTTTGGAGCCCTGAACGGAGCAGCCCTGGCATGGCAGCAATGCTGTGCAGCAGCTCATTAGTTAATGGCAGATGTTCCCTGGCTGCATTCCAGAGGAGGAACCTGCTCCACTCAGCCGTGGAGAGCCTCCCATGCAGGGCATCCACAGAGCTCACAAAGAGCACGTGGGAAAGCTAAAATCCACTTTGTCACGTGGGAAAGCTAAAATCCACTTTGTCACGTGGGAAAGCTAAAATCCACTTTGTCACGTGGGAAAGCTAAAATCCACTTTGTCACGTGGGAAAGCTAAAATCCACTTTGACACGTGGGAAAGCTAAAATCCACTTTGTCACGTGGAAAAGGTAAAATCCACTTAGACACGTGGAAAAGGTAAGATCCACTTTGTCACTCAGCCCTGGGAGGGCCAAGGCGCTGTGGTCACGGTGGCACCTGCCCTCCCTTCCCTCCCCTGCCCGGTCCCAGGTGTTTATCCGGAGCACATCCCGGAGCTCCCCGGTCCTGGGCAGGGTGGGTGGCTCAGGGTTCTCCGCCCAGGCACAATTAATGCTTCAGATTTGGAAGTCTTGCTCAACGCAGGGTTTGAGAACCGAGGGATGTCTTTGTTCGGCTGTGCCGAGCGTTTGGGTGTTTGCTTGGGGCAGGTGAGGCTGGAAGGGCAGTTCCCATTTTCCGCCCCTTTGGGAGATCAAAGGAGCCTTTCTTCAGCACTGCAGGTGCCAGGCCAGGCCAGAGCTCTGCTGAAGGGCTCGTGTTGTTTCAGAAATTAAAAATAAACCCGACTCACTGCAAAGGCTGGAGTTGAGCTTCGTGTTCGGCTTTGTGTCCCCTGATCCCTTGGGGACCCAGTGCCAGGAGTGGCTCCTGCTCTCCCGCAGGCAGCTCGGGATCCTTGGATTCCTCAGGGTCAGGCCATGGATGGTTCTGAGTTGGTTCTCCACAAAAACAGAGCATTAACACTTCCACTGAAGGAGCTTTGGTTGGGACTGATTTGAAAAGGCCTGAAGATGCCATTTCCAGGTGTTTGGATTCTGCAGTTCCGTCACACCGAAGTCAATCAAACCGACATTTGAAGAAAGGTCTCCTAGGGTTTTTTCACGGCTCACAGCAAGGTTGGAGGACATGCATTGGTTTTCCTTTTATTAAAAATAGAACATTTATAAAAGAGAAGCCACAACTTACAAAGAAGGAGGGTAGGAGGAAGGTCAGCATCAAGAAGGGGTGGATATGAAGCATTTGGACATGAAACCTGTGTTGTCCCACAGAACCCCTAATTTTCAGCTTTTTCCCCTTTTTGCTCCCAGCAAGTGCCTGCCTGCCCAGCCCCAGGGGCTGGAGCTCTTAGAGAACAGCAAATTCCTACTGCCACCAATTAGTGCCTCATTAAGGACACCGACTATTTGTCAAGCATTCCTTGAGCTGAGGAGCACCCACAAAAAGCCCTGGGGGGGAATTAGTCAGGCCGTGCTCAGAGCAGATTTAGGGAGGTGTGGCAGCAGAGCCCAAAGCCGCAGGTTGAGTGATGGGCATGAATGGAAAGCTGGAGGAGCTGCCCCTTCCCAGGAACCGTGGGGTGGGAAAAAAGAGCAGGTCCAGCACAAAACTGTCATGTGTTTATAAAATCAGCGACTCTTCCAGCACAGGGGCCTCAGGAATAAAATTGACTCTGTCATTTTATTTCAGAAGCTTGGATTTTGCAGTCTCAGGGTTTTTGGGGGAGGGAATTTTGTACATTGTGCAGTCTGTGCATGTGACATTTATCCCGAGGTTCCCAGGTTATTGACAGGGCCACAGGAGGGCAATGAAGGAAGAGAAGCCCCAGGACTGACTGGCACATCAATTGTTGTGTTCTTGGATGGATGGAGCATGTTAGAAAATGATCTGAGTGTGTGGAGCCGCCATGGAGAATATCTGAGCTGGGACTGGCACCTTTCTATCCCATCCAGGCAAAGGTGACAATTCCCAGAGGAGACATTCCCAGGGACTTGGATCCACAGCAGGCCCAGGAAATGAATAATCAGGGATTGAAGCCAATTTATAGAGCAGCCACCTGAGAATGAGCTGATTCCTGCAGGGAATGGGGAGGTTCCACGCTCAGCTTTTTAATTTCCTGAAAAATCTCAGGCAGTGACTTCCCTCAGGGGTTCCTCATTGTGAGGAATCCTGGGGGGAGGATTTTTGTGCCATCATGGCACAGAAAGGCTCACTCTGAGGGCAAAGATCAGCTCAGGCTTTGCCAGGACACAAAATTTGACTGAGCATTCCAAGAATTTCAGCTGGGCTGGGCCCAGCTCCGGAGAGGTTCCAGGGATGAGTCCCAAGGGTTAATCCCTGGGGAGCAGGAAGGGCCTGGGAGCTCTGAGCACTGAGATCAGGGAGGAACCTCAGAGCCCTCAAGGTCAGGGCCAGGTGGGTTCAGCTCAGAGCTGGAGACCACCAAGAGCCCCAGAGCTCTTCTCCTGCAGGAAGGCTCAGCAGATCACACCCTGCTGCTGTCACACCCTGGGCCCTTGGCTCAGCCAGCCTGGACAGTTTTACCAGCCTTGAATTAGGTGGGATGAATTAATAATAATGAATTTGCCCCACAGACATTGAGACAGAAATAGTGTCTGATCCTCTGGTGGAAAACTGAAGAGTGACACGAATCATTCTTAAAAGAGCATAAATAAATCAAATTTTCTTGGTTTGGGGTGTATTTTTTATTAGCTCCTTTGTAAACAAGCACAGCAAGTTGCCTTTGTAGCCAAAATATGTAAACTGTATCAATAAATACTAACAGGACTTGTAAACAAATGATCAGCAGTTTTCTGAAATATCAGATACTTCACACATTTCAATGTTTAAATATCTTAAATTCCCACTCCTGGCTAAGATTGGGAAAAAGGAAGCATGGTTGCAATGAAAGCCTTTAATGTCAGTGATTCTGTATCAGACATTCAAGCCTGAATTCTCAAAGGTATTTCAGAGTATTTTGCTCTCCTGGAAGTCAGGGCTCAGTGTTTTTTCCAGGGATCCATCCTGGCAGTGTCCAAGGCCAGGTTGGAGTCACCTGGGACAGTGGGAGGTGTCCCTGCCCATGGCAGGGGTGGAATGGATGAGCTTTAAAGTCCCTCCGACCCAAACAATTCCAGAATTCCATGAAAAATGCAAAGGTTTCAACTCATGCTTCTGCTCCTTCCCCGAGCTGGGCCCTTGCTCTGCCAGCAGCTCAGCACAGGAGCTCTCCCTGAGCTTCTGGGGACACACCAATGAAGTTGGGGATCACTTGCAAAGCGAACTATAAAAATCTCTGTTCTAAAGTCTGATTGAATTGGATCATTGACATTGCCACCGAAGCAGTTCCCAGCTGGGTCTGGGGGTTCTGGTGCCCTGGGCCCCTGGGGGCTCCTGACTCCTGTGCCATTCCCGTGGAACTCATTTCAGTGCCACGAAATGGCTGCAGGAGGTGCCCCGGGCACAGCCAGGCCAGGGCGTGGGGCACGGCAGGAGGGGAGCTTGGTTCGGAGGTGACAAATTCAGCTCCTGGCTCCCTGCTCCATCCCTGGTCCGGAGACGTGAGAGGACTCGGGTGCAGAGCTGCCTCCACACCAGCGCTCCCAGTGCTCCCAGTGCTCCCAGTGCTCCCAGTGGGCTCCGTGGATCTCTCCCAGAGCACTCTCCCGCTGGGCACAGCAGCTGTGGGACAGAGAGCTGTGGGACACAGAGCTGGGGGCACAGGGAGCTGGGGGCACAGGGAGCTGGGGGCACACAGAGCTGGGGGCACAGAGAGCTGTGGGCACAGGGAGCTGGGGGCACAGGGAGCTGTGGGACACAGAGCTGGGGGCACAGAGAGCTGTGGGCACAGAGAGCTGTGGGCACAGAGAGCTGTGGGCACAGAGAGCTGTGGCACAGAGAGCTGGGGGCACAGAGAGCTGGGGGCACAGGGAGCTGGGGGCACAGGGAGCTGTGGGACACAGAGCTGGGGGCACAGAGAGCTGTGGGCACAGAGAGCTGTGGGCACAGGGAGCTGGGGGCACAGAGAGCTGTGGGACACAGAGCTGGGGGCACAGAGAGCTGGGGGCACACAGAGCTGTGGGGACATAGAGCTGTGGGACAGAGAGCTGGGGGCACACAGAGCTGGGGGCACACAGAGCTGGGGGCACACAGAGCTGTGGGCACACAGAGCTGGGGGCACACAGAGCTGTGGGCACACAGAGCTTGGGACACAGAGAGCTGTGGCACAGAGAGCTGTGGGCACAGGGAGCTGTGGCACACAGAGCTGTGGCACAGAGAGCTGGGGGCACAGGGAGCTGTGGGACAGGGAGCTGGGGGCACACAGAGCTTGGGGCACAGAGAGCTGTGGGCACAGAGAGCTGTGGGCACAGGGAGCTGTGGGCACAGGGAGCTGTAGGGACAGCAGCTGTGGGCACAGAGAGGTGGCACAGGGCAGCAGAGCACACCCCAGGGCTCCGAACCTGCCGTTCCCTCTTTACTCCAACGCCTACCTGGACACAGCACACTCAGATGCTCCTGCGCCTTTCTGTGCTCACACAGTCCCACAGAAATAAATACAAACCAATCATTAAATACACAAATAACTGAACCATTCAATAAAGGAATATTAAGAAGTGACTTTCCAAATAAGATAACACATGAAATGGTTTGAACAGCAACCGCCATCCACAGGCCTTGCAAGTCAATAATAAATAAATAAATAAATAAATACTAAATAGATAAATAGATATTAAATAAATAAATATTCAATAAATAAATGCACAATAATGATATGCAGGACGTACAGTACTAGCTGCCAGCAGCCCATCAAACTCATGTTAATGTAACATGATGGGTGCTAAAGGGATAACTCAAGTCTGAGGGAATTTAAGAGCTGCCAAAATCAGGACCACATTCCACTATTACAAAAAAATATAAGTTATGGCTTCTTAAGAATCTCAAATGCAAACTTTTCTTCTGATTGTGCTTCTGTTCTTGTGCTAATTCATTCTTTGCTTTCTTCAGGAGCACTGTGCCACCCTCCCGGGTCCCTTACCGTTATCTGTGAAACGAGAGAAAGTCAATTTTCATGGGAATTCAGCCTGTTCTCCTCAGAGCAGGAGTCCCAGTCCCTCTGCCCCATCACTCGGGGAATCCTTACCTGCAGAGCGAGGACCACTCGCTCCAGGAGGAGAGGTAGCAGCGATCCCGAGCCTGCACCACCACCTCCGCTGGCCCCGGCGCGGGCAGCTGCACGGCCTGGCCATCGGTGTCGTACTCCTGGGGACAGGGACAGCTCCTCAGCGTGGGACAGGTGACACGACACAGCACAGAGCCCCAGGAGGGGTCACCGAGCCCCCACTGCCGCCTGGTGTCCCAAAGGCACCAGGTTCCCTCACCAATCCCAATGTCCTGGGGCTTGGGAGAACCTGAGCTCAGCAGAAACAGCAGAAAGCTCAGGTTCCACTGAGGGTGGTGCTCTAAAGTGACCCAAACCCCCTGAGTTTGGTGTCCTAAATGACCCAAACCCACTGAGGCTGGTGTCCTAAATGACCCAAACCCCCTGAGTTTGGTGTCCTAAGTGACCCAAACCCCCTGAGTTTGGTTTTCTAAATGACCCAAACCCACTGAGTTTGGTGTCCTAAATGACCCAAACCCCCTGAGTCTGGTGTCCTAAATGACCCAAACCCACTGAGGTTGGTGTCCTAAGTGACCCAAACCTTCTGAGTTTGGTGTCCTAAATGACCCAAACCCCCTGAGTTTGGTGTCCTAAATGACCCAAACCCCCTGAGTTTGGTGTCCTAAATGACCCAAACCCCCTGAGTTTGGTGTTCTAAATGACCCAAACCCCCTGAGGTTGGTGTCCTAAATGACCCAAACCCCCTGAGTTTGGTGTTCTAAATGACCCAAACCCACTGAGGTTGGTGTCCTAAATGATCCAAACCCTCTGAGTTTGGTGTCCTAAAATGACTGAGTTTGGTGTCCTAAATGACCCAAACTCTCCAAGTTTGGTGTTCTAAATGACCCAAACTCTCCAAGTTTGGTGTTCTAAATGACCCAAACCCTCTTAGTTTGGTGTCCTAAATGATCCAAACCCACTGAGTTTGGTGTCCCAAAAAAATCTAAACTCACTGAGGTTGGTGTCCTAAATGACCCAAACCCTCTGAGGTTGGTGTTCTAAATGACCCAAATCCCAAAACTAAACACTCATTAAACAAAAGGGTTGTTTGTTTATCTGGGTTTTCCTCTTTTTCCTTCTTCTCCCAGAATGAGAACCCTAAAAGCAGAAGTTGCTCCTCCTGAGTATCGCTGAAATTCCACCGAGGGCTGGTGGTGGCCCCAGAAGTGTCCCCAGAGCCTGCGGTTTCCCTCGGAAGGGACTGGAGGAGCCGAAATCTGGGATGAGCCCTGGGGAACGGCCCCATCTGCTGGTCCGGGCCGGTCCCACCCCACGGGGAAATGTTCTTTAGGTTCAGAGAATGACAATCATTCCATCTGTGCTGCCCCAGGCTGAGGGACACACTCCATCGTGTGTCCAAGAGCGATTCGGACACACACTGGAGATTCAACACTGACACAGGTAATTAATTCCATTAATTAACTGGAAATCAAGGGGCAAAAACCCCAATCTCCACAGAAATGCTTCCAGATGAGTCACTGAGCCCTTATTTCCAATTCACCTCCAAAGTCTGGGCTGCCCAGGTATGAACAGCACACGAGGAAATTCATAGCAGATCCTGGGGTTCTGGGTTTGGAAATTGGGATTTTCCCACGTGAGGCCCCACACAACCTCCTCATGCATTAGTAAACACAGCTCTGCAATGCTGGGCAGGGTTTTCTGTCCTCAGTTACCTCAGGGATCTTCCTGCTCATGAACCTGGAATGGCTTTTTTCTGCCTGGACAGAATTTGCCACATTTGGGGCTCAGCACCTTTTGTTTTTTTTTAAATTTTAGTTCATTATTCTTGCATACAAAACTTATTTATACTGTTCAAGTAAGAAAACTGTGTGTCAAATGTTGTATTTCTACCTGGAATCTGGGTCTCCTTGTGCTTTTAACTTTGACCTTGAAGGTCAGAGGGAAGTAGGAGTTCGGGGTGCTCCAGGTCCTGGGATATGTCCAGGTCACTGTTCCAGTGGAGGCCACGTACTGACACTGGGGGGGGTCAGGCTTTACTGCAAGAGAAAACACAGAGGGAATTAACTCATTAACAACTTTACAGCAGAGATTGGTATCTTACTGGGGAGAGTTTTATGGGAATGACCTTCGGGAGCCTCCGGGTTAAGAGAGGAGCAGATCTGATGTGTAAGAGCTGCCTTGTGTGCTTTTTATGGAAAATTACTGAACTCCTAATTTATTTATTTTTTTTGTCTGGATGGCTGCAGAAAGCTCTGCTGGACACACAGGAATATCTTCAGCCCCTGCTGACATTAAGGCATTTAGCAAAACCATTCTTTGGGATGCTGCCTCATTTTCCTGTGCCCTGTCCATCACACCACAACTCAGATCCCTCTGACTCCTGTCCCTCTCTCGGAGCCTGCCCTGCCCTGCCCTGGCTGCCCATCCCAGAATGGATCAGGAGGGAGCATCCAGAGCCTGAAGCAGCTCTCAGAGCCTGCTGGGTTATTCTCTGGCTTGTCCCACAGCCCTTCCAGGCCGTGTCCATCCCTTGCAGATGTTCTGGGAGCTGTCAGGGCATTGGAGGTCACGAGCCAGGGAACACTGCTGCTTCACTTCCTCATCCTCCTCCTGTCTGGCACCCTGTTCCTGTAAGTGGCCCTGGTGGGCATTCACAGAGAGGGCAGGGATTCCCGAGGGTGGGCTGGCCCTGAGCTCGCTGTCAGCAGCACTGAGCCTGCTCTGGGACACTCACCGATGTCCCTGATGAAGAAGCTGGCACTGTAGTTCTCGTACTCCACCTCGTCGATGGCCTCCAGGAAGATGTCGATGGGCTGGTGCTCCTCAGCAAAGGGACAGAAGCTCTCCTTGTGGCACTGGGCTGTGTAGGTGGTCAGGGCCCCCTCGGTGACAGCCACGGGGCTGCTGCAGGACACGTCCCCCTGGGGGCTGGGACACGACAGGGACAGGCATTGGGAATGGTGCTGTGTGCTGGGAATGTGACCTTGCCACTGCTGGGGGACATGGCAATGTCAATGCCTCCCCTCACCCCTGCCTCAGAGAGGAATTCATCCCAGCCTACAGCAGGATCTCTCATTTCTCAATGCACCACCCCACGGTGAGCTCCAGGCTCCTCTGTCCCTCTGCCCTCTCCCAAACCCTGCTGAGGAAATGCGGGAAGGCTGAGAAGTCTCCACTGGGCAATAAACACCAAAAGCTACCAAAGCACTACCTTGAGCCCAGTTCTATTTGTGTTCTCAGCCAGCTGCAGCCCTGGGCAGCTGTTTGTCCCTCCCAGCCTGGGGTGACCTTTACTGGAGCTCTCTGTGTTGGAGAGCCCCCGGAGCCGAGGGAGGCAGGAGATCCCCCCAGGTCCCTGCACACAGTTCCTGCAGGGTCCTGCAGCTTCCTCAGCACTGTCGGGGGCTGTGCCCTGCCCTGGGGCACAGCTCCACTCTGTCCTGGCAGCTCTGTTTTTTTCTGCTCCCCTCCGTGTCCTCTCTGCCCTCCTCAGGCTGTTCTGCTATTGTTTAAATTACTCAGGGGCTACTCCAGCCCCCTTGCACTCATTCCATTTTCAAGGCTTTATTCATTTCTGAGCAATTTCTGTCTCAAATTAACTTTGTCCCAGTGGTGACTCAAAACATTTTGGGGATGTACAGACTTGGAAAAGAGATTTCTCCCCTTGCATGTGTCCCTAACAGCCTAAAATCCTACACAGAGTCACACCAAGGGCTGCTCTGTGGGGTTGTGAAGGAAAGCACAACAAACTCTTACCCTTTGAGGCTTCTGATGGTGAACTTCACATTTGGGCTTTTATTTTCTGTCATCCAGGAACATGTGAAAATTCCAGAGTAGTTCTTTGCCTCACACTTTAAAAATGTCCACTTGGGCTCTAGAGAGAGAGAGAAGGAAAGCAGGAGTTATTTACTCTTCTTCACCCAAATGGCCAAGGCAGAGAGAAAACAGCAACTCATAAATTCATCAATTCCCTGCCAGTCCCATGAGGGACTCAAATATGAGACACAGATGAGTGAGGCTCATGCACAAAATGCAAAACATCCCAGGCTTGTCCCAGGGTCAGTCCTGAATGGAGAGGCCCAAAGGACAGCACTTGAACCTGGTCAGGCCCTGCTCCTGCCAAATCCCAGAATCCTGGAATGTCCTCAGCTGGGAGGGACCCACAGGGGTCACGGAGTCTGACTGCACAGACCCCCAACAATCCCAGCCTGGGCATCCCTGGAGCTCTGGGGCTGTGCCCATTCCCTGGGGAGCCTGGGCAGTGCCAGCACCTCTGGGGAAGAACCTTTCCCTGATCTCCAGCCTGACCTGCCCTGGCCCAGCTCCAGATGTTCCTTTGGGTCCTGTCACGTAGCCCTGGTTTTCCAAACCAATTCCTCCCATCCCTCCATCCTGCCAGCCCAGGGAATCCCAAATGAATCCCACAGCACCCAATTCCTGAGCTGCAGCCCAGAGGCACAGGAGCAATGATCTGCCACTGCCAGCCAAGCCTCTGGAGAGAGCCCATTCCAGGGATATTCCCAGGGGTTCCCAGAGCCTGCACAAACACCATCCCACTGTTTTAGGGCCGTACCTCTAAAGCTTTTCAGGATCCACCTGATCATGTGGCCCTTGGCGTCGATTTTGGCGATGAGGAGGAGGCTGGAGCTGAGCACCTCGTGGCTCTGCTGGCTCAGGCAGGTGTAGTTTCCAGCGTCTGGGAACTCCTTCACCACAGCACGCAGGTTCTTCCCCTCCTGCCTCCACTCCGAGTCCTTTTTCCAGTACACTGCCTCCTCGGAGGAGTTGCAGGTGAGCTCCACGGTGCTGCCCGGGGTCTCGGCGTCCCACTGCGACTCTACCACGAGCACTGAACGGCACAGGGGTCAGGAGCTGCTCACACCGACCAGGAGAACCTTGGGCTGAGCCTTTCCTTCAGCTCTGCCTGCACTGAGCTCAAGGACCTCCTCAGCACCAGAGAAAGAGCTTGAAGGCTTTAGCACAGAGGAGGAACACTAAGAAATACCTGTCCAATGTGGAATCTAAACTGGCAGGGAATCTAAACTGGCAGAAAATACTCAGCTCTAGGAAGTTTGGAAGTTTCCCAAACTGCCTATGGACACAGGCAAAGTGAATCTTCAAATTCAAAGTTTACAAACTCAACGCTGACAAACATTTGCTGTTTCAGCATGAAATCCCTCCCAGGGAACCCCCAGGATAAATATTCTTTTCAATGTAAAGATATGGGGAAAAATCATTGAAAGAGAAGACAGTCTGAATTTAGCCAAATTTTCTGGCAAATTATTCAGAAGAATTGTTTGTTTACTACCTACCCTGTATATTTACAAATGGATTACATTTAAGTTCTTTACCAGAGAAATTGATAAATGATTTCTAGGGTTTAGATTTTACTCAGAAATACAATTTCTTTTTCACAATGAATTCCTCCCTTGTTTGTCCTAGGGCTGTTCCCGAAGTCACAGAGGCTGATTTTGCATCCAGGCTGTGACTGAGACATTCAAATCAAGAGGAGAAGGAATAGCAAATAAAACTGTTGCTAATGCAAATATTGCAAACATGCTGTTGTAGGAGATTTTAGGACATTTAAATATTTTTTCCGTTAACTCCAATTAATTATTGTCAAACAAACACATAGGAAGAGCCTTGGTCTGAGATGCTGGAGTTAAATTCCATGCTGGTGGCCACAATTATAATTCCAAGGTTTTAGGTCTCACCAAGTGGAGGCTCACTCACCATTTTCCTGCAGTTTCCAATGGGCACTTTCCAGCAGGGCAGCAAAGGACAGCAAGGACAGTAAGGCACAGAGGAGGTGAGACATCTGTAGGGAAAAAAACATTACTAAACCTCCTTGAGTTTGGTTCAGTGGGCTCCAAAATCAGGCTGCGGCTGGGCAGGGTGACAAGGACACGAAATCAGTCCCAGGAACTGAGGAACATCTCCATCCTGAGAGCTCTGGGACTGCATGGAAGTGGAATCTCAGCTTTGTGCTGGAGCTGGAGCCAAACTTTTAATCCATTTGGGATCCTCATCCCAAGCCAGTTTAGGGAATTGGTTGTGTGAGTGGGTCTGGGCTGGCCCCTCGTTAAATATTCCCGAGGCAGGAAAATCCAGTGAGGCCAATTCCGTGAACAAGGCAATGGATGAAATTCCTCCTGGATTCAGTGCCACAGCTCTGCCTGCAGGGAGGGCAGGTTTGGAGATCATTGCTGCTCCATGGCCAATACAGAAATGGATATTTATCCTGAATTTGTCCAAAATGCCACCAGAGCTCTTCAGGAAACACCAAACACCTTTGCTAAATATTATAATAACTACTGGATGCATAAAACCCTTTAATAACACTTGTTCAGATGCACTTCGTTACCTTTTTGAACTATTAGATTAGATTTTTAACCATTAGATTAAACCAAATTAATAGAAATAAAATCTCTTAAAGAGACGGTGAATATCGTTTTCAAAGCCTCTTCTGACTACAGGGGGAGGCTGAATGCACATGAAAAACACAAAATTAAGTGGTTTGAGTTGTTTTTTGCTCCCAAACCAATCTTCTGGAATGAAAGGGGAGTTAGCCCTCCTGATTTCCTGAGAGCAGAGTGTGTTCCTGTGGGAATCAGTTCCCACTGCAGCTGTCCCTGAGCATCCTCAGTCGTGGTCACAACTCCTGCAGAGCCCTTTGGGCTGTGCCCAGCTCTGAACGGGGCCAGGAGCTGCAATCTGCAGAGGGTCCACGACAGGCAGCAGCTCCTGTGGTGCTCAGAGAGGGGCACGGGGCTCAGGGAAAAGCCAGATTTATTGGGCAGAAATCACAGAATAATTTAAGTAGGAAAAGAGCTCTAAAATACATAATATCCTATTAGCAGTGCACTTCATTACACTCAGATTTCAGGCAGGATTAGCTGGAATTTCCAACAGAAAGATCATTTGGCATCTTTCTGAAAGTGCTAGTTTCTGTCATGAAACATGAAATTCATCACCACACTTCATAAACCTGAAACTAAACATCCAAACACCAGCCCAGACGGGGGGAGAGCAGTGGGACTTCTGCCTCCTCTTCCATTCATCACAATTAAAAACTTCAAAACAGAAAAGTTTCTCCTGCTTTGAGGGAGAAGATTCAGGATTCAGGTTTTTTATGAAAACAGTCAACAATTTGTACAGAAATTATTCAAATTTTAGATGTGGGAAAGCACTCCCTCTCCATCTCAAAATTGTATTGAAAAATTAATCAGAAATAAATTCATTTTCTGAACAACACCAGGGAGTGCCTGAGCACTTCAGAGATGAGGGGAATGTTCCAGCTCCATGTGTTCAGGGAATCACAGAATCATGGAACAGTTTGGGTTGGAAGGACCTTAAAAATCATTCCATCCCATCCCACCCCTGCCATGGGCAGGGACACCTCCCACTGTCCCAGGCTGCTCCAAGCCCTGTCCAGCCTGGCCTGGGACACTGCCAGGGATCCAGGGGCAGCCACAGCTTCTCTGGGCACCTGTGCCAGGGCCTGCCCACCCTCCCAGGGAACAATTCCTAATTCCCAATTTCCCATCCATCCCTGCCCTCTGCCATGGGAAGCCATTCCCTGTGCCCTGTCCCTCCATCCCTTGTCCCCAGTCCCTCTCCAGGGAACACCCCCAGCTCTCCCAGCTCTCAGAGGAGCTCCAGCCCTGGAGCAGCTCCGTGGATTCCTCTGGACTCTCCCACAGCTCCAGGTGCTGCTCTTGGAGACCCCCGGGCAGGAGCTCTGCAGGTGGGGTCTCACCTGAGCCCAGGGCACAGGGCAGAATGTCCCTTGGTGTCCCCTCCGTGTCCCCTCTGTGTCCCCTCTGTGTCCCCTCCGTGTCCCCAGCATCCGGAGCTCGAGGCTGGGACTGAGCCCAGATTCCTTCCCTGAGGATCTCCCAAGGATTTCTGCTGGGAAGGACCTCTGGACCACACCTGGGCCAGTCCCAGCCGCAGGCAGGGCCAGGGCAATGGCACAGGACGGCCATAAAAAGGAGTTTGGCAACGCCCCCAGCCCAGAAACACCGATGTGGGTCCAATAAAAGGATTATTATTGCCTGATGACACAGGAAACAGCCCCAGGAGTATGGACATGTGCACATCATGTGCTAAAGTTTATGAGTATAGAAATAACGTCCTGAGAAAAATGTCCCAAAAACGATCTAAATCCACTCTCCAATAAATAGCGTGACATTCTCATTAGTTGTATCTGACAGCTGCTAGCAGAGTAAAGAAGAAATGAATTCTCACCGTGTCCTGGGAGGCCTCTGGCTGGAGCTGCAGGGGAGCTTGTGACGGAAACCGAATTCGGGTGCCTTATAAATCAGACTGCAGGGAAGGAGGTGCTCCCTTCCCTCTGCCCGCAGCACCCACACGATTACAACACCAACACCAGTTCCTTTTTTGACACAGGGACACAGCTACAGCCCAGAAAAAATATTTGGGACTTCCAGGTGCACTTCAGGAGGAAATGAAAATATCAGATTGATAAAATTACCTCTGTGGTCTGCCAGACTCGTTTCTTTTCCTCTCTGGTTTTCTGTCTCTCTCGTTCTGCCTCTTCATCCTCGGAGGAAGAGTGGAGACCAAACAGACTCCCAGAAGTGTCTGATGGGAAATACAGAATGAAGATAGAAAGTTCAATAAACTACAACTTTTTCTACCCGATAAGCATGAGAGAGATAATTACATGACCTCTAATCCCAGCTCCCACATCAATCAGATGTAAAAGGAATATTAAGTTTTAATTGCTGGTTTCAAGTTGTGTTTGTTCTATGAATTCAGACTTAAGTCAACCAAAAAATAAACAATTAGTTCTATCTTAAAGATAAAAAAATTGTATTTGCACATTATTATGCTGCAGATTTAAATATAATCCAAACCTGATGTTCCCTTTAGACCTCAGGCATAAAAAGAGCCCTGGGCTCAACACAGGCTTTGAAAGTGAGGAAAAAGTTTCTGTTGATTTTTTTTTTTAATTATTTGTGAAATAATTGAATACAATTCTCATTATTTGCCAGGCAAACCAAAATACACTGCTCGTAAAAGAAATTTAAAAAAAGGTTTGAAAATCAACCTGACACACTTTAGGAATTCATGGAGACATGAATCTATTCCAGGCGCTTTCCAGGGACAGGATTCCCACAGTGCCATAACCCAGGAATGAAGTGATGGTGCCTGATCCTTCTGCTGTGGAATCCCACAATGGTTGGGGTTGGAAAGGACCTTAAAAATCATCCCATCCCTCCCCTGCCATGGCAGGGACACCTCCCACTGTCCCAGGCTGCTCCAATCCTGTCCAGCCTGGCCTTGGACACTGCCAGGGATCCAGGGGCAGCCACAGCTGCTCTGGGCACCTGTGCCAGGGCCTGCCCACCCTGCCAGGGAACAATTCCGTCCCAGTCCCACCTGTCCCTGCTCTCTGGCACTGGGAGGCTGTTCCCTGTGTCCTGGCTGGGGCAGCACTCCGGTGGTTCCCAGAAATCCCTCACAAGGATGGAGGGGACACACTGTGGTGTGTCCATCTTTGGTGGCCCCAGGCATGGCAAGAGCTGAGCCCAAAGGAGGAGCAGCCCCAATTAGCAGAGATAAACTCATTATGGAGCCCAGCAGCTCAGGAAATGGGGTCCTGCTGGTGCCACACGTCTGGGGCAGTGAGGGGCATCCCAAATGGAGAGAGGGGAGTTTTGGGGTTCTGGATTCACCGTGCTGAGCACTTCACACCAACACCCAGCATTGCAGGGGCTCCTTCCCTCTCCTCAGCCATCCTCTCCCAGGGAATGCGACATGAGTGGGATCACAGCCACCTTTGACGGCCGAGCTGTGACTCCTTCCCATCCGCAGGACACAAACCCCAGTCCCAGGTGGCCCTGGTGACTCTGTGCCAATCCCTGAGTGCCCAGCCTGCTCCTCAAACTCGGGGATTCCCTGTGCCGGAGCTGTGGGATGGTGCTGGGCACGGGCAGAGCTCTGAACCGCTGCCCCTGTTCCCTTCGCACCCCAAATGCTGAGTGTGGCTCCGAGGAGCGACCGAGCCATTCCTGCCCAGGGCTGAGCAGCAGCACCGATCCTCACCGAGATCCACAGCAGGGCCAGAGGGAGCAGCAGGGATCCCAGAGGGATCCCAACCACCCCAGGGGACACAGCTGTCCCCTCCTCACCCCATCCCTGACTGCCTGTGAGGCAGCGCCAGGGAGGCTGTGCTGGGCACTGCTGTCCTCAGTCCGAGCACAGCCTGGCATGGGGAGCAGGGCAGCTCGGGGCAGTGCCCTCCTGCCCGGGAGCCTCAGCCTGGGGAAAATTCTGCAGGAGGAGAAAGAGCCCAGCCTGGATCACGCATTCGTTCACTTTTAAGACATTTTCCAGTGTGCAGAATTCCCTTTTGGGATAACACACAACAGCAAGGCAATGAGAGGAGAACGGGGGAGCTGAGTTCAGTCACTGGCAGACAATTGAGGGCAGGAGGATTTCATGGGCTCCATTTCCTACTCCTTGCTCAGCCCATCGTCCCTCTCCTGTTTGCCTCCAGTCACTGAAATTTGCCTAGTGTAGAGCTAAAAACGGTCTTTAAGTGCCTGTTCACTTCTGAAACATGAATAGTTACGAATTAATCCAAATAAACGCCCATTTTCAGAGTGTGTTGGCATCAAGCCTTCCCAACTGCCTTGGCTCATCCTGGCCCAGGACACTCAGAGGGAATTCGTGCCCAAGATTTATGCCAAGGATGCCAAAAGCCATTCCTGGAGCACAGACACCTCTGCGTGGAACTTCCATCATGGGATGGTTCGCTGTGATCTGTCAGAGGAATTTTTAAATATTAAAACACAGAGATTGTGAAAAGCTCTTTCGATGACAGCCTGGTTTTCCACTATGAGCTCACTGATTCTGAAGGGAAATTTGGAGGGGAGCAGCCTCTCCCCATCTTCTTACTCTACTTCCCCTATGACACTGACAGAGAATGGTGCAAACCATGTCCATGGTTCACTTTCATGCCAAGGAAAATCTCCTTTTTGGGAGAAATGGCCCATTTGAAAACAGGTTTCTTTTTTCAGGATTTCTGCTTTTTGAAGTGACAAAAGTTATTGCCCCCCAATCCAGGGAAAAAACCTGCATCGTAAGGAAAAGGAATATTTATATAAAGTGTATAATCTGTAGGATTCCTTTCCATGGAATTCCCTTCGGCACCTGGCTGATTTTGCATGGATTTCATTGGCAGATGAATGCCAAAGATGAAGTTTTATCACCAGGACTTTTAATGAAGTAGCACTGAGAAGGGAACATTGTCCTTTATCTGCAATTCTATATATTATTCTATAGTTCTTAATCCGTAATTCAGTCATTTCTGTGAATTCATCAGGCAATACTGTGTAATACTAATGTATTGATAAATTTTCCTCAAAGATTCCTGTCACAAGGCACTCCCTGGAATCACTGAGCCAAGATCCAGCCCTGAGAGAATTCCAGCGGCAGCAGGGCTGGGGCCAGGGTACAGCGCTGGGGGTGGGGAAACAGCTCTGCAAACTGAAAGTCGAGGGAAAAGTCCAAGAAATTCATCTCATTGACTGAAATTCGTGCAGCTTTTCTTTGTCTGGCAGCTCCTGGGACAGGAGGCAGCCAAGGCAGAGCATTGTGAGTCCAAGGAGAGTTTGGACAACTCTCTCAGGGACAGGGTGGGGTTCTTGGAGTGTCCAGAAGTTGGACTGAGGATCCTCAAGGGTCCCTTCCAGCCCAGGATATTCCACGATTCTGTAATTAAAGTACTCACGGATATACCTGGTAGGAAAAAGAAGTCATGGCAACTTCCTATTTTGCTATTAATTATGAATGGATAAATAGTTCTGTAATGCTAAAGCCTGGAGAGCCAAACTGAGAATGGGATCCCAGGATGAGGATCCCAGGAGCTCACAGGAAGATTCAGGATGCCCAGGCAGCATCCAGGCATCTTGTTACCTCACTTTTTATCTCTCAGAAAATTCCAATTTCCTCAAGGTGGTGAAAAGACATTTTAGATTATGTAATGAGAGTTTGGCACCTCCCATGACTGTGAGGGAATGAGGTCACACAAGACCTATTTGGAAAGCAAAGACTTTTCACCAATGAACCACAGAAGCATCGCTGAACTTCTGAAAGCCAAAGGAAATTTTGGAATTACCCCAGGGGTTGCTCTGTGACACCGCATTCGCTCCTGTAACTTCTTCGCTGAAGATCATTCATGTTGTAAAAAATGAAACAATAAAAATAAATTACCCCTAAAAATCAAAATTCAGGAGCTCTGACATGGGAGAGTTTCCAGGAGCACAGCAGAAGAGAGGGATTGGGGAATGGCAAATCCTCCTCCGACTCAATTTCTTGCTGCCAGACATTTGTGACTGAGATGGGGCAGATTTTGGTGCCAATGGCTCAGGAATTGTGACAATCTCCATGTCCTGGGCTCTCCCAGGAGCACATCCCTGTTCCTGCAGCCCCATGGCACCAGCCTAGAAAGCTGCAGATAATTCAGAGTGAGGAGAAAGCTTTGCATGAGGGAACTTCCACCGCAGGGAATTGTGAAAGTGCTGGGATGGAGGGTGGCACTTCCTGCAGTGCCAGGAAGGACGAGGATGTGCCTCTGGTTCCTCATTTGGGAATTGTGCTTCTCCCTGTGCTGACATCATCCTGATCTAACACCTCAACAGCCCCAGAGGAAAAGCGTTCCTCACCCAGGTGGGGTCATTGACCAATGCCAGGAAATTCCTGGAGCTGAGCAGGAATCTTGTGATTTGCCTGAGGAGATATAGAAGGGAAAAAAAAAAAAAAAAAGCAAGCAAAGGATGTGTTTCACATTTAAAGTGCTCATGGATTTGTACTTTGGGTTGGTTTTTGCAAAAAAATGGAAAATGATGCCTTTTTTGGGATGATCCTATACACAGGGCTCTCCAGATCTGTGAGTGGGCTGTGGAAACACAATTCAGGTAAAAATCACTGCTTTTTGCACATGTGGGAGCTCATTTGATGCTGTGCCAGGAGAGGAGACCTCTGCTGGGTCCTGCCCTCAGGATGGGCAGGAGATGAAGGAATGGACTCGCAGAGCTCAGAACAATGTGTGTTTGTGGGCAGGAGCTGCAGCTGCCCAGGAAGGGCTGAGTGTCACCGACTGTGCCCTGAAGGGCTTTGGGCAGCAATCCTCTCTCTCTCGAGCTGGAAAACGAACGTAAATTGGTGTCCAGCGCCACAGGGCAGAGCTGCAGCGCGTAAACATTCATTGGCCCCAAATTCCATGTGCTTATAAGCTATTTTAGCCAAAAATTCATCAGTCCGCTTTTCCCGTTCTATTTTAATTGGCTGTTCCTGCTCATCCCTGCAGGTGAACTCCCCGCACACTCCTGGAACAAGAGCGCAGAGCTGAGCCAGGAGGAGGCCCTGACGTAACCCAGGAAATGGGGACTTCCTTGGATCTCCACCAAACCTTTCCCCAGCGCCACGGAGACAATCGAGTGTGGCTTGCACCACAGGGGACACGACTTCCTTCCCGCGGTGGCAGTGACTCAAGGGATTCATCTGAAAATACAACCTGGTTCTGCTTCCCAGAGGCTCTGCTGGGACTGTGACTCTCCTCTGGTAGCAGGAGGGAAAGCTGTGCTAACTCCAATCACTTCTGGAATTTCTAAGGCGAGGGAGATCAGCAGGAAAAGCCCTGCATTGCAGAATCTCTCCAGAACCACACCTGGGACAGCCTCAGGAGTTAAACATTAATATCCTCGTGCAACACGTGGTTGTACCTGGAATAAAACTGATATCAACTTTAAACGTTCTGTTTCAATGTCCTCCACCTCTAATTAACACCGGAGATTAAGAATCACTTCAGAGAGCTTTAGTCTGGCAGTTGTAACAATAAATCCCTTTGTCAAAGGAATTATTGTTTGCCCCAAGCAAATTAGCTTCAATCCTGATTGACAGCAATTCTGGGATCGTGTTTGGAGAGTTCAGCACAAACCACTTTCCCCAGGGCGTGCAGCCCAGTATAAACCAGTTAGTGGTGTGCAGGAGGGGGTGGGACACGCTGGGGAGGAGAAAGGGTTCCTCAAGGCCCTGAATTTAATGAACACTCGGCTCTGGTGCTCCGAGCATCCTCAGGGGAGGGCACTTCCACCAGGGCTGCAGGGAGCTCCCTGGAAAGGCAGGCTGTGAGCAGCACGGGGATCCAGCACTGCTCCGGGGACCAGGGACTGCTCTGGGGATCCTGCACTGATCCAGGGACCAGGGACTGCTCTGGGGATCCTGCACTGATCCAGGGACCAGGGACTGCTCCAGGGACCTGGGACTGCCCCAGGGATCCTGCACTGATCCGGGGATCTGGAACTGCTCCAGGGATCCTGCACTGATCCAGGGACCAGGGACTGCTCCGGGGACCGGGGACTGCTCGAGGGACCCAGGAATTCGCCAGGGATCCAGCAGTGCTCCAGGGACCGAGGACTGCTCCAGGGATCCAGCAGTGCCCCATGGATCCAGCAGTGCCCATGGATCTGGAGCTGCCCCATGGATCCAGCAGTACCAATGGATCCAGCAGTGCCCAGGGATCCAGCAGTGCCCAGGGATCTGGAGCTGCCCCATGGATCCAGCAGTGCCCCAGGGATCTGGAGCTGCCCCAGGGATCCAGCAGTGCCCAGGGATCCAGCAGTGCTCCATGGATCCAGCAGTGCCCCATGGATCCAGCAGTGCCAATGGATCCAGCAATGCCCCACGGGATCTGGAGCTGCCCCATGGATCCAGCAGTCCCCAGGGATCCAGCTGTGCCCCAGGGATCCAGCAGTGCCCCATGGATCCAGCCGTGCTCCAGGGATCCAGCAGTGCCCAGGGATCCAGCTGTGCCCGTGGATCCAGCAGTGCCCCATGGATCCAGCAGTGCCCATGGATCCAGCAGTGCCCAGGGATCCAGCAGTGCCCATGGATCCAGCTGTGCCCGTGGATCCAGCAGTGCCCCATGGATCCAGCAGTGCCCCATGGATCCAGCAGTGCCCAGGGATCCAGCAGTGCCCCACGGGCAGCTGGCACACCACCACCCCCACGGGTGTGAGCCAGGGGCAGCCCCGGCTCCCCTCCCCGGCCCGGCTGGGGTTTGGCTCCCCAGGGAGCCCTGCCCTGCCCTGCCCTGCCCAGCCCTGCCCTGCCCTGCCCAGCCCTGCCCTGCCCTGCCCTGCCCTGCCCTGCCCTGCCCTGCCCTGCCCAGCCCTGCCCTGCCCTGCCCAGCCCTGCCCTGCCCTGCCCTGCCCTGCCCAGCCCTGCCCTGCCCTGCCCTGCCCTGCCCAGCCCTGCCCTGCCCTGCCCAGCCCTGCCCTGCCCTGCCCTGCCCAGCCCTGCCCTGCGCTGCCCTGCCCTGCCCAGCCCTGCCCTGCGCTGCCCTGCCCAGCCCTGCCCTGCCCAGCCCTGCCCTGCCCAGCCCTGCCCTGCCCTGCCCTGCCCTGCCCAGCCCTGCCCTGCCCTGCCCAGCCCTGCCCTGCCCTGCCCTGCCCAGCCCTGCCCTGCGCTGCCCTGCCCTGCCCAGCCCTGCCCTGCGCTGCCCTGCCCAGCCCTGCCCTGCCCAGCCCTGCCCTGCCCAGCCCTGCCCTGCCCTGCCCTGCCCTGCCCAGCCCTGCCCTGCCCTGCCCTGCCCTGCCCAGCCCAGCCCTGCCCAGCCCTGCCCTGCCCTGCCCTGCGCTGCCCTGCCCTGCCCAGCCCTGCCCTGCCCTGCCCTGCCCTGCCCAGCCCTGCCCTGCCCTGCCCTGCCCAGCCCAGCCCTGCCCTGCCCTGCCCTGCCCTGCCCTGCCCTGCCCTGCCCAGCCCTGCCCTGCCCTGCCGCAGGCTGTGAGCAGCCGAGGGCAAAGATCCCTCCCTGCTGGGAGCTGGCTCCGCACCTTTGCTCACCGCTGGGCACAGCCAGGATTTGGGAACAGCGAACCCTGGGCAGCCCTGGGCTCCCACGGGGACAATTCTGTAATTACCATTTAATTACCGGGGCTGCATCTGCACTGCCCTTTGCTGACAGTTAATTGCCCATGGAGAGGGAATTGAGGAGAAAGGAACCCCACGAACATTGAAATATCTGCTGCACAAATGTCTCTTTAGAACACCTGGGGCTGAGCAGGGGAGAGAGAACTTGGCTCATCTGTACTGCAGATTTATTCATAGAAATAAATTGTATATGTCTTATATATATTTATACATAACAAATTTAAATAAAAGATGGGGAGAAAAGCACGAAGTCTACTAAATAGCCTTGATTTTTGTCAAAAAAGTGAAGGTCTCGACCTCCCACTGCACCGCTGCTCACCTCAGAGCTGAGCCAGAGGGACCTGGGTTGGGAAATCAGAATTCCTGGCAAGGCAGAAATGTGGTTGGAAAAACAAAACTGCAATTCCCTTGTGTAAAACCACGTGCAAAAGCAGTGCAGGAAACACCATGGGAGTTCTGTGCAGCTTCTGTCGTCACTACAAACACAAACCTTGAGACTCCTCACCCCCACTTCTCATTTTATATAAACCCCCAACACCACCAGTGCTGAAATCCGGCAGCATGCAAAGCAGTTCAATTAATGCTCCTCACCGCCACTCAGCTCGTCTGCATTTGGGATGGAAAATTTCAAGCCACTTCTCTTCAAGGAACTGAGGTTTTCAGTTGCAGGGGGAATCCTGGTCCAAATTAAAGCAAAGAGAAAATCCCCTTTGTTTAACCTTCAGGAGGAGGTGGAGTCCCCAGCTCTGGAGGTGCTCAGGGACCTGCTGGATGTGATCCCAGCCCTGATCTTTATCCTGATCCCAATCCCAGCCAAAGCCATTCCAGATGGTGCCAATGAGAAGCTGAGCTGGAATCCCCCTAGGATCCCACTGGAGCCCATGAGGAATAAAACAGGCAATATCCCATTAATTAGTTTAAAATTCCAGGTGATGCTCAGTTTCCAATAATTATCAATAAA
This sequence comes from Acanthornis magna, assembly GCA_036785705.1. Taxonomy (NCBI): domain Eukaryota; kingdom Metazoa; phylum Chordata; class Aves; order Passeriformes; family Acanthizidae; genus Acanthornis; species Acanthornis magna. Next base: position 10,930,089 of record JAWUZG010000092.1, read on the forward strand.
TCCCAGCAGTGTGGATGCACAAATACCCAGGAGAACACTTCATAAAGGTTTGGGCTGGGCTGAAAGGGAAAATGCTAAAATTTGTACAAATCAATTCAGGTTTGAGCAGCTGAAATGGCCATACAGAGATAAGGAGGTTTTTAGATTTCTTTGGAATAGTTTAAAGTCTCACCATAATGATTAGGAGAGCATGGGGCACTCAGAGTTGTCTTGATAGGTTTGGGACAGGAGGCAGAGAGAAGAAATAAAGAAAATCAGAAAAACAAAGAAAGAAACAGAAGGAAAGAAAATTATAAATATTTGAAGTAAAATTTCAACATCTGCTTTTGGGGAATCTTATTTTTAGGGACTTGAAAGAAAATTACCAACATAACCCAGTCCAAGTCCACTTTGCCTGTGGTTTCAGCCTTGATTAGTTTTGACCAAAATTTCTTCCTAAATTTTTGGATCTCCTTCCTCCTTACTGAGGACTTTCTGAGGTAATGAAGCATTTGGTAAAAAAGAAAATTCCACCTTCACTCACAATTTCACTGAAGGGAAACTGCCTCACTTTGAGTTTCGGCAGCATTTTTTGTTTTACAAACCTGTCGGAGATGTAAAAACTGTGATGAAACCACAGAGGGAAAGAGGAAGCAGAGCTCAGTAATTCCCAGGTAACTCAGTGAGGAACAGCTCGAGGATGGGGGGGCTTGGCAGTGAACCAGGAGTCAGCAATCCCAGGAATTCCTGGAGGCTGGAAAAGCTCTCCTGTAGTTGCACTGTTTTAGAAATCTTTCTCTTCTTTCTCAGGGAGAATAGAGATAAACTGCATTTTTGTACTTTTTTAATCTCTGTATTTGGTGTTAGGTGTTGTAGAGCTGTGACCAATGGTTTTAGGAGGTGGATTCCCTGCTGACCAATAGTTGCCGGATTATTAATGGATATATAAAGAGGTTTTTGTAAATAAAGTTCTCCTTTCGCCGTCTTGGGTTCGTCTACCTGTTTTCTCTGCCAGCTCCTGCGAATCTCAGGCAATCTCTAGCCACGCTCTCCGTGTCCCCAGCGCAGAGCACCGAGTGCCACCTCAGGAATTCCCTGGGCACCTGCAGGGATGGTGTCCAAACCCCCGGGCAGTGTCCTTTCCAGCAGCAATTCCTCCTGGATAATCCACGAGCTGCTGCCCGCAGGGAGTGAGGAGCCATCCCAGCGTGGCTTTGTTTGGGTGGCACTGCCCGCACGACTCAGCCCCCGTCCCCAGCTCTCCGTTTGGAAATCCCGAGACACTTCGGCCCTGTCCGGGCTCTGCTGTTTCCCTCTGAGCCCTCTGGGCTCTCTGCATGAGCCCTTCCCGGCAGGGGAGGCTCTCGAGGGATGCGGAGGGCTCCCGTCACAACAGCGCTGCGGTTCCGCTCCGCTGGGAGCGACAGAGCTGGAGCCTCGGTTATGTAATCACCGGGGAGCCTCTCCGGGCAGACGTCAGCCAGAGAACTTCCCCAAAATCGGGCTGGGAGACCTGGTGTGACCTCAGAGCCGCAGCCTGAAACTGCTCCTGTCCCTTTGTGTCCCTGTGCGGAGCAGTGACAGTGCCCAAGGGTGGGACACCTCTGCTGCCTCAGGACCCCACGGCTGCTGAGCTGAAACCCTCCCAGCACATCCAGTCCAAGCTGTGCCCATCCAGTCCAGGCTGTGCACATCCAGTCCAGGCTGTGCCCATCCAGTCCAGGCTCTGCCCATCCAGTCCAAGCTGTGCCCATCCAGTCCAAGCTGTGCCCATCCAGTCCAGGCTGAGCCCATCCAGTCCAGGCTGTGCCCATCCAGTCCAAGCTGTGCCCATCCAGTCCAGGCTGTGCCCATCCAGTCCAAGCTGTGCCCATCCAGTCCAAGCTGTGCCCATCCAGTCCAAGCTGTGCCCATCCCCACCTTGTCCCCAGCCCAGAGCACTGAGTGCCACCTCCAGGGATGGGCACTCCAAACCTCCCTGGGCAGCCCTGCCAAGGCCTGACCTCCCTTTCCATGGAGAAATTCCTGCTGATGTCCAACTGAGCCACACTCTGCACAGATGGCACTGCTTGTTCTTCTACACACCATGATAAGGAAACTGATTTGCCTCGTTTGCTGAGGAAACCTTTTCAAATATAAATTTCCAGTGGTTTTTTTTTACATAAAATTCCACACGTTGCACTGGATATTGACCAATCAATTCTTGTCACATTTTCCATATCAACACAGTGCTGTCCCTATGGGTGATGACTTGACCCAATTTTGGAGTCAGGATTTGGCTGCTTTGGTTTCCAGGTGCTTAAGAACGGCAGTTATCTCTCTGCTCACTGAAATCGCAGAATATTTAACTCAGAATGAACAAAACCCTCATGTTCAATTCGCTGGGTCAGGATTTCACTGCTGGTGTTTATACCTGAAACCCAGGGAACGGAAGCAGGAATTAAAGTGGAGATTAAATACAGACAAGGAGGATTTTCATTTCATAAGAAGCAAAGCTAAATGGACAGAACTCAAAAATACCCATCAGTGCTTAGCTGGTGGCAAAGTAAAACATCAGAATAAAGTCTGAAGATGATTTTTTCCAACAGAATTTCTAATCTGACAGAAAGGCACCAATTCTCTGATACTAATTCCTGACGCAGCTGGAGCTGTGTGGCTTTCCTCCCCCATATCCACAGCACCTCCCTTCCCGTGGAAGTTATTCCTGTGGGCTTTTACACCTCCTCAGTAATTACTTGTGGTTTCAGTCTGGGTTTGTGGCTGTTCTGTCAGAACTTCGCAGCACTTACAAAAAGCAACCCCAAACTGAAAGCATGGAAGTCCCACGGTTTCACATTGTCCCTGTGTCACCAGGAGGCTCTGGGCAGCCCCGGAGGAGGCAGAGGCAGGGACAGGGACAGGGACAGGGACAGGGACAGGGACAGGGACAGGCAGAGAGGGCAGGGGCGAGTCATGGCCACAATGTGAATTACAGTTTTGTCCCTGCTCGGTCACCTTGAGCAGAGCAGATTCTCTGTGACACAGAGCTGCTCCAGGCTGGCCCAGGGCTGGCCTCAGTCCCTCTGCCCACCCTCCCCATCCTGTCCCCATCCTGTCCCCATCCTGTCCCCATCCTCTCCTCCCCAGGTCCAGCTGCCCTCCCAGGCCATCAGTTCTCCTCCTGTCCTCCTCACCCCTCTGATCACACACGGGTTGGGTTCCATTCCCACGGGGAATGTCTGAAATTCCCAACCACACCGAGGCTCTCACTCCTCTTCATTCCCTCCATGCTCCCTTCCCTCAAGTGCATTCAGCAGAACCTCCTCTGCTTTGAAGGTAATAAAAACAAAGTTGCATGAAATGCTTGACTTGAATCAGGCCTGAAATGTATACATTTTATACTCATTTTTAACTTTTCCTTGTATTTAATTGCAGGCTTTGGTTTGCCCTTTGTTTTGTCTGCAGTGTTTCAGTCAGAGCCTGAGCTCCCAAAGCTTGGTGATTTCCAAAAAAGAGCAAGAGAAGCTGCAGTTTATCTGAACTTTGGGAACATTCTCCCCAAACTCAGACCTTGTTTTAACGCTTGAGAGCATCAGAACCTTCAGTTGTGCTGCTGACATTCAGATTGGGCAAGGAACGTATTTTCCAGCCTGACTCCAAGTCTCACTTCTGGTGCCAACAGAATTCACATGACCCAAGGCAAGTCTGCAAGGCCACGAGATGGCATCGAACCGAAATCCTGCCAATGGCTTTTTTGGGCAATGAAAAATTGTTCAAGCCCGAAGCTTGGCCAACTTCAGACCAAAAGAACTGAGCTGGGGGAATAAAACCCCAGAACCTGCCCTGGACAAGGGGATTGGCATTGGACACCCCTGCAAAGGGTCATTTTTATTTTATATTCATGTCCTGAGTTGCACTGATCTCGGTGTCTCACTGCTCTCTCTCTGCTACTCAGCTCCAAGGCAGTCCAGCAATGGAATCACAGATTTGGGAAGAGGAGAAAATCCTGCACTCCATGGCAAAACCAGAAAGAGATTTTCTCTCACTGTGGCAGATGTGCTGTTTTGGAAGGAAAGGCAGAAATGGTTGGAGGAATGGGGAGCACAGGAGAAGGGAAAGGATGGAAGGAAAAGGTAAGGAAAAGGAGGATCTCCCACAAGAAGTGTGTGCTGGTATTCCAAGGAGAGAACCCCAAGGTAATGTGATTTTGAGCTGTGTGAGGTAAGGTGAGAGCAAATGACAGTGTGAAGGTAAATTTTTGAAGTGAAATGTCACATTGCAATCCACGTTATTTAAAAATCATGGAATCCCAGACAGGTTTGGGTTGGAAGAGACTTTAAAGCACATCCCATTCCTGCCCCTGTCCTGGATGGGGACACCTCCCACTGTCCCAGGCTGCTCCAAGCCCTGTCCAGCCTGGCCTGGGACACTGCCAGGGATCCAGGGGCAGCCACAGCTGCTCTGGGCACCTGTGCCAGGGCCTGCCCACCCTCACAGGGCACAATTCCTTCCCAATATTCAACCTAAACCTCCTCTCTGGCAGTGGGAAGCCATTCCCCCTCAGCCATCTTTCATGGAGTCTGATATTCAGATGCACCAAAAGCATCAGCACTGTAAAAACTCAATGCACCAAGAACTGATTCACAACAGAAAATGGGCCCTGAAGCCACTTCCCTTTTCCAGTTTTGCAACTCCCTTCATTATGTTAATGAATTTATTCAATCATTTTTACCTTCCCTCCAAGAATTTCAGATTGACAGTCTCGGCACTCTCCCGGTCTCAGGGGGGATTTACCAGGGTATTTAATATTGCAAAATTCAAACTCTGAAAGATTGAGTTACCTGACTAAAGGAACACAAACACACCATTTGTTTCTGTCATGTGCTTCAGTTACAACCTCAGTCCTCTCCTTTTAGGCAAATGACTTGAAAAAGAGGAAAGAAATCATAGAAAGAATTTCCATCATTGAGGATGACATTGTGTCCTTTACCTCTGAGTCAGAAATTCACTTCCAGCTTTAATCTGCAGTGACTGATCTGCCAGGGGGAGCTTCATAGAAAGTGCAGTAGTTTCAGGGCACTTTCTGATGGATAAATCCCCGTTAGAGACTCAGCCCAAGGCTGAGCTCACTTGCAGGGCTGAGGCTCACAATTCATCTCAGAATGAACAAACTCCAGAACAATTCCTTTAAAAAATGTACAGTCAGTCATTTTCTTCAGTCTACTTCCTTATTTGTTATTTTCCCTGTATTCAGTTCATGTTTTTGATTGATTCAGACACCTCTGGGCAGTTGTGCCCATTGCCAAGGCTCTGCTGGGCACCCACGCTGCAGCTCCTTCCTGCCCCGAGGGCTTCCAGGAGACAGAGCCAACACAGCCTTGGCTTTGCTGATCCTAGGAGAGCCTCAGGGTGGGCATCACCAGGAACTTCTCCATGGAAAGGGAGGGCAGGGCTGCCCAGGGAGGTTTGGAGTGCCCATCCCTGGAGGTGGCACTCAGTGCTCTGGGCTGGGGACAAGGTGGGGATGGGCACAGCTTGGACTCCATGGCCTTGGAGAGCTTTTCCAACCCCAAGGACTCTGCGAGTTGGTTCAACACCAAACACGTGAGCAGAGTGTGGTCTGAACTTTGTGTCTCTAAGACAAATCAAGGGCACAAATCAAAAGGCTGGGCCAGAACAGCCTCTCCTTGCTCTCGCAGGGATTTTCTCCTGCACTGGGCTGGCACAAGGGCAGCCCTGCAATTCCCTTCAGAGCAGAGGGCTGCTGAAAGCAGACCCAGCATTTTGAGCTTGGGGCTCACTGCCTGCTGGGGTGGCTGAAGGCTCCTCCTGCAGCAGCTCAGACTCACCCCAGGCAGGTCCAGGGTAAAACTCAGCCCTCTGAGTTCCACCCCTGGTGCTCCTCCTGACCCCAAGCTCTGCCCAGGGACACAGAGTCCTCATCTGCAAGAGTCTGCTCTGAAAATCCTGCATGGGAGGTGTTCTCCCTCCACCTCTGCCTCCTGTTCACAGCTCATTTATCATTTTGCTTTAAAAAACACCCAAATTCAGGCTGGCCCCGTGTCGGGTGTTGGTTGATGTTCTCCTCACCCAGCAGCAGATCCCAAACTCATCCCCAGCTCGCCCTGAAGCTCACCCTCTGTCCCCTCCTGCAGAGCCGAGTGTCCCTGGAGGTTTCCCTGCCTCTGTGGATCCCCTGCAGGCGCAGTCAGAGCTGCTCTCCCCAGCATTCCCAAAGCACACTCTCAGTTCTGCAATGCCTGCCCTGCAGCTTTCGGACTCACACACTTCTGACAGCATCGGTGTGGTTTGAGGAGAAGAAAACCCACACACACACAGACACGAGCACAAAGCCAGAGACGGCGCTGAGGAATGGCATCATCTTCTTGAGGCCAACAAAAATTCCATGAGTGCTTTCAAGTATTTATGAGAAAGAGACCCTTTTCATTGAAAGAGCCTCTTGTGGAGACTCATTTCAAACAGAGAGAGTGAAATAAACTCTCAGCTCCTGAAGCCTCAGAACTCAGATTTTATGCCATAAAATTTTCCAGCCTGGAGGTGACTGTGCAAGGCACAGCATGTCCTGAACCACAGCCTGCAGTCCCACAGGGTTCAGACATTGATATTTTACATCCTCTCTGCCCCAACAGACTTTGATTAGAAGGTGTAATGACCAAAAATTGCTTTACAATATCAGAGTAGTTTATTTAACAGGGTGATTTTTTAAAAGCCTCATTTTCTTCACATTGTTGGCATGACCACCTTGGCATGGTGTGGAGAAGTGAGGCAGGGGAGCACTGATGGGGGAATCTTTTCTCTTAAATCTTTGTTTGTTTTTTCCTGTATTTAAATCCAGCCAGATTTATCAGTTTGGAATTACAGCCTAAAAAATTCCAATCACATCCCCCTGTGTGGGATCCCCAAAATTGTCCCTTTCATAGGTGAAGCCCTCAAATTTATCAAATTTTATGCCCCAATTTGCAGGACAGGCCATTAAAGCAGAAACCTGACTGCATTTTCAGAGCTTTGATGGAAGAGATCTGGGGGACATCGTCGGATTGAGCAAATATGGAGCAAAACAAGGTAGTCAAAAGGCCTAAGGTCCACAAAGCACCACTGAAATGTTGTGAAATCTCCTCTGGAAGGCATTTTGCAGCACTAAATTGGGTGGGGAGACTGCAAAGTGTGGGTTTGGGTCTCAATGGCAGCTCCAGAGCCAGCCCAGGACATGCACATGGCTCTGCTGAGGCTCCCAAGGAGCCTTCCCTTACCCCGACTCACTTCTGCACTTTCTAATTATTGAAATGATGCCTTTGAAACCCAGGGGAGTTGGTAATTAAAGATTGTAGAATTTGGGGCCTTGGGGAGCTTTTCCAAGGAAACAGAAACTGTTTGCTCGGAAACTTCCTAACTCTATTTCTAGGCTCAAGTAGAAACATTTTACCTAAAAACTTAACTTGGTAGCGTGACAGAGTTTGTTCTAAATGAATGTCCACAAGATAGAAACATCTATTTCTTGAATCAACTTAAAAGTTAAAGGGAGATGTAATAACTGCACACTCTAAAAATGGGGTGTGCTGAGGAAAAACACTCTGGAAAGAAGGAAATTGTCTGTACAGGTGCAGAAAATGCCACAGCCAGAAACAAACTCAGGTGGATTTGTACAATTTCTGTTGAATTCCCTTTAAATAATTACCCCCACTTCCCTCATCTCCTGATCGTGAGCCACGATAATTTCACGAAACATAATTTCACTTCAGAGAGAAAAGAACCAGGAGAAAACAGCTCCTCCAGGGATTTCTGGGCCAAATAACCACAGATTCTTAGAGCATTCAGAGATACTTGAGCTGAGTTAATTGCTATATTTTTGGATGTTCTGATTTCATAAACGTTCACAAAGAGAACCAAGGAGAAAGCCCTGCTAAGAAAGGAAATTTTGGGTCTTGTCTTAGCAGAACAACAACATTTACAGGTCTGTGCACACAGAGAGTCCCAGGAGAGCCCTGAACCAAAATTCTCCCTTAATTCCTCCTTTGCCCCAAAGCTGGGCACCACAGGAATTTATACCTTCCCAAAAATAGGAGGGGGTGAGCCCCTGGGTCCTGCTCCCCCTAAACTCTGTGAGGGGAGAGCAAAGCAGAGTTTTCACACAAGGCAAAGCAAGGCAAGCAGGGTACAATGAGATAAAAGAGAAATATTGTACTAAAGAAAGGGCAAAGCAGGAAAACCTTGGAGTTCTTTCTTTGGGTGCTGATGCTCGAGGGCTCAGCCACTAGAGGGAAATGTGAGATAAGGAAAAAGGGAACTTAACCTCGTCCAGCTCGAGCTGTGCCTTCTTTCCAAAGCTTCAGAGATCAGATTTTAGTGACAAAACGCATTCAGTGATTTTAGAACTGGGTAAAGGCAGGAAGGAATAGCTGGAGGGGAAGACCCTTGCCCACAGCCGTGCCCTGCTGGGCACTGATTTACCCACAGAGCTCCCTGGCAGTGCCTGGCACAGATCCTGCACCTCCACAGAACACCATCGGCTCAGGACTGCCCTGCAGTGCACAAACACGAGATGTGCTGCTCCCCAGGCAGGAGCAGCTGGAGGGTTGGGTCTGACACCTTATGGGTGATCCCTTGGCTTCATTTCACCTCAAATGCACTCACCCATCGTGGGTTTTGTGGCCGGGGGTGCTGCAGAGCCTCTCCGGGAGCTGTGTGCCATCCCAGTCCCGTCCCAGCCCCATCCCAGTCCCATCCCAGTCCCATCTCAGTCCCATCCCAGCCCCATCCCAGTCCCATCCCAGCCCTATCCCAGCCCCATCCCAGTCCCATCCCAGCCCCATCCCAGTCCCATCCCAGCCCCATCCCAGCCCCATCCCAGTCCCATCCCAGTCCCATCCCAGCCCCATCCCAGCCCCATCCCAGCCCCATCCCAGTTCCATCCCAGTCCCATCCCAGTCCCATCCCAGCCCCATCCCAGTCCCATCCCAGTCCCATCCCAACCCCATCCCAGTCCCATCCCAGCCCCATCCCAGCCCCATCCCAGTCCCGTCCCAGTCCCATCCCAGTCCCATCCCAGTCCCATCCCAGTTCCATCCCAGTCCCATCCCAGTCCCATCCCAGTTCCATCCCAGTCCCATCCCAGTCCCGTCCCAGCCTCATCCCAGTCCCATCCCAGTCCCATCCCAATCCCATCCCAGTCCCATCCCAGCCCCATCCCAGTCCCATCCCAGCCCCATCCCAGTCCCATCCCAGTCCCATCCCAGTCCCATCCCAGCCCCATCCCAGCCCCATCCCAGTCCCATCCCAGTTCCATCCCAGTCCCATCCCAGCCCCATCCCAGTCCCATCCCAGTCCCATCCCAGTTCCATCCCAGTCCCATCCCAGTCCCATCCCAGCCCCATCCCAGTCCTGTCCCAGTCCCATCCCAGCCCCGAGCAGGCTCCTGAGGATCACTGCTGCTCCCTGGGCTGTCCTTCCCCCAGGGACCGCCTGGGCCCTGGTTCACTGATGGCTGAGGACACTGTGAAATCTGCATTTCAAAGCCACAGAAGGTTATTTGACATTAATTCAGGTTGTTCTGTCCTGTGTACAGCAAGGTGTTAAACACTCCCCCAGCTGCCCTGGTGGAGGCTGGGGTGTAATTTGGATTCTGCTCTGCACCAATCCCAGGGAACAGCAGGTTCGTGCTGGCCCTGCCGGCACTGAATGCCAGGAGCTCGCAGGGATTGTGTTTTGTTCCTGCCCCGTTCTTCTGCTGGGGCTGGTGACATCAAGGGACAGATGGGGAGCAGCTCTGCCTGTGCCACCCACACTGACTCAGCCTCCCCCGGAGGTTTGCAATTTGAGCTTGTCTCATCCAATGGGGACAAGTGACGTTTTCCTGTCTGATTTTTCCCAAAAAGTCCCATTTTCCCCAAGCCAGGTCCCCTCCAGAGCTGCAGCAGGAGTGTGTGGGGCCAGATAAGAACTCATTTCCATTTGTGTGCAATCCAGCCACACAGTGCTGCTGGCAGAAAATTCAGCTTCAGAAGCCTAAAAACATCATTTCTTTCCTCAAACGAGTTCAATTGGCAGATGAAATGGGGGGCTGGAGCTGAGGGCTGTTTGAAAGGGCAGTTTGGAGTTTGTGGCATCTCCACAACCCCAGGCCTCAAAGCACTGCCAAGAGTGACATCCCAGAAATTCTGCCCCAAAGCCTCTCTGCCAGCACAGAGCTGGGAGCGCTGTTTGATGTATAATCCTCATGTTAATTAGGAATTTCTTGGCCTCTGGGACAAGCTATGTTACAAGAATTAAAAATCTAAATCTTCAGCAGGAAATGGAAGCTCTGGGAAATGGTCTGTTGGTACAAATGGCTCTGTTGGTAAAGGGGAGCAGGGTGTAAATCCTGAGCTCATTTCCCTGACTGGGTCAGAAGAAAGGAAAAGCTTTGGTGCCAAGCTCAGGGTGCCCCAAGGCCCTCCCCAGCACTTTCTCTCCCAGGGCTGCAGAGGGAATGAATAAATACAACATTCCCATGGATGCCATTACACCTCAAGCTTCATTAATGCATTTAATGCCGGTTCATGGCTTGGCATTGCCCCACAAAGCTTTCAGGAGTAGTTTGTCTCATTTTCTTTTCCATTCCTCTCCAGAAAGTTAGAAATAAGGTATGAAAGTGTTTCTCTGCTGCTCTGCTTCTCCCAAGAAAGAGATGGGAGCAAGGATGTTCCCTCACGTGGCTCCCTGGGTAAGACAAGGAGATTTAAAGTTGTTCTAGTGAGGAAAACCTGGCCAAGAACAGGGGAAACACGGCCCCAAGCCCTGCCCAGGAACTCCCTGGGGAGTTAAAACACCTCAGGGAAGCTTTTCTGGCATTGCTGTGATGATCTCCTGAGCTGGGGCATCCCTGGGAGGAGTTCCCTCCAGCTCGGCTGTCTTATGGAGGGGAAGAGCTCAGTGTTTCCTCTTTGGATGGACACCCAAAGCCAGGAAGGTGACAAGGGAGGGCACTTTTCCCCCCTTGCTCCCAATGTTCAGTGATAAATTCCTGTTTTTTCCCTTGCTCCCAGTGTTCAGGGATGAATTCTGTTATTCCTCCCTAGCTCCCAGTGTTCAGTGACACAATCCTGTGTTTCCTCCCTTGCTCCCAGTGTTCAGGGATGAATTTCTGTGTATCCCCCCTTGCTCCCAGTGTTCAGGGATGAATTTCTGTGTATCCCCCCTTGCTCCCAGTGTTCAGGGATGAATTTCTGTGTATCCCCCCTTGCTCCCAGTGTTCAGGGATTAATTCTGTTATTCCTCCCTAGCTCCCAGTGTTCAGGGATGAATTCTATGTTTCCTCCCTTGCTCCCAGTGTTCAGGGATGAATTCTATGTTTCCTCCCTTGCTCCCAGTGTTCAGTGACACAATCCTGTGTATCCCCCCTTGCTCCCAGTGTTCAGGGATGAATTCTGTTATTCCTCCCTAGCTCCCAGTGTTCAGTGATAAATTCCTGTTTCCTCCCTTGCTCCCAGTGTTCAGGGATGAATTCTGTGTTTCCTCCCTTGCTCCCAGTGTTCAGGGATGAATTTCTGTGTTTCCCCCCCCAGCTCCCAGTGTTCAGTGACACAATCCTGTGTTTTTTCCCTAGCTCCCAGTGTTCAGGGATGAATTCTATGTTTCCTCCCTTGCTCCCACTGTTCAGGGATGAATTCTGTGTTTCCTCCCTTGCTCCCAGTGTTCAGTGACACATTCCCTCTTTTCTCCTCACTCCCAGAGAGCAGCAGTGCCCCTTCCCTGGGCTATCCCTGACTCCCGGGATCAGCAGCTCCCCAGTGCAGGTTCTCTCTCCTCCCTGGCAGGGAAAGGCTCAGCAGTGGCGCTGCAGGAAGGGGAAGGATGTGACAGGAAAGGAGGAATTTGCCTGCTGTGAACTGGGGCGATATTCCCAGATGGATCAGTCAGATCCAGCACTGTATCCCCACAGGGCAGAGCTGCTGAAATGTCTCTCTCCTGCTGGTCCCCTGCCAAACATCAAAAGTACTTTTCACGCTGAGCAGTTCAACAAAACTGACAGTGTGAAATGAGGGGAGGCCAAAGATGAATGAGAATGGCACAAGATCTAAAACCCACTTGGAGCTGTTGAATTCCCCCCAAGGAAGCAGAGAAAAGCTGCTTCTGCTTATTCTGGTTGGCTTGATTCTGTTCTTCAGCTTTTTCCCTTAAAATCTGCATTTTACTTTAAGGCAAAGCTGCAGAAATTGGAGCTGGTGATAAGGAATTTCTCTGCTCCCCTTCTCCCTGGGCTCATTTCACTTGTTTATTGTTATCTCCCTGAGCTTGATCAGCTCAAAGGGAGCGAAAGCATTGTCAGGTTTTCATTTCCTCACACAGACACTTCTCTTCCAATCCAACAAGAAGCAGTTTGGATTTTTGGGACAGAAATGGCAGAAAGGAGCAGTTTTTATGTTCTGTAACATTCTCCCTCATAGTCCCCTCATTCCTCACCAGCCCCTGCAGACTATTTTTCCTCGTGCTATTAGATTGGAAAAATCTCTAAACTATTCCTAGCCACTTGAGAAAATATCTGTCTGTGTATTTTGGGCATTGAAGTACAAGTGATGTACATTTTCCATCTCTCCATTAACCCATACCCTCATCCCCGAGTCACCCGAGGGCTGCTGCCTCTGTCCTTTCTTCCTCTGCTCTTTCTGGGACAGCCTGAATATTTTATATTCTGGTACCACTTGGAAAGCTCAATTAAGGATTTTTTTCCTTGGAATCTCTGTCCCCTCCAAGCCCCTGTAGTCATGGTTTGGTGACTCCACACCCACAAAGTTTTAGACACTTTTGTAGGAGAAGAACCATGAAACTGAAACCTCTTGGGCTCCTGTGCACTGAGGAGGAGCAGAGCACGGACAAGAAATGGCCCAGGTAAAGGCTGGGGGTGATTAGTGGGGTCTTATTTGTCTTTGTGGTTTTAACCTACAAAGATTCATTCCAGGAAATTCTGGCAGGGAACACCTGCAAATTGTGCCATCTTTGGCTGCAGCCTCTTTGCCTTTTGGTTTCATTTCCTCAGCATGAACTCCTTACAGAAATATCCCATGCCAGGAAAAAGAGTCTCCCCAAAGCAGAGGAGATGAGGTTTTCAAAACTCTGAGGTGCTGAGTTCCAGGAAGGTGAGGGTGGAGAAGGACGGCAGCAGCTGGTGACACTGCAGGTGAGGATCCTGCTGGGACACTGTGCGTGGCTGTGCCAGGAGCAGCCCTGCTGGAAGGATGGGCACAGCTCCCACCGCTGCCAGCCTGACAGGACCTGCAGCTGGCACCCACAGCTGGCACCCACAGCTGCACCCACAGCTGGCACCCACAGCTGGCACCCACAGCTGGCACCCACACCTGGCACCCACACCTGGCACCCACCGCTGGCACCCACAGCTGGCACCCACAGCTGGCACCCACCGCTGGCACCCACAGCTGGCACCCACAGCTGGCACCCACAGCTGCACCCACAGCTGCACCCACAGCTGGCACCCACAGCTGGCACCCACCGCTGGCACCCACAGCCAGCACCCACAGCTGCACCCACAGCCGGCACCCACAGCTGGCACCCACAGCTGGCACCCACACCTGGCACCCACCGCTGGCACCCACAGCTGGCACCCACCACTGGCACCCACAGCTGGCACCCACAGCTGGCACCCACAGCTGGCACCCACAGCTGGAAGGGGCACTGAAGGGGCGCTAGCAGGGAAGGGTCAAGGGCAAAAAATTTCTCTTCCAAAATTCAGGAGTGCCTCCACCTCTCTGACAGATTGCTGCTCTCACCCTTTGGCAATAGCCCAGAGAGCTGAGAAGAGCCATCAGGAGGAGAAGGGAGAATCAATCGGATCCTGTGCCTGCCCCATCAGGAGGAGAAGGGAGAATCAATCAGATCCTGTGCCTGCCCCGTCAGGAGAAAAAGGGAGAATCAATCAGATCCTGTGCCCGGCCCTGTCAGGAGGAGAAGGGAGAATCCATCAGAGCCTGTGCCTTCCGTGTCAGGAGAAAAAGGGAGAGTCCATCAGAGGCTGTGCCTGCCCCATCAGGAGGAGAAGGGAGAATCAATCAGATCCTGTCCTGCCCCATCAGGAGGAGAAGGGAGAATCCATCGGATCCTGTCCTGCCCCATCAGGAGGAGAAGGGAGAATCCATCGGATCCTGTCCTGCCCCATCAGGAGAAGGGAGAATCCATCGGATCCTGTCCTGCCCCATCAGGAGGAGAAGGGAGAATCCATCGGATCCTGTCCTGCCCCATCAGGAGGAGAAGGGAGAATCCATCGGATCCTGTCCTGCCCCGTGGCAGCGATGTGCAGCCCTAGTGCAGAGCAGAGCTGCAATGCAGAGGGTGCAACCTTTCACTGAACAGAGCTGCAGGATGCTCACTGAGGAGGGACAGCTGAATTGCTTTGGGGCATTCAGCCAACCACCCACAGCTTCGTTTTCACCAAAAAAGTATGAAAACATGGAAAACCACAAGGGAAATTTGCATTACAGGTAAAACATATTTTCACAGGTACAAAAATCGAGTGAATCTCCACCTCTTTTTTGTGACAGCATTCATGATTTCTGAAAAGAAAACTCTTACTGTTTCCTATTTTTAACGAGATGCAATTCACAGTTCTGGCTACAAATAAGATTATTTATCTCTCTGAAGCTCCTGCAAAGGATTTATGCACTGCTCTGAAAATCAGGAATAGCTCTGGAGTGTTGTAGGGAGCTCTGCACCATTAGGAACGGTGCGGCTTGAGAAAATGCCAGAGCAATTCCACTCTGCCTTCTCTTCTTGTTCTAAATTGAAGATTTATTTGGTGGCGCTGCCCTGCCGTTGGCCTGGCCTGTTTGCAGCAGCAATTTTGTCACAGGGCGTCTCCAGAGAACACTTGGCTGACGCTCTTTGGGCACAGAAAAAATGTGCTTCAGAGGAGAGAACATCTGAAAAGTTCTCATGGAAAGCTGTGGGAAGTGCAGGAAGATCTTTGGAGTCAGGAGGAGATTGTGTTAATACCAAATTTTGAATTCTTCACTAATACAGGCTGAGGTACTGAAAAGTCTGAGCATCTCAGTTTGGGAAGAACAGGAGCCATGCGCCCTTTTCTGTCCATGTGGATTCTGCAGATCCCACCCTGGGCTCGGAGCAGAGAGCTCAGGGATGCTCTGAGGTGGCTCAGCTCAGGGCAGGGAGCTCAGGGATGCTCCAAGGCTCCCGAGCTTGGAGCAGGGAGCTCAGGGATGCTCCAAGGCTCCTGAACTCGGAGCAGGGAGCTCAGGGATGCTCTGGGGCTGCTCAGCTCAGGGCAGGGAGCTCAGGGATGCTCCAAGGCTCCTGAGCTCAGAGCTGGGAGCTCAGGGATGTTCCAAGGCTCCTGAACTCGGAGCAGGGAGCTCAGGGATGCTCTGAGGCTCCTGAGCTTGGAGCAGGGAGCTCAGGGATGCTCCAAGGCTCCTGAGCTCAGAGCTGGGAGCTCAGGGATGTTCCAAGGCTCCTGAACTCGGAGCAGGGAGCTCAGGGATGCTCTGAGGCTCCTGAGCTTGGAGCAGGGAGCTCAGGGATGCTCCAAGGCTCCTGAGCTCAGGGCAGGGAGCTCAGGGATGCTCTGGGGCTCCTGAGCTCAGAGCAGGGAGCTCAGGGATGCTCTGAGGCTCCTGAGCTTGGAGCAGGGAGCTCAGGGATGCTCTGAGGCTCCTGAGCTTGGAGCAGGGAGCTCAGGGATGCTCCAAGGCTCCTGAACTCAGAGCAGGGAGCTCAGGGATGCTCTGGGGCTGCTCAGCTCAGGGCAGGGAGCTCAGGGATGCTCCAAGGCTCCTGAACTCGGAGCAGGGAGCTCAGGGATGCTCTGAGGCTCCTGAGCTTGGAGCAGGGAGCTCAGGGATGCTCCAAGGCTCCTGAACTCAGAGCAGGGAGCTCAGGGATGTTCCAAGGCTCCTGAACTCGGAGCAGGGAGCTCAGGGATGCTCTGGGGCTGCTCAGCTCAGGGCAGGGAGCTCAGGGATGCTCCAAGGCTCCTGAACTCGGAGCAGGGAGCTCAGGGATGCTCTGAGGCTCCTGAGCTTGGAGCAGGGAGCTCAGGGATGCTCTGAGGCTCCTGAGCTTGGAGCAGGGAGCTCAGGGATGCTCCAAGGCTCCTGAGCTTGGAGCAGGGAGCTCAGGGATGCTCTGGGGCTCCTGAGCTCAGGGCAGGGAGCTCAGGGATGCTCCAAGGCTCCTGAGCTTGGAGCAGGGAGCTCAGGGATGCTCCAAGGCTCCTGAGCTCAGAGCAGGGAGCTCAGGGATGCTCTGGGGCTGCTCTGTACCTCCCTGAGAGTGTTTGCACTGCCCTGCCCAGTTTGAAGGTCATTCACTCACTGCTGCCATGGCCCAGCCAGGGCCATTAGCAATATGGCTGAAATGGAATTTCAGAGCGTCCTGCCTCTGCTCCTGCTGTTGCCTCCTGTAATAAAGCTGTAGTTAGTCACTCCTGTCCTCCAGGGACAGCGATGCCGACACAGGGAAGGTGATTTACAGCAGACAGATGAGAAAGGTTGAATAAATATCTCATTTAGGGCCGATTATGCTATTGTTATTCAGAAAGAATCGTTGCTTATTCCCACCAGGACCCACTCTTGGATTAGCCTCGGCCATAGCAGGAAAGGCCTTAAAAAGTCTTTTTTGGCACAGAGCTCCCTGAGCTGGGGCCACTCTGCAGTGCGGCAGGGCCGGGGCTGCTGCAGGGGACAGCACAGGGCTGAGCTGTCACAGCCCAGCTGAGAGCCCTGCACGGCTGGCAGCTCCGCAGGGAGCAGAAATCTCCAAATCCAGGGGGAACGAGGGAGCTGATGGAGCTGAGAGCGCTCCCGAGTAATTCCTGCAGGGACTAAGCCATAGCTCACTGCTCCCAATCCTCCAAGGATTGCTTCCATCACCCTCCCCCAAAATCCATCACTGCTGGGGATGGACGCTGGGAATTCAGCTCCTCATTATCCTCAAACGCCTCTGCATTAATTCAAAAAGGACACATTTCTTTTTTTCTCCTCTGAGCATGAAACGGGGCAAGTTTCTGAAGTAGCAAAGGTTGTGGCAGCAGCTCTGACAGAGCCCAGCTGGACACACATCCCATGGTTTTCCTGGAAGTGAGGAAGATGTGAAACCTCAGGGAAATGCAGAGTCCACCTTGCAGGTTCATCAAGCCCAGTGCTAATTGAGCTCATGGACACAGAGCTTGGAGCCAGGGAACAGCGACAGGAGGAGAGGGAACAGCCTCAGGCTGGGCCAGGGGAGGCTCAGTTGGACATCAGCAGGAATTTCTCCATGGAAAGGGAGGTCAGGCCTTGGCAGGGCTGCCCAGGGAGGTTTGGAGTGCCCATCCCTGCAGGTGTCCAAGGAAGGACTGACTCCACAAGTGTTGAAAGCTTTTCAATTTATCTCAGACTTGAAAAAACCCCAAACCAACAAGGAAGTTTTTAATCGTGTGGTTTCTTTGTTGCCTCTGCTGCTGCTCTGCTGTGACTTCAGAAGTTTTTAATCTCATCTCCTCAGTCCTCGCAGAGGCAGAGCTGCTGCCTGTGCCACAGCCAGCCCTTTCCCATGGCAATTCCTGTGCTGGAGTGCGGAGTCGCTCCAAGCCCGGCAGGAGCAGGGGAGGACTCACAAACACTGCGAGGGAAATCCCTGGGTGATGGATTTGCTAATTCACTGCACTTTCATTTGCTAATTAACAAGCTCGAGGGAAAGAAGAAAAGCCATCACCAGTACAGATTCTGGCCCCTTGCTGCTCCAAGGGAAAAGAGACTTGTTTGCTGTTTATTTGATATAATCCCAATGACTCTGGGGCTGCTGAGCTGAATTCTGGAGTTCTGGGTCAAATTCTTTGAGCAGGCCCATTCTGAATTCTCCATCCTTCGTGCAGAGCTGCAAAGTTGTCACCAAATGTGGAATAAACTATTCCTTGTGGTCACACTGCAGCACCTCCTGCACATTCCCTGCCACGGAGCCATTCCTGCTGCCCAGGGGAGCTCAGGGCAGCAGCCCTGGGGAGGCCAAAGAGCCCCCGGAATCCTTCCTGGAGGAGAAAAATGAGCTATTTGCAGCTCAGGAACAGACACAGCTCACAACCAAGGATCTGTGTATGAATGAGGGAGTTTCAGTCCTGCTGGTGTTCAGAGCTCCTGGTTCCCAGGGAACTCAACTCCTTCCAAGTAGAGTCTGTGCTAAGATGGATAAATCAAGTATGAGGTGCTTTTTCCCCTTTTTCCCCTTTTCCCTTTTCCCCCTTTTCCCCTTTTTCCCCTTTTCCCCTTTTCCCCCTTTTTCCCCTTTTTTCCCTTCTCCTCCCACAGCTGCTCCATGCTTTGCTGTGAAATCTGACTGAGCCATCTGGACTTGAGTTTCCAGACTTTCCTCACCTCGGAGAACACTCAGGCAGTTTCGTTTTTCCAGAGGCACCGGAGCTGTCCAAAGGGAGAGATGTGAAGGAGGAGCTGGGCTGCACATCAGAGCCCCTGCCCCTGGAAATCCCACCCGAGGACCAGGAGCAGTTTTGGGAGGAGAAATCTCCCTCAGTTCTCCCTGCCAATAAAATGAGGTGTGAGTTACTGACTGACTGAGCCACGGAACAGACCAAGGGCTTGAAATGTTTTCCTATTCTTAGGTGGAAAATGCTTTATAAATTCCAAATATTTTTACTTAGGTGAGAAAATGTTTTCATAACACTCGGTCCAATATAGACACCTTTATGCTGTCACTCAGGGGGAAATTACAAAGTCCAGTGGCTTGAACTTTTCTTAGAAATTGCTTTTTCTAGAAAAGGAGAGCATTTCAAGAGCTGATAACCACATCATTTTGATCCTTTTAATCCTAAGGAAACAATCCAGGGCACATCATGACATTGCTGATGATGCCATGGCAGAATGTGATTCATGGATTGCATTTTTTATCCTTCCGTTCCCACTGGGCTTGTTTATTGACATTAAAATGTGGCCTGGCTTAGACAAAAATCTGAATAAAGTTCTTCAAATGTGAACTCAGCAGTGTGGGCACTGCACCTGGAAAAAGGAAACACAGGATCACAGCAGGAACCCCTAAAGGGTGAGGTTTCCCATAGATATTTCACTCATTTCCCCCTCTCCCTTCCATTTCAAAATGCTCTAAAATGCACTTATTTCTTTCCTTCTAATTCTGTAAAAATGCCTCAACAGATGAAAATTAGACACAGGTTAATGAGATTCTAGAGACAATATAGACATAAGTGTCTACTTATTCCAGCCAGGAGTAATTGTCTCGTTCCACTTTGATGGATTGAGGGTTTTTTCCCCTGATCACAATTGAGTACAGAATATGTGAGATTGAAATTAGAATATATTAGCTTGCAGCATCCATCAGTTTATTGTCAGAATGAGATTGTTAAGCAGAGATTCAGATTGATGGGTTTGCAGCAGAACCCGCTGGGAAAGGAGAGGCAGAGGGAAAATAGAAACAATTTTAAAGGGAAAGCATTTCTCCTAAGCAGCACAGCAGACAATACAGAAATCATTTAAATTGTTCCCTGATTTGGAATTTATATTCCCTCGTAGGGCTAATAGAAGAAACGACAAGAAGGGCTAAATTGATTTTAATTCCTGAAGTTTCCCTTCAGGAAATGCCCTTCACAAAGCACACACTCAGTGATCAGTCAGGGACTGCCAATCCTGAGACAAACATTTCTGAAAGTGGCTTTTCTTCAGCCAAGTTCGGCCAGAGTCCCTCAGTTTGGGGTTTCTGTTTCTCCTCCCAGTGATAAAAAAGAGCAATAAATCAAACCCAAAAATCACCTCCCTCGACCTCGGCCCTGATGTTGTCCAACAAACACTTCCCAGTGTTCCTCCCATCATTCCTTCACGCCAGGGCAGCTCCACTTTATTTCACTTCCTGAGGGACAGAAATCCCTTGATCTGTTCTGATTGTTTTTCCTTCGTTTTTCCCTCCATGTGGGACCAATTGGGCTCTCACAAGTTCCTCAGCCACGAGCACAGCATCGTCCTGGCTGCTGCACCAGTGAGCAAAGTGAGAAATCCCATTTATCACACTGCCAAATCCCGGGAAAAGCATCCTACAGCTCGGTGGGGCTGCGTGGGGGAAATCAGATCACAGGAGCTGTGCTCGTGCTGTCCTCAGATGTGCTGCAGCTCTAAAGTTCAGGATCTGATCAAGCAAAAAGTCTCCTGGACGTGAGCTTGGAGCAGCATTCGCTGAGATTCAGCAGTGCCCCGGGTCAGGCTGGCTTGGAAAGGAGACTGGGGAACAGCCCTGCTCCAAGGAAAGAGAGAAAAAACCCCAAACCTCCTGGGATTTGCTCATTCCAACACTGTCCCTCTCCACCATCCTCAGCTCGTGTGTCAGCAGCCAGGCAAACTCCTGCTTTTAGGAAAACTGAAACCCCAACATGTCTTTTTTTAGCTAAACAAAGAGTACATCCAAAAAAACCCAAACTCAGACCAATTCCCACCCAAATCTGCACGTTGTGCTAATCACCAAGTGTTGATGTGTGAGCAGTTTTTATCAGAGTCTTGGCAGAGTTTTCCTCACAGGGATGTTCCCTGGGTGTGGAATTCCAGTGTGAGAGCAGCAGGATCCACACAGGCCCCAGAACTGGGAAAATGTGTTCATCCAGCTCCCACAGAGTGAGGCCATTCATTCCATGCTTTAGGTCAAATATTCTTTCCCAGACTCTTGGGAACGTTATTTACATATAATTACAGCCTCACAAAAACCATCTTTCCTTTCCTTTTTCCTTTTTCCTTTTTCCTTTCCTTTTTCCTTTCCTTTTTCCTTTCCTTTCCTTTCCTTTCCTTTCCTTTCCTTTCCTTTCCTTTCCTTTCCTTTCCTTTCCTTTCCTTTCCTTTCCTTTCCTTTCCTTTTTCCTTTCCTTTTTCCTTTCCTTTCCTCTTTCCTTCCTTTCCTCTTCCCTTCCCAAACCTTTCCAAACCTTCCCATATAAAACCCAGGGTAAAAGAGGTTGGAATTTCCAGCTTTAGTGGCTGGAAAGCGGCAGAGTGACACCAAGCTAAGGCAAAGGCTCAGCCATGAAGATGAAGAAGATTTCTGGGATGATTTCATGAAGATTTTATCTGCCAGGGAACTTCTCTGAATTCAATCATTACAGGACTCCTTTCGCTCACGGTAAGGAAAGGCTGAGCCTTTCAACTTCCAAGAGAACAAATGATTTTAAAATCAGCACTGTGTTTTTCCACATCTCCTGCTCAAGCAGTGTCTCACCCCTGTGAAGGCTCCACTTCCACTCCTCCTCAAGCTGTTCCCTCAATATATTTGCATTAAAAATAAACCTCGTGGGGCCTCCCGCAAAGAACAGCAAGGTTTTGTCAGCTTTTCGTGCTGAAAGGTCTGCAGGTAAGGGGTGGCTCGAGGTGAGAGAGCTGAGCTCAGCCTTCACAGCACTCCCAGCCTTAATCTGAGCTTTTTCCAGAGGCTTTTCCAGCCCTGTGACTGCCATTCCATATTCTGCTTTGCCAAAGGCCACACACAGCTCTCAGTGCTTCCAAAATGCCCAGAAAAGCTCCAGCTGGAGGAGCTAAGGTTGGCTTTACACAGTCAGGTCACCAGAGGCTGCCTGGTTTGAAAGTCACATCTCCAATTTATCTCCAGGAAATGTTAGCAGTTGAACATTTCCCACTCTGACTCAGGGTTTCACACTGAGAATTCTTCTCCTGCTGTGAATCGTACAGTTTATGCTATATAGGGAATATTTCTCTAATTAATGCAGCATGGGGGGTTATTTATAGAACTGTACAATGTGCTCCGATAAATATTTGTGGTAGTGAGTCCTCAGAGCTAATCGCATGTTGTGCAACAGCATTTTTGTTGTTTCCCTTTTAAATTCAATAAATTTTTTCATTCCAATGACTGTCCTGTGACCGTCCTGTCACTCTTATGCTACTGCTGCCTGTGAAAATTTGCAGTTCTGTGCTTTTTAAATCCTTCTGAAGAAGTTTGCTCTGTTCCCTCCTTCCAACTGCTGTGAAAATGGGAAAAGGGACATGTTTGGAGTTGAACTGTGCTCTTCCTTGCCAGAACTCAGAATATTTTTCTCCAGAGTAACTGGGAACTACAATGGCAACAGACCTGAAACTTCCTTTTTGCACGGAGGCAGTGAAATGAAAGCCAGAGCATTATCACAGTTATCACCATCCCAGTCCCTGTTATCTCTCCAAAACTGAACAAATCAGCACATCCAAAGCTCATTTCCCAGGTTCCTAAGCAACTTTGGCACGGTGCTGCTGATGTTTTCACAAATGACAGATGTTTTGCCTCAGATTTTGGTAGTGGGAGGGGTCATTCCAAAACCAGCTGGATGAATCTGGCAAAATCTTTGGAAAGCACTGCTCTGGCTAAGAGCCAAAATATTTTGCTCCATCTATTGGACCAAAGAATGAATCTGAGTTGATTTTAACAATTTATATGTGGCTCTTAGCATTGAAAATGCTGGCTTATGTACTTTTAAAGTAAAGCCTAAAAACTTTCGTAAAGTTAGCCAGGAAATCTATCCCTGCATGTCTCAGTGTGGATTTAAAAGCCAGTTTCAGGTGATTCTGGATTTAAAAGCCAGTTTCAGATTATTTTGGATTTAAAAGCCAGTTTCAGATTATTTTGGATTTAAAAGCCAGTTTGGGGTGATTTTGGATTTAAAAGCCAGTTTCAGGTGATTCTGGATTCAAAAGCCAGTTTCAGATTATTTTGGATTTAAAAGCTAGTTTCGGATTATTTTGGATTTAAAAGCTAGTTTCAGGTGATTCTGGATTTAAAAGCCAGTTTTGGGTGATTCTGGATTTAAAAGCCAGTTTCAATGTGATTCTGGATTTAAAAGCCAGTTTCAGGTGCTTCTGGATTTAAACGCCAGTTTCAATGTGTTTCAGTGGAACTGCAGCCATCTCCTAGAGCAGAAGCAGCAGCTTTGCTTGCAGCAGACAGCACAGCAGGGATTGTTCCTGCAGTTGTTCCCCTCACTCCCACCTCTCCAATCCCAGGAATTCGCTCACTCCTTGTTCATGAAATGCAGGAAGAAGGAAAAACCAGCTTAGCCAAATAGTAAACATCTGGATTGCTCATTGCCTCAGCAATCCTCACTAGAATTAGCCACTAACAGTTCCCAGAAGAATAAGATTTACAATGTTTTTCTTCCTAATGGTTTTTTCTTTTCCATCTAGAATTTGTGTTACTGGATTAAAGCCTAATAAATAAATTCTCCTGGAGGCGATGATTAATCAGTTTTGAGTTACTCAGACCTCTTGGCTGAGCAACGTTTGCTGAAGGGAAAGGTCCCAAAATCCTGAAATCCCAAAATCCTGAGTTCGTGCTGAGCTCTGCTCCAGGGCCTGGTGGCAGAGGCTCCTTCGGCAGAGCCCCCAGTGAGGGGCAGGTTAAAATTCCAGCTGCTGGAAAGCTGCAGAGCTCAGGGAAGCACAGAACCATGGAATTATCCAGCTTGGAAAAGTCCTCCAGGATCACTGAGTCCATCCTGTGCCCCATCCCCGCCCTGTCCCCAGCCAGAGCACTGAGTGCCACCTCCAGGTGACACCGCCAGGGATGGGCACTCCAAACTTCCCCGGGCAGCTCCTGCCAGGGCCTGACCTCCCTTTCCATGGAGAAATTGCTCCTAGAAAAGTCCAGCATTTTTCTTAGTCCTTCTCTGCCAGAACCTTGGCTATCCCAGGTTGCTCCAAAGCTGCCCTGGGACATTTCCAGGGAAGGGGCACAGCTTCTCTGCCAGCCTGTGCCAGGTGATGCTTTCTGAGAAACCAAAAGAGACAAAGAAGTGTCTCTGTGCCCTCTGGTGCCCCTGCCCCGCAGCCACAGCAGGAGTGCAAACCAAAACCCTTTTTAGGAGCTGAGAAAGCAAATTACTGGAGTTCAGAATTCCCATATGGAAGCTCCTTCAAAGGTAGAGCAGCCCTTGACACTCATTAGGTAATCATTTTAACTCCTTCTGATGATCCCTGGGTTTCACTGCCTGGGTTTAGCCTTTTTCGGTTGACACAGTGTCAGTGTGAGAATATCCTTCCAATTGCTGCTGCCTTCGCCCTCCCCAGCAGCAGGAAATGCATGAGATCTCCTCACTGAAACCCAACCATCCTGGCATTAGAAAAACCCATTTGATTTCTGCTTATGATCCAAACATCTGAATCCTCTCTTGAAAAACTCAGTGTACATCAACTCCTTACTGATCCGACAAAAAAAGAGAGGAGAAAAGAGCACTTTTTGGAATTCCCATTTTCTATTTTGTATAGATCGATTTCCACAGTGCCTCAGGCATAAAAAGAGCTACAGCCCAATATTTAACTTTTGTATCATTCCTGGTTCTTCTAATCTTTACTTTTTTATCCTATTACACAAAATAAAAACTGTGATAAATTTACCACAGTCAATAGTTTAAAATTAGTTCAAGTTTTGATGATTTTGGAGGTCTTTTCCAACCTGAATTGAATGATGCGGCAGGAATTCCTGCCTGGATGGTGTGCAGGGAGCTCACCCTGCTGAGGAAGCAGATCCTCACCAGAACATTCTCACTGAAGCCTCTGCATCCTCTGTATCCAAGGAATGCCATCAAAAGGTGCCTGGAAAATGCTCTTATTCAAATAAATGCAAAGCAGTTCTCATTTAGCTTGCAAATCTCAGTTGGGAACACGCACTCCCCTCAGTTCCTCAATTTTTATGGATTTGACCTTGGGCTCGCCCATTCCACAGAGTTCATCCATCTTTTTCATCGCTCCACTTGGGGAGATGGATGGAGCTGTGCAGGAATCTGTTCCCAGGAGTTCTCCAGGAGAAATTCTGCCCTGATCCACCCCAGCACTGTGGGGTGTTCCCAGCTCAGTCCCCAACACTCCCAGTGCTGCCAGGCTGTGCCCCAGGCTCTGGGAACGGGACAATTTTTGACTTTCCCTATGAATTTTATGCATAAATATTTTAAAAATTATATAAAAAATATATAATATATTATTTGTAATATAGAATATAGAATATAGAATATAGAATATAGAATATATAGATATTATATATAATATAAATATACAATATAATGATACATTATATAATAATATATAGTCTAATTTTTATATAATTATATAATTATATATTATATAATAATATAAATATATAAAATATATTTATATTTTCCCTCCTCCACGGGGAGGCTGTGCTCTCAAGCATCATCACAGAATTGTGTCAGGGTCAGGCTGGAGCCCTCCCAGGTGAGAGCAGTGACAGGGAGGGAGCAGAGCTCCCAGTAAGAGGAGCAGACTGGTTCCATTGTGGTGCCCAGCAGGGAGGGTTACCCCAGCCTGCCCTGGGGTGCTGAAAGCTGTGCAGCTCTGCAGGGCACAGGCAGTGCCACCCTCAACAGAGCAGGGCAGAGCCCTGGAGCAGGCTGAGATCTCAGCCATGACTCCCAAAAAACACCAACACCTCCGCTCTGAGCTGGAACAGCGATCCAACGCATACCGAGGAATTATCTCCTGTAAAGGTGCACATTCCCCCTGTTAATTGAAGAGCAGACACTGGAAATAAACAGGTAATTGGTTCTGGCTGGAAATGATTTATTGCGCATTGTAATAAATAGCACAGCTCTTTCTGCTGGCAGCCCACGGCTTCCCTCAGCCAGCTGCTCCTGCCACGATAATTGGCCTTGCTTGCAAATGTATTTGGATTGTACAAGATTTTCTGTTAATGCTGGGAGATGAAATGTCATCAAATGAGAGGTGTTTTTCTGGAGCACTTGACAGTGTAGCACCTGAAGAACTGCAGTGCTGCAGCTGTAAACACGAGACAATCTGATTGTCCCCATTCCAGATTCTCCCTGAAGAGAATCGGCAATGTTTTAATTGATCCTAAAAGCTTCCCCGTGGTTTCAAGTGAAGTGTTATGGTTCAGCAAAGGATTTCACCCCAAATCGCTTCAGCATCTCCAGACTGTGACAGAAAATGCCCTCAGGGGCTGTGGTTACCTGGATCAAGGTGAGCCACGGTGCACAGAAAAGCCTCCAGAAATAGGAATGCGCCCCCAGAACAGCTCCCCATGGTTCAGTTCTGGGTGTCACCTGCACCACTTTGTGCTCCTCAGACAGCAGACAGGAGAGATGCAAATGGATCCTGTCTCCAGAATGCTCTTAGGAAATGTCTTTGCAGCTGAAAAATTGCAGCTTTATCTGCTCATTCAGAGTCGCTCCTGCAAAGAGCCGCTGGGCTCCCAGCTCTGGAGAAAGGCACATTTATTTAGGAGAGAAAGGAATGGGGGAAATTTGTTTAGTGGATTATCCAGGGCCTTTTCCGCTCATCTCCCTGTGTGTTCTCATGAGATCCCAGTGAGGCACTGGGAACCAGGGCACAGGGTGACAGGAGGGGCCCACCCAGCCCAGAGCAGACTGAGAGTCTCCACTATTCCATAAATACCCTCTGCCCCAGGAATCGCAGAGCCCACCCTGACCTGAGGGACTCAGAGGATGTCTGAACATGTTCTCCCTCGTGCTGCCTGCCAGAGCTCCCCAGAGCACTTTCCCAGCTGCTCCAACCTTTTCCTCTTGTGTAACTTCAGCTCAAAGATTAGGAATTATTGTTAGGGAAGAGTAGGAAAGTCACAGAATCAGGAATTCTGTGCAGAGCATCCACAAGCCCAGCTCTGGTGGAGCATTCCTGGTTTCCCAGCCCAATAAACAATATTCTCAGCTGAATTATTTCATGGGAAACATGAACCCAAATGTGCCACCAGCCAGGGAAGCAGATGTGTTTGGTGACACTCTTACAGATGGAAAAGAGAGTCCTGTAACACAACATTTCTTCAGTTTGAATTATTGCTTCCAGATACTGAAAACTGAAAATCACCAAAGCTGAAAGACAACTTTATTACCACACTACCTTTTTTCCCCCTCTCATTTTTAAAGTATGTTTAAGGCTTTAGATCAACCCCAGGACACTGAATCCTTCTGTGTCCCCAAAAGATGGAGCAACACCACTCAAGGCACATCCTCACCCACAGGGAATAAAATGCTTTATCCTGGGGGCTCATGCCCATGGAGACTCCTTCCTCACTCCTGCCCTGCTGATATTCCAAAAGAGCCACTGACTGTGGTTATTTTTCATGGGCTGAATTACACAACTCAAATCATCTCTGCTTTCTCCGCCAGTTTGAGAAAAACCTCGAGGCCATCTCTCCCTAACCGCTGTGATTATAATGCAGTTCCAAATTAGTGAATCAAAAGCCAATAAAAGGACATGAACAAGACAGAATGCCAGCCCAGGAAACCATAAATCCACGAAAAATAGCACTGCTCAACAGCTGTCCAGGTTTAACTTCAGAATAAACAGCAGAACGCGTCACCTCTTGTTCTACTTAGCATTGATTTAATGCCTGAAGTATTCATTTCCATCATTTCATGTACAGAACTCTGAGGTCCATCAGCTGTTCCCAGAGCTCAGCCGACAGTGGGGCTCAGCTCACCCCAGATCGATGTGGGGCCGCCCTAAAAACAGATTAATTGGGGCTGATCGATCGATTGATTGATCAAGCTCTGCCTGCTGCACTCACTAATTTGGGAGCATTTAAAGCTCACAAGGCTTTCTACTGAGATTCATTGATTGCAGAGAGTCATAAAATGATGGCTGTGTGTTCAGCCAAGGGCAGAGAACTGATGGGAGCGAGGAGAGACTGCATAATGTCATCACCAGGGCAGGACGGGCAGAGCTGCAGTGCCCCTGCTCCTGCTCAGATCTTCCCTTCCCTTCCCTTCCCTTCCCTTCCCTTCCCTTCCCTTCCCTTCCCTTCCCTTCCCTTCCCTTCCCTTCCCTTCCCTTCCCTTCCCTTCCCTTCCCTTCCCTTCCCTTCCCTTCCCTTCCCTTCCCTTCCCTTCCCTTCCCTTCCCTTCCCTTCCCTTCCCTTCCCTTCCCTAACCTTCCCAAACCTTCCCTTCCCTTCCCAAACCTTCCCAAACCTTCCCTTCCCTTCCCTTCCCTTCCCTTCCCTTCCCTTCCCTTCCCTTCCCTTCCCTTCCCTTCCCTTCCCAAACCTTCCCAAACCTTCCCAAACCTTCCCAAACCTTCCCTTCCCTTCCCAAACCTTCCCTTCCCAAACCTTCCCTTCCCTTCCCAAACCTTCCCTTCCCAAACCTTCCCTAACCTTCCCAAACCTTCCCAAACCTTCCCAAACCTTCCCAAACCTTCCCAAACCTTCCCTTCCCTTCCCAAACCTTCCCTTCCCAAACCTTCCCAAACCTTCCCAAACCTTCCCAAACCTTCCCAAACCTTCCTTTCCCAAACCTTCCCTTGCCTTCCCAAACCTTCCCTTCCCAAACCTTCCCTTCCCTTCCCAAACCTTCCCTTCCCAAACCTTCCCTTCCCTTCCCAAACCTTCCCAAACCTTCCCAAATCTTCCAGGGGTCAGTGTGGGAATTGGCTTTGTTTTGAGGCTTGGCAGAATTGTGTCTTACAAACTGAACATGAAATAACAGCCATGAAATAACAACCATGGAATAACAGCCATGGAATGACAGCCGTGAAATAACAGCCATGGAGTAACAACCATGAACCAACAACCATGGAATAACAGCCATTAAATAATAACCGTGAACTAACAACCATGAACAACCACGAAATAACAACCATGGAATAACAACCTTGAAATAACAACCATGGAATAACAGCCATGAAACAACAACCATGAAATAACAACCATGAAATAACGACCATGAGCTAACAACCACTCTCTTCTCAGCGCTGCACAGGACCCTGCAGGATTTGGATGCTCAGAGAATGAACACCATTTAATCACAATTAAATAACAAACAGGTGAATCTGGAACATCGCCCAGCCCCTGGACGGGCGAGGTTTGGGGGAGCATCCAGCTCTCTTTCTGTTGGAATCCATGGAATTGTTTTGTCTCAGGAGCCCTGAGCTGGGCCCTCCCTGCCGCTCAGGCTGGAGTGGCAGGGTTGATTTCAGAGCCTGTTTGGCTCCTGTTCTGCTCCTCAAATCCTCCTTGGGAGGAGGTTTCTCCCCACAAGTTCTGAGCACGCTGGGTTCCTGCAGCTCTCTGCCCGGCCCTGCCGCAATTCCAGCTTCCCATCCCACATATTTTTGGAACAACCACTCCAGATTCCACCGAATGGCTGCTGAGGAGCTGATACATGGCCGGGGGAAAAGCAATTCTGAGCTCCAGCCTGGGAACTCTTTGCTTTCCCTGCCATGACTGATCTCTACCCCAGCACTGGCACCTGGCTCCTCATTTTCCTCTCCCATCAAAGTCAAATAAATATTTCCTATGTGGAGATTGGGTCATGCTGAAAAGGTCTCTTCCACAACACTTCCTGCTGCCTGGAAGTCTTTGGAAATGAAGTTTATTACCTGGCACACCCTTGCCCCACAGCCTTCCCAATTAGACAGTTTCTGCATCTCCAATTAAACTGTTAATTGATGTCACTGCCCTCAAATTATCAGCTTTTTGTAGCTGCAAATAAAAAGGGAAAATACAGAAGATTCAGAATTAATAAAAAACAGCAGCAGGTTTTCATTTCCAGCCTGCTGCTTGTATCCTTTCAGGACAACTTTACTGCCCTGGCTGAGTGCCCCGAGAAGAGCTGCCCTGATTTATTTTATTAACGACCCCATTGTCTGTGTGGGCTCTGAAATTGGGATACTTTCTCATGCAAAGGCTGAACAACCAAATATTAACAGGACTCCTGAGTGCCTCAGAACCTGCAGCTAGAATTCCTTAAAGCCTGACAGAAGGAATGTTGCTCAACCTCTTCCTCCAAAAACCTCTCTTTGAGAGGAAGAAAAACCAGACTATCACTTGTCTTGTACAAGTGAAATGAATTATTTTTTTTCTATTTATCAGGTTTATTTTTGCCCACCCTGTTTCTCTGGTGGCTGCACGCTCAGGAGTGGAGGGAAAACCAAGAACGAGATGGACAATGGACATGGATCATAAAGGAAAGTCCAAGATGGTGAAGGCTACTGCAATTACATATATGTGCTTCTAAATTAAGTGTATAGAAAACATTCCAGTGAATTTAGCTGTGCACAAATAGCTCAGGATCCTGCTGGGAATCTGTCTGGAGACTGGAGCAAAGGCAAGGCTGTGGTTCCCAGCTCAGGGCTGGGGGAGAGCTCTGCTCTCCCACCCTGCTCTGCTTCTTGGCCTCTCCAGCCCTGAGAGCACACTTCCCTCCCTTGCAGAGAGGATATTTAATTATAGCTGGGTATTTTAAGTTCAGGAGAGAGGAAGGAGGGGAGAAGCAAAGAGCTTTAAAGATAAAACAATGGCCTTTTGTTTATGTTTTTAATATGGGAATTCTCCTGCCTTGCTCTTAGTAACTCTGATTTAAAGGCACATCTGGATTAAGGCAAACAAGGAAAAAGGATCTGTGACCCAAGCACAGGGAAAAGGGAAGAGAGGCTGACTGAGAGACCTTCCCCAAGCACTGTCACAGGCAGGGAAGTTTTCCCAACGGGACACATGGAAGCTGAGGTGGCATTGTTGATTTATTTCGTGAGTTATTTGGAGAGCAGGGGATGAAAAGCAGGAGTAGAATGAAACCAGGGGGGCTGGGGTGAGCTGCTGCTGGCCACGGGCACCATCTGGGAAGGACCAAACCAAGTTTTGTATGGAAATGTGCCCTGTTCCAGGTGCAGAGCTGCTCCAGTGCTCCTCAGCCCCCAAACTGCACAGAGAGAGCACAAACCCTGCACAGGGAGAGCACAAACCCTGCACAGGGAGAGCACAAACCCTCCTCAACAACCAAACTGCACAGAAAGAGCACAAACCCTGCACAGGGAGAGCACAAACCCTGCACAGAGAGAGCACAAACCCTGCACAGGGAGAGCACAAACCTTGCACAGAGAGAGCACAAACCCTGCACAGGGAAAGCACAAACCCTGCACAGAGAGAGCACAAACCCTGCACAGGGAAAGCACAAACCCTGCACGGGGCTGGGATTCCGTCTGGAGAGGATTGAAGTTCAAACTGAACATTTTCATTTCAAAATCTGTAAGCTGCTACTAATGGAAACATATAGATTACAGTATTAGAGTGGGAATGACACAAAGTTCATGTTTCCTCTCTCTTTTCTAATGAAATTCCTGTGAGTAATTGGCTGGACAAGACTTTCCTTAATTGTCTCAACCACGCCACAGCAGAGGTCACTCTGCTGGAATCCACAGATCTGTCCCTGTTTGGGATCCTGCTTCATAAATAGCAGGACCTGACAATAAATAACTTTCAAAGTGGTAAAAAGGTCCAGACTTGCAGCACTGGGGAATTTCAGGCTGAGAACAAAACAGAGACTATTTCACAATAGAGCTGCTGTTGCAGAATCATAAAATTATTATTAAAATGTTATCTGGGTGGCTTTATTCTCCTTTCACCTCTGCTACAAAAGCATCAAAGCAGAGGCAATAAACAGGATGAATATTCATCCCCTTCATTCCTTTATCAAGACCTGGACATCAGCCTTTTCTAATAAAATTACAACACAAACGTGATTAAGTCCCAAGATATGAAATGATGGAGACAGTGACTGTTGTGTGCACAACGCTGGGCCAGATAAGAACTTGAGGTCTCAGAACTTCAACCTGCATTTTATCCAGAATTAATTTCCTCTAATCACATTCCCAGCAACTCCAGTTGGGTTTCTCTACAGTTGGGAGGCTCTGATAATCAGTTTATGAATGTCTCGTGTATTGAAAGAGTGGAAATGGGCAGCTTCCCATCCGAATAACAGCACAGACCTAAAGTTGTCCATCAGGTTCTTTACAGTCACCAGAATAACATCAAAAGCTGGGCTGAATAAATATAAATTACAATTAAGGAAAGAGGAGAGCCAAAATGTTCTGTTGCTGTTTTAAAAAGCACCTCCAGTAATGTAATTTTCAGAGGTATTGACAAGGTTGGAGGTTGGAAGGGAAATTTGGAAGGTGCACCATCAGCAATAAAAGAGTTGCTTTCCTGAAAATTTTTAATCCCATATTTACAAGGTTTGTAAGAAAAAGAAGAAAAGTGTATAACTAATCATTAGCCTGAGATTTATTTTCCATTGGAATATAGTCCAGTTTATCACTTCACCTCTGAAAATCAGATTAACAGACACTGAATACATTTGATCATGCTGGGAAGAGACCACAAAAACATTCTGGTTATTATTTTTCAGGCACTCAGGCAATAACACTTCACGGACACAGGTGATAATGCTTTTTCTGACTTGAACTTTTAAAAATGTAACTTACAGGGCTATGACAGAATCCAAAACTAAGAGGAAAGTTAAATTTTTGGGTGTCTAAAGCAGTAGCTGGTTTACCCCACACCGAGAGCCCGTTCAGCTGCTCCAGAGCTCTGAGTCAAAGATCAGCTCTCAGCCCCGAGTGAGCTCTGCAGGCTCCTTCAGGGCAGAGGGGAGAGCTGGCACTGCCCAGGGGAATCCATTCCACTTCCACTGCTGCTCCAGGAGGAGAGGAACGAGCCAGGAAGGCTCAGGATAACCCTGAGGGAGCTCAGACCTGGCCATGATGGATATCCCAGTCAGAGGAGACAGATTCCAGCACAAACCTGCACTTCCAGCCCAGGAGCTGAGGATTCCCTCCCGGGATCAGCTCAGCTCCCAAGCTCAGCTCCCCCTGGGGATGTGCAGACCCTGTCCCAGGGGGACAAGGGAGCAGAGCTCAGCTCAGAGCCTTCCACACTTCCCTGGACTGGGCCATTCCAATCTCACATTGCACAAAATTCCCTCCAAGCTCTGGGGCCACGGTGCTCATTTGGGGCTGAAACAGTCCAGTCCAGGGCCAGAATCTGTGACCTGAGCCAATGCAGGATTTGTCTGGGGGGCAGCTGAGCCCGGGGTGCTGAGCAGCAGCGCATCCCTGCCCTGAGATCCACAGGGGCACTCACAGGGAGGGAAAGGAGCACTCAGGAGGGAACGAAAGGAGCTCTCAGAGCTCTGTGTCTGTGCTGAGCAGCAGCGCATCCCTCCCTGCCATCCACAGGGGCACAGGAGGGAATGAAAGGAGCGCTCAGAACTCTGGCTGTGCTGAGCAGCAGCACATCCCTGCCCTGCCATCCACAGTGGCACAGGAGGGAACGAAAGGAGTGCTCAGAACTCTCTGCCTGGCAGGCACAACTGCCCAGGCTCAGCAGGGCTCAGAGCAGGGGACAAGAGGGAAGTGCAGCTTAAGGACAGCGAAATGTCCCTTAGAAAAGCCTCCTGAGAGAGCTGCACCAACCCCGAGCACGGCTCTGCCCTGCTGCAGCCCCACTGCCCATCGTTCCATGGAATTTCATTGCCAAAAATAACCCTGAGAGGGTCAGAGACCAAGCCGGGGTCCCTCTGAGCACAGCTCACATTGCCTTGGTCACAAAGCTTTCCCAAAGCTGCACATCTCCCACCAGGCTCTGCCAGCAGAATTCACCACATGGAAAAGAAAATCCACTATTCTGACCTCCAAACAAACAGGAGATGTTTTGCTGCTTAATTGAACTGCCTGCCTCTTCCCTTTTACATTCTGTAAACACATTTTAAATTTAGAACAAGGGTGACAGATCAGGCTGGAGGAGAGGAAGGTTCCACGTCTCATCCTCAACTTTGCCTCACATAGCTCTGGAATGAGCCAGCTGTTCGTGAGTGTAAATTTGGGATCCAGGGAGCACTAACCCAGGGGAAAGTGTCCCTGCAGGCACGTGGCCACTTCCCTGCACTGAGGAGAGAGCTTGAACTGCTCCTCAAAGTGCTCATCAAATGTGGGATTTCCCTGAGGAGAGCTGGGAAAGCTCAGCTGAAGTCCCAGGGGTGAGTGTGGCACAAGTCCCTCTGTCACAGCCTTTGTCTTTCCAACATTCTTGGCAAAAAAGTAACAGAGGAGGCACAGAAAATACTAAAATCGTGGATTTGGAAACAATCTGGATGGAAAAGAACCCTTGTCTCTTCCAGAAAGGTTATTTTCCACCTGCTGAGTAAGGTTGGACTCACCACCCTTGGATTTCTTTTCCAGCCCAAAGGCCTCTGTGGCTGTGACCATCCACACTGTCCTGCAGCCAAGGAATGCTCTGCACACTTCATCTTTCACTGCTGGGAAGAGGAGGAGAAGTTTTCTGGTAGGGAATCTCTGAGTGGTGACATTTGTTACCTAATCAGGTTCGGAGCAACACCACCAGAAATGAAATTAAATACTATCAAAGTTCTTAGGTGTAAAATTCAGGTCAGAATTTTAGACAGATTTGAACGGCAAAAACAGAATGGAAAGAAGTTTCACTTTCTGAAACGTTGTTTATATTTATAATGCTCATCCCATTGGGATGGGACTGTGGCCAAAGCATTTTTCACAGCAGCTCCTGTTGCCTCAGACACAGCAACATCAGAAAAGTGAAGTTAAATCCCTGTAATATCCACAGAATTATTTTATTTCTTAGTCCCTTAAAACAATCTTGAACTACTTAACCCTGAAATGTCTCTGAAAATAGCTGGGAAATATGTTTGCGTATTTTGACAATGCAATTTGTTTCTATTTAAAAGTTGTCATTAATAATGCTCCTAATTGATTAACTATTAGGTCAAATGAAGGAACTAAATTATCATTGAGTATTTCAGTTTTGACAACATCAATTAAGAAAAATGCAATATTTCTAAGAAGTAGTTCTAAAAATAATTTTGACAACAATTAATTAATTAGCACAGATTGCCTTCATCAAATTAAAGCAGGGGTGGGTCTGTCCCGGAGGGTTATTTTAAGTTAAATGCCCATCATGTACAAAATCCCAGCATAAATACCCAGTTTATTAATCCAGATTAATACAGAATTTCCCCAGAAACACTGGAATCAGTAAAGAGCAGCAGGACACACTTTGCCTTTCCCCCGAACATTTCAGAGCTGTCAGGGCAAATACTCAGAGTGGGAGGAGGAATTCTTTCCTGCAGGGATGGAGGGAAAAGCGTTCCTGCTGCAGGGCAGAGGAAATGGCTCCCAAATGAAGGAGGCAGCCGAGGACAAGGGCAGGGAGAGCAGCGAGGCTGGGGCTGAGATTTCCTAGAAATGTGTCCATAAACAACCTGTGTGCCATGGAGCTGGGGAGGGCAGGAAACCCTGAGTGTGAGAGCTCAGCTGAGACTGTGCCAACACAGCCCAGGGGGAATTGGTGCCAGGGATGCTTTCCTAAAACGTGGCACCACTGCCAGCGAGTCCAGGACGCTCCAAACCTTTTGGATAAAAGGTTTTTCTATCAAACACAAACCAGAACCTGCCAGGAGAGATGAGGCTCGGGAGGAAAGGAGTCCAGGAGCAATCAATTGTTTAAAGCAAAGAACATCTGAGCCACGGAGGTGCCATCGCGGTGCCCAGAGCACACCTGGAGGTGCCCCTGTGGGGAACACTGCCCTTTTGGGGCTGGGGAGAGGCTCAGATGTGCCTGGCCCAGCCCTTCCCTCCAAACAGGACCAGCCTGGGTCTGAGGTGAGAGCAATCCCCAGGGTGGGCTGCTCTGGGGATTCTCCTTCCTCTCCTTCCTGGCCCAGCCCTTCCCTCCAAGCAGGACCTGCCTGGGTCTGAGGTCAGAGCAATCCCCAGGCTGGGCTCCTCTGGGGATTCTCCTCCTCTGGGGCAAACCCTTCTGGGTTAAAGGCTGAGTGTGTGAAGCTTTTCTCTCTGCACATTCCAGGGAAAGGGAAATGGGGCTCAGGGAGGGCAGGGCAGTGCCATGGCTGGGAGCAGGGTCGGGGAGGGGCTGGGGGCTCTGGGGGGCTCTGGGGAGCTGGAATTGGGGCTCACCTGGAACAGAAGGCTCTGCTTGATCCACTCCCTGCACGATCCACATCTATCCATGGCACGAGACCTGGGGACACAGACAGCCATCAGCTGGGCAGCACTTCATCAGTGGACAGCACCTTTTAATTCACGTAATATTAATTCTCCTAATAGTCTTTAATTAATGGAATATTCATCTGAAAAATGGCAACCTGCTTAGCAGAAGGAGATCCAAATAAAGCTTAGCGGGTTTGTGCATATAAATAATGCTGTATTTTACAGTCTGTGCAGTCCTTGAAGGGTGAAGTTAAAAAAAGAGAGCTCTGAGAACTCCCAGACTGAGGGGATTCCAGCCCCAGGTACAACAGACCCACAGCTATTTTATGCTCCCCCTGTGCTGAAAATAACCAGGCCAATGCAAAGAGCAAATCAAAGGTTTATGAAGCCAAGTCACAAACTCTTCTCAGAAGAGCAGATCAAGAAATGGTTCCAATGGCTGCCAAGTTCATTTCAACCCCAG
Source organism: Acanthornis magna (assembly GCA_036785705.1). Lineage (NCBI taxonomy): Eukaryota > Metazoa > Chordata > Aves > Passeriformes > Acanthizidae > Acanthornis > Acanthornis magna. The sequence goes on from JAWUZG010000092.1 coordinate 10,966,299, forward strand.
ATATTTTTTTTTCTACTTCATTAGACAGTAGGGAAGCAAAGTAAATGGTGTGTAAATTAAATACATTTATTTTAGAAAATTAATTACAAAAATCGCTTTCAAATGGGACTAGAGGTAGGTGCAGGATTATCTGATGGAGACAGAGGAGACAAAAGCACTGGAATCATTAATGAATCCCCTTAGATTTAATTAAATTAAGACTGTGAACAAATATGTCAGGAAGAATGGAGAGGTTTGGCTTTGGTCCCAGCCATTTTCCTGGGGGCTTTTCTGTGAGGCCAGATTTGTGTCTCTCTCCTGGTGACTGAACATTTCAAAGTCAAGTTTGCTGGTGATTTTACATCCCAACACTGCCTGTAAAATAAAGAATAGGCTCATGTGCAGCTGATGAAGTGATAAGGCCCTGGCATTTCAGTTTGTGCCTGAAGCCAACAGAAAACACTGGAGCCATGGACGGGGGATAAGGAGGGGAGGATTTGCTCTGCTCCACAGTGAAGCACAATTCCTGGTGACTCCTTTTCCCAGGGCCAGTCTGCCCTCATCCCACCCTTCACCTCTCACAGTGGTGAAACAGCTCCAGTGGGGATTCTGTTCGTATATAAACCCCTTTGGGTACAAATTCCCCCTGAAACGTTGAAAATAGGAACTGTTCTTCAGATCAGACACTCCTATTCTAGCCCAGTGCAGCTCCTTGGATTTTCTCCTGAGCAGAACTCCCCAGACTGGAGGGAATTCAAGGCTACAGACAACACCAACTCCTAATTAATGGCCTTTGAAGAAGAAGAAGAAAATACAGATCCCTCAGAAGCTGTTTCAGGATCTCGTAACTCTCCCTGATAACATTATTTGCATTTCTTCACTCCTGATCCTTCATTTGTTACACAAGTGAGGAGGGGAAAAACAACATTTTATGTGAGCCAGAGGTCACACGAGCTGTCCTGGGCTCGCAGGCAGAGCTTCAGCTCCGATTTCTGCCACTGTGCAGTGACTCAGCTCAGTTGGATTTCCTGCCCAGATAACTCTTTCTGTCTGACAGAGCAACCCAAGGAGTGGGGAGGGAGAGCACTTTGGTCTAAAAATAGGTTTTTAATGAGCTGAGAGCTGATAAAACTCTCATGCTACAGCAGAGAAAGGTGCAAGAAATCTTAATATGAACAATTGTCTTCTTCCCAAGGTAATTTATACCAGAAAGCACAAGGGTCAACTGCTTTTTCAGGCTTGGATCAGTTTTTTTAGTCTGATGATATCATTCTTAATATCAAATATATCATTATAAATCAAATCTTTGGATGTTGTAGCCGATAGTTCTCAAATTGGGAGGCAGCTGTGGGGGCTGTGGGGAATAGAGCAACCCATCCCATCCAACCCTTTCCATGAGATAAGCAGAATAAAATGTCCTTTATCAACAGCAGTGACACCAGGAGCTTGTTTGTGATTCTGGGTGTAATTCCGAGCCAGATGTGAGCACACACTACAGGACAATATGGAAAACTCTCCATGTTCCCTTTCCGAGCTCAGCTCTGAGCGATGCCACCCCAGGGTAAGGAAGGTACAAACATCCTCAGCCATTCCCAGGGCACAGTTCCTGCTGCAGAGCAGCTCCTCCTGCTTTCACTGCCTGGAGAAAGCAGCAGAGGCTCCCCCGGGCTGCCCTCAATGAACTCATTAAGGTTCAGCTGCAATTAAGAAGCGCTGGCAGCTCCTGGGTTTGGGTTTAACCTGGAGGTTTCTGAAGGAGCTGTGGCTTTGGAGGTGTCAGAATCGTGCTCGGGGTCTGCAGCTGCACAATGCCACATCCATTCCTCCTCAGCAGCTCCCAAAATCCCAGCCTGGGACCCCAAAGAGCTCCTCGGGCCTCAGGGAGGTGGGGAAAAAGAGGTGGAGCTTCTCTAGGAATTTTTTGATTAAAACCAGCCCCAATGAGGTGGCAGAGCTTTCCATGCCACCTTCTGGCACCACTCAGCACCTCTCAAATCAATACAAACCCCACGGAATGTTTCAAAACGCTGAATTTGCACAGGCATTTCCATGGACAGTGCTCATATTTGGGATTCCTGCGCTGCACTTCTGCAAACAGTTCAAGGTACGATCGGATCAATCAAGAGGATTTCTGAGCTCACTTTGTGCTCACACAGCAGCTTTCTCTGCCTTCAAAATGAGTGTTCTTTCCCTCTCATTGATTGTTTTGGGGCAGCAATCTGGAAAATCTGGAATATTCCCTGTCCTGCTTTGCCAATAAGCACAGCTAGAGTTGATTTATTCCTCCACCTTTGATCCCTTTCTGCAGATCGTTTTTCTGGGTTTGTTCTGTGCTCCTGATAGGAAAATTACTGGGGGACAGTGACCCCAGCCAGGGCAGAGCCTTCCCACTGAGCAAATCTGGATATTTAAAGGGCTTCTGGTCATTAATGGACTGCAGGGGTGGTGGGGAAAGAAAGGGAAATGGGAAGAATTAGACCAGAATTAATTCATGCACCATCCCATCCTCAAATACAGAATATTTCTGTGATCAGAAATGGTTGTGGGTGGTTGGAAAAGAAGAGAAATGGGAAGAATTAGACCAGAATTAATTCATGCACCATCCCATCCTTAAATATAGAATATTTCTGTGATCAGAAATGGTTGTGGGTGGCTGGAAAAGAAGAGAAATGGGAAGAATTAGACCAGAATTAATCCATGCACCATCCCATCTTTAAATACAGAATATTTCTGTGCTCAGACTCCTGAGCCAGGGGAGGTTGGGGTTTCACAAGACAAATTCACTCTCCTCTGGTGGCCACACGGGGCCTGCCAGGAGCACTTTGGTGGCTGCAGGATGGACGGAGGGAGGGAGAGAGTTTTGGGAACAGGACAAGAATCCACCTCCTGTCCCAATTCAACAGGGACAAGAATCCACCTCCTGTCCCAATTCAACAGGGACAAGAATCCACCTCCTGTCCCAGTTCAACAGGGACAAGAATTCACCTCCTGTCCCAATTCAACAGGGACAAGAATCCACCTCCTGTCCCAGTTCAACAGGGACAAGAATCCACCTCCTGTCCCAATTCAACAGGGACAAGAATCCACCTCCTGTCCCAGTTCAACAGGGACAAGAATCCACCTCCTGTCCCAATTCAACAGGGACAAGAATCCACCTCCTGTCCCAATTCAACAGGGACAAGAATCCACCTCCTGTCCCAATTCAACAGGGACAAGAATCCACCTCCTGTCCCAGTTCAACAGGGACAAGAATCCACCTCCTGTCCCAGTTCAACAGGGACAAGAATTCACCTCCTGTCCCAATTCAACAGGGACAAGAATTCACCTCCTGACCAATTGAACAGGGACAAGAATCCACCACCTCCTATCCCAGTTCAACAGAGACAAGAATCCACCTCCTGTCCCAATTGAATAGGGACAAGAATCCACCTCCTGTCCCAATTGAATAGGGACAAGAATCCACCACCTCCTGTCCCAATTGAATAGGGACAAGAATCCACCTCCTGTCCCAATTGAATAGGGACAAGAATCCACCTCCTGTCCCAGTTCAACAGGGACAAGAATTCACCTCCTGTCCCTCCCAGTGCTGGGAGCAGGAGGGGCAGCCCCGCCAGGGATCTGCCAGCTGACCTCAAAATCCCCTCTGAAATGGCTTAGAAATGGGGAAAAAATAGAGAAAAAGAGGTAAAATCTGTGCTGGGGTCACCACTTCGGGATGGGGGGAGGCTCAGGGGGTGTGTGGAGCCCAGAGCTGGGAGAGCTGAACTGCTCAGCCCTGGGAACAGCCCCAGATAACAAAATCCTTTCCTGCACAGAGGGCCCTTTAGCCCAGCCCCAAATGATCCCATTCTGGGCCATATTTCTGCCTCCCCATGACATTCAGAGCCACAGCACAATCTGCTGTGCGGGTACAGCCAGAGCTCTCACCATTTGCTTTCTTCTGCTGATTTTTAATTCAAAGCCCACGCAGGAATTGTTCCACTTGCCATAAATGCCACAAAACCTGGAACTTCCAATTTTTCATGGAGAACAGATCAGGCTGCAATTCGCAATTTTTGGTGTGTTTCTGGGAGCACGGCAGGGCTGAATTCACCAAAACCACACTGGGGCTTCATAAAGATCGAGTTGATTTTCGGGGCACAAAGTCCTTCCCTGGCCCAGCTCCGAATGCTCAGAGCCCTCTCCCCAGGAGAGGAAAATTCCCAATGTTTTCTCAAGTGCTGCACTCAAATCTCTGCTGCCCACCATAAATATTTAGGATTTTTGGAAGATTTGCTGGAAAATCATGGTGGCTGTATATTCTGGTCACTCCCTTGCCTTTATTTAAAGTGTTGCTCCATAAATCACTGATTTGTGTTGGCAAAGCATTGGACAAGTCGATTTTCTAGGATTTCTGTGCTCTGGAGACACAGGACTGACTGGGGAGGTGTTGGACATTGATCAAGCAGTAAAAAATCCTTTTTGGTGCTGTGTGTTCCCAAGTTTCCCATGAGCTGCCACAGGAATCCCAAATCCCTGCTCAGATCCAGCACTGATTTCTCTGGGCATGGTGGAAATATCCACAAATATTTACAATATTTACAATATTTACCTCTCTTTGCCTCAGTATTTCATTGCTAACTGACCTTGCTTAAAAAGCAGCAAACTCCTCAAATTTTAGCACCAGAAATGTCCTGGGAGGGGCCACAGGAGGAGGAAAATAAAGCAAAGGAACGACTATTTTAAAATCGATTAATAATGCTGTAAATTTAAATACCCAGCAGACTGGAATTGGAGTGGAAAAAGCAGTCATCAACAGAAAAAAAAGGGAATTAAAAAAGATTGTATTTATCAAGAAAAGCAATTTTTAACGGTGGTGTTTCTTCATTTTTATGGTTTGTATTTTGCATATTTTAAATATATATTTTATCTGCACTCAGGTTTGAGGCTGAAAACCTTTGTCAGCTCAACTTTTTTAATAATAATTAGAAAAAAGCCTCTCAAATTTCCAAATTTAGCTGACATGCTCAGTGACACTGAATTGAATGAGGAAAGCCAAACCCCAGCCCTGCAAAACACAGCTTTAGTTTGGAAATGAGGCTGTGGCCTTGGACCTGTTGGTAATTAAGCCATGGCTTTATGGGAATGTTAAGAAGTTGCAGCAATATTTCGATCTGCAATAATTTTTCTTGCCAGCACCAGGAGCTGCAGCTCGGGCTCAGTTGGAACCTGGGGGTGTTTACCTTGATGGAATCATTACATTTGGATTGATTTTTTTCCCCCCCCCCTGCAAATTTTTCCATCAAAATTGATTTTTTTAAATATTTTTGAGCACTGTGCATTTTTTTAAATTGCATTTTCTGGTCAATTATGTCATTCGCAGCAGTTATTTCTCAACCAAGAAAATAAAATAAAAACAATTTAATGAAAATAGTTTTATACTGCCCATATCTAACAGTGTTTAATATGAAATGTTAATTTTATATCTGTTTCCATACTTACAGTCTGCTGAAAATTATTTTTATTAATTAAATAATAATAACTATTATAGTAATATTTTAATAAATAATTTAAATTAATTATTTTAATAAATATATTTTTATATGTAAATTTTGGGAGCATTTGTTTTCTCTTGAAGAAAAAAAAAGTGAAATAAACCCCAAAAAATCTTCTTCCATTTTTATATCTGTGTTCAGCCCCAAATTCCTGAATTATTATGAGATTTGCCAGGTTTTTCTCAAGCCCTTCGGAGTTTGGGTCCTGGCTCAGCCAGAACTTTTGGGAGGTTTCTATTCCTGCTTCCAGGAGAATACTACAAGAATAACTACAAAAATATTTTTCCCTAATTTACTTCATGTCCTGAGAGAAGTCATGAGCTCCAAGCACAGACAGGAAGAGGCAGCAAGGGAAGAAATGAATCCACGTTTACAGAACAATTAATTTGTCAATAATTAACATGTCTGTGCTGTCACTCAAAGTTCGCATTTGTGGTGTAAGGTTTGAAAACAAAAGCTGCAAAGTTTCAATTTGTGGTGTAAAGTTTGAAAACAAAATCTGCAAAGTTTACATTTGTGGTGTAAAGTTTGAAAACAAAATCTACAAAGTTTCAATTTGTGGTGTAAGGTTTGAAAACAAAATCTGCAAAGTTTACATTTGTGGTGTAAGGTTTGCAAACAAAGTTTCAATTTGTGGTGTAAAGTTTGCAAACAAAATCTACAAAGTTTCAATTTGTGGTGTAAAGTTTGCAAACAAAATCTACAAAGTTTCAATTTGTGGTGTGAGGTTTGCAAACAAAGTTTCAATTTGTGATGTAAGGTTTGAAAACAAAATCTACAAAGTTTCAATTTGTGGTGTAAAGTTTGCAAACAAAATCTACAAAGTTTCAATTTGTGGTGTAAAGTTTGCAAACAAAATCTACAAAGTTTCAATTTGTGGTGTAAAGTTTGCAAACAAAATCTACAAAGTTTCAATTTGTGGTGTAAAGTTTGCAAACAAAATCTGCAAAGTTTCAATTTGTGGGGTAAGGTTTGAAAACACGAGGAGCCTTTTACCCTAAAGCTCCAAAAAAGTCAAAGCAAAAAGATCCTCCATTGGGGATTTTTTAAAATTTCATGTCTTAAGTTCATTTTGTGAATTTTTTGGGTTCTGAACTCATTTTTCAGTGCCTGGGTTTGGCATTGTCCATGTAAATACTCAGAAATTAGCACAAAGCACCCCTGGATTTTGGGACGCAGAAAATCCCAAATTCAGAGAAGCATTTCCCCTGAGCAAACCTTCCTGGCTGATCACTCTGACTCAGTTCTGCAGCTCTCCAATAAGATCAATCTCACAGATTTCCTGTTCAAGGCACTACCAAAATAATGAAATAAAGCCAGATAATGTTTAAAGATCCATCACAGCCAAGAGTTTTTCTAATTCCTAGACACCGATGCATTGTCATTGTCCATATTTTGTTGTTATATTGCATTAATAAGGAGAGAAATTGCAGTTCACGTTGCCGTGTAATTATAATTCTGAGATAGGAACTGCTTTTCCTGCAGACAGAGCTGAAATAATTGAGCTGATTCCACACAGGCTGGGCTTTTGCAAGCTGGGAATGGTGGTTTTTTCCTTTATCTGCTCTGCCTGGTAGGGTGAGAACTGCTGCTCACTGATAGCAAACACGAGAAATCTCTCCATTTGTACCCCACATTATCTGACATCAGCCAGCATTATCCTTTCTGGATTCATCCTGGAAAATTCATAATAAATCCAAATTTCCAGGCTGGCTGTTGGCACTGGGTACAGAATTTTGTGTGTTTGAGAAAAAAAGCCGATCCTGTGTGCACCTTTGGGTCGGGAAGTGTCCATTTGGGGACACAGCACTGACAGGGAACGGAGGAGGTTCAAATCCCACTCAGTTTTGGTGCTTTGGATCAGATCAGCTCCTCTGCAGCCTCCACTCCTGGGCAGGGATGGAGATGAAGCTCCTGGAGCTCCAGCAGGACAGGGAGCCTCTCCAGGAGCTCTGACCCATGAGCCACAGCCAGTGGGATCCCCTAGGACAGCTCAGTCACACAGAAAATTCCCATTTTGAGCTGCCTGAGTGACAATTCCTGCGCACAGAGAGCCCCAGGGAGGTCCAGCACAGCTGAGGTGACACCCAGGGGCACAGGATCCATCCATTCATCCCCAGAATTCCCAGGCAGACCCAGGACAGAAATCCCCCTGCCAAACAGGAACACCCAGATGTCCATCACCCTTCGGAATTTCCAGATTTTCCTCCTTTCTGTGCCCTGCTCCTTAAGGACCCTGTGGGGGTGAGCAGCCCCAGGAGGTGTGGGCTGGGATGGAAAGGGAGAGGCTCAGGGAGGGCTGGGGAGAGGAACAGCCCTTCCAACGCCACTTCCATCACTCCCAGCCAATTTCTGCTGTAAACAGAGCCCTGCAGAGGTGCTTGGGACACACAGGCTCGGGCAGCTCCTCTGAAGCTGTTTTATTCAAAGTACATCTTGTCTCTGCTCTCTGCCAACGACACCGAAATATTCCCTCCCCTCTTCCCCGTGTCCAGCTGCCACTCACTCCAAGTGACACCGTTGTTATTGCACTTGGCAAGGATTTAGAAGGGCAACACCAAAAAAGGGATTTGGGTTGGAAAAATCTGTTATGTGTTCTTGGAACTGCGTATAAATGGTGACCTCATGACTTTAAATACAAACTCTGAGAGCTTAGGATTGATTTGCAGAAATCATGAGCTTTCATACACATTTGGTTAATGCTCCTCATTCTGAGGGATTTGGGGACATTGCTCATTGTTCCGACATTTTAGGATTTGTAGGGAGGGCCACGGGGGCTCTGAGGCAGCCTCACCTCAGGGCAGCTCTGCCCAGGGGTCACTCTCTCTCCTGACCCCAGCCCTGTCCCTGTCCCTCTGTCCTCCTCAGCCCCAGCACTGTCCCTGCTGCTGGGGTGTGCCCAGGGCCCCAAAACAGCCCTGGGACAGAGGGACAGGGACACAGGGACATGGGGCCACAGGGACACTGGGACACAGGGACACAGGGACACAGGGACACAGGGACACAGTCTCCCAAGGGACCAGCCTGAATGAGCAAGACCAAAGCACGTCCCAACCCCAGCCTGTGGCACATGCTTGGGAAAGGAGCACTGGGAGCAGCACAGGCAGAGGAAGACTCTTCCCAGTCCCAGGAGCACAGCCAGCACAGCTTTAGCTCCTGCACAGCTCTGCAGTTCCTTATTTCCATCCATTTTTAGTGCACATTGGACCAGAAATGAACGGCTTTCTATGACACCTACTCTAAAAAAAATTCAAATAATCCCCTCAAACAATGAACAAACAGCAAAGACTGGAAAAAAGAATTGCAGAGTGTCAGTGGGGACTGTGCTCTGCCGGTGACACTGCTGGTGTCACCTCTGTGCCCCTGCCAGTGTCACCTCTGTGCTCTGCCAGTGTCACCTCTGTGCTCTGCCGGTGACACTGCTGGTGTCACCTCTGTGCCCCTGCCAGTGTCACCTCTGTGCCCCTGCCGGTGTCACCTCTGTGCTCTGCCAGTGACACTGCCAGTGTCACCTCTGTGCCCCTGCCGGTGTCACCTCTGTGCTCTGCCAGTGACACTGCCAGTGTCACCTCTGTGCCCCTGCCGGTGTCACCTCTGTGCCCCTGCCAGTGACACTGCCAGTGTCACCTCTGTGCTCTGCCAGTGTCACCTCTGTGCTCTGCCAGTGGCACTGCTGGTGTCACCCCTGTGCCCCTGCCAGTGTCACCTCTGTGCTCTGCCAGTGACACTGCCGGTGTCACCTCTGTGCCCCTGCCGGTGTCACCTCTGTGCTCTGCCAGTGACACTGCCGGTGTCACCTCTGTGCCCCTGCCGGTGTCACCTCTGTGCTCTGCCAGTGTCACCTCTGTGCTCTGCCAGTGTCACCTCTGTGCTCTGCCAGTGGCACTGCTGTGCTCTTCCAGTGACACTGCCGGTGTCACCTCTGTGCTCTGCCAGTGACACTGCCGGTGTCACCTCTGTGCCCCTGCCGGTGTCACCTCTGTGCCCTGCCAGTGACACTGCCGGTGTCACCTCTGTGCCCCTGCCAGTGTCACCTCTGTGCCCCTGCCAGTGTCACCCCTGTGCTCTACCAGTGACACTGCCAGTGTCACCTCTGTGCCCCTGCCAGTGTCACCTCTGTGCTCTGCCGGTGACACTGCCGGTGTCACCTCTGGCAGTGCACAGTGACACTGCAGTGTTCTGTCGGTGACACTGCAGTGTTCTGCCAGTGACACTGCCGGTGTCACCCCTGTACTCTGCCAGTGACACTGCCGGTGTCATCCCTGTGCTCTGCCAGTGGCACTGCTGGTGTCACCTCTGTGCCCCTGCCGGTGTCACCTCTGTGCCCCTGCCAGTGACACTGCCGGTGTCATCCCTGTGCTCTGCCAGTGTCACCTCTGTGCTCTGCCAGTGGCACTGCCGGTGTCACCTCTGTGCCCCTGCCAGTGTCACCTCTGTGCTCTGCCAGTGACACTGCCGGTGTCACCTCTGTGTCCCTGCCAGTGTCACCTCTGTGCTCTGCCAGTGACACTGCCGGTGTCATCCCTGTGCTCTGCCAGTGTCACCTCTGTGCTCTGCCAGTGGCACTGCCGGTGTCACCCCTGTGCTCTGCCAGTGACACTGCCGGTGTCATCCCTGTGCTCTGCCAGTGTCACCTCTGTGCTCTGCCAGTGGCACTGCCGGTGTCACCCCTGTGCTCTGCCGGTGGCACTGCCGGTGTCACCTCTGGCAGTGCACAGTGACACTGCTGGCATTACCTGTCACTACTGAGCAGCTGCCCGTGGCTCCTCCCTGCAGAACTCTCCCTTTGCAGTGTGAATTGCTCAGGAAGTGTAAAACGCTCCTCTAAAAGCCCTGGCTGCTCCCAGACTATCTGTGCACAGATACTTTTTTTTTTAATTGCTTGGGCTCTTTGATTCTTTTGGTCTTGGTTGTTTTGGTTTTGGTTTTTTTGTTTGTTTTTTTGGTTTTTTGGGGTTTTTTTAAATTTATAATTTCATTTCCTGTTTCTTGTTGTTTAGTGCTCAGTCCCTGAACTATGCTTTGCCTTTCGATGAATATTCCCTCTGGAAAAGCCAGTGGGACAGCAGGCCAAGAGCCACTGTCCACTAACTCCAGACCAATTCCTGCTCTTTTGCTGTAATTAACTTTTGTGACTTAAAAGAATATGCCTCTCACTGATCTGCAGTGTGCAGCTGGTGATTAAATTCCAAAAAATTCACTTCACTAAGACATTTTGTTCTGTTTAGTTCTCCTGGGATGGTCACGTGGCCATTCAAAAATTGTTGATGTGCACCATTCTGTCACTAAAAGGAACTGAGAAAGCTCCTGGTACAGAGACCCAGAGAATTTCTTTTGAGGCAGACATTGCAAAAATAGCTGGGGAGAAAACAGCAGCGTCCTAACAGCCAAAAAAGTCAGATAAACCTAACTGAGAAGCAAAAACAACACATGCCAAAAAAAAAATTCAGATAATCCCCTCAAACAATCCAAAAAAACAATCAAAGAGTGGAGAAAAGAATTGCAAAGTGTCACTGGAGACAGCTGGGAGGATGGGGAAGGCAAAGAGCACAACAACAGAGCCTGCACAGAACATTTCAGTTCACTGCAGGCCTTCTACTGCAAATCTTTGTTTTCTCCCTGGGCCTCCGAGATTGTAAATTCTCCAACAGGAAAAAAATGTCGCTGTGCTGAAGAGCCCTCTCACCCTCCTTCATCCATGGTACATTTCTGTGTGTATTGGAGATAGAGATTTACAGCATGAAGAATCTGAGTTATTATAAATCACAATTACAGCTCGTGGTGTGCTCCCTGTTTCATTATCAATTCATTATCTGTCCTGCTGCAATTAAATCCTACACGGTTTTGGAAGTCCTCACCTCCAGCCAAAGGTGTGGAGAAGCACTGTGGAATGCTTGCTTGGGAGGGCAGAAGGCAGAGAAGCCAACAGAAAAATTCTACCAATTGGGAAGAGGGAAAATAGAAGACCTGATCCCCTTAAAACAAGCAAATAAATTTCCTGCTACCCCAAACCCTGCCTAAACCTCAAAAAAATGTTCTCTTCATCCACGTCAAGAGGGTTATTTATGCAACTCCATCCTTGTCAGAAGTGCAGTACATTCCATCCCTTTGCTAAAATACTGTAAATTCATGAATGATGAGTAAATTCTTAATTTGGCCAAAATATCTATATTTATCTGAAGAAGCAAATGATGGGCTTGCTTCAGTGCTGGGATGGCCTTTCACTGACTGCAGGGTGCAGTTCCACCTCTCCCCTGTGCCAGGGCTCCAGTTTGGAGCAGACTGAGCTCAGGACAGGATTTCGGTGGGGCTGGAGCAGATTTTCTTCCTCAACAGCTTCAAATTTCTCTCTCTTCTGGTGCTGAATGTCCAGGTTTGTGCTGGTGCTTTAGGATGCTCCAGCTCGCGTGTCCCTGCTCAGATATGGCTGCAGGGAGAGCTGGTGCTAACCCCACTGGGAGCTGCAGGGAATTTCCTGCCCAGAGCGGTGCTTTTGCAGGGAACCAGGAGGGTTTGTAGTGAATTCCTGCCCAGAGCGGTGCTTTTGCAGGGAACCAGGAGGGTTTGTAGTGAATTCCTGCCCAGAGCGGTGCTTTTGCAGGGAACCAGGAGGGTTTGTAGTGAATTCCTGCCCAGAGCGGTGCTTTTGCAGGGAACCAGGAGGGTTTGTAGTGAATTCCTGCCCAGAGCGGTGCTTTTGCAGGGAACCAGGAGGGTTTGTACAGAATTCCTGCCCAGAGCAGTGCTTTTAGAGGGAATCAGGAGGGTTTGTAGTGAATTCCTGCCCAGAGCGGTGCTTTTGCAGGGAACCAGGAGGGTTTGTAGTGAATTCCTGCCCCTCCATGAGCCACAGCGTGGCTGGGAGGAGACAGAACAGGCTCCTCATCCCTCCCCACCAGTCCAGCAGCCCACGGATGCTTTCACTAACCCAGAGAGGGCTCTGTTTCCTCCCCAGAGCTGTAAATCAAGGACTGAATGCTCAGGGCATGAGCTGAAGCAGCAGGAGGTTCTCCAGGCAGGGCTGGGCTGGAGGTTCACTCCATGATCCAAGTGTGGGTCTGCCATGGGAGCTGCAGAGCCCTGAGCATGGCATGGTCACAGAGGGAACAGAGCTCCCGAGGGACAGCTCCTCTCTGCTCTGGGACAGGGACAGGGCCCGGGAACAGCTGGAGCTGTGTCAGAAGGATTTGGGATGGAGATCAGGGAAAGGTTCTGCCCCAGAGGGTGCTGGCACTGCCCAGGCTCCCCAGGGAATGGGCACAGCCCCAGAGCTCCAGGAGCGTTTGGACAGCGCTGCCAGGGATGGACAGGGTGGGATTTTGGGGGTCTGTGCAGGGCCAGGGGTGGGATCAGTGGTCCTGTGGGTCCCTTCCAACTCAGGACATTCCAGGATTCTCTGAAGCAGCCTCTGCTCGATGGCTGTGAGGGTTCTCCTCAAATGCCTCTGCAGGGATCAAGCAGAAGGGACAGCAGGACCCCAGGATGCTGCACCCCAAACACCTCTGAGGTGACCCCGAGCCCAGAGCCAACCTCTCCAAAGGGAATCTCCCTCCCATGTCAGAGATACCAAAGCTGGGCTCTCATTTGCTCCATTTTTCCTTTAAATCACAGCATAAGAACAGCATTTGCTGCTAATAAAATTGGAATTGCCACAAGCTCCAGCCTCTCACCCTTAAAGGCAGACCCACCCTGGGGTGAGCTGCTCCTGAAGGTCCAACCTTCCCTGCCCAGACAGAAGGCTCCAAGCAGGAATGGGGGCTCCTCCCTGAAAACTCTTGTGACCAAACACTTGAGAATGGAATGGGAAAAGTTGCTATAATTGAGTTTCCATGAGTGGAATGTTCACCCCCTGCTCGTCAGGAAGAATGTGGATCATGGCTTTATAAATATGTCTGTAATTATAATCAGCATGTTTTATAGGAAAGAACAACCATTCTGGCTGGAAATTGGCCATAAATTTCCACACAAACCTGAAATCTGTTTTGAGCAAAGTGCAGAATGTGATTCAACAGATGTTGAATCAATACTTGCATGCAAGAAATCAGATACAAATTTGGGTAATGCTTTCAAGTAGTCATTTACCAGCAATTAATAAAACACCAAAAAACTGCAGGGGGGTGGGGAAAGCTTTTCCTGGGACTGACCACAATTCCAGCTCATTAAATTCTTCTCCTTTTTTTTTTTAATGCAATGTTTGTCCTCATTATTTATCTCCACTTCATAACAGAACACTTGTTCTCATGAAAACATAACCTTGTTCTCACACCCTTTCACTGCATGCGCCAAACTTGGTTTCAGACATATTTTGTTGGTATTCCACTAAAACTTGGAAAAACTCGAGTCTGACTGACATGAGGGAGCCATAAACTCGAGCGCAAGATGCCAACAAGTTCTCTGTAGGATCTGTTACAGAGTCAGCTGAGCTCCTGAGTGCTTGAAAAACAACCACAGGGGAAACTCTTGAGAGCCACGCAGCAAATATTTACTGTTGTTAGAAAGTCTTCACTGCACAGACGAGGGAATAAATTCAGGTTTGTAAACATCTTCTCATAGCACAAAGTTTTCATTTGTACAAAAGCAGGTCTGACTTAGGCCAGGTCTATTTGCAGTGACAATTTCCAGCAATCAGAGCAGCTCTTAGTTCGTGGAATGATTGTTAAAAGCTTTGGGAGAAGGGGATCAAAGCTCCCTCACAATTTCCATGAAGAAAACTGCTTTCCAGCCCTGGTTCTGCACGTGAGGATACAGAGCACCTTTTTCACCATTCCCAATGTAAAATCCTGAGGAGGAATCTCTGAGAGCCTCAGTTTCCACTGCTCTCCCCGTGTTGTTCCTTCCTCTTTTCACAGTTTGACAAATTCCACCTCTTTCTCCTCATTTCTGGATTTTTAGCACCGCAGGTTTCACCCCCGCACGGTGCAAGAGCAGAGACAGAGCTGAGCCTCTGACTGAGATCAGCACATCCAACCAAAGCATCACCCCTGAGCCACTCAACAACAGCAAAACCACACCCCAAAACCACCCCCAGCAATTCCAGAGGCTGCCACAGCCTCACTGTGCCGTCTCAGGGCTCTCCCTAAATTTATTTTTAGGTCACTTCAAAGCACCAAGAGCAAAGGTACCTCAAGAAATGTCCTAAGTGGATTTATGTACCTGTCAGTAGTAAAATCTTTGCTCTGCTGCCCTGATTTTATAACAGAGATGCAGAGAAGTTGTGCAACTGGAGAAACATCAATTATCGCTTCTATTCCCAAATAAACACGGGGGGGCTGAGCCAAGCTCCTCCTGCCAAGGGCTGCTCCACACTCAAACTTCAGCTCCTCCCTGCCCCTTTCCCTCCCCCTCTTTATCTGAATCCAGAAGATGAATAGGAACTACTCGTTCCCTCAAATTTAATATGTTTAAAATTCAAGGCTCATTCTTGTGTCCCAGCCTATTTCTAATTAATTTCTGGGTTACTGTTTTCATGTTTTCCGTTTCACTGAGCAAAACAGACTCCTGAGCTGTCCATCTCCTGCTGCAGGAGAGATGGAGCAGGAAAACAATGTCTCATTTCTTCAATCACCTGCAAAATGATGGCTCTGCAACCCATCTTTAAGCTATCATTGAATTGGATTCTGGAACATTTTAATGATAAGAGAGATTGAGATTCTTATAAGCAGTGAATATTCACTAATGCAAAATCACATAGCAATCCCTTATAATTACATGAAGTGTCCAAAGCATTGACCATTGCAGAAAATTATAATTAAAGTTATTGAAATTAATTAGAAAAGGAGATAGTAATTAAATTCCAGTTGCTGAAACGTAAAAGTGCTCTGAAATTAAATACAATGGATGGCTCCTCCAGAAAGGGGGATGTTGGTAACATTTCTTTCCTTCTGTTAGACAAAATTAAAGCTAATTTTTATGGTGGGATTTCTGTAATAAAAATACTTGAATAAAATTCTTTACCCAATGAAGTTTTGCTAAGATGATTTTCCTGCCATTTGCTCTCCCAAAAAACCAATGTCTCCTTCTGTCCAGCACCCCTTGCCTGGAGCGAGGTGTGAGCAAAGCAGAAACACTCAGAACCAACTGTGCTCCAAGGAGGAGCCCAAAGCTGGGAATTCCTGAAGGAATTCCTTGGTGTTTGTGTCCAGAAAGGGCCCAGGGGTGCTGGTTTGGCTGGGACTGTCCTGCTGTCTTTGGACCTTTCTCACCCCAGCTGGATTTGAACATATCCGAGTCTGACTCTTCTCACCAGTGCTGTGATTCCAGAGGGAAATCAGGAAGGAAAAGCAGCCCTTGCATTGGGCAGAGCACACAGGGAATCTGATATGGGAGAAGGCAGAAACTGCTCCTCTTGGAAGCAGAAATTCCTACATTTTCCAGGGGGAACTGCTGCCCTGAGGTGACATTCACATGTTCACAGCTCTGCCCCAAGAACGCAGCCCAGAGTGACACATCTCAAGCAGGTCCCGAAGGGAGGCATTCAGAGCCTCCAGGAGGGCACTGGTGACCCTTCCTGCAACATCAGCCCGAAGAACAAAAACCAGCAGGACTTTCTTGGCTCCTGGCTGCCAATCCAGGCCCCTTGGAAGCTCCGTTGTCATTTCAGTATTTTGGAAGGTTCTGAGCTGTGCTCCCCGTCTGAGCTCTGAGCTCTCTGCACTTCTCTCTGCTCAGGAAAAACTGATTTTCCTGCCAGCTGAGTGCACACAGACTCCAGGAAGGCTTCTCCTGTCACTGCCATATGCTGCAGCTCCATGCTGCTGCTTTAAAGCCACTAACACATGTCTGATCACTCTGTGGCAGATGACAGAGTCATCTTAACTCTCATGGAAAACTCTTTCATCACCGTTAAAGCTGAAATTCCTGCAGTGTGAGGCTGAAAACAGCTCAGCTGCAGGAGCCAAGTGGTTTCTGGTGCCATTACAAACATTTCGTAGGATTCTATCTCTTTTAGGAGAACAGGAATTCTATCACCTGTGTTTCTGATTATTCCATTTTGAAAAATTATGTGGAACTCAGTTTATGGAAAAGGTTTTCAGTGAAATCAAATGGCTCCTACACAGACCTTAAAGCTGAAGGAACAACAGGGCAAAGCCATATGTTATAATAAACTCTCAGGTTTTGAGCCTATTAACTTACATTGAAGCAGTTTAAACCGATGGAAACATTCTTCAGAGAAGCCAGATTAATTTCCATAAAGACAAAAGCAAATAAATGTTCACAGAGTGCTTGGCCAACAAATCCTCTCACCTTGATTTTGTATTTCTGTAAGGAGCTGATTTCAAAAGTCTATCATAGTTATAGTCCATCTATCTCAGAATATGGAATAACAGACCTTGATCAGTGTGCAAACCAAATAACTCTTCCTGGGATGGTTTCCCCAGTGCAGCCCCAGGGCCTCACCCTGATATCCAAACGAATACAACAATAAATAAACTCCCACAGCACAATGTGAAACCCTTTTGCTGACTGTGCCTCCCTTGCAGATGCCCTCCCCAGAGCCCCTCAGGCTCTGGAGCCTGCAGGAAGCACTGCAGGGCCCTGATCCCTCCACCATCCCTTGGCCCAGGGATATCCCAGGGCAGGCAGCAGCACCTGCAGAAAGTCAGATCAGCCTAACAAAACCTCCGGCAGGAATGGGGAAACCCTTGGAATGCACAGTGGGCTCAAACCAAAAGGAGTCAGGACTCACCCTTGGCCATGAGGGAGCTCATCCACCCTGCCCCAAACCCAGCCTGACCACAACTGCACGTGCCAGACTCCCAATGGCTCCTGAGGTGGAGAAAATTTGAGGAAAATCTTTCCTATTCTTTTACTGGGTAACACTAAGTGGAGGAAAATCTTTCCCACCTGGGCTGTCGGGTGAGCCAGGAGGGTTTGTAGCCTTCCAAAGCTCTGCTTTTCCCTTCCAGGGTTTCCTACCACTTCCTCATCTCCCATTTTCATCATGCTTCATGTGCAAACATTGGCTGGAATCTCCTCCACGCTGCTCTGCTGTATTTTGAAGATGTGAAAACTGAGGTCTTGCTCCGTGGAGAGGAGAATCTCATCCTTGCTGGCATTCCTGGCCCCTTCTCTCCGCTCTGGAGTGAGCACAGAACTCCAGGAGGTTCCCACAGCTCCACTGCACACCCTTTGGCAGGGACGCTGTGACTGTGAAAATCCTGACATTCCCTAAACTGGAGTACAGAGAAGTGTGGGACTTAGCTCACAGCTGCAAACTGCTTTATAGGGCTGCAGGTTTGATCCCAGAACTGACTCCAAGCCCTTCCCAACAATTAGTAGCCTGTTTTTCCTCAGTTCATCATAGGATACTTGAAAATTGAAGGAGATGAAGGTTTATGCTAAAAGAAAATGTGATTACTGCCACATAATTGTGACAGACTGAAAACTCCCACTGTGACTGCTGGAACTGCAGATGAGACACAGATCCATCAAAGGGAAAATTCATCCCACCTCACTCTCCTTAATTCATTCTTCCTTGGAACCCCTGCTTTTGTCTGTCGTTATCATCCTGTTAATTTTAAGTGTCGTTTTAAGGGAGTTTGTGGGAGTTTCACTGATAGTAACACAGCCAGACCAGAGCTGCCTGGGAGGTGGAAAGGTGCGAGGGCTTTTCACCCTGTTAATGTCAAACCTCATGTGCAAACCAGGGAGATAGAAGAAAACCTTATAAAAAGAAAGCAATTTTTAACAAAAGCTTCTTGAATCAGGACTGGAGACACCTGGATGCCCAGCCCGTGCCCAGGAGGGAAAATCCCCCCTCTCCCCAGACTGCAGTCCCAAAAAACTGGGATGTTTTATTTGTGGCATTTTCTGAAATTCTCAAAAGCTTGGAAACTTTTGCACTTGTCTCAGACACTGTCTTGTCACCAGCACAAGATTTCATGGTGCTGAGATGTCACTGATCATCAGTAGATACCAAATGTTTTTCATCACAATCATGCACTCTATTCTCACTTGTAGAACAAGCATTTAGCAGCATATGTGTCCTTCTGGCCTTATGGTGCTGAGAAAGAAGATCCTATTCCAGGAACAGGAAATTTGCCATGAGCTTGAAGCTTTCCTGACCACAGATCTGTAGGCAGTTACTGCTCCATGCCGCCACAAAACATTAACTAAGTTTATTTTAATAAAATATTCATTAAATTGCTATTAAATGTAACCCAGAACATCCATCCCCTGTCAAAATATGTGCAGTGAGTCTGCTGAGAGCTCATCTCAGTGAAAACCCATCGTGTCCATTACTCAGTCCATAAATGTCGGAATGAGAGGTGAGGAGAGTGACGAATGAGAGGCAGAAGTGTGCAGGAATAGCCGCGCTCAGGCTGAGAGCTGCAGCCTCAGTGTCTCAGCAAACGTAAACCACGGCTGGGTTCGAGCAGCTGCAGGCAGCCAGGAGCCAAGTGCAGGCACAGGGAAGGAACCAGGAGTCATCCGAGCTCAGAGGGCCTAAAACACTAAACCACGAAACAATGTCTGGAGAGCTTCAGCCTCAGCGGGGTCATCAGCTTGGGCTAATTTCATTAAGGAGAGTTGGAATCTTCAGGAAAGGAAGCAAGAGCCAGCTGACAAGTGACAAGGACAGAGGGCTGGGATGGCACTGGCAGGGGGTCTGGCACCAGTCCTTAAATAACCTCCGTTTGTGCCAATTTTCCTGGCCCCACAGCTCCTCACTGCGCTTGCCTATGGTGAGTCCCTGATGATTTCAGCCCAAGTGCATTTGGTTTTGTTGGCTGCCACAGCACCAGGGAGCTCCAGACTCCCAGAGGGCCCAGGGCTCGGATTTTTCCCTCAGGAGCCGTGGACGTCACCCCATGGTCTGGTCTGGACGTACAGAGGCAGGTCATGGGAATTGGCACAGCTCAGAGGTGACATTTCTAGAGCACCCACGAGCCATGCAGATGCCAAAGTCATCTCCACCGCAGTGTTCTGCATCAAAGCATTTCCCTCTTGCAGCCCTGTGAACCAGAAATCCCAAAGCCCTTGCAGGGCACCTCTCTCAGCAGCACTGGCCAAGTTTGTGAAAATTCCTCTCATTTTTGGCTGGCCTTTCCCTGCAGCTCCAGGGGTCAGCCAGCTGCAATCCCAGCTTAGCAAAGCGTGAGGGGTGGCTCGGCCACCAAAGCAGCCCAGAGCAGCCTGTGTTGTGTCCTTTGGGTGGACACAAAGGAAAAGGACCGCTTTGGACATGTCCAGTTCATCATTCCTGTTTCTGTCAAACCAGGAGAGGGCAATGCCATGGCCACAGGTGACTGAGCATGTTGTTATTGTTTAAACCTCCATAAAACACTTCTTACACTTTCCTCAGTCTAAACGGAAAGCAAGCCCTACTTGTAATCCCTAAATGTTGAACTATCCCATAACAACTCATGATTCCACCATTTATCTCATCCTCCTGCCGAAGGTGCATCTACAGCTGGGGACCTGCCTGAAAGCATTCACAGTCCAGAGCCAGGAACAGGCAGGGAAAGAGAAAACTGATGGATGAATCTCTTGAAAACCATGGGAAAAGAGTAAAATACAGGGGCCATATGGGCGAGCAGTTGGGTGTTGAGACAGTGGGAGGAGGAACGCGAGGGCTGACCCAGAATTCCAAGGAATGACTTTGTCCCGGAGCTGTCTCATGATGGGCCTTTACCTCCCTGATTCTCAGCACAACTTCCATCCCGCCACATCACAGCAAGAGAGAGTTTAGCAAATTTCCAGGTTCCAATGAAAAGTGTGGATTACCAAGAATTTTAAAGAATTTGGAAATGCTTCAAAGAAATAGATGAAAATCTGTTCTGCTGAAAAATTCTGATCATCGTCTCTAAGTTGTTTGCTTGCCAGAGGAACAGTTTACATTTCAGGCATTTGGGAATTTCTTAGTGTTCAATCCAGCAATAAACAGTGCAAAAAACCCTCAGTTCGAGCCTCCTTGGGAGTTAGCTTCATTCCTGGAAGGAGCGCTTTGCATTCCCATGCAAGGCAGCCCTGCAGCTGGAGATGCATCTCCTCCTCGGCAGCACTGAGCTCACAGTGACGTGCAGAGCACGGCAGGAGGATCACCCCTCCATCCATCCCTCCATCCATCCATCCCTCCATCCATCCATCCATCCATCCATCCCAAAAATGCTGCTGGCACAGGCAGCAGGAGCAGGGGCACAGCCCCACACCCTGCCCTTGCAGGCGCTCCGTGCTCCCTGCTGAAGGACACCCGGAGCAGCACAGCCCCGAAATTCTGGGGCTCAGCTGTGTGCCAGCCCTGCTGGGCTCTCTGTGACAGCCTCGGCCGAGCAGAGCTGCCACTGCTCATATGCATAAAGGGCTCTGTGAAAAATCCCCTCCAGCAGCAGCTCGGCAATGCTGATGTGAGTATGAACAGGAGAAAATCCCTGTGCTGGAGCGGCTGGGAGTGTGTCAGTGGCTGGGTGCATGTGGGAAGGGGAATCTCGGCTGGCACTGTTGTATTTGCCTCGCAGCTTGTAGAGATATTGTTCTGATAGATCTGATTTATCGCTTTCCAGCTGAATGCTGAAGGTGTTTCACTGAAAGGACAAGCAGCAGCGTTTCCTCGGGAAAGGCAGGGGAAGGCAGGCACGGGGAGAGGGCATGACTTGCCTGAATTCACTCCACAGCTCATTCCAGGAGCTCAGGGAGCACTTCCCATCTCCTCGGGCTCAGGCCATGGCCAGGAGCATCGCTGGGTCCAGACCCAGAGCTGGGGGAGCAGGGAACTGCCCTGGCCAGAGGGTGGGGAGCCCCAGGGTGGGGAATGTGGGGGCATTTGGGATATTCTCCATGGCATTTGGGATATTCTCCAGGCACCTGGACTGCTGTTACCTTGGTGGTGCCTTTCTGCTGCACACAGACACAGGCAAATCACTCCCATCAGTCCTGGGAGTTTGTTTTTATTAAATATCACCCATGACAGGAGCCTGTCCCTCCTCCATCAGCTCTGGAGAAGTCCTGGATCTATTTTCTGGCTGCAGTTACTCATGGTCACAGTCAGGATGAGAGGGACAGACCTATCGCACCATTAGATTACATTAACTCTGATTGTATTCTTGCAATTGTAAATACTTCGTGTCCCTGAATATATTTCACATATGAATATATTTCATTTATGTCAATTCCACACCCTGAGGTGGCAGCACTAAGGACAGACACAAGGATGAGATGCAGACTATTCCATTATTTTGAATATTCTCCAGATTTGTAGTTGTTTCTATTCTAGACATCTACTAAAGGCAGCCATGAAATGAACCCTTTTCTCCAACATGTATTCCAAAAAGTCTTTCAGGGCTCCACGGAGATAAAACTGTCTGAGCTCCTCTGCAGATTTACTACCATGATGTACTCACTTAATTTGTGATGGAAAGAGCCTGTTGGAGTTATCATTACTCATTACTTCAACTTCTCCTACAGTTCCATTTGTCCTCCTGCAACTCTGTTGGGTTTGCTTAGGCTATAAATAAAGGTCCCTTGGGACGCTGGATATTGCACTCCGAACAAAAATTTCAGTGACTCATTCTCATACATTTTCTCCCATTATCTGCATCACGGGCAAATGTTCCAAAGGGTCAGGAGGAGCGGAGCCGGGACTGGATCCTTGGCAGATGTAGGTCAGGAAGTTCTTTCCTCAGATGCCCTTACAGGTGAGTTATTTTTTACCCAACTGCTGGAGTAGTTTCTGGTCACAACCAAACATCCTTAAGGCGCAGAGCTGTTGGGTGGCTCCTGCCCAAAAGGGGAAAGTTTCTAACGAGGAGAGTGGTGCCAGAGTGACTGACAAGTCCAATGACTTCATCTGGCATCACTGACTGGGGAGCAGTCACTGCCTTCCTGGGCTGTTTTTCCTGATGGAAATGTGTGGTGCTGGAGTCACCAATGTCACTCTTAATTACAGCAAATCTCAACCTAATGGACTTGGAATGGGCAAAGTCTGCACAAGGACTGCCTGGTGGGGACACAAATTATCCAAACAAGGCCCCACAACTCAGCTCATCCACAAGTTATTCCTAAAGGACAATTTCCTATTCGTTCAAAAAGGTGTATTTTATATAATTAAAAACCTCAGAGACCAGAAAGCATTGGTAATATCTGAATCCGTGAGGGTGCTCTTGAGTGCCTTGTCCTCCTCTATAACTGCAGTGCACCACTTCTATTGGTGCCTCCAGCCTTGCCAAAGGCTTCCCAGGGACTGTCCCTCGGTGCTCCTGACAGATCCATCCATGCCCAGCTGCACTCACGGAGCTCTCAGGCACTGCTCTGCCCTTTCCCTGGACACAGCCACTCACAGCACTCCAGCACTTAGCCCTTTACACCCCAGATTAGCAAAACGAGGGGATTTTCTGCAGAGCAGGTGCCTTTAGCTGCACACGGATTGTGCTCTGCCCAGTGCTGCTGGGGAACAGCCTCTGGAATGATCCTGCAAACACTCTCTGGAAATGGAACAATTCCTGACGGATCAGAGCTGCTGCCTTTAGCTCACCTGTATTTCTGACTCACGGGGACTTCCGACAAGAAG
Source organism: Acanthornis magna (assembly GCA_036785705.1). NCBI lineage: Eukaryota > Metazoa > Chordata > Aves > Passeriformes > Acanthizidae > Acanthornis > Acanthornis magna. The sequence goes on from JAWUZG010000092.1 coordinate 10,989,318, forward strand.
AACTCTTGGAATGAGCATGTGAAAAATGTAAATTCCCTCCAAATCCTTCTATTATCTCAGCCGGGTAAAGGCCTGGAGCAGCTGCAGCATCGCTGAGCTTTGCTCTTGGAAAGCACTTCCAGAGTGGACTTTGGGCAGCTCTAGGAAACCTTTCCAGGACCAGGCCCTTTTCTCTGGGGTGCCTGGAGCCCAGCGCTGTGCTTGAGGTGGGAAATGACAAATCCCTAGCTGTGCTTGATGGACCCAGCCCTGGGAGCTCTCAGGGGTGCTCCTAACCCACACAATCCAGCAGCTCAGGGGCCAGTTCAGCCCAGATCCAAGGAGCTGCTCACAGCTTCTGGAGCTCCTGAAGTGCAGAAGCCAAAACGAGCACTCAGGCTGCACCTCCTGGAGCAGTCAAACACCCCAGTGAGACCTGCAAAGGAGCTCTGCTGCTCCCTTCCCTCTCTCCTTGGCAATATTCGGGGTGGGGCGATTTCCCTGCTCAAGCCCCCTGTGATTCCAGACCCAGCTGCACTTCCCTGCTCGCTGCTGCCCCAGGGAAAAGCACAGCCACATCTCCCAGGCCCCTGAGAAAGCTCAGGAATAGGGGAACAGCAGGGATCAGTTTAGTTCCACCAAATGAAGCCGTTCCCATTGTGTCCCTGCACTGCCATCCGCTATCACACCATGTACAATGCAGTTCTCTTTCCTACCTAATGCACATTTAATTAGAATTAAATAGAATTAGGTCTTTCCCAGTCGCTTAAATAGTTGATATAATTATTCCAAATCTTGACAGAAAAGAGAGAGAAACAGATGTTTTCTCTCACCTTGTTTTTCTCTGGAGAAATAAAGACTGCTTATAGATTTTTATGGCTTCTCACAAGAACGAAATATGGGAAAAATAACAGACTCATGAATATTTAACATTAATTCAAAGAAGAGCTCAGTGTTCATTTAGCAGAAATTACAAGCCAAACTCCAATTCTTTTCTTTGAAGTTCTCACAGTTCCTATAGTTTGTGGTCTGGCTACTGAGAGTTCAACTGATACACTGGGTAACACTGAAAAACACTTTTAAATTTTGAATTTAAAAGGAAAAATTCCTTTATTTCTCCTCTCAGCCTCATCTCTAAAAGATGGAGTAGCATGTGCTCCTTTAATTCACTCTGAGGAGTGGGAAAGCACTACTGCATAATTTAAAGTGTGCTGAGGTGTTCCTGTGCATTCAAACACTGCTGGGGAGGAGGAGCACTTCAACCCCTGCCTCACTGGCTGAGTATTGATGAAGACAAGAGGCAATATTTTGGTTTACTCCTTTACAGGAGGGTCAGCATTCCCTTAGAGGAAAAGACACAAAAGGGATATTTTCTCTCCCGAAATTCCAGACTCTGGGACCATGCAAAATTCCCTCTCTCATTTGGATTTGCAGCTGTAAGGACTGGCACATTTGAAGATCTGACAGAAATCACTGTCCTGGTTCTTTTTGCTTTATTTTCCCAAAAGTTCTTTCTTTCATTTCCTTCCTGAACAGCAAAGAGCTCCTCTTTGTCCTTTGCTTCCTCATTATCCCGATGTTTTCAACCCCGCACCAAAAGCAACTTTCTGTCCATTTGCAATCCTTCTCCAAGGAATTCTGCCCTTTGGCATTATTTTTTTTACTGCAGTGAGTTCAACAGAGGAATGAGTGGGGAAGTACTGAGCTAGGGAGGAGGAAGACAAGTTTCCAGCTTCTCTAGGAGCAGGCAAGACAGGGAGTTCAGACTTTCTTCTCCTCAGAGATCCCCATATTTTAACAAAACTAGATGTCAAAATTACTTCCGGGTCAGAAAAACTGCTTCATTCCAATAAAGATACCCTGAAATACATCTAAATACAGATTTGTTAAAAGGAACAGATAAATTAGATGATAGACTGACATCAATCTGACTGAATGAAGACCTTGGCCCATATTTTAAAGCTTCTATTATTGCAAATATAAAAGTCAGTCCCTGCCTCTCACAGGCATTTTCATCAAGGCAAAACATCAGAATGGGGCTGTACATCACCCCTGCGAGATGAATTTCAGTGTTTATCAGCAGTGAGGCCCCAGCCACTCACTGGCAATAAGATATTTATGCAGCAATTGCAAGTTCTAGATGTCATAAAGCTGAAATTAAGTACTGTGCACACCATGATCAGAGCTCAGTGACATGGAGAGAGGTGGAAAATAAGTTTATGTTGGGGTTTTTTTAAGGAAATATTGGCCTTCCACAAAAATGTCCAAGCTGGGAAAAGAAAGTTGAAATTTAAATGTCCCAGGACTTTGGGACCCAAATTGCACTGATCTCTTAAAGGCAGAACAAACCGTGTGGATAGCTAAAGCTGTCATTAGGTGCAGAAACAATCCTGCTGCACAGATCAGGGGGGACTTTCCAGAGGTTTCTGAGGTATTCTGGTGCTTAAAGATGAAGGTGAAAAATCTCAAGACAGCAAAATTCCCACTCAGTCCAGATATCTCTGAAAAATCCCTTTCCCAGCCACATTTCTGTTGTGTTAAAAATATTGCTCTGGGCTGGGTACCTCATTCTTAGAGTGAAGAAATGATAGAGAGGAAGGCACAAAAATGAGATTAATTACTTGGGACATCATCTGCCAGCATGAGGAGCTTTATCCAACCTCAATTTACCTCCAAGTTTATTTCTTGAGGTGTGGAGATTTATAGCACTGTGGTCACCTCAGCCAATTTGTCAGGGATTCTTTCATTAGCCACAAAAACCTCTAATCTGCTCCTAATCTGCAACAACATTGTTTTCTGACAGTAACAGGAGCTTTGTGTTGTGTTTAAAGTGGTTCTCTTTTTTCAGCATTTAATTCCTGTCCTTTTCATCTCAGGTTAAATATGTTCAGTGAAGATTAACTTCTATAATGTAAATAAACAGATCCAGCCATGCGACTTTTTTCAAAAAGACTGGGCAATCTGTAGTAGTTTGAATTTCTGGGATCTAGAACAGAGAGATTAAAGCCTTGAGTTTATTCCACTGTAATTCTATCCCAAAAGAGTCAAGTTCTGAAATAGCTGAAATGTGTAGCAAAGGAGAGGATCCTTCCAGGAGAGCCTGGTACCCCTCCTGCTTCTCCCCCACAATTCAAGTGCTTTACCTCTTCTGATTCCCTTGAATTCCCTTACATTTGGATTAAAATTCTGAGAGATTGCAGAGTCAGAGAGTTCATTGGGTTTGGATTGTCTCCACGTGGGATCAGGCAGGAATCCTCTTTCCTCAGGGCAGCTCAGCAGAGCTTTAGGAGGGATTTGCACTCCCTTTGGACAGCTCCTGGCCAGGCTGTGCCCTTGGGGACACGCAGCACCAGCAGCACTTTTTGGGGTGCAAAGGACAGGCAGGCCCTGCCCTGCTCCTGCTCTTCCCTCTCTCCTTAAGGCAGGGACACACTTTTCCCAAATCCTGATTTTCCTACCCCATCTAAATCCACAGCCCACTGCTGGCATCACTCTCAAAGTCTCTGCGATAAGGCTTCTATCAGTAATGTAAATTTTGGGAATCTCCAGCAGAGCTCTGACAGAAATGCAGTGAGAAAAACCATGGGCTGGTATGGGCAATGGGCCTGTAACACCTAAAGCCGGGAGAGGATTTAAGGGCCAGTGACAACATAAAAATAATTGCATTTTAGTTAATTTTACCAGAAAATGCTCTTTCAATCCTGTTTCCATAAAAATGACAGGCACTGAATCACCACAGAAAAAAAGATTATTCCAAATTGTGTGTATGTGTGCAATCCTGTTTTGGCAAGTTCCAGCTAATAACCTTGGCTGTTAACACAAACCTAGGAGATATTTTCCTTACTCTGAAAATAAACCCACAAGGCTTTAAGTATCACCATTGGACAACTGCAAATTTACATTTTAAATGTATTTTTTCTCTTCTCGTCATGGAAATTCCCTTTCCTGAGGTTCAGGGTTTGTGTGTTCAAAGGAAAAGTGTTGCTACTAAATCAGGAAATGTAAGGAAACCATAATCCAGTGTATATTCAAAGTCTGTGGGAAGTTTTTATAATTCTGGCTAAGCCAAAGAGGTTTTCCACAAAGGATAAATTTGTGCCCATCGGCAGGAATGGAAGTGAAGGAAATACATTTTCTTCTTCCAGAAGAAAGACTCCAGGAAGGACCCTTGTACCAACTGTGCAATGGTACAGTACCAACATTATCCACTGTAATTAAACAAGCAATAATTAGGTGCAGCTCCATAGCTAACACTGAAGTTTCTATCAAAAGCAGACATTTTTCATCTTTTCATCAGTATATTTTTAAGGGCCGCCTCCCAGAGAAGCTCTCTTATGAACATAATCTAGAGCTAAACAATCTCACACGTTCTCAGGGCTGCAGACACAATTCTTCATCACATGAATCTAAATCCTCAGCCACAATCCCACAGAAAACCTTCCCAGGCCCAGCTCCTCGCTCCACTTCTTGGTAGTGCTTTACTATCAGAGCCAGCAGCAGAGAAGGGAGATGGAAACGCTCAAGAGGAATTCTATAGAACTCCATGGAGATATTCTCATTCACATCCTGGATCAGCCCATACCTTGTGCCCAATGAGGAGCACTGCTCCAAAGGGCTCTGGGAGTGTCTCTGTTGGGTTCACAATCACATCCAAATCCAGCACATATTCTAACAGCCCTTTGCAAATGAAGAAAAGGAGCACAGCTCCTTAGGAAGCTGAGCCATGAAAAGGGATCCTTTGCAAATGAAGGAGTCATTGAAAAATGACTCTGGGACCATTATAGGAGTATTATTGACTAGAATCCTTAGGCTATTGAATTCACTTTTTCATTGAAAACTGAATGAAAGCAGCTGTGCCATGAATCCTATCTGCACCTCTCTGAGCAGGTGTCCAAGTGCCACCTTAAACCTGGCAGAAAGAGCCCCATTTCTCACAGCCCCTATTCCATCCCTCCTCCCAAGGCAGGTAAAGAGTTAATGCTCCTGGCTGGGTTTCAATACATTTGGTTCTCTTAGAGCACCTGCTGCTGAAGGTCTCAGAGCAATTTGTGAACATTCATCAGCTCAGGCTCATGATTATTCAGCCGGTTTGTTTTTGCACAGCCTGGCAGAAAGGGCTGTGAGAACACATCAGGCTCCTCCAGGGGCTGTGGGAGACGAGCCACGGCTTTGTGTTCCTTTGCCCCCTGGAATGGGATTCTTCTGTCTGTGGTTTCAGCTCGAGGGGCACACAAAGCAGCAGTAGGAAGGGAAGCAGACTGGTCCCAAACTGAGCAACAGTTTCAGTCCAACTATCACCAGTGAGAATCCGTTCTGCCCTTTCCTGCCCCTGCTGCGGGCACAGTGTCCTGGAACCTGCTGCCTCCTGGAAGTGGCTGCTGAAAGGCTATTGAAAGATTTGGTTCCTTGGGACGACAAAGTGTGGCTGGAGTGTGCCCAAAGCCAGGCAGCAGCTCCAGGCCACTCTGTCACCTTGGCAGGCTCGGCATGTCCCACACGATGGCAGCTGAGAAACCGGAGCAGAGCAGTTCACAGCCTCCCAGAGTTTTCTTATCCAACCTCTCCACATTCTGCAATGAGCACATTTTCTTATGTGCCAAAGGCTGAAACAGGGTTATGACTGGAGCCAATGATCTAATCAAACTATTTTTAATCAGTGTAGCTCAAGCCCCAGGAGAGGGAGGATGCAGTGAGTCTGTGCCACATGTGCACTGAGAGCAGGACCAGGTCACTCCCTGGCCAGGCAGAGCTGTGACCACCCCAGCACAGAGCCCCAGCCTGAGGAATTCACAGCTAAAGCAGAGAAACGCAGAAAGAAATCACGAACAGAACTGAGAGTGGAGTCCAGCAGGAACTGGAAGTGTGAAGGATGAATGCCCCCAGTCCCAGCCGCTCCCTGCCTTTATCAGCACTGAAAACTCTGACATGGACAGAGCAGGGGCAGAAAAGCTGAGGTGGAACTCATAAATCCAACGTTTGTTCCTTTTCCCTTCAGTGACGCCATGACATTATCCTGTCACTCTTGTCAACGTTTCAAAGGGAAGTTTTTAAACAGCAGTGCTTTGCCCCAGCCCTGCTGCTGGGAACGGCCACACCAACATCTGCCATGCACTCCCTGAGTAAAATTCAACTTTTGTTTACATGGTTTGTCCTTAAAACCAGCAGTCAGCTGCAACTCTCAGCCATAGCTGCCTTATTAAAAATGAAGCTTTTATTTTAAACGCGGTACATTTTGTAACAGGAAAATCAATATAGAGTAACCCAGAGTACAGCAGACAACAGCTGTGGAACATAATCTGATGACAGAAAGTTGAGAACAGGATTTTGGCAGCTTTATGTTCAGCAAATCTTTCACTTTTTGTTTTTTGTGGCACTGAGTTCTAAAGATCTGAGATTTCTCCCCACCTGGTAACCCAAAGCTTCACAGGATGAAGAAATCAAAAAACCACTGCTTTCAACATTAAAGGCTATTATCTAAAAAATAAATCAGCTGTTATTTATATTTTGCTTTTTAGGCTACTGTAAGAGGATGACGCTTCCCAGAGTTATGATGAGTTAGCGACAGCCTCAGTGACCTCAGAGCCCTGAGCAAAGACACAGGAAGATGCTTCAGCACCAAGAACACTAAAGGTAAAGTATTTCCTAGAGTAAATCCTTTTCTCTGCCTTCCCTTGGGTTGTGGGTCAGGGTGCTCAGCTCTGCTCAGGGCTGGGATTCATAATAAACTCTGCTTGGAAAAGTTGCAGAGGTGGAAAAGAGATGAAGGCACAGATGTGCCCACAACAGGAGTATGGAATGCTTTTTTTTTTTGCTGATCTGTTACAATTTTATTTTATTAACAGAATTTTTACAGTTAGAAACAAATTTACGCTATCATTGAACATTGAATGATAATATTGAATAATGAATAGGACGAATAAACCAGGGATTTTTGGAAGGAAGCTATTTGTCCTTAGGAAATTATTAGCTCTCTAAAATGATATGTGACTCACAAAATAAACTCCAATATATTTCCTTAACGGGCAAAAGGATAACAGATCATTTTGTCCCAAAATTGCTTTTTTCAGCACATCCCACCAAGGATATTTCTTCTCAGATAATGCAACTGGTTTTTTACAGGTTTGCACTGCAGGTTCATGTGGCAAACGCTGAGTTAAGATCGCGATGGTCCCCCGGTGTCGCCTGGCCGGCATTGCCCTCTAGCGCTGCGGGGCCGCCGCACTGCTGTCCCCGCACTGCTGTCCCCGCACTGCCACCGCAGGGTCACCGCAGGGTCACCGACAGCCACCGCGGGGTCACCGCACTGCTGTCCCCGCACTGCCACCGCAGGGTCACCGCAGGGTCACCGACAGCCACCGCGCTGTCCCCGCACTGCTGTCCCCGCACTGCCACCGCAGGGTCACCGACAGCCACCGCAGGGTCACCGACAGCCACCGCGGGGTCACCGACAGCCACCACGCTGTCCCCGCACTGCCACCGCAGGGTCACCGCAGGGTCACCGACAGCCACCACGCTGTCCCCGCACTGCTGTCCCCGCACTGCTGTCCCCGCACTGCTGTCCCCGCACCGCCACCGCAGGATCACCGCTCAGCCACTGCACAGCCACCACACAGTCACCGACAGTCCCCGCACAGGCACAGCACAGACACTGACAGTCCCCGCACTGTCACCGCTCTGTCCCTGCATAGCCACCGCACACAGTCCCCGCGCTGTCACCGCTCTGACCCTGCATAGCCACCGCACACAGTCCCCGCACCGTCACCGCTCTGTCCCTGCATAGCCACCGCACACAGTCCCCGCGCTGTCACCGCTCAGCCACTGCACAGACACCGCACAGTCCCCGCAGGGTCACCGCACAGTCCCCGCACCGCCACTGTCCCCGCACCGGGGGCCGCCCCCCGCCCCCGGCCGCGCAGGGACCTGGGGCCATCCCCCAGTCCCTCGGTCCCTCGGTCCCTCCGTCCCTCGGTCCCTCGGTCCCTCCGTCCCTCCGTCCCTCCGTCCCTCCGCCCCTCCGTCCCTCCGTCCCTCGGTCCCTCGATCCCTCTGTCCCTCTGTCCCTCCGTCCCTCTGTCCCTCCGTCCCTCGGTCCCTCGATCCCTCTGTCCCTCTGTCCCTCCGTCCCTCTGTCCCTCGGTCCCCCCCTCCGGCGCGGCCGCCCCGGGGCCGGCGCTGAGCCCGCCCCGCGTGTCACGCTCGGCAGCAGCGGAACTCCCCCGGCTCCAGGCACGATTGCTGCTGCTGCTCGCAGCGGCTCCGCATGGGGAATGAAGGGATCCGGAGCAGCCCCGCGTTGGTGACTCCAGGGGCTGCCGGGGCTGCCCAGGACCCCGCGCCGAGCAGGCTCTCCGTGCCGGGCTGGGGCTCTCCGGGGACATGAATTCTGCTCCTCGCACTGCCTGGGGCTTTGCAGCCACTTCGCGGGTGCGGAGATGACTTTGAGCTGACTCGCCGAGGGACACAACCCCAGCTTGCTATGGAGGATGATTTTTAAGATGAATACCTATCTTGGTGATAAATCCAATACATCGATACCAGGATATTTCAAAGGCTCTGCACTAAATAATGGCAATCTTTCTGCAAACAACTCCAACGAGACAGGAAGCAACCTGGATTCACCTGCCTTGGCCACCAGCAGGGCGATCATTGTGGGGCTGATCCTCGGTGCCTTTATTCTCTTTGCTATCATAGGTAATATCCTGGTGATTCTCTCAGTGGCTTGCAACAGACATTTAAGGATCCCTACGAACTATTTCATCGTTAACCTGGCCATAGCAGACCTGCTGCTGAGTTTCACCGTCCTGCCGTTCTCTGCCACGCTGGAAGTGCTTGGCTACTGGGTTTTGGGGAGGATATTCTGCGACATCTGGGCAGCGGTGGATGTGCTGTGCTGCACGGCCTCCATCCTGAGCCTGTGTGCCATTTCCATAGACAGGTACATCGGGGTGCGCTACTCCCTGCAGTACCCCACCCTGGTCACGAGGAGAAGAGCCATTTTGGCTCTCCTGGGGGTCTGGGTCCTGTCCATGGTGATTTCCATCGGGCCCCTGCTGGGCTGGAAGGAGCCAGCCCCGCAGGACGACAGGGAGTGCCGGATCACCGAGGAGCCCTTCTATGCTCTCTTCTCCTCCCTGGGCTCGTTTTACATCCCTCTGATCGTCATCCTCGTGATGTACTGCCGGGTCTACATCGTGGCCAAGAGGACTACCAGGAACCTGGAAGCTGGGGTGATGAAAGAAATGTCCAACTCCAAGGAGCTGACCTTACGGATTCATTACAAGCACGTTCACGAGGACACGTTAAACAACACCAAATCCAAGGGTCACAATCCCAGGAACTCCTTAGCCTTCAAACTTCTAAAATTCTCCAGAGAAAAGAAAGCGGCCAAGACGTTGGGAATTGTGGTTGGCATGTTTATCCTGTGCTGGCTCCCCTTCTTCATTGTCCTGCCCCTGGGTGAGTTGGGAGCCAGGGGATGGCGAGGGCAGGGGTGGGAGTGCGTTATAGGATATATCCTACAGAAATATCATGGAAAGATATCTGATGAGAAGGAAACACTGTTGGGAGAGCTGCAGTGAGCAGATGAAAGGAAGGGAATGAAAGCAAGGGAATTCCTGATGTTGGCTTTTGCCAAGAGTCACACTGGAACTTTGGGAAGTGTGCAGCTGCACAAAGGCGCTCACCTGGGGTCCTCAGGGCAGGTGTCACACCTGGGGACAATACCTCCAGAGTTTATATCTAAATCCCCCTTTATGCTTTTCCTTTGAATTGAATTAGGTAATTTTTAATTAGAAACATTGCCATACCCAAATCCTAGTAAGAACAGAAAGCTGCAGCTCTGCAATGTTGGGGGTCCAGGTCACTGCCCCAGGTTTGGGATACAGCACAGTAGGATTTGGGCATTATGAGGTGCCTTAACTGGAAATGAACTTAGTTAATTGTGAGGGGTAGAACTCCCCTGAGCTTTGGGAAGCTGAAGAAGTTCTCGCTGTCAGTTGAAACGTTACTGATCAAATCCCAAAAGCAAAGCCACGGAGATCCCGTAGATCCCCAGAGAAAGGTGCTCATTGGTGGCAGTAGGTTCAGATGTTTTGGAACATGGCCATGGGAGCTTTGGCAGACACTTCGTTCACTTTCAACTTTAAAGTGTTGTTAAAGCACTGATGTAGCCTCAGCGCATTGCTCAGTGTCCCAAAGCCTTGTGAAATGTGCTTGTGTTGTGTTTAATATTAGCACTGCCTCTGAAGGGGAGTATCTCAAGATATTCAATTACGAGCTCTCAGAAATATCTGTCCAAAATTCATTTCTCTGAGACAATCTGGCAGCCTAATTATGGAAAGAGGTGGATCAAAAAAAGGGAGGAAAAGCCTTTATTAATGTTCTGTATTTGTGTTTACTTAGTTACCCAACCAAAACATTTCTGATTGAGTGGTAAGTGAATATTTTTAGAGACTGTTGTAGAAAACTAAACTGAGTTCAGCAGCCTGGCCCTGGTGAAGTGTTATAAAACTACCATTTTAGTGGATGTGTAATATCGTTTAGAGTAGAATCTTTACTGCTTCAGCTACCGCAGGGCAACTTTGTCATCTCTGGCTTATACTGAATTTTAAAATCTTTGCAACTCAAGACCTGCATAAAGATCATGTTAAGGATGTGAAAAATTCTGAACAGAAGGAAAATTGCCAGTGAAGCTCCCTCTGGCTACTGAAGTTCAAGTCCTTGCGCTGGCTCTTAAAGAAAGTTTATGACATAAAGCAAACAAAAATACTTAGCTGTAGATAGAAATGCATTCCCACCATACGTAGTAATATTAGACTTGTAGCCAGTAGGTCACAATCCCCTGATAAAGCAGATTCCCTCCTTGATTTTGAATTACTGAAGGAAAAAAGGGAGATGTGGACATAGTAAATCCTGTGTGTAGGTGGCAGGAGCCAGGGACTGACACTGCTCACCCAGCACAGATGTGGAGCAGTCCAGCCAAAAAACCATCGTGGACACAGGGCAGGAGCAAAGGGAGACACAAACCAGTTCTTGGAAAAGTGTCCGTTTTCCCTTTCGGAAGTAATTTCAAAGCTCCTGGGCTCTCTGGGAGGATTTGTGAGTGGCTGTTTAAGCAGCCTGGAGGGAATTTATTGCTTGCCAGGATATGATTTTATCTCCTGTATGAATTGTGCCAAGGCAGCGGCAGGTAATGGGCTGGGGCCAAACCCAGTGCTGGGGACCCCCGCCCACCCCACACAGCACTGTGACCCCAACACCCCCAGCGTGGGGCACTTGGCACCCCCAGGGATGAGGGGCAGGAAGAGCTGCAGGGGAAAGCTCTTGGCAGTGGCCTGAGACTGCTGGAATCCTGTTTGTGTCAGAAACCCTCTGCCTAAAAAGGGGGGAAAGAGGGTATCCACGGCATCCCATACAGCATCCAAATGCATTTCCACAGGAGGTATTTTCCCTTTGTTTTGCTGCCTAGGAATAGGCTGGGTTTATTCCTTGTCTCTGGTCTCTATATTTTTTATTTATGATCCAGCCCACTCCAAGCCCCTGTATTTTTATCTCTGTGTATCAGTGCAGAGTCAATTAAGGATGTCAGGAATGACTCAAGCATTGCTCACTAGGACAGGTGGGAAAAGTGCTTTTCCTGACGTGCATAATGCAGCTGTTCTCAACTGCAGCAGGGGAAAGGATTCCTAAGGAGCTGTGTGCTGCAGCCTTCAGAGCAGCAATCTTCTGCTGTTTGTCTTGAACACACAGAATTCAATGACATGCTATTAAAAACCCTTTAAAGAGCAGCCAGTGGTACGAAATCAATCTCTGGGATAGGCAAACTGCAGAATCCAAAAGGTGCTGATGTTTTCCAAGCTCCCCATGGGTGTCCTGGGCTGTCCAGCTGAGGCAGCTGCACTTCTGCAAGGACAGGCTTCTTCCTCAGCTTCTCTTCCTCACAGCTTCTGTTTGCCCCAGTAACCCAAATCACACCCTCACCATTGCTATTTTGATTTCTATTTTCCTGCTCCTTGTTTCCCTCAGTAATTCCATCACTCTGCAGAAGGGTGTTGGCTGAGCAGCTCTGGATTTCTGTGGATCCAACCACAAAACCTTTGCCAAGCTGGTAAATGTTATTTCTGCAGCATCCCAGGCCCAGATCTGAACAAACCTATTGAGATGTAGCAGAGTTTCCTTGGTATTCTCAGCAATTCCATGAGCTTCCCAGGCAAAATTATTCTTCTTCCAGTCTGGCATTTCAATTTATTCCACAGCTCCCCATTTCATATTCCAGCCACAGAGTTACTCCATCAGGTGGCAGCTATGCCCTGGGAACAGCTGTGGTGCTGAAAGCAGGCAGATTGCTTGGAAAAATGAAAAGAAATTATATCAACGCTTCTAGAGCATTTTTCAAGCAAAAATCCAAAGGTTTTGCAAGGAAAGCTCTGGATCCGGTGTAGACTGGAATTCCAGCCCTGACACCACAGGCACTGAGCAGCATTAAATTCTCATTACCAAAAATTCCCCCAGTCGGTTCTGGAGCACTGAACTGTGCTGTCTTCAGCACCTGGGGAGGCAGAACTGGGATCAGAGAGAAACGGGTGAGAAATTTGGGGTTATTCCTGTATTGGATATTCTTTCCAGACAGAATGGAGCTACAGAACGTCCTGGGTGCACACATTTATAAAAGCTCCCTGGCTGTGCTAATAGTCATCCTGCCACTCAAAATTATTTGTGATTCAACATAAAAAAGAAACTAAATACATTTGTGTCTTTGAGACAACTTCTTGGGCCATAAATTCAGTGACTCAGATTTGGGGAGAAAATATCTTGGTTTTTTAAAATAAATGTTTCTTTTCATCCCTTTCGTACAAATTCTTCCTTAGGAAGCAGGACTACATTAGATATTCATTGCTGATAAATGATGAGTAAAAGAGATTATTTTTATTTAAAGGCTAGAGCCCTGCAGAACTGAGGTAACGCTCATTAAAACTCCCTCCTTAAACAATGGAGTGTCCAATTTCATGACAATACCTTTATTTAAACAATGAATGCAAAATGAGGGATTGTACAAGGAGAGGTTTAGTGCCACTCCTGCAAATTGAGATATCAGAGCAGGCTTCCCAATCTTCTCCCAGACGTTCCCAAAGGGAAAACTCACCATTTCCACCCCTTCAACCAGGGCACTTCCCCAGCCTGCTGCCTAATGCCAGAGGAGACCAGAGCAGAATTCACTGCCCAGTTCAGAGCCTAAATCCCACTGCTCCCACAAATCCTGGGCTCCATCCACTGCAGAGAAACAAAACTCTTGGAACTTAAATGGCAGTGGGATAAGACCTCAAGAAATCCAGGATGAAGATACACCTGGTGGGACTATCATTATGTATGAAACTTGTGAAACCTCTCTATAAAATAATAAAAAATACGTAAAATATTCTGCACGTTGTAGGTCAGCCAACACAAAATTATTTTTAAAATGAAATGTAATTTAAGTACAGAATGTAGATTTATGTTACATCAGACCAATCTCTGGGAATACCAAATTAGGCCTCTTGGTTTCCATGGGAAACGCTTCCAGGGATGAGGTCTGGTGCTCTCAGTGCCCCTGGGCTCTGCTCTTTGCAGGGCTTTAGGCCTGGCTTATCTTCACCTCATTTGCCTCCTCTTCCCCTCCCTGGCCAGTGCAGCTCTCATGAATTGATGACCCCAAGTTAATAATTATAAAGAATTCAGACAAATAGATGAGGGATGTGGCAATCTGGCAGGTCAACCCTTGAGCAAAGTTCAGTTGACAGGAGCCAGCAGGAACTGGACAATTAAACATCCTGAGGGCATTCACTGACCAGCACGGAGTGTTTAAGCACGTGGGGAGCACCAGATTATTTTGGGATGATTCATTTTCCTACTGAAATAGCCTCCCCTCAGCCCTGCTTTAAGCCTTTGCCTTGCAGAGGATATCAATTACCAGTCACTCAATGACTTCGGGAGGTTAGAACAAAATTGTTTGTTATCAAAGTAGGGGAAAGTGCACAAATTCCAGGGTAATTCCTCTGTAAACTTTGGATTTGTTTGTCAGAGGAACAAAGGGAAATCCCTACAGTGTTACAGAACTAAATACATGAAGCGATAGAGAAGAAAATACAAAGAAATCAACTGGAGTTGACTGCTGAGCCTCAGGGGGGGCAGCAGCTCCTGTGTCAGGTGGCAGAGAGATCTGAGGGGAAAATCAGCTCAGGACTGAGCCACTGGGCAGCGACAGGAGACCTCAGAACTCTGGAAATCAAAGGCAGGAGAGGAGGGAGGACTGCAGAGGAAACCCTGCTCTCAGCAGGGCAGCTGGACACAGGTCCTGTGCCACAGGGCTCTGCAAACACTCTGCAGTGCTCGGGTGGGTGGCCATGGGGACAGCACTGAGCGAAGCCACCGAGGTGCTCCTAAAGCACCGAGGCCACAGCTCAGGCTCTCAGTGCTTCAGGTGAAATACTGCCAGGAGCAAAAAGCCAGGAGCTTTTTCCTGTCTTTTTGGACCCTAAAAGGCTCCTCCATGGCCCACTGCAAGCCTTAGAGCTGCTTTGATGGGCTTCCAGGCGAGCCCTAGAAATGGGAAAGAAATAACCATCCATCTCCGAGGGACAGGAGAGAAAATCTACACTGAAATCCATCCAATAGCTCTGTAACTGTGCTCAGTTCCATGCTAGAGCTATTTCCTATCAGTCATGGCCAAGACAGATCAGCTCAGCTGTCAGGCAGAAGCAAGGAGGAGAGAAAACACCAAAGCATGTTCGGTAATCGCAGATATTTACGCAAAATAAATGAAATGTCAGCAGACTCAGATTAGCTTTTCTAGACTCCCTTAATCAGCTAATCCTTTGCAAAACAAGGATAATCTTGGCTCGTGTGCTGTCTAGTCAGGAGCTGCTGAAGACTGTAACTCTTTTGGACTAAATAATAACAACAATAATGCCATGTTTCTGTCCCTTTCCATCGTCAGCTTTAGAGACTGAACAAGATTCTGACCAAAATTAAGCTCGATTTTATCACATTTATGTGAGGGCAGCACAATTCAAACACAGGTGAGTTCTCTCAGTGGTGTAAATCACAGAGCTGTTCTGGAGTGAAACGTGGTGCCCAGGGCAGTAATTCTGTGATTAAACACAAGGCACTGTCCCTCCAGAAAGCAAATGGAGCTGCTGTGCCTTGCACCTGCTTGTAATGCAAGGGGTGTAGCACCTCTGGGCTTTAGGAAAAGATCTGATCCCTATCTCTACTCCTTGAAGTCCTGCTTTTATTTTGGCCATTCCAGATACATTTCTATTTTTGGAGCCCTAAAAAGCTCTCAGATTTGAGTCACTGTGAATGAAGTTCGTGCTGTTCTCATACTCATGATTTGTTCATCTGAAATATGAGGCATCTGCTGTAGGTTGTCAGTCCTAGGACAAATTCCTCACAAGCAGGACACTTTGGAGCTCTGAGCAACCTGGGATAGTGGAAGGTGTCTCTGCCCGTGGCAGGGGGTGCAACTGGATGAGCTTTTAGCTCCCTTTAAACCTTTAAAACACTCCACGATTCCATGATACACATAATGTACCTATCACTACACTGGAGAATGACAAACCCCATCAGATTTGTATGCTACCCATTGTTACTTATCGTTTCTCCAGTTTTCCTTTCATTTTCCTTACTGAATTCTATTCTGTTTGTTTTGGATGCTCTCCCTATTTCTCAAGATCATTTCTCACTGTTTTCCAGCTGTTTTCCGTGTTATCCTACCCCTCTTCTCCAGCAGCCCTGCAGTGCCTCCCAGCTTTACCAACTCTTAATTTTATAACCCTCCTCTCTACATCGTCATCTACTGTTTGTAAACTGTGGGGGTTATTTTCCTATATTAAATAAGTCCAGGGGAATGTAAACAAACACTGGATGCTGGAAAGGAAGAACTCAGTAGCTTTAAAAATCCAATTAGCTCTAAAAGCTTGGCACGCTGGCTTGGCTGAGCCCGTGGTGAGAAGGGCTGCACAAAGCTCAAACAGAAAGCAACCACATCCTTTCAGCACATCCTAAACTCACAACAACTCTGCTCAGGGGCAGATTATTGCTCCTGCAGGGAGGGTTTTACTGGCTGAGCACACACAGGCTGCAGCTCAGCCATCAGCAGCTTCCAGCGTTGTGGCTCCTGCAGGAATCACCGTGGGGATGTGGAGGTTCCCAGCCTGGGAAGTCCCGTGCTGGTCACAGCACAGATCTGATCGATCACTTTCCCAGGGAAAAGTGCCATCAGAAAGCAGAATCCTCGCACAGCAATGCTCATTTCTGCGCAAGCTGTCTCCTGGGGGACAGATGGAGATGGGGGTTGATGTTGGTGAAGCTTCCTGTTTTCTGTGTCTCGGAACTCAGCTGTTATCGTTTGGTGTTTTGCAATGCCTTTCCTCACCAGAGCCATTTTTCAAACCTTGGAATTTTCTCTTGTGGAGAACGTTGAGAATCTCAGATTTAACTCCAGTCAGAATAGCCCCAACCAGCACCAAAATCTGAATCTCTGAAAGAAGATTGGACCTTGGATTGCTTTCCAAGGGTACCTTTACCCAATCCTGAACTTCCAATCACTAATTACCAAATCTGTACTTCTATTTTATGGTGTGCAAACAAGAAGCTTTTGAAACACTTAATTTTCCACGTGTTATTAATAGAGAGAAGGAGTTTTAAATTTTGTGACCCTTTAATCTTCAGACAATGACAAAGCTGTGCAGTGGATCTCCAGTTTCCCATCTGGAATATCCGGTGGCACACAGCAAAGCTCTCCCATGACTGTTGTAGCACTGTATTGCAATAAATCCAGATGTTGTATTTGTTCCAGGAAACTGGAAAACAACTCAACACATTCCCCCCAGGTGTGTTTTCATCTAAGCAAAACTGCATTGAGAAGATTTTGAAATTCAATTCCTTTGTAAGGCACAGAAATGAGCCTCAAACTCATCCATAGAGACTTGCTCTCCTTAAATCCAGGGAATTCACAGTACTCCTGCCCAAATATTATCTAATCTAAGTATCCAATACTTGATTCTGAGCAGAACTGATCATTTTATGAGTAACTTATTATACTTAATTGGTATCAAACCCACAATGCATTAAAAATGGATGTTTAATTAAAACCTCCTTCAGTGAAGCATTTTCCATAATTAAGAGCACAATGATCAAGACATTCCAGAAGATTTTCCTGCTGCCCACCCTGATATTTTAAGGACTCTTCCCAGGTCCACTAAAGTCCTTCTGAGCCTTTACAAAGGTTTCCAAGAACTGCCCTGACTCCACTGGACTCTGAATTTTAATGTCTCAGTGATGCTCTGCCCCCACATTCTGCAGAATATGTGAGGAGAATTAATAAGGCAAATTGTTTCCCACAACGTTCCCTAATTTCATTGAGACTTGATTTACTTTCTCTGTAATAAAGTATTCATTATAAAGAACCAGTCAGAGCCTAAATGAAATCAGCCTTTCCTAACTAAAATACTTCTTAATTCCTTTTTATGACATTTGCTCTTGCTCAGTTCATCTCCAAGCTGAGCAGCTCCATCAAGCCTCAGGTGTGCGGGCAAAAAAAAAACACAAAAAAAACCAGATCCAGTTGATTTTCTGAAATATTTCCTGTGCTTTGCAAACGTTCCTTGGTGTCAGTGGTGCAGTGAGAGGGAAGATTGTGGGGCTGTGATTAATGAATCACAGGATCAGAGCAGAGAAAGAAAAGTGAGCAGCAAACACATCCTTTGGAGTGAGGCTGCTGAACATGGAGCACCAGGAGAGCAATCAGCTGCAGCAGGGAAATCCCTCAGGCCACCCCAGTGCCAATAAATCACTGAGGAGAACCGCATGCAAATTTTCCTGGCGTTTCCAAGAGCAGTCTAAATCAGCACAGAGAGATATTTAATCTGTTTATCAGACTGCAATGGGAAGTGATTGAGATTAGAGCAGGAAATAGCAGTCTGGTGTTTCAAGTGTGTCCAGGAGGCTTTGCTTTAGCATTTTATCAAGGTATCAAAACAGCCCACGATTGTTTGCTCCTGACAGGTTAAGGCACCTAAATAAAAGCTATTGTAGTTCATTTTTAAAAAAAGTTAAAATTAAAGATCAGCATTTAGCTACAATAATAGAAAGATTTTGAAACTAAGAAATTCAGGAGTAAGTTCTTGTGCAATACAGATTATACAAGCACAGATCATTTATCTGCTTTGCTTCCCGGTTTTCCTTTCTAGACTTTCACTCGTTTTTTTGCCCCCAGAGAATTTCACAAAATGTGCCTGTAAAATTCCTTATTTACTTATTTAATTTATTTATAGCATTTTCTCTGTCCCCATTTAACCTGCCTAAAGATATTTAAATTTGGAAGAGAAATGTCCAATAGATTTTCAGTTGTTACAGCATGAGAGAAAGGCAAACCTTTCAGTTCACTGCTGTGGATTCAGCTTCTACACCTGAGAAAAAACAGGGGCTCTTGAGCCACTTCATGAGGTTTACTGGGCTTTAAGAGATAGAAGTAATTTATATTTTAAAGGAATTCCAGAAAACAATTTAAGAAATGTATCAATATGAGCTCCAAAAAGTTCTTTGTTGTAGTTGTTCTGTAAAGCCACAGAGCTTCTCTTTCCCCTAAACTGAAGGGAAATATTAGCAATTATCACTTACAAAATAGACTTTGTAAAGGTTTTGCAGCAGAGCAAGAGGAAGATTTGGTAGCATCTTCCTCATCTTGGCTGCAGTTATAAACTTAGATCAGCTTTTCCTGAAGCTTTATAAGAATGTAATGGCTCATTCCAGGGAATCACAGGAATTGTCACTGAGTCTTTCAGCAGAGACACTCAGGAGACCCAGTTTTAGGTGCTGCATTGATTTGGTTTATGCTGGAAATTTCTCAGATGCATTTCATAGTCTCTCTGATGTTTGACCTGTGTGCTCTGTAATTCCTGCAGCATCCATCAGGACAGAGGCAGGAGCTGCAGCAGCTGCACAGAAAAGGCTCCGATCAAACCCTGCAGATCACTGTCCGTGGTTCACCTTACAGGAGTCCTGTAAGAGTCCCTAAAATGCAGGAGTCATGAGGAAATAAATACCTTTAAACTCCATTTAACCCTGAGCTCCTCAGCTCCAGGGCAGAGCCAGAGCTGGCTGGCACCATTCCCAAACTCTGCCAGGGTAAAATCTGCATCTGGAGCCACAGGACCCTCGGTACAGAGAGCAGCAGGCCAGCCCTGGCACCATTCCCAAACTCTGCCAGGATAAAATCGGGATCTGGAGCCGCAGGACCCTCAGTGCAGGGAGCAGCAGCCCAGCCCTGGCACCATTCCCAAACTCTGCCAGGATAAAATCTGCATCTGGAGCCACAGGACCCTCGGTGCAGGGAGCAGCCCAGCCCTGGCACCATTCCCAAACTCTGCCAGGGTAAAATCTGCATCTGGAGCCACAGGACCCTCGGTACAGAGAGCAGCAGGCCAGCCCTGGCACCATTCCCAAACTCTGCCAGGGTAAAATCTGCATCTGGAGCCACAGGACCCTCGGTGCAGAGAGCAGCCCAGCCCTGGCACCATTCCCAAACTCTGCCAAGGATAAAATCTGGGTCTGGAGCTGCAGGACCCTCGGTGCAGGGAGCAGCCCAGCCCTGGCACCATTCCCAAACACTGCCAGGATAAAATCTGCATCTGGAGCCGCAGGACCCTTGGTGCAGGGAGCAGTAGCCCAGCCCTGGCACCACTCCCAAACACTGCCAGGATAAAATCGAGATCTGGAGCCGCAGGACCCTCGGTGCAGGGAGCAGCAGGCCAGCCCTGGCACCACTCTCAAACTCTGCCAGGATAAAATCGAGATCTGGAGCCGCAGGACCCTCGGTGCAGGGAGCAGCAGGCCAGCCCTGGCCCCACACACGCTGTGCTGGCTGTGCTGGCCATGCTGGCACCCCAGAGCTGTTGCCCAGGAGCAGAGGAAGTGCTTTTGCATAGTTTTGAGGCCCCAGGCACGACCTCTGCGTTGCTGTGAGATGGGAATGGTGCCCAGAATCACATCCCGCCCCTCCACGGCATCCTGACAGCCACCACTGACTCAGCTGCTTTCACAGCCCAGCAAATCTGAAACCACTCCAGAGGGAAAGGTTCTTTCCCAAGCAGGCTGGGCTGCCACCTTCCATTCGAAAAGCTCTGCAAAGCTAGCTCCATTTTTTGACAGAGGAATTCTCTCCTGAATCCCCAATCCTTTGTGCCCAGCTGAGAACTGATCCAGCTCAATGCCTGTTTTCCATAAAAATCTCATACATTCTTTTCTCCAGCCTCACTTGCTAAATTTAGCTGATCAATTACCACTAAAAGCACAGCAAGTGGATTCCCCACTGTGAGCTTTTCATTTGGGCAGCCTCGTTAGGGAAATGGTTTGGTTGTGAAGGGAAGGGGAAGTATTCACGAAATAACTTCTTATTTTGGGTTACACCATTTTTATGAACGCCTGAGATATGGGAAGTTCCACAATTAATTTCAGATTTCAGGAGGTTTGTACTCTCACAATAACCTGGATAAATGGAGGGGTGTTAGGAGCTGCCAGAGGATGTATTAAAAGTTATAAGGTATGTCTGGAAATGCTCTTTTTGAGGGGCCTGGGAACACTTGTCTTCAAAACCGACCTTTGAAAGCACTTTGAAGAAGGCACAACCTTATTCCTCATGTGCCTCATGCAACAGCTTGGACAAGGGAGGTTTGTCTGTCCTTGGGATCAGGAGATGTTCCTGCAGCAAGTGTGGACCTACGAACACAAGGACTGCTTCATATTTTTTAATCCTATATTAATGATGTGTTCCTTTAGCTTTCAGATGGGAAGCATTTCCTTATTAGCTTTAAAAATAACATTTTAGTACCAAAAGACCAACACTGAAAGCAACATACATAAGAGAGTTTTAAAACACAGATTCTAACAGTGATCTGATGAACATGTTCCTTTCCTAAAGGCACACAAACCCCTTATCTCAGATATTGTCTCTGCTTTTTTCCCCTGGACAGGATCCCTGTTCTCGGCTCTGAAGCCCCCTGAAACAATCTTCAAGGTGATTTTTTGGCTTGGCTACTTCAACAGCTGCTTGAATCCCATCATCTACCCCTGCTCCAGCAAAGAGTTCAAGAGGGCTTTTATCCAGATCCTGAGGTGCCAGTGCCACCGGCGCAAGCAGCTGGGCTGGTGGCACTACAGCTACAGAAACTGGAACCGCTGCTCCTTTGAACACGCCAGGAAAGATTCCCTGGAAGACAGCGGCAGCTTCCTGAGCGGCAGCCAGAGGACTTTATCCTCAGCATCCCCCAGCCCCGGCTACGTGAGCAGGATCAGCCACCCGCAGCTGGAGCTGTGCACGCTGCAGGAGTGCAGGAACTGCAGCTCCCTGCTCAGCCCGGCCCAGGAGGGCAGCGGGCAGCAGGGGCAGTGCCAGTTCTTCACCTTCCAGCTCCTGCCCGAGCACAATGGGCACGGCCCTGCCGCGGGACAGGGGCCTGGGAATGAGCCCCCGGGGACACCCTGAAGGCAGCGCTGCCTGCAGGGCAACCTCCCCGCTGGAATGAGCTGCTCTGTTCCCCTTGGACACTGCCCTGCCTCACGCCACGCCCAAGGGACGCAATGGACCCATGCACAGTTCCTCGGGGTAACTCGGGAAGGGAGCAGGGAGGAACAGGCAGGGTTGTGTCCCAGCAGCGGCCAGGAGCAGGGACTGAGCATATTCCCAATTAATTTCCAGAGAAACTACTGAAGCATGAGCAGAGTGCAGGGAAGGTGCTGCATCCACCCAGGGAAGGGCACATGGGATTCCTCAGCTGCCATGGGAGAGCTGTGAGCAGCCAGACACACCTGGATGGAGAGAGGGGGGAAGGTGGGGTGGGCAGGGCGTGGTGGGTGCCCAGCTGTGCCAGGGTGGGGATGGATGGATGGATGGATGATGGATGGAGGGATGAGGGATGGATGGATGATGGATGATGGATGGATGGATGGATGGATGATGGATGGATGATGGATGGATGGATGATGGATGGATGGATGATGGATGGATGATGGATGGATGATGGATGGATGATGGATGGAGGATGGATGGATGGATGATGGATGGATGATGGATGGATGGATGGATGGATGGATGGATGGATGGATGATGGATGGATGGATGGATGATGGATAGAGGGATGGATGGATGGATGGATGGATGGAGGATGGATGGATGGATGGATGGATGGAGGATGGATGGATGGATGGATGATGGATGGATGGATGATGGATGGATGATGGATGGATGGATGGATGATGGATGGATGGGTGGGTGGATGGAGGGATGGACAGACAGACGGATGGATGGATGATGGATGATGAATGAATGGATGATGGATGGATGATGGATGGATGATGGATGGATGGATGAGGGATGGATGGAGGGATGGATGATGGATGATGAATGGATGGATGATGGATGGCTGAGGGGGGCAGTGAGGAATGCAATCTTGGTCATTCCTCTCCAGGCTGTCCCTGGCTTTGCCCATAATTCCCAATTGTTCCTTACGTCACTGTACACTTGCACTTTAGAGATGGAAAACAATGAATAAAGTCATTTCTCAACAATTTAAACACTTGCTCCCTTTACTGTAAGGCTGGAATTCAGTCAAGGTCCCTCATCAGCATTTTCACTTTAAAATAAAACACTCATGGCCACTCAGTTTGCCATTGTGGCTCTTGGGATGCAGTTGCTTCCCTCATCACCAACACACGTAAGTCCTCCACCAGGAATTAGTTAAAGGAGTTCCTTCACCAGGATTTCCTTGGAAGTTTGAAAATTCCAGCAATGGTGAGAGCTCAAAATCTCCATTTCAGCACACCAGGGAGTGTCCTGCAAGTATCCAGGCTACCAGAGGATCTGATTCCTAAAAGCAACACTCCTAAATCACTCCAAATACCTCCCAAAAGAGCAGTGAGCACTGGAGACCCAAACCCCAGCCCTTGATTCCTTAAGCACACTTTGGAAACAGCACTACACATTAAGAGACCTTTTCCTCTTTGTCAAACGACACCAGCTTCACCTCCAGTCACAGCTTCAACACAGGTACAGGCAATAAAAATTCTATCAAATGGGAAAAAATTCCACACGGATCTGAAGGAGGGACTAGAAAAATTACAGAGGAGAAAGTGTGATATGCCACCTTAAAATATGAAACTTTTGCAAAGCCACCTGACATCTTCAGATGAGATCTATTCTAAATATCTTGATTTTTCCCACTGGAATATTTTACAACCTCCACCAGGCAAAGCCAGCCCAAATGAGGCTGTACAAATCACCCTCTTCCTTTTGTTAGTCCTTCATTTGATGCAATGTTTTCCTTTAAAGGAAAAACTATTTGGGCCAGGGCATGATCATAAGTCCTTGTGGGACAAGTCCATTTTTTAGCACAGCCAAAACTGATTTGCCAAGCAGAACATGCAGTGGCACATGATGGTGCCTTTTTTAAGCTCGTTAACAGACTTTCTGATGAACCCACTCTGCGGACAAATAGATTTGCCTCTAGAGAGGAGTTGCTGCCATTTAGCACTGAAGGTGTTCCTGAAGCAGAGAATTTCCCCAGCTCAAGCTGCTGTGTGGAGCTTCATCCCCGAGGAGGGGCTTGGCCAGAGCCATTCGGTGGAGAGGCACAGCTGGAATGGCTCAGGGAGCTTTGCCACAGCCCAGCTGTACAGAAATTAAACCCATTAGGCTTCAGTGCACTCAGCTATCGCAAAAGTGCTGCTTATTTGTGAGAAGAGTTATGGTAAAATCAATCCAGCTGAATGAGGCTGCAGCTGGAGAGCATCCTGCATCCTTTGCTCTATGGAAATGCAGGTTCCCATTATCTTTACAAATGTGATGGAGAGAAGAGAGGACATTGGTATTATAAAGTACAGTTCCAGTCTGGAAAATGTCAAAATAGCAACTTTCCCATCAGCAGATGAGCTCTGTGCTCAGTTTCTGTGCTTGACTTTCACCTCAGACAAATGAGCAGAAAATTGCCCAGCACTGGAGATAATCACAGCAGTTCTGGGATGGAATTATTGCTGTGCTAACATCCACCGTTCCTTATCCCACAAACTAACAGCTCCTCCCCACGAGAACACACTGGATTCTGGTTTGAAACACTCCACAAGAGGTTTGCTCACCTTCTTCCCAGGCTCTGGCAGCCTCTGGCTCCCATTCCGGAGGGCAGGACACGGAGCACGGGGATGGAGCATCACACAAACACCGCCTGCACCCTGGAGAGGCCAGAAAGAAACGCTTCAGAACATGGACAGGGTTTATGTTCAATGGAACCCAAACCCACCCACTATGATTTTTGGGGCACTGAGAGAAAGGCTGCAAATCCATCACCAGATTTAACGATCACAGGACAAGCTGTTTGTCTGATTGGGATGGAGCTAAACTGAGGGGATCAACCAAGTGTCCCTGTGAAAAAAGCAAGGCTGTGGTGTCAATTTATGTCACTGTGACAGGGACAGATCCCCCGCACTCCTCTGTTCTCCTGCCTGGGCTGTAAAAGCAGAAATGAAGTTCAATCTCTGCTCAGTTGTCATCCATGGCTTGGCTTTTCCCTAGAATAGCCAAAATTCCACTTAAGCAGAAGGTGACAGAGAAAGGAAATCTTGGGCTCTTACTGGAAATTTTTAATGTCAAAATACGTTGGCTTGAGCAGTGAAGAATATGTTCCCTGTCTAGTAATTCCCACAATCTTTATCACACTCTAGCCAACACATGGAAGAAAAAGAGAATGGATGTTCAAAATTAATAAGAATCCATCACCACTTCTCTAATAAGCCAGCCTAAAAAGCGGATGTAGTAAAACTTTAATTTATAGCTGTGATTAAAAAGCCTTTAATTGCCTATTTCACAATTTCCTTTCAAAATGTTCTTTGGGAAGCACAATAATTTGATTCCACTGAGACTTGTGTGCAAATGTTTAATTCTGGTGAAGAACCTGAACTTTCTGTGACCTCCAGAAAAACTGTAATTATTTTTCCTTTGCTTGATTTGTTGAGCTTTGGTTTCTTCGCTGTGAAGATCAAAAAAAAGCTGTCCCAAGAAGTAAATGTAACATATGGCCTGGAGCCTGTGGTAGTTGTGCAACATTTATCCCTCTCCCGGGCGGCCGAGAGTCCCGTCCTGCTCTGCTGGGGGAGCTCCAGCCCTGCTTTCACTAAACTGGACCAGTTTCGCAAGGAAAGGAATGGGGACCTGGCTCGGAAAATCCAACATCGCCACCTATTGGATCGCAGCGGCGGGGGACAGTCACAAATCCTCTAATCCCGTGCAGTTCCCTGGATTTTACATGACACAAATCCGACCTTTTAAACAGTAAGGCTTTCCCTTGGGGCAGCAGGAGAGCTTGGATATCCTGCCTTCAATAATAATAAATAATGAGGAGCTATTTTCCAGATTGCTGAGTTTTATCGACTCAGATTGTCACATGGCTCAGTCCATGGACATCATGTTGAATCTTCTGCTGTAAGCAGAGTTTAGGAATATCTAAAGAAAAACTGAAGTGCATAACTCCTAAGACTCTGGCTCTTTGAATCCAAGGGTGTTGTTCCATCCCCTAGCAAAATTCAAGCCTCCTTTTGGGCTCAGGCTGGAAATATCTTAACATCTTTAATGTTGCATGAAACCAGAATGGTGTGGGAGACTAAACATGAATAGGATAATCTCAAAGTTCCAGGGGGAAATCCTCATATTCCCGAGGTGTACAAACATGGAATGTTCATTGGGGAGAAGCAGGTTCTGGGAATCTCATGGGGTTTGAGGCAGCCAAGAGCTGGTGCTGCACCTGGATCAGGACAATCCCTGGGATTGATCCAGGCTGGGGGTGCACAGATGGAGAGTGAGATGGTGGCTGAGAGCTGGACATGAACAAATGAACCCCCAGTCCTGGGCTGAGCTCCAGCAGGGGCAGCAGGAAACAGAGGATTGTGCCCCTCTGCCCCTCAGGTGAGACCTCACCTGCAGAGCTGCCCCAGCCCTGGGGCCCAGCACGGGAAGGAGCTGGAGCTGCTGGAGCCAGTCCAGGATGAGCAGAGGGATGGAGCAGCTCTGCTGGGAGGAAAGGCTGGGAGAGTTGGGATTGTTCAGCCTGGAGAGGAGAAGCTTTGGGGTGAGCTCAGTGTGACCTTGCAATGCCTGAAGGAGCTACAGGAAACATGGAGAGACGATTTCCCTCAGTGCAGCCCTGGGGAGAAAGAGATCAGGGCGGGACGAAGCACCTGCCCTCACCTAATCTCACCTGTCCCCACCTAATCTCACCTGTCCCCACCTAGTCTCACCTGTCCTCACCTAATCTCACCTGCCCTCACCTAGTCTCACCTGTTCTCAGCTGTCTGTCCTTGTTCTCAGCTGTCTTCCTGTGCTCTCACCTGTCTTCCCCTGCCCTCACCTGCCCACCCCTCACGTCATCTAAGTTGAACTACAGTTCCCGGCATGCACCGCGCACCTCTCCTCACCCATTGGCTGTCGCGTCCGGAAGCGGCGCCCGCGTGCCCGGGGGCGTGGCGGAAGCCGGAAGCCGGAAGTGGTGCTGGCGCAGGTGAGTGCGGGGCCGGGGACTCGAGGGGTCCGGGGAGGGCGCGGGGGGACCCGGCGGGGCTGGGGGGCGATGGCCCCGCTCTGGACCATCCCCTCAGCTCCGGACAGCGCGCAGGAGGGCCCTGCGAGCCGGGCACGGCACCTCGGGGGTCGCGGTGGGGCTGGAGGGGCCGCGGGGCAGGCGGGGGCCGCGCTGGGCGAGCCGTGCCGGGGGCGGTGTTTGAGTTCGGTCCCGTGGGGCTGTGCCGGGCTGGTCCCGAGGATCTGAGCTCGGCAATTCCCTTACTCACGGGCGCAGTGTCCAGGCCCCGTGTCCCTGCACAGGATATGCAATCAGGGGGAAGTTGCCCCCTACCCCGAGAGATCAGAGCTTCCCTTAGGGATGGCAAGAGCACTTTGGAGCACTTTAAAGATTTATAAACGTGAATAAAAGAAATTAAATCATGAGGTCCATTTAGATGTTTATAAATATAGAAAGGGGAGGGGGCAGCGCAGGGCCCAGGGAGCTCCCCCTGCACAGGAGGCACAACTTCTTCCCTGGGCAGTGCCCAGCCCTGGACAGAGACCAGAGAGGGGCTGGAGTCTCCTCCCTGGGGATGTTCCAGAGCCCTCTGGACACAGTCCTGTGCTGGGGGATGCAGGAGGTGGGGCCAGTGACACACCATGGTCCCTTCCAGCCTCACACATCCTGGGATTCTGGGATTTGTTTGCTTACAAGTCTTTTAAATGATGATTACTGAGTGTTACACCTTTCTCATTTCCACAACCCCCTCCCAGGAGTCCAGCATGGAAGAATTTAAAGATGCAAGTCCACCTGAAGAGTTATTCAATCACTTAAAGCTGTCAGATCAGAAGTCTCCAGAGACTGGCCCCGGAGATGCCCAGCACCCCCAGAGCTTTGGAAGCGGCTGTGCTCCATCCTCAGGCCAGGATCCCACAGAGGAGTGTTTCCATGACTGTCACGACTCCTTTGAGGCCAAGGGACCTGTGCTGGATGATGAAGGGAATGTTCAGGATGAAGGGAGTAGCTCGAGGAAGCAGACAGAACTAGATGAAGAATACTTGCTAGAACTAGAGAAAGATATGCCAGAGGAGGAGAAACAGGTAATGCAAAGCACCAGTGCTGGGTATGAAATTATCTGCTTGCAGTCAATGTTTAGAGTGGTTTGTGGCTGACACAAAAAGGGACCTTTAAAGCTCTCATGTGTCTGTTTTACTGTTCTAAATTTCCTCTTTTAGATAACAAATGTTTGTAGCTTTCCTTGCTGGTCTTAATCCTCACATTCCAGTGCAGATTCTGTGTGCCTTGAGCAGTGTGTGAGGTGACCGTGACTCAGAGACTGCAGGGAACAAACTCTCCCTGTTCCCTGTTATTTACTGTGTGTGCATCCATCGCTTTCCCCTGTGCTTCTCCAAACCTCACAGCAGATTTCAGGACAGTTTTCCTGGAAGGTTGCTTTAAGGAATCCAGACAGTTGGGATTCAGTTTGAATGGATTCCTATGGATTACTTGGGCTTTCATCAAACAAAACACATCAGATGTGTTTGTGTGTTTGCTTTCAGTGCTGTTACATTGGACAAACTCATCCTGCAGCAGGGAAGAGAAAAATGCAGTTTTTCATCTGTGGAACAGATCTTTGTGTTAATGTAGAAGTTCCTTGAGGTGGAAAAGCAATATTGGGGAAGGACAACCTGGGCTACGGTCCCCTTGAAGTAGGAATGAGACTAAAAGTAATTCTTGTCTCTGCTGGACCTGGTGGGAATCCCTTTTGTGTCTCTCAGTTTTGACTCTAAATGGGCAGAATGATGCTGCCAGTTGTAATTTCATAATGAATAAGGGAATCTCAGGAGGTTTTCTGATGCATCCTTTGGAGGTTTTTAGTCCAATCCCCTGCCCAGAGCCAGGGAGATCTCTGGCACAGCCCCTCTGGCTCCCTGTGCTGCTCTTTAACTATACTGGAAACTTGTGTCCTATATTTAATTAGAATTTCCTTTATTGCAGGGCCCTGAGCATCTTGGGGGCCTCCCCTGGACTCCCCCTGGGAAGTCAATGCCTTGTTGTTGTTGTAGGAGGGAGTTTGTTTGATTTGGGGATTTTTGCAGTGGGGGACACCCCAAGGGAGGGCATTCTCCAAATTCATCTCTCAGGTGCTGAACAGAGGGCAAAAATCACCCTCTGTGACCTCCTCACACACAAAAAGCATCTCACTGCCCTTGGGTTTTTTCCAGCTGGAGTGAACAGTCCCTCTTTTCTCCTTGTGTTTATTCCTGTACAATAAGGAGCACTGTCATCATGAGTCACACTGGGGCTGCAGCACCAGCCTGGGCTTGAGAGTTTCCGAGAAAAACTGCTAAAAACTGAGGGGAAATTGCTCCAGAACTAAACTGTAAAAAGAACAGCGAGCCTGGCAATTGACTGTGTTAATTTTCCTGCTGTTCTTGGTTTGGGTGTATTTTTAGATAATCATCTCCTTTTGCACATGGATCTTTGCCTGCTGTCAAATGACCAAAATAATTGGGAATGTTAAATCTTGGCACTCAGCTCTGTGGAACTCCACTGAAAGGGGCTCTGGGAGTGCAAAACAACAACTGCTTCAAACTGGGAAGATTTCCTTAGAGAAAGGCTGGAGGCAGCTGCAGCTCTCATCTTTCTGCAGGTTTATTTCCAGTGGTGTTGAGCAATTCTGCCCTTCAGAGTGGTTTGTGATTTCATCTCCCCAAACTGAGGGATTCTGTCTCTCACCAGCACCACAAGTATTGGGCCAGCAGTCCTTTGTTTATATTCCACTGAGAGATTTCTGAATGTTGCAGCCTTTCAAACGCAGGTTTTTTCTCTAGCAAAATATTGTTGGGATCTCTTACAAGCAGAGCTGGAGAACTCTGAATGCAGAGAAGAATTAGGAGCTCAGACAGTGTTACAGCCTCTGGAGTGGCCCATTCCATGATCTCACCCTGGATAGGTCATTCCTGAATTGCTGCTCCAGCTCTCCTCATTGTACTTGCTATTGATGGCCACAAATTTATTTTTAAAGGTGAAAAAATCTGTATATTCTGATGATAAAAAGATGCTGTTAAATGCTGCAGCTTTTAAGAAAAAGTCCAGCAGTCACAGTCTGAAAACAGTGCTGTACATTCATTTACTCAGAGCTTTGCAAACCTTTTAAGCCTCCTTCCAATGACTCAAAAGGGTTTTTTTGAGAAGAAGGGCAATGTGATTTTTTTTTTATTGCAGCTGCGGCAAATGAGACAGAAACATTCAGAAGTGTTTTTGGCTGCTGAGGTTGGGAGCAGCCCCAGCACTCCTCGCTGGGTTAGTGTGAGCCCCTGCTGCCCTGTGCTGGCACAGCTCGGTGGGAGTGTGCAGTGGAGCACTGAGGGCAGTGATTCACAGGCAAATCGAGCTGTATTTTTAGATGCAGGGCAGGGCTGGTAAAAACAGACATCAAACAGCAGCGTGCTGCTGGCACCTGGGGAGATGGATTTGATTTGGCTGCTTGTCGAAATAAAAAAAGCTCCCCAGGAGCTGGTGCTGCAGCAACAAGCACAAACCGTGGGCTCAGGGCATGAGCAGAGCTGGATGTTCTTCCTGCTCAATCAAATGTGTGGAGTTACACCTTCCGAGTTTGGGGTTTTGTGACCAAAGCCATTGTTGTGTTTAACAGCTCTAACAAAGGGGCTCTGTGGAGTGATGCTCTCCAATAATGGGCTGTAGGAAAAGCCTCTCATTTATTCTGGAGATGCAAAGGCAGGCTCTGGTCCTGGCTCTGGGGATTTATGTGCAGATTTCAGCAGCTCAGAGTAGAAATACTCACCTGTGCAGAGGCTGCTGCAGAGCTCAGAGGAAAGCAGTGAGTGAGTGGCTGTGTATTTTCTCTAATGACATTTCAAGGAGCCCATACAGTGAGATTTCTTGTTTTAAGCAGCAGGAATTCCTTCCAGGTGGACAGTAGGGGTACCGTAAGAAATCTTCTCTGCACAGTGAAGGAAAATAAGAACTTGCAGGGATATTAAGACACAAACCTGTAAGAAGTGTTCTTAAAAACAGAGCCTGGTTCCTTGCCTGGGCCTGCAACTCTGAGCTTTTGAAGGACTGAAGTTCGCTTTTAGAGGGTTTGGTTGTTGTCACAAGGCTGCTGCTGCTGCCTCAGCAGAGGCACTGAGCAGCAAATTGCTTTTGATGCATTCCAAGCAGATTTTTCTGGTTGGCTGTCAGTGCCAGTGATGGCTTTGACGTGGGGCTGCTCTGCAGAATGAACGCGAGGACACCCAGCAGCTGCTGCAGGGTCATTGTTCAGCCTGCCCCAGCCCTGCTCCCAGGGACACCCTTTAATGAGGAGCTCTGCAGGGCAGGACTCACATCCCTCAGCTCCTCCATCGTGGCAGATGTTGTCCTGTTCTGTGCAAGGCCTTCAGCACCCGGCCTGGGCAGCTCTGGTTTTGGATAATTTTGGATATAAATATCCAATATTCCTCCTGAGCAGTTCCTTCCCTGCGTTTTCCATGTGCCCTGCACCTCCAGCTGGCTGGGGTCACAATTCCTGTTCTCACTGCAGGAAATGTGTCAGCAAGACAAGCAAGAGGAGATTCTTGAGGAGTGTCTCGTGAGCAACTCTGTAGGAATGAGGCGGAAGTGATTCTGAGAAATAGGATTTTTGAGTGATACCTGAGATTCTTGCTGGGCTAAACAGTAAAATTTCCTTTTTTTATCCCTGTTTTCTGCAGGCTCTAGGATATGTTAGAGAACATTGTCTTAGTGAAGACATTTCCTTTAAGCTGCCCCCTCCTCACCCTTCCTTTCCTCCCTGTGCCTTTGGCTCGATCCCATTGTTTTCCATTAAGGGAAGCTTCTGTATAGAATAAAACATCCTGTTACATTTTCTGAGTTAAAGCTTGGAGAAGAACATTTGAGAAGTATATCTGTGTCTGCTGCAGTCATTAATTCCAAGAGCTGCTGAGAAGAATTTGAATAAAAACTGGAATTATAATCTCCCTGTGTGATTTATAATTCTTTGTGTTACACTTTTAAACAAACAAAAGTTTTTTTGCTAGATGGCAGTTTAATAGGAAGGGGAAAAAAATCTCCCTTCATGTCCCTTTGAGTTCTGCTGTCTGATTTGAGTCTTGTATTCAGTTCTGCCTTTCTCTGGCAGAGGCTGCTCCTGTCAAATTGAGGCCTTTTCCACTTGTGGTGATGGATTTATGGTCAGCTCCACTTTCCCTGCCCGAGGCTGTTGACTCTGGAGCAGGAAGGATGAATGGCACAGTTAGGCTGGGCTGAACTGGAGCTGGCAGGGAGGGCTGTGACCTCCTTCCCTGTGGCTGCAAGTGCTGCTTCCAATTTCGTGCAATTTGGTGATTTGGCAGTAGAAAGAGTAAAGTTCTTTTCCGTGGAATCCCCGGGAGCAGGGACATGCCAAGGTCTATCCCTGCCATTGCCCTGGAACCTCCCAAGGGCAGCTTTGGCAAGATTTAAAAAAGGGATTTTTTGGGGTGACTCTAAGCTTAAACCGAAATCCAAATCCTTGGATGCAGGATAGAGCAGTAGCTTCCCAAAACTGCAGGGGGAAGCAGACAACTGCTAATGAACAACTGCGAAGTGAGATTGGAAGCTGAAAAATGCATTCCTGATATGTTTAAATTCCTGTTTGTGTGCCCCCTCTGAAGTGCAGGCATTTGGAATTCCCAAGGGCTGTGAGGTGCAGGTTCACTGTGAACAGAGCAGGGAGAGCTCACCTGTGCTGCTCCTCAGGAACTGGGCCAGGAACCGTGCCCAGCAAAGGGAAATCAAGGGATCAGACCAAGCACAGGAACAGCCAGGGCAGGTGCTGTGGGAAGTGTCACAAACTGAGGGTGGTGTTCCTTCAGCTCCCTCTGGCTCTTCAAGGATTTCACTTCCAGTGCTTTTATTGCATTGCTCACTTCCCAAGAAAACAGTGGAAATGTGCAGGTTGCTGTCTTCTCTAATAGCAGAATGATGCTTTTATTTTATAAAATCATATTTACTATGTAAATAAAATTTATTTATAATAATATAATTATAAATAAATTCTATAACATTATAAAGTTCTGTTTTATTTTGTGCTTTTCTGATTAACCCTGAGTGTTTTGGCAGAGCAGCTGAGGTGCAGGGGCTGTGTGTGATTTGGGGCTGTACTTTATTGTCACGAGGCCAAGCTGTCCCTGGGCATGACTTGAGATCATCTCCAGCACCCCTGGCTTTGCCAGGCAGATTTGGGTTAAATAGTGATTTCCTCTGAGTCTGGGATTGGAATTCCATACCCAAACCTAAACATTTCTAATCAGATCCTATAAGAATCATCACTAGTTACCTGTAGTTGTTTCTTCTGGACTTAAAATATTTAAACCACATCAAAATCAGTGCCTGCCATGGAATTTGTCACCTTTGCATTAATAAAATTTACAAAAAGCCCCAACCCTTCAGATTTTGGTGCCATTGAAGAGCAGAAGGTCACAGCGTGGGCAGTGGTGGCTGTCCCAGTGCAGTGTGAGCAGCCTGGGGCACAGAGGAGGTGAGGATGGCTCTGCTCAGGCCCAGCAGTGCAGCTCCTTCCCCAGAGGGAAGGAAGGGATGTGCCCTGCAGCCCCTGAGCCCTTGCTGGGAGGGCTGTCCCTTGTCCCCTGTCCCCCTCAGCCTGCTGGGGACACTGGGGTGACACTGCGACCCTTCCCAGCACCCTTGGCATTGTCCCCTCCGGCCTATCCCACCCCAGGGATCATTCACTGATCGCACACTGCCCTCTGCACAGTGTCCATGGCAGCTGGAACTCACCCTCCTGGGGGCAGAGCTGTCTCTCCCCAGTGCTGGAAGGGTTTGGGGTTTTTCCCTGGCGCTCCCAGCCTCCCCCGGAGCAGTCCAGCATAATGGAAATCCAGCCCAAAGAGTTGCCTTTCCGCTGTTCTGTGTAAGCAAGGTCTGGATGGAGGAATAAATAATGTATTTATTTCACACACAGCCTGCTTTGCAGGGCAGTGCCTTTAGCATGTCAGGGGCTCATCCATTTTTCATGCTTTTACATTTTGTGGAAAAAACAGAGGAATTGGCTTTTAGATGTTGCTTCTTGGTCAGTCAGACTTGAAATGCAAATCCATTGATGTCCAGGAGGTACCCTACAGATTTGAACTTTTTTAAAATCTTTCAGACATTCAGTTTGGAAATGAAACCCATAAAACAAGGATATATTGGAAATGTTGGTCACACTCTCACAGAGATGCATGTTTTGAACCATTGCTGTTTTTCAGGGAGCTGAATAAATTGCAGAATCATACACAGAGGTCTTAAAAGTGCTGCTTTGTTACTTTCTTGTGTTCCTTTTACTCCTTTTTTCATATAAAGCTTATTCTTCTGAAGCTTTCTTGCTGCAAATCGCTTTTTATATTAGCATTTAATACATAATTAGAGTAAATGTAATATTTTTAAAATAATTTGAATAAAATGAAACAAAATATTGATAATAAAGGCAAACTCTCCATGCAGCATCCCTTGATTTCAGGGTTTTGCCTCAGGACTGGTGTGAGCATGCTGTAGTTGTGTTGATGATAAAAATCCTTTCATTCTTGTGGAGCTGTAACTGAACCCTGTGCAGCAGAGAATCAGCTCATGGCACTGAAAGGCCACTTCTAAATAGGTCATGAGCAATGAAGTCAGTGGGGTTTGTGTTTCAGGCAGCCCTTCCCCTCGGTGAGCGTTGTCTGTGGAGATCTTTCCAGCAGGATCCTCCTCTCCAGGCCTGCTCTGTGCTCAGATGGGGCTGCTTTGTTCAGTGCCACCAAATGTTGGGATCATTTTCACTCTTTGTGCACTGCAGATGATTTAAAAATGCCTTTTTGTGGAGCCCAGGCAGGAAGTTCTGTCTGATCCCTCAAAAACTGAGGTATAGCAGTTCCATATTTGCTGTGCTGAACAGCAGAGTCCTGCATTAGACAGAGAATTTGGGATTTTCATGCAGCCTGAAGTGCTGAATTTGTGTGTTCATGTTTAGAAAGCACCAAGTGTGTCCCTTGGGGTGTTGTGGAAGGACTTGGGGGCTTTGTCAGCTCTCCCTGAGCAAAGGCACTTCCTCAATAGTGGGGCATGGTTTGTCTGTGCTGTGTTTTGTGGACTTTCTTTAAAATGTGAGGAGCAATGGGTATTAGGAAACTTGTTTGATAGGCAATGGGAACAAATTTGCTGGTCTGGGCATGTATCAAAGGGGTCAGATGAGATTCTGCTGTGGAGTTTTGTGTCATGGCTCAGTGTCCTTCCACAGAGCCTGATCTGTTCCTCTCAAGGTGGTGCCAATGGTCAGGTGAATTAATTCCCAAAGCCAATAAAAGCAGGAGGAAGAACCTGTGATTCTGAACTGTTTGTCAGCTCCTTGGCATAGCTGGGAGCTGGTGCAGTGCTCCACACACTGTACTATATTTAGCTGTTTCCAAGGAGATGTTCTGTGTGATATTGATAATTGCATTAATCCTTGATTCACACAATCTGCAGGAAAGGAAACTGCTCCTTTTCCTACTGTTGGCTTTTTAATTGCTCAGTGATCTGTCATTGACAGACATCTCGATTGAAGTCCTTTGTGTGCTGGGAGAACAAGCAGTGGTCAAATGATGGTTTTTGTAGCACAGAAATGACTCAGGGGCTCGGTGATGTTCTGCCTTTGCTGCTTTGTTTCAGGAGTGTCTGCACTGTCAATAGGTTGAAGGGATGGCTCGGTGACATCCTGAGCTTTCTGTGTCACAGGCTGAGAGCCTGAGCGTGGCCTCCCCTTGTGCCAAGATGTTCATGGTTGAAATCACAGCTCTGCTCACATGTGCAGTTCTCACTGAACGAAGAACAGCCCTCCTGCCTCTGGGGCTGGGGGTCAGGCACTCTGCTTAGGAAATCTTCCAGGGCAGTCTCACCCTGGACCTTTTCCTTGTGCATCTCTGAAAGTAACTGGAATTGCTGAGGTGGAATTATTTCTAGCAAGACTGGTGAGACTTTACATTTAAAATATATTCTGCATAGTTGACCTGCAGTGAGTGAATTAAATGGAGTTGGAAAGGAGAAGCAAACAGCCAGCTAAAAGCTGATATGTTGGTTTAAAGCATGGAATTCTCCATGGATGCTCTCCCTGCATCCTGGTGTCTGTGAAGTGGAGCTTTTTAATTGCCTTGCTGTTACACTCCAGTGTTTCATGGCTAAATAAAGTATTTCATGTCACAGGGTCTACAAGCAGAGCCTGGTAGAGTTAAAACTCTCCAGGTTATGTTTTATTCTGCATCCCTTCCACACTTTCTTTGGAACTGCAGCTGACCTAGTTGTTCATTTCAGTGAAATACTCTGAGACATTGTCTGTTCTTTTGTAGAAAAGAAGAAAGGAGAGCACAGGGCTGAAGGAGAAAGGAAATGAGCACTTCAAGAAAGGAGGTGGGTTGAGAATCTTTGAACACCGTGTGGATGTTAGAGAATCTCAGATTAGTACTGAGCCAATGTGGTGATGCTGCAGAAAACCCTGAGGAAGATCTTACACCATCCTTGTTGAATTTTATCACCTCTTTCATTTTTCATTCAGCTCTAGAGAAGAGACAGCAATACCAGACCTCCTTTAGAGTTGTTTAAATCCCAAAGATTTGGATACTAAAGCAGGATTCCCATGAAAGCTGAGTGCTTACATACAAAAACATGGATTTTGGACTGCCTTCCAAGTGCCAGGGTTTCTTTAGTGATCAAAAAAAGGCTTCCCCTGGGCTCTGAGCTGGGCTGATGGCTGTGCTTAGAATTGATGCAGGACCTGGGGCTCTGCAGCTCTCTTGTACCTTTGTACATTGGTTTTAATGAACAAACAGAAGGGGGGAAGTGCTTTTGACACCTGCCTTTGCTTTAATCTGCTGGTGGGTGGAGGATTCCCAGAGAAAACAGGAAATGCAGGTTCCTGCTTTCCTCAGTCAGCAGGACACAGCCCAGGAACTTGTGTGCCCTGAGGACCAGGCAGAGGCTGGAGGTGCCTCATTGTGTCCTGAGGGAACACAATCCTGGCAGTGATCTCCAGCTCTGCAAAGCATCAGAGAGGGCAGGAGGGAACTGCTGGAGAGCCCCAGGCCTGCAGTGTTGGCTGAGACAGGGGCTGGAGTCCCCTCCGTGGCCTCCCCTTGCCAACCCCTCTGACCTTCCAATCCCTGAGGATGCTGTGGCCATCAGACCTCCCTGCAGCTGCTCTGGGCAAGCACAGTGCAGTGAGAGCTTCCAGCACTTCTTCCTTTCAGGTCAGGGACACACTTCATCCAAAGAGATTCTGCCTCTGCTCAAATAGAAGGAAACAATTTCAGGGATGAGAATTACATCCACATCCTGCTGCACTTGTTGCATTGAGCTCAGGGGTACACTTCTACTTTTATAAGCAGAATTAAGTTCATTTTAAAATAATTGATTGTATTTATGTACCACTTTGTAATGTTCTTTGAGAGCAGCTACAGATTCTGGTGTGATATCACCATAAATATTGAGAGATGTTTCCAAAGGCAGCTCAGCCATGGTTTGATATAAATGCTTTGGTTTGGGTTTTTCCTGTTGCATGTGCAGACTATGGAGAGGCAGAAGATTCCTACACCAAGGCTCTGCAGATTTGCCCAGCCTGCTTCCAGAAGGACAGGGCTGTTCTGTTCTCAAACAGAGCTGCTGCAAAAATGAAACAGGTGAGTGTTGGTTTTATTCTGTGCCACGCTGGGGATTGAGTCTGGGACAAATGCAATTTTGAAGTGATCAGAGCCCTCCAGGACCATGGAGTCCAAGCTGTGCCCTGTCCCCACCTGGTCCCCAGCCCAGAGCTCTGAGTGCCACCCCCAGGCCTTCCCTGGCCACCTGCAGGGGTGGGGACATGCAGACTCCATCTAACAAAACTATTTTGTGTTCTAGGACAAGACAGAGGCTGCCCTGAGTGACTGCACCAAAGGTATCGCTTTTTTCTCTCTCAGTGCTGCCCTTGTGCCAGATTTTTATACATCAATTGTGTCATTTAGTGCCTTTACTGCAGAGCTGTAATTTTGGGCATAAAAGTCTTTAAAGAACTGAACAGAAAACACCTGATTTGTATTACTTGTTTTGTAAAATGTCTGTCAAACCTTTCCTGTCTGCAGTAATTTCCTTTCTGTTCTCTTGTACCAACGAGGCTGCTGTTTGTACTTGTTTTTAATAGGAAAGTCTTTTCTATGGAAACTGTTTCCCACACCTATGATTTCAAACCCACTTCCACCTGCCATTCCCCCCCAAATCCTGGTTTAATCTCAGATTCCAAAGAACTGTGAGGCTTTATGGAGTTAAAAACGTTATCAAGTCCGTTTCCTGCACAGCTTTTGCTTTGTCACCAGGGCTTATGTTCCCCTGTTCCTGCCCTGCATAGTTCTCTCTCTGCACCTTCTGGTGGAATCAGTTCAGCTGTGCTTTGCTTTATTGCTTCCACCCACTCACCCACCCTCGAGTGTTTGTTAAACTCCCTGTGACAGCTGGGGAAAAAATCCAAATTACCAATCAGAGAACTAATCCAATGGCTGTGTGCCAGCACTGCCTGCACAGAAATGGAGGCTGTGCTTGCTGAAAGGGCTCCTGGAGGTACCAGATCCTCCCTGGCCTCTCACTGGGGCTGTGCTTGGCTTTGGTGCTGCTGCTTTCTGAAAAACACCTCCAGTCTTGCAGTGGCTCAGAGGGAATCAATGTGCTTTGAGCAGGGAGATTTCAGCTGCCAGTGCCTGACACTCCCCAGGGAGTGCACAGCAGAGCAGTTCAGTCACCTGCAGCTCGCTGACTGTGCCATTGCCTTTGTCCTTCCAGAGGAAATAAACTGGAATGTCTACCTGGATAATCCGAGATTTATTTGTCCCTAGAATCATTTTAATGGGCTAGGAATTATACAATGGACAGACCTTTCTGTGATGAAAAATCCTTCCTAGTCCCTCTTTTTGTGGGGAAATCTTTCATACTCCCTGTTTCTGTGGTGAAGAATGGATGGAGGAATTCTTGAGGAATTACTATGTGGAGGTTACTGCCGAGTTTAGCATTCAGTCTGAACTGCTACTGCAAACAGGCCTGGCTGCCAAGGGAATGAGGAGAGGAAAAGCTGAATTTCACTCACGATGCCCCTCTGCCAACTCTCAGAGCTGAAATCACTGCCTGTGCATTCCCAACCCAATTTGGACTGTTTGATATTAAATTCAGAAGAGCACCAGGAATTCTCCTGGAGTTTGTCTCCACTTGAACTGAGATAAGCATGGCAGTGCTGATTTTCCCTGCTGTGTGTGTCTGGAGGGATATTTAACTTTAGCTGCAATCTAATAATAGACACTTGCTCAACATACAAAAACTGAAATATCTTGCAGGTCCTAAAAGTTTCTGAAGCATCCCTTAGAATCCCTGCATGGGTAGGATTGCACATTTAAATCTTTGTGATCATAAATCACTTCCATCTGTGATAGACTGTGGACATTAAATGAAATATGAGACTGTCCCAGGCAGCTGTTTCTGAATTCTGACTTAGCTTTAAGCTGTGCCTCTGCTTGATCCTGAGTTACATTCTAAAGACAACTTACAAATGTAATGCACACTTCAGAATTCATTTGAGGGGTGGAGAAATGCTTCAAGTACAACCCTGGGCTTTGGTTTTGTTTTCCAGCTGTGGAATTAGACCCTCACTATGTCAGAGCTTTGCTGCGGAGAGCAGAACTCTATGAAAAAACAGAAAAATTAGATGAAGCTCTGGAAGATTATAAGGCAGTCCTAGAAAAAGACCCATCAGTGCATCAAGCCAGAGAAGCTTGCATGGTAAGCTTAAGCCTTTCAGTGAACTTTGGCCTAACTTATTTATGATCATTTTAGTTCAGCTTCACATCAGTGAACCTGCAATGGATTCTGCTTCAGAATGAAAAAAAACACCTCATGTACATCACCTGCAAATTCGTCTCTAAAACCACTTGGAGTATGTTGTTACAAAAAATCTTTTTGAAAGGCTTAATTGTTTTAAGTCTCCATTTGGGAAAATAAATCATTAGCAGTGATTGTGCCCCCCTTTTCCCCACACTGTGGTGTTGTAAGTGACAGATTAGGAACAGCTTTTATGGCATATTAGGCAAGAAACCTTGCCTGGAATGATTTCCTGGGGGACTGGATCAGTTGCACTGATGGCACAAAATATGCTGCTTAACTGTGTAAGTGCTGTTGGTGCTGAGGGGTGATCCCATAAAACAGCTGAGCTCCCCCACAAAGGATCTGCTGCCTCTGGAGCTTCCCCTGGCCAGGGCTGGGATAGCTCCAGGAACAGCTCCCCAGGGAATGGGCACAGCCCCACAGCTCCAGGAGCGTTTGGAAGCGCTGCCAGGGATGGACAGGGTGGGATTGTTGGGTCTGTGCAGGGCCAGGGGCGGGGATGATGATCCTGTGGGTCCCGTCCAGCTCAGGATAATCCAGGGTTCTGAGTGAGACCCTCGGGGGTGGCTGGTTCTGTTTAACCTGGTTCTCTTCAGGCTCTTTGGAATCCCCTGAAAGTACAAACCTGTACTTTCCTTGTATTTATACTCTCCTTATACCTCTGACAAAGCCGTGATTTTCTCTCAGTGCCTGTGGCCCTGATGATCCCACAGGAGAGACCCTGCCCAGCCCCAGAGGGAATCTCCCGCAGTGCTGCTGCTCCCCTGGCCACCCTTGGGGCACAGTGCAGAATGATCAGTGTTTGTTCCTGATTTCTGTGCCTGGGCAGAGCTGAGGTTGGGGTTCCACCCCTCTCCTGCTCCCTGACCTCCTTGGGCCAGCAGAGCTTTGGCTGCAGAGCCCTTTGGACACAATGCCCTCAGTGTGCCCTGCACTGGGATTTGGGCTGCTCTGCCCCAAGCTGATCCTTGTCAACTGTGAGGGGAGAAGCAAACTATTGAGACTGAAGCTTAAAACTCCCTCTTGAAAACCTGTTAAGGAAATCCTGACAGCTGTAATTTTACACTTTGCAGATATTCATCATAAATCTCTAAATTTCATAATAAAAACCCCCAGGTTTCGGCTGTTGACTCCCCATTCATGGTTACATATCTAACCTGGAGGAGACTGAGAAGCTTTGCTCTGTTTTAAGGTAAAAGTGTCTCTGCTTTGCAGAAATATCACAAGATCTTTTCCCCCTCACTGGCAATGAAAATGATGCATCAAGAAAACCTGTAAATTGGCTTCATTCACTGTTAGAGCAAATCTTCCTCCCCCCTGCCCACAGGAGTGATCTCACACTGCTCCAGGGAATGTCATGACCCTGTTAAATGACAGATTAAAATATTAAGTGCACAATAGTTCTTTGATTCCTGCTTTGGTACCTGCTCCAATGCTTGAGCACTGTTTGTATTTCAGGAGTACAGAGCTGGGGTTCTGATTTCAGTCCTCAGTTATTTTTGACATCTTCAATGCCAGACTGAACAGTTGGGAATTATTGTGGTTTGGGGTCAAATCACTCCTATTGCTGCTTTCCCAGAAAGTTTCATTATATGGAAGCTATGGTTAGGTTTGGTTTTTCACAGGTGTGTAACTCCGGTGAGAATTTCAGCTTCTGCAGAGTTTTTGAGGGATTTTAGGGCAGGTAAAGTGATTTCCCAGAAGAAGCTGTACTTTGGGTAAGTATCATAGACAGCAGATAAAAATAGGTGTCCATAAGGACATTCGTGGAGTGGGAAATGCTGAGCCTTTGGATTAGCAGAGTTCAGAGTCTGGAGGAGGAACTGCACATCAAGGATTTGTGTCTCTGTCCCTGCTGATGTCCAGATGTGGGTGCATTATTGAAAGGAGGGCTCTGATTCCAGTTTTTCTCTCTCTCCACAGAGATTACCACAGCAAATTGAGGAGAGGAATGAAAAATTAAAGAAAGAAATGTTGGGTAAGTAACATGTACTTCCATAAAAGTCTTCATAATCTGTTAGAAAAAAAAGCATGAATAGAATCTCTTGCATAAAATTCAAAGAAGGTAAATCTGAAAGGAAATATTTGTTCTGTGCTAAACAAAATTCCTGATTTTTTTGTAGTTCTCAATTGCTTGGTTTCACCTATGGTAAATTGGAGACAAGGAATTCTTCCATGCAGAAAAGGCCATTAGTTGCAATTAAAGAAAGAAAGTTTAAGACCTTCTAAAACCATTTCATATTGATGTATATAAAAGCTGGGGGAAATGGTTTGAGCCAGCCCAACTGCTCTGTTCTGCAGAGAATCAGGTTAAACAAACTCAGCCTGTCTTTCACACTGATCCTTAATATATTGGGGAAGAAGAGACTGTTTCAGCTTATGCTGATATTTTTCTGTAATTTCTTTTCTTGCTCTGCAGCCTCTGTTTTGCTCTGGCTTTGTTCCTGCTCTGACCTAGCAAAGTGTCAGTGAGGCTTTGCAGAGCTTTACAGGATCAGAGTCTGCTTCCCCCATTGTGCTGAGAACAAGCCCTAAATAAAGCAGGTTAAGGGTGATAGGGCTATAAATAAATGACAAATGCAGAAAATCTCCAGAAGGATCAGGCCCATTGGTAGGACATGGGATGGGTTTCTGCACAAAGTAATATGAAAATAATTCCTGATCTTTTCTGAACTCTAAAGGGCCTCACTAATCACAAGGGATTTGACTGGAACAGTAAATCCAACCCTAGTTCTGCAGTGCTGGTTTTTTCCTGGATGTCAGACTAGGTGGGGTCTCTTTTAAAAGTGTTAATACCTTAAAAGTGGCAGTTGGGATTTCAAAACTGAGCTGGACTTTTGGGAGCCAGTTCACACTGTTTCTATTGGGAAGGAGTGGGAGAGAGAAACTTGATGGAATGTGGATTACGAGATTCCTTTGGATTGTTTTGTTGCACAGTGAATTTGTTTGAAGCTGTTCGCACTGTCCCACCCTTGTGGATGGCATTTCCCACTGCCAGGGTGGACCTGGCTCATGGCACTGTGGCAGGAGCTGGGCTGACTGGGCTTGGACAGTGCCATGGGGACATTCCTGCCTTCCCACAGGGCAGCTCAGGTGTCTGGGTTGTATTCCAGACTTTTGGGTTCCAGGACAGCAAGTCAGAGGTATCCTGATAGCTCCAGGCTGGGCCTGCTCCAGGAGCACTGACACTGAACTGAAATTAGGAACATTGTCCCAGCTCGTGCTTCGGCTCCTTTGGATATTGGACTGATCCTCAGTCAATGAATTGGCCTGTCCTGGTTTTGCTGAGCTTTTATTCTCTCAGCTTACACAAGCCCTGGGTTGCCCAACCGACTCCCACTGTCACAAAACTGGAGCTGTGTACAAACAAACACAGATAAATGGAGTGCATCCTCCTCCTTCCCACGTGTGTTTCCTGTTTCCCAGGGCTGCAGCTCATTGCTGTCAGAGGCTGAGCCCCTGTGCAGTGGTTGTGTGTAAATAACTCAGAGCACACATTCCTGGCTGGATTTTCCTTGTGTGCAAGTGCTGGGCCATGTGACTGATGAGGTTGATGTCACCAAAAAGATCCTATTTTGTGGCCAGGCCAAGCCCACTTGTGCTGTGTGTGCTCAAGGATCTTCCTTTTCCAAGGCTGACATTTGTATTTCAGTTATTCCATGTTTTCCGTTCAGCTCAGCTGCCACTGCAGTTTGCTCAGGATGGAGTGACCCCTGAGTTCACAGCAAAGAGAGCAGGACTTGGAGCAGCCTTGGCAAGGAGCTTTGAAATCCGAGTGGCTCTTCCCCTCTGTGCTTCCATGAGCATCCTCTGCCTCAGTCACTGAGGATGTGAACAGTGACCACTTTCTGTGGGGTTTTTGTGTTTCTCTCCTTAAAACCAACGATTTCCAGTCTTGTTTAGAGACTTCTATAATTCTTGTGGTAGCTGGGGCCACTCCCAGGTGAGAAGTGGAGAGGGGAACTGTGGAATGGTTTCAGCAGTTTGGGGTCGGAGCACCTCACCTGGGCCTTCCTGCCAAAAAGAGATTTTTCCACCTACCTGAGATCAGCAAAGATATTTATTAGGCTTTGTGCCTAAAGAATTATGGGGTTTATTTTGTTTTTTATTTGGACAGTTATGTTGTATTTGCAACTAAGCTACTAAACCCCAACCCTGCACAAAGTGATTTTAAACCAGAGCCAAATTAGAGTTACAGTTCAGTCCTCATTTACCATTTAGGGAAGGGAGAAGGATCTGCCCTTGCTCTTTTAATTGCTTTAAAATGTTGGTAATACAAAAGTTACACAGAGAGGAGACCTCATCAGGAAATTTGTCTTTTCTCCAAAAGAATTCTTTACACAAGCAAGATGGAGCTTTTCAACTTCCAAACCCCACAATAACACCAGCAGCTAAGCCAGAATTATTGCCAGAAAGACTGAATGGCAATTAATTTTGGCTGTTACATCTTAATGTAAATTGTGAGTAATCTTTTCCTGCATCTGCCTCTTTCAATAGGGTGTTAAATTGCAGTTTAGGTGAGTAATGAATCACAGATTTCTGAGCCCTAAATTGATTTTTACAGTTCTGTTTTCTTGTTAACCCCTGACTATTTGCTTGGGTGAAGAACCTGAATGTGCTGGAGTTGCAGGTGGAAAATAAACAGAGTGTGTTTGAAAGAAAAAGAGCAAAATGTGTGAGAATAAGGGCAGAGGGAGGAGAGTGTGACCCTGCTTGGGGACAGGGAGTGTTGGAGGCTGGGCAGCCTCTGCAGCTGAGTCCCAGCTCCACGTGGTGCCTTTTCCTTCCTCCCAGCACAGGCTCTGAGGGAGCTTTTCTTTAGGAGGGGGTTGGAGTTCACTACAGCCCTTAATTTAGGGCTGAAAGGAGCTGGGGGAGGAGGAGACAGAGCTTGCCTACAATGCTGGGTCTGTGTGTGCCAGGACAGCAGCAGCAGCTCGGGGCTGGAGTGCCCAGAAAAGCCAAGGCTTTCTTCTGCCTCATTAACAATTAATTCAGTGTGGCTGCCCCAGAGCCTGGCTGGCCGGGGAGGGAGAGAGCAGGAAGGTGACCTGGGATGGAATTATCACAAAGCCCCAAATCCGTGCTGTGCTGGGGAGCTTCTCCCGGGAGCTGCTGCAGCTGCAGGATGGAGCCCGAGGTGCTCAGGGCTGTTCATGGGCTCTGCAAAAGAGCATCCATGCCATTGGAAAAGACCTGTCCCAGTGTCCTGCCAGCCTAACTCTGCTCTCCTGCCCAGCTGCAGGGCTGGGGAGCTCCAGCCGTGCCAGGTTCTGTAGGGTTCTCCACAAAGACACTTCTCACCCCAGACCTGAAGCTCAGCCGTGGCCAAATGTTTGTCCAGAAGT
Source organism: Acanthornis magna (assembly GCA_036785705.1). NCBI lineage: Eukaryota > Metazoa > Chordata > Aves > Passeriformes > Acanthizidae > Acanthornis > Acanthornis magna. Next base: position 11,034,118 of record JAWUZG010000092.1, read on the forward strand.
ACAAAAAAAAAACTCTTCATGTCCCACAGAGAGATGCTACCCAAGCATTTGGGAAATTTACAATTCTGCATTGAAACCAGGAGGAAAAGAATGTTTTTCTTGGAAAATTGACCATCCCCTTCCTTTGTGTTGTCATGCCAGGGGTTTGTGCTCAGCCAACAGTGAAGTTGTTACCTCTCCTTCCTGTCTCACTTTATCTATAATTTCTATATGTGATTTTTTTAAAGGATGTCCTTTTGTTGTCCTTCCCCTCTTACAGCTGTAGCAAGGTCCATTTTCCAGAGTCAGAAATCACGTGTGATCCATACACTGACAGGACTTTATTAACTCCCATGCCCTGTGGATATTTAACAAGGATTTTTAATTGCTGCTAAGAGCCTAAATATTAACAAAGTGCAGAGATTTCCTCAGCATTTACCTGTGATGGGTAAATCAGCAGGGCTGGGCTGTGTAGTTGGGTCTAATTTCAGCTCTCACCGTGTTCTCGTGGGATGTCATTGCAGGCAAGCTGAAGGATCTGGGCAATTTGGTTCTGCGCCCCTTCGGCCTGTCAACAGAAAACTTCCAGATCAAGCAGGATTCATCAACTGGCTCCTACTCCATCAATTTTGTTCAAAACCCCAACAACAACAGATAACGTGGATTCCGTGTGGCTCTGCACATCCCGTGCCAGGATCCAGCAAACCAACACCCTCCACCCCCAGGGGAAGAGGAGACTCTGCAAACTCATTTTCCAGCTTGTGAAATTATTTGCAATGTGGATGTAAAGCAACTCATTTGACTTCTTATAGTGATACCTGTGTCCAGTGTGTGATTTATTCTTTTTTTTTTCCTATTTTTTCCCCTTCCCTTGCGGTGTTTGGCTTTTCCAAGAGGCAGTTCCTTGGTTTGGCCCACTCAGTGCTGCCGACACAATTGCAGCAGCAGTTGGGGTGACTCCAAAGGCTGGAACAAAGGCTGGTGGTGCCCTGGGAATTGGGGGAGCCTGCAGCAGCACTGCCCCTCCTCAGCAGGGTGGGCCTGGCACCCCTGGACTCAGCTCTGCCCTGGAATCATGGATCTGTAATAAAGGCTTGGTACTTCTGCTCTTTGGGTTGTGAGGTTCTTGCCTGGCCTGGGCCCTCCCCAAGGTGGGTTTGTTGTTGAAGGACCCCCAAATAATACCTTGCAGGACATCCATTGGAAGCATTGGTTTTTTTGGCCCTGCTTGCAGCAATATTGTAATTTAACATCATGCCACCCTTCCAGCAATTTGTTTACTTGGTATTCATTTCTCTGAAGGCAACAATGACATTTTGTGCCTCTATCTGCACACCTTGTAAAGGTACCTTAAAATGAAATGTGCTTGTCTGAGGTCCGTTCGTGTTGCAGGGATCACAGGAGTTGATTGCAAAAGGTCTCCACAATAACTGGATCTTGAGGACTTGGAAGTGTTTATAGAACGAGATGATCTCTGAGGTCCCTTCCAGCCCAAACCAGGCTGTGATATAAATATATGTATATATATATTTATATGTTCTGTTGTGGTTCATTCACAAATTGGAAAAGGTGCCTTTTGTAATTCCTTCTTCCTGGGTTTTATCAGTGCTGAAGTGTTTACATTGGAGGCAGATTCTGCAGTTGTCTCTGTGCAGATTTCAAGACATGATTTAATTAAATAATTAGCAGTGGCTATCTTGGCTATTGGGTGTTATCTCCAATTCATTTCAGGAAGTCTGCAAAGTTCAGGAGCTCCAGCCTTTCACTGAAAGGAAAAGCCTTTCCAGGCACAGCAGGTTTGGTGCTTTAATGTCATTTTTGCCTCTGCAGCTGTGCAGGGTTTTTTTGATTGTTTAACTGCCCTGCTGCATTTTTAGTTTAGTTTTAGTTTCGAGCTAGGCCTGGGGGACTGATGAGCTGTGAAACCTCTGCTGCCTGAGCTGAGCTGTGCAGAGAAGGCTCAGTGGTGTGAGATTAGTGGAGATGTTAATAAACATCTCCTAAAACGCAGAGCACTGCAGAGCAAAGGTGGCCAGGCTGCTGCAGGGAGCCCTGGGCAGGCGGGGCTGGGCCCAGGGGGGCCCTGGCCTTGTCAGGCCCCAGCACCATTCCTGGGCCCTGGTTCTGCTCACCTGCAACATCCCAGCACACCCCTGGAATGTACAAAAATGGAACCACTTTGGAACTACCCTGCAAGCTTTACATTTTAATTTTTTAATTTTTTTTTAGTTCTGCAAAGTTTCCTTGCTCTGACCAGTGGGTTTGTGACCCTACCCACACTGTGTGTGCAGTGTCACTCACCTGTGGGTGGCTCTTGTGCCCAGTTACACCAGTGGCTTTTTCCAACCCGCTGCTCCAGGGCCTCAGGGACACGAGTTCTGTTCCTCCCACTCTGTTCCTGCTTCACCTCTTTGAAGGCCTGGGGAGCTGCAAATATTCCTTCTCAGCTGGAGCCTGGGGAACTTCTGGAAAATAAAAGCACAACAAAGCTTTTGAATTTCCTACCTGCTGTGCAAACACATCATCAAATCATTGTGCAACTCCCCTGCAGGATGCCTGATGTGCACCTGGAGTTTTCCAATGAAGGGAAGAGCAAAGGCAGCAGGACTGCCGCTGATTGGTGTTTGTCATTTAATTGGATTGTGTGAAAGTCACTGGGAATTGGGCACACTGGTGCTGAGGACTCAAACCTCCAGGTCATCCCTCCTCAGTGCCACTCTCCAGCTGGACCAGAAACCTCTGGCAGGTGTTATCTGCCACCACAGCAAGTTCTCCTTTAGGCAAAATTCCAATTAATTCCCTGAAGGCCTTTTTGCATTGTCCAAATCCTGAACAAGAGCATGTATTGTGCTTTCGATTTGTAAGTCGTTTTTATGTCTCAACTGGTCCTCACAGCTGCCACCCGTGAAATAACTGCTGCTTCCTCCTGGTGCCACTGGCCACAACTCAGGGAGCGCCAGGGAGTTTTGAGTCACAGGTGTTACATTTACAACCTCTAATAGGAAAAAACCATTTTATGAAACATAATCTTTTAAATGTAAGTGCTCTTAAACCAAACAGCACCTTGCTCAACGGTTCCAACAGTTACTCACCCTCCTGGTAAGCAGCATGTGCCTGTTCTCCACCTGGAGTTGTCCATCCTCAGCTCCCGCCTTTGTTTCTCCTTCCTTTGCCTGCCAAACACAAAACCTTTCAGTACCTGGCCTTTCCCCTGAGGGGTTTGCACAGAAATAAAGGGAATGTTGGTCTTGTCCAGGAGCTGGGTTAAGTCTCTCCCTACAAAGAACTTTCTCCAGGATTTCCATAACACTTGTGGCTCATACCTTCCATTTTATGACACCAGAACAGACACTGGGATTTGTCTCTGTTTTATGCAAAGGTTCTCACTCACTTCTCTCTCTGTCCCCTGAGACTTTAATGCTTTTGGCTGCAGATGGGCTGAGATCTCACAAAATCAGATTCCCAGGATGGTTTGGACTGGAAGGAACATTAAAGCTCACCCAGCCATAGGCAGGGACACCATCCACTGACCAGGGACACCTTCCAGAGACAGGTTTTCTCCAAGCCCCATCTAGCCTGGGCTGGAACAGCTCATTCCAGATCCTGACGGTGAGTCCCAAGGCCTGGACCTCACAGGAGCTGAACACCTGCAGTTCCCTCAATCCCAAAGATTTGGAGCATTTAATATCTCTTGAAAGATTAAAAAAGCAGTTCTCCACATCTTCAGCTCTGTCTCCCAAAACCCCAGCCCCAAGGGAAGCAGCTGGAGGCCACCCTCCACAGAAAGGTCCATGGGACTGGCACAGGCCCAGCACGGCCAATCAATCCCTCCTGCCCAGCAGGATCAAAAATCCCCCCCAGCTCATCCCTTGGGATATTCAGGATTTAACAAAGCACTGAGCTTTGAAGCCCAATCCTTCCCTCCCTGATTAGCACAAAACTTCCTGGGATCTACCTGCCCCTGATTAGCGCAGCCCCAGCCAGGCAGAGAGGAGAAGCTGCTGGTCCCCAGTTCCTAGGCTTTAATTAGCTGTGTTATTCCCAAGGGATTACTGCTGCAGCCAAGAACCAATTATATCCCAGTGCCTCCTCTCCAACATGGGCAGGGATGCGCTGGGGCACATTTAATGTGCAGCATTAATACGTTGCTCATTCACAAGCTTTCCCTGTTTGGATGAATCCCAACAATTTCTTGCTCAGCAACTTCATTTTTCCCACCCCAGGCTGGGCTGTGACTGCTGGGGAGTCGCTGCTGGGGGGGCTCTGGGCAGCCCTTGGCACAGCAATCGTGGCACTAAGCCAGAGGCATCACTGCCTACCCTGACAAAGATTAAAGGCCCTAAATCAACTGAAAATTAAAATAAACCCCTTTTTTCCTGATTCTGCACGTTCAGTGGGTATCTCCTGATTGGAAACCATCTGCAGCTCCAGCTCCAGCCTGGAGTCCCCAGAACTGCACATTTCTCACCCACCGGTTCTCAAGGACACAATTTACAAATCCAGCATTCCCTAAGTGGATACAGCAGGATTAGGTTTGCCTTTCCTGGCCTGTGTGGGAGCAGCACCCTGCTCCTGGCTGCCAGGACTCCCTGCCCAGTGTCCATGGGCTCTGGGCAGTGTCCGAGTGAGCACCAGGCTCCAGGAGCAGCTGCTGCCCAGGGACTGACCCCCTGACAGCCAAGGAGCCGGAAAGGATCCGGGAGGGAGCCGTGCCTGTTCTGGGATAAACACACACTGAGCTGCAGGATTTGTTCTGTCTCTGGTGTGTGAGCTGCAGCACGCCCCTCCCTGCAGCCACTCCAGGGAACAGGGATGTCAGGAGCAGGGATGTCAGGAGCAGGGATGTCAGGAGCAGGGATGTCAGGAAGAGGAGGAAATGGTGTTATCTCGTCCGGGCGGTGGCTGCTGGGAGAGCTTCCTAAGTATATTTCTGAGTGGTGCTGGCAAGTGCCCAGCAGGTCCCGGGGGAGGCAGTGGGGCCAGGGCTTTTCTAATTGCATTTGTCCTATTTCCATGAGCTCCTCTGGCAGTCACCCTCCATCGTGGGGCACTTCTCTGTCTGAGGGAGGAAGAATTGCAGTATTTGGGAAATTTGGGAAAGGAGGAGGCTGGGAGCTCACAGATTTCCTGCCTATGGCTCCAGCCCTGAGCCGCCCTCGAAGCGGCAGCTCTCACTGTGCCCAACACACATTTGTGTCCCTGCTCCCAGCATGGAATGCAGCTGAGGCCGTGGAACCTGGAGCCAGCAGCAGGTTTTCCAAGCCAAGATGCAGCTGATGGCTCCTGACAGGATCCTGCAGTGTTAATGCAGAGGGGAGTGCAGTCCAACCCCTCACAGCTCTCACAGCTCATCCCCCATGTTGGCTTTTTAAGGGCAACCATGGCCACGAGTGAATGACAGACAGATCATCGACATCCATCCTGGGGATTATCCTTACATTCCTGGGGTCTTATCCTTACCATGGTCCAGTATCCACCCCTGAACACTCTGGAGCCCCCAGCCCCTTCCCCTGACAGCTCAGAGCCTTCAGTGAGCCTTTGGATGAGCCCTCCAGCAGGAACAGCCTCACTGAATATTTAATGACCAAGACAACCACAGTCAGAAATTCCAGTCCCCGAGCTCTTAAGATGCAGAGCTCAGCTGAAAATCTGGATTTCAGAATTAGAACTACCCCTCCTGGACTTGGAACGTTTACCCCAAATTCAGAACACGTCAAGAACCTCTGCAGGGCTGTCCAGTGTGGAGCACCCACGGCTTGTGTTGCAAATCCAGCAAGGGAGGAGAAACAAAGAGCACAGAAACACTCAAGGGAAAAGCAGGAGCAGAACCATAAAAGCCGGATATGGAATGTGACTAAACCCCACTGAATGACCCAGCAAACAACAGGATCCTTTTCCTGGCTCCCTGCTCTGCCTGTGGAATGCGACGGGGAGAACAAATCCCAAAACAACTGGAGCAAGGACAAGGGAGGAGGAGACAAAACCACGGCAGTGAGGGGGAGTTGGTGCCAAGGGCTTGGTTCTGCCCCAGGAGGGCTCGGCCCTGGCACTGCTTCCCTTGGAGCAGAGGGATGAGGCCTTCCCAAAGTGCCACAGGGCCTGAGCACCCAACACAGCTCACCTGCCACAGAATCCTTCCAGCCTGGGCCTTCCCAGCTTTCCAGAAAGTTCTCAAGCACAGCAGGGCCTCTCGATGCAAACCTGGCAGCCTGACACTCCATGATGTGGGAGAAGAGCCCAGGGAGCCCCGAGGGAATCGGGAGCCCCTCAGGCCCAGCCGGGCCTCAGTCAGGGCCTGGCAGCCTCACCCAAAAGGCTCCAAAATGCTCCAAAATGCCCGGCGTGTAACTGTGAATTCACTAGTGTCATTGTCACCGAGCCACAATTCCCCTCAGGAATGTCCCTGCGGCTCTCACCCTCCAGGATCTAAACTCTGATCCCTCACACTTTGGATGGGAATCTCTCCAAACCCCACCCCGTGCCAGAGCTGCACTTTTGCCCTCATTAAGCGTCGCCCTTTTGATGCTCCGGGGCAGCCACAAACGCCATTAGAGGAGCCTTGTGTGGGCCTGGCCTCACTCGGGTCACCTTTATCCCTTTGCCAAGCACTGGAGTGAGGATTAATCCATGGAGTAATTGCAGAGCTCTGAAATCTGCCCGGCCAACCTCTCTGGCGGCTCGGTCCCCACAGCGCTGCTGCCAACTCCGTGTCACAAAGGAAAAGCCATTAGCGAGCAATTACACTGCAGCAGGATTTCCCAGCCTAATGAGGATCGCCAATTCAAGAGGAACTGCTGCAAGGCTGAAGGAATAATGAGAGAAAGGGGATGGGAGTTTCTGTAATCCCGACAGAATGAGAAATAACCATGAAGGAAAAGCAAACCATCTGCTGGAGGCACGGCCAGATGTGGGTGTTTGTCACAGCGCTTCCAAAGCATCCCAGGCTGAGCCAACACCAGCACGTCACGAGTTAATTCAATTTTGGGGAAAAACTCCTGGTTTTTTGAGGGAAAACTCCTGGAAGCATCCAGCTGCCTGAGCACGACTTGAGATCTTTCAGCCACTGTGGTGAAAGGTGAGGCTGGGTAGAGACTTGTCCACATGATGGACCCAGCAACCTCAGTTTAATCTTTGTTCAATCAAGAAAACCAAATTTTAACATAAGTCAAAGGCTTTGGGGTCAAGGACTAATAAAGCAAGAAAGTTAAGACATCAAAACATTATTTCCCTTTAAAAGAGCACTGAAAAAAATCAAGGCTTTATTTGAATAAATGTTACACAACATTCTTTATCATTTTTACTTCTCAGCAAACCTTAAAGGGTGAAATCAGATTTTCCTCATTCAAGTCTACAAAATGAAAGAGGCATAGTGACCATTCAATATACAGACAAGAAGGTAGCACGGAGCAAAGCTTAAATATTAAGCAACTAAAGCAAAAAAGTGAAAAGCAATACATTACTGTCACTCTCTCTCATTAGAATATCCCTGACAATTTCATTTCCAAATGAAAATGTGGTTTCCAACGCAATGCTGGGAAAAGCAAGGCAGACATGAGCTCCCTTGGATGCTATTTGCTCTATACCCATATTCTCCAGTGCACACCTGCATCCCTTGGGTTAAGCCCTCCTGGTCCAGCTGCTGTGCTCAGGGAGGGAGGGAAGGAGAGCCCTGGGAGATCCGGGGGCACAGCCAGGCACTACCGGCTTCCGAAACAGCAGGCACTCCTCAATGCCATGTGCAACAACCCTGCCACCACAGTCCCGGGCCTTTTTCCTGAGCAGAAACTGGTTTGTGCCATGTGGTTTGGTGGCTTTTCTGTTTGGTTTTTAGAGGGGGTGGGGAATAATGTACCTGATTAGGCCAAGCCCCCATCCATTGTCAATCCAAGCGGAGGCGAAAGGCTGGCACGGACCCGGCACCAAGTCACCCCTTTCCTCATTCACATGTCTCAGTCTTTCAGTTCTAGTCACATCTCAGGCCTTGAGCAGGACCAGACTGCTGGGCCTCTTCCACTGGTGAAAAGGAAAAGCACTGTAGAACAAATATTCATCCAAATTTTTTTTTTAAATTGTCTTTTATGATGAAATCGCTATGGCAAACGGTACGATTTGAATGCGCTGCACAGCGCTGTACAGCCTGGTTTTAAAAAGCAGGTAGCAAATAGGCAATTGCTGCATTTATAAATAAAGAATTTAGCTCTGAAAAGCAGACACTGAACCAGCACAAAGCACGAGCTGCCACACACTCAGTGTGTGAATCCCTGATGGGCCTGGCTGGGATTTGGGGGCCTGTCCCAGCCTCTCACTTCCCCCTCTCCGATTGTTTAACAAGTATAAACCTGTTGCCAATGGTAGAGTTGTCCTAACTTCAAATTCCATGTGGTTCATTCAGGCTCCAGACACGAAGGAATCGTCTTTGTGCTGACCCAGAGGCCCCTTGGAAAAGTCCCTCTGGTTTTAAACAATCCAGACAAAGACATTCTATTTTCTCCAATTGAATCAGGATATCAGCAAGGAGGAAAAGAGTTTCCTACAAGTCTTTTCATCTCTATAGAAACAAAAATTTGACTTTTAGTAGATTATGTGCACATTTTCATCTCTTCAAAACAAATATTTCTTTTCCCAGGTTACACAATAAATCCCCTGCTAAGAACTTTAAAGAAATGGTTTTTGCCGAGACAGTGTGCACACAATGGAAATAATTAGTGACAAATAAATTAATATTTAATAACTCAAGATTTCAGCAGCGTGTCCAGCATTCCCAAGCTCCACTGAAGTCAGTCTTACCCAAGACTTTTGTGGGAGGGGAATAAAATGGATAAAACCCACTGGATTTCTTTTTTTTTGATTTACAGCTTTTCAAAGAAGTCAACACAACTCAGATCAACAACCATCAGAAACTCTAATAAAACCTTTGCTCTCTACTAGTTACCTATCTGAAAAATATTTATGTCAAAAGGAAAAAAATAACCCATGATTTGAAATAGAAATGCCATCCCATTGAATCACTCTCCATTCATGATTCCCATCCTGTTACAGGACTATAAGCAAAACGCTGCTCTCTGCCTCGTAGCCCCTCTCAAGGTTATTCCACAACCCTCAATTCCCTAAGTGTTACAACAGCATAAATAAAATGCAACCATATTCACACAGAAGGAGCTTTCCCATAGAACAGAGATCCATGGAGTTTGTGGTCACTGTCCTTTCCATCACCTCTATGGGAAACGTTGGTCTCAAATAGCAGGACTGTTCATATTTCACAATACAACTGGGTTTGGACATGCTTTGATCACAGATCACAGCTCTGCTAACACCTGCACTAAATACTAACTAAGCCTCAGAGAATGGAAAATTGCAATGCTAAAGTCAAGAATTAAAAGAAAAGTTCAAAAGTTACAGTCAACTTCCCAGGCAAATTGGCTCCGTCACTGGCACCTCTCAAAACATACAAACGTGACTGTCACATTACAAAAACCCCAGTTATCTGCAGTGAGTCTTCATCCTAATAATTCAAGTGGTTCCTTGCATGTAAGTGTCATAGAGTCTTTCATAATTTCATGCGTCATTTATTGCAAAAAAGTTTTATAAAATATTTCCTAACATCTTTTTAAATTTTAAGGAAAATGTACATTAGGTACAGGTGCCCTAACGGTGCGAGGGGGAGCTTTAACATCTTTTACCCCCTTTCCCCTTCAAAAAAAAGTTTACTACTTGGTGAAGATTTCAGAGGAAAAATAGGACAAGTCAGTCTCAGATTTCTCTCAGTCCTGATGAGCTGGTGCTCTTCGTGGCAGTGTAGTGAGGTTCCATAAAAACAGCGGGTCATTAGTGTCTCTGAGCTGAAAAGGGGAGAGAAAGGGAACATGGTTAAATGTCTTCCAGTACATACTGCAAAAGTAGGTAAAGCAAAAGCTGAGGTGGCCAGAAAAGTTACTGGCTCACCTGCTTTGTGCATTGTGTGCAGAAGACAAAAAATAGATTGACATTATCACAAGACAGACACAAGTGAGCAAACTCCTCCAGGGGCTGGGGTTTGAGGAGGAGCCACCGAACCAATCTGTTACATCTCACCCCATTTCAGCATCCAGAGAGAATTCCAATCGTAAAGACATTTAAAGACAGCTCAGGAAGCAGGGAGATTAATTCACAAAATCTATACATTGATGGCCATTCACAGCACAAAGCTAAATCTGACCCTGCAGTGCCCTTCCAAACACGAGATCCGAGTGCCTGAGGGAGCCCTGAACTATAAACCTAATGGTGTTTCTTTCCCATGGCAGCTTGTGTTTTCCCATTTACTCCAGAGAATGGGAATAAATGATGATAAAGCAGGCAGGAACAGCCCAAGTGCTGAGCCCTGCATGATCCACCACCAGCCAGCCACCATTTCTTACTGGGAGGGCAGAGAAAGGCTGCCCAGAGAAGCTGTGGCTGCCCCTGGACCCCTGGCAGTGTCCAAGGCCAGCTTGGACAGGGCTTGGAGCAGCCTGGGACAGTGGGAGGTGTCCTTGCCCAGGGCATGGGGTAGAATAGATGAGCTTTAAGGTCCCTCCCAACCCACACCAGTCTGGGATTCTGGGATTTTATGGAGATTGTGCTCCTCAGAAACAGTGACTGAAAACCTGACTGCCTGTGTCAGCTCAGTGTCTGTGTCACTGAACTCCCTGACCTCCCTGCGTGAGCCATTGTCTGCTTATCAGTCATTCCATGGGGTCACTCACGCCATGTGGGATCCATGGGGTCACTCACTCCATGGGGGATCCACGGGGTCACTCATTCCATGTGGGATCCATGGGGTCACTCACTCCATGTGGGATCCATGGGGTCACTCACTCCATGGGGGATCCATGAGGTCATTCACTCCATGTGGGATCCACGGGGTCACTCACTGCATGTGGGATCCACGGGGTCACTCACTCCATGTGGGATCCATGGGGTCACTCACTCCATGGGGGATCCATGGGGTCACTCACTCCATGTGGGATCCACGCTTTGTGGGGCAGTGACAGCTCAGCCTGGCTGAGGGCACAGCTCTCCTGGGACGTCCAGTGAGCTCACAGCAGGCTGGATTCTGCTCTGAAGCAGCTTCATTCAACTGCTGGAGGCAGAATCCCACAGAATCCCTGGGTCACACAATCCCAGACTGGAAAAGCCCTCCCAGCCCATGAGTCCAAGCTGTGCCCATCCCCACCTTGTCCCCAGCCCAGAGCGCTGAGTGCCACCTCCAGGGATGGGCACTCCAAACCTCCCTGGGCAGCCCTGCCAAGGCCTGACCTCCCTTTCCATGGAGAAATTCCTGCTGATGTCCAACTGAGCCTCCCCTGGCCCAGCCTGAGGCTGTTCCCTCTCCTCCTGTCCCTGTTCCCTGGAGCACAGCCTGACCCCCCCGGCTGTCCCCTCCTGTCAGGAGCTGTGCAGAGCCACAAGGTCCCCCCGATCCCCTTTTCTCCAGGCTGAGCCCCCTCAGCTCCCTATGGAGCCATCCTAAGACCTCCCTCCAGGAACAAGGCAAGAATGTGTGTCAGGACAGGCACTGACACAGCTCAGGCCTTTCCCTGCCTGTCCCACTGACCTCAGCTCACACGGCTGTTCCAGGAGCCAGCACTGCCATGGGGATCCTGACCTTCCAAAATGAACATTTTCCCAATCCTTGTATTCACTGCTGTCCAAAGAGAAGCGCTGCCTTTGAAAGCCCTGGCTTTTATCTCCAAAGGAAAAGCAGAAGGACACCAGGCAGCCACGGAGGGGGAGAAAGGGCACCCCAGAAGGACAAGGGAAGCAAAAATAGCAGCACATCCCATCAGGGATTAAACCTCAAGGCCATGAGTCCAAATTTAAATAGTTACAGTAACATTTCTGCACCTTCCTGGGGGATAATGCCGTGTCTGTGTGAAACTATGGAACAGAAGGCACAAAACTCCTATTTTAGCACTACAGATTCCATTTGGAGCCAGTGGAGAAGAGGGAAACCAGGCTGCTCTTCCAGATGATGAACTACTAAAAGCAAGAACCATTTCCTTCTTTTACAGCCCCAGAGAGCCTCCAGCAGCAGGGCCTCAGCCACCAGCAAAACAAAGAGCAGCAACACATTCTTCTCTTTATGTGCCTAATTCCCTGAAATATATGGCAGCATCAAGAAGTCCTAAAACGTGGCCAAACCCAGTTTTTTCATATAAATGTATCAGAAGAGATTATCCCTAAATCCCTCAACACTTGAAAAACCTCAAGGAATTTTTTTTCATTAACTAAATTTCAAACTAAACTAACTAAAATTCTTTGAAAAATCCAGTTTTTGTGGATTTAGTTCCTTTTCACCACGGCTACTAATTACCCAAACTGGCACCAAATGCTTTAAAATCCTGAAGCACTGCAGAGGTGCAATTAAACCCCAGCATTTCCTAAAGCTAAACAAAAATCCTACACATTATTAAATAAAAAATGATGCTAAAATAGCATTTAAGCAAATATTTGGAAAAAAAATTGCAATTGTATCTCCTTATTTTACTGACAAAGCAACTTCCATCTCCTCCTTTATGTACCTGTTAAAGAAAGGCAAGGACAGTTCTGCCACCTGAATCTGCTGTGATTCTGCTACAGAATCTCGGTGCTGGAACAAGCACTTGCTTCCCAAAGCACAGATTCCCAGCACATGCCTGGCATGTAGGAGAATATTTCTTATTCATATTGCATATTTGACATCCAAAACATCTGTAAACAAACAGGAAAACTGACCTAGATCTGTTTTTTCCCCCAGAACAACCTGATTGAAGTTGCTGTTCCATAAATTGCATCAGCCAAGCAGAGCTGCACAGAGGCCCTGGCAGGAGGGGCAGCGCAGGTGTCCTCACACCAAACCTGTGTCACACCAAGGGGACTCCTGCAGGATGTCAGCAGGACACAGAGGGCAGGATCCTCCATGACAGGACATTTCTACAAAGATTCTGTTTTTCCAGCATCAGACTTGTTAGTGACAAGCTGACAGGACAGATCCATCACCTGCTCTCCCCATTCCCGGCAGAGCCCAGCCTGATCCTTTGTTTTTCCAACACGAACAGCTCCCAGGGTTTCACTGGCACAATGCAATCGATATTCCAGTGCTCCATCCCAGCTCCCTGTCTCATGTGCAGTATTATTTCCTGTCCTAGCTGCAGCTCAGCAGAACTGTGTTACCCCTGAGCCTCTGCCCCTGTCCCACAGGGATTTGCACACCTGGAATAGCCTCGGTTCCCACAGGCCTCTCTTCCTCCTCTGCACTGAGGAATGGAATCACTGGCACAGAAACTGAATTACAGCTGTTCAAAATGTGCCTGGTCCTGGTCTGAGAAGTAACTTGTCAAACACAGCCCAAATAAACCGCACAGATCCATTTCCTCCCGCACTGAATGAGCAAAGCCCGGATCCAGACTCGCTCCGGGGGATCCTGATTTGCTCCCTGAGCCAGCTGCTACCTGCAGGCTGCTCTTGAGCTCTCCCTCGGGCCAGGGGCAGGCAGCAAGAGGAGATCAAAGATGCCACATCCCATGGGCATGAGCACGGGGAGCCCCTTTGCCAGGTTATCCACACTTTGCTTCCTCTCTTGCTCCCGTGTGTCTCCCTCCTGGATGTGCAAGGTGTCTCAGGCTCTCTGCTCTCTCAGCAGCACTCCCTCTCCAGCTCTTGCTATCCCCACCTCCTGCAGGAACACCAGCTCTTTTTCCTTGGGGAAACACGGAGCCATGGATCCGAGCTTGTGCCTGGCACAAGGGTGCTGCTCCAGGGCGTTATCCCAAACAGCTCCATCTGGAGCACAACAAAACCAGGAGGGCAAATCAGACACCAAATCTGGCACCACAGCCCTGCCTGGGAACTGCTGCTTTGACTCATGTTCACACAAGGGCACTTGTGTCACTGGTAAATTTGAGGAAAAAAAAATCATAAATTAATTTAAATTACAGTCTGGATTGTATACACATCTCAGGTGATACAGAAGATTGAAATGGATGAGGGAATTATAACCTGCTTTTAGGATCTAACAATTAAACCCCAATAATTACAGGTATTTCTGACTTGAGGAGAAATTACTGCTGTTTAGTAGAACCCATTCAAATGACCACAAACAGTTCTTAGCACTGAAGTCAGAAACAGATGAGTTCAGCATAGACCAGGTGCCTAAAAATGCCAGGAGGATGAGCAGGGAAGAGAAGGGAAAAGCCACCTTAAAGGGGATGTTATTTATGGGAACAGCCACACTATGAGCCCACCGCCAGGGTGTCCCCATGGCAGGGAACTATTTAAATTAAAATCCAAAGGTGTCCCAGAGAGCTGCAGCTGAGGGGCTTTAAATATTGACGGGAACTGCCATCATCACTGTAAGGACAGTGATCACAACACAGGTTCTTTCCAACAGGGATTAAGGATAATTTGAAGCTGGATTATTCCATCCCCACCTCCAAGCCTGATCTGATGGATCTTCAGTCAGCTGGCAGCTACACGAGTTTTCAGTGTTAAATGTGGGTGATCCCTGATCGCTCCATGCTCAGAAGCTTTGTTAGTTAGGGAAAAATCCTCTTTACAGACAGTCCTGCTCATTTTCCCACTGGGCTATGGCACCACACACTGCCATCCATCCCCTGGGGCTCGAGCTCACTGCACTTCCCTCCCAGCTCAGTCTTTATCTACAGATCCGTGCAGGGACCCCCCTGAATTTGCTATTCCTGCAGGCATTTATTGGAACGCAATTAGAAAGGAAAAGATGGACTGAAACAGCCTTTCCCTGACTCTCAGCCTGCTCCTTTCCACAGTTCCCTAGCCAAGAAAGCAGCTCTGCTTTATCCCTGGACTCCACAGAACAGACATAAGGACAGATGATCTGCTGAGAGCGAGCTACTGACAGATATTTTCCAAAATTCATGTTCCTGTTGTACTCTGACATTTTTAGCAGACATGATATGAAATCAATGAGTAGGACTTAACAGAGTTAAATAGACCCAGACCTAAGGCTAGCAACACAAAAAGCAACTCTTACCCTTCCTCGCTAGTGCTACTCTTAAACCTAATCACACTTAGAAACTATGTTTAAAAAAAGGTAATTCACAACAAAGTGAAAAAAAGTCTTTTCAGTCTTGCACCTAAATCACCCCCACAAACCCCACCCCAGGGGGTCCGAACTAAACACAGAAAGAAAAAGCAAATCATCAGAGATGATTATGGCACTGAAGTGTTGACACAAAGTTACAACTGTTCTTATTAAAATAGCAACAAATACATTTTCATTTCCTGCTTGACTCCAGAGACACAAGAGCATTTCCCATTGCTTCCAGCCTTGCCCCTGAAGCCTCACACCTTCGAACATCTCTGGGAAAAGAAATCTAAGTTTTGGAATAACTACCCTCTCTCCCAAGGCATTTTAACCGAAGCTGAGTATCTCCAGAGGAACAGAACACCTGCCCTAGAAACTCATCCCCTGTCACACTGTCCCCTGAACTGACAGCCCTTAAATACCCAACAATGGCACTGAGGAATTCCACCAAGTCAAAAAGGCATCATTTGCCATTTACCTCATTAAACTGATAGGAAAATAACAGTCACTCTCTCTGCTGCTGTTTGCCTTCTCAAGGCAGAGTCACAGAAGGATTTCTGTTGGAAAAGCTCTCCAACATCACTGAGTCCAAGCTGTGCCCATCCCCACCTTGTCCCCAGCCCAGAGCACTGAGTGCCACCTCCAGGGATGGGCACTGCAAACCTCCCTGGGCAGCCCTGCCAAGGCCTGACCTCCCTTTCCATGGAGAAACTCTTCCTCATATCCCCCCTGACCCTCTCCTGGCACAGCCTGAAGCCTTTGCACCTCACCCCAGGGCCCCATCCTGGCCCAGGGCTGCTCCTGGTAGGAGCTACGGATAAATCATGGCTAAATCATGGATAAACCATGGCTAAATCATGGATAAATCATGGATAAATCATGGATAAATCATGGATAAACCATGGATGAATCATGGCTAAATCATGGATAAACCATGGATGAATCATGGCTAAATCATGGCTAAAGCATGTATAAATCATGGATAAATCATAGCTAAATCATGGATAAACCATGGATAAATTATGGATATACCATGGCTAAAGCATGTATAAATCATGGCTAAATCATGGCTAAAGCATGGATAAATCATGGCTAAATCATGGCTAAAGCATGGATAAACCATGGATAAATCATGGCTAAATCATGGATAAACCATGTATAAATCATGGCTAAATCATGGCTAAAGCATGGATATACCATGGCTAAATCATGGCTAAATCACGAACAGGGCCACTGGGCCGGAGCTGTGTCCCAGTGCAGCCCCAGGCTCTGCTGGGAAGCACAGGCACATCACAGTGCCACTTTCCCAGTTCAGCTGAAGCTGCCCCACGCCTGTGCAGCCCCCAGACCCCTCTGGCCCTGGCCCTGCTGCCCCAGGCTCTCCCCCAGCCCATCCCATCCCCTGGAAACTCCGCTGCACCCCCAGGAGCAGCGCCTTTGCAGCTAAAGGAAAACCAGGCATGAGTATGAGGAGGAGATTTTCAACTTACTGCAACACGGGAGTTGTAAAAAAAGTCATTGAACAAAACAAATTTGTTTTGAGCCCTGTTCAGTCTGCAGCAATACAGCACATTCACTATAACACTGAGGAAAGACTTAAATCATCAGCTACAAATCAAAACTGACTTTTAATGCCTTTCATAAACAGTTCTTTTGAACATAAACCACCTAAAGAAAGCCCTGCCATACCTGCTGCTCCCCCAGTGAGCACCTGAGCAAACTTTGTCTATGTAAGCTGCAGTGCTATTCTAATTTTATATAAATTAAGAGAACAAAGCTTCCAGGTCTTCTAAAGAAAAAATAACAATGTCAATATTGATTTTGCCACTACTTGGCTCAGAACAACTTAACTCAAAACCAGTTCACTTGAGCTTCTAAACCTCAAGGAAGTGGTGTAGACATCTGACCCACCTCACATGGGTTCCTGATTCCAAAAAGCAGTTTGCTTTAATAACAAAATACAGCTTATTTACTTAAAGAAACTGTTTCTGTTTGCAGGAGAGAATACAGAGAAGTGAAACAGATTTTTTTTTCCAATTTTATATTTTTTTATGGAATTTATTGTGTGTTTATCACATTCAAAAAGCATTGACCAGTGGGGCTTTTTGGGAACTGTTAGAATGCCATGGTAAAGCTGGTATATTTGGAAGCTTAATTAGCAATTAATGACTGTCAGCTTGAGGAAAATTTGAACAGACATGTGTTTGACACTTCAGACTTCCAATAGTTCTGTGGGCACGACAGAATCATTAAAAAAGGTAAAAAGGAACTGAATGCTTTGGCAATACCAGACAGCATCGTGAACATATGAAATTAAATCTTAAAAATATTTTCAGGGTTTGATGATTAAATGCTTGCCCCTGTTTTCATGTCTGTTTAATTTCAGTCTGAGCCTAAATTTTTACATCTGTCACAATTGCCTACGTGGGCAATTCTGGAAAAGCCAGGATGAAAACTGCTTTGGGATGAGCACCAGGAGACTCTTCACAAGGCATTGCAAGGCTGAAGCACGACTGGCTTGGAGGACATAGTAATTCACATGGTCAGCTAAGGACCAAAACTCACTGGGAAAAAAGTCAAGTCCATTGCATGAAAATGCCCCAATATTGAGCAAAAACCATGCAAGAAAAGCTGGAGTGGCAGTGGAGAGTGGCTCTGAGAGATGGAACTGAAAGCATTCCCCACTGGACAAGTGACATTATCCACAGTCTCTACTCAAATATATGGCCCAAAAGCTAATTCAGGGAGAAATTTAATCAACTTTCCAGAAAGCCCTCTACAGAGCTGGTTCTGAAACAAAAGGGACAGGTAATTAAAAATCTCCAAATTAAGACTGAAGTATACCAATAGTATTTACATCAAGCACTTAATCTTTAAGAATGCATGAAAAAGGACAATTTACTTTTTAAGGGTGTCCTCTAAATCCGGCATACAGATAAAATACTCTGACATCCTGGATTTGTTTCAAAGCTTTTTGAGAAACACACACAAATAATTCAGATTTAGTCAATTTTATTTACAGTTTGTTTTTTTACATTGCAGAGCATTACACAATTACATATTCTCATTTTTCTGACCTGCAAACAGATACCTTAAACGGAAATATTAAAAAAAGGGAAAAAAAAAAAAAAGAAAAAAAGAAAAAAAAAAAAAGTAGTTAGATACATCCAAAATGCAACAATTACACATCTGACAATTCACAAAGTGTAATTTACTAGGACGTATCCTAAGAATTTAGGAACAACCAGTCAGGAGAAAATCTGACCAATTTCAGCAATTGATTATTTACACATTCAAAACAAAGCCTCTCTTTAGCTAAACCTCCAGGCAAATGGCCTGAAAGATTTCTTCAGGAAGAAAGACCAGAATGATTCACACCTATGCAGCATTAACAGCCCTTGATCCCAAACACTGAGGACTCCTCAGCTTTGTCTTAGAGCTACAGGCATCCCTCGACTTCTCCAACCCTGAAGTGATTTAGTTGTGCCCCCATGTGCATAGAAAGGTTGAGTGTTTAAGTGGTCACTACGATAGATAAAACCCCATTTAATCTGGTCTTTAAGTCACTAAAATTCTTCTTCCTTACAACTCCCAGCACGTCTCCAATGCCATTTAAACCGGCACCTCCCGAAGATGGGACTGTGAACCCACTGGGCCTGACCAGACTAAATCCATTAGAGACTGGTTAAAAATAATCTTTAAAGACCATTTAGACAAGGCTTACATTTCTACACTTCCCTGATGGGCCACCTAATAAAACAAAAAAGACACAGCTACTATTTCATCCCTCGTGTCAACCCTTGGCCACACAGAACTAGTTATATACTGGGTAGAAACTACTACAAAATTCCCTGCAAATCAGCTGCCTTCCAGCTGAGGCTATGGCTCCTATGCATTGGGTGGTTGAGGAGGTTTGGTTTGTTTTTTTTTTTTTTTCCTCTTTAAAAAAAATCCTCACTTGAAAAATACCGAAGTCCTCACTTTTAAGCTAATTTCGATTGCATGTTCAATTGGTTCGAACCGTCAAGAACCGCTACACGGAACGAGTCTCGTATAAAATGAGCAGTCAACCGAGTGCAACTTCTGACTGTGCCACGTCCTTCCTGGCAGTTCTCTCTAACCTGGCTACGGATTTGGTGGAGCCTCCAGGTTTCTTGCCTACCTTACTCTCCACGTTCACGTCTCAAACTGCGTCAGCAGGGCCCGCACCTCGGGCGTGAGCTGCTTGGCAGCCTTGGCTGCCTCAGTGACGGCCTTGCGGTACAGACCCTTTCTCTTCTTATTAAAGCGCAACTGGAAGCTTTCTAAAAAAGGGGAGAGCTGTGCAAGAGCAAGGAAAGACGTGGTGGTGGAGCCGAACCACGAGATCCGAGCCTCCTGGCGCACCAGCAGCCCCGTATCCTTGCGGCTCACAGTTATGGTAAGGATACGGGCCGGCCACCAAGGGAAGCCATAAATCTTGGCCCAAACAATGTCCCCTACACATACGGTCCTGCCATCTGGTGTGACACATTTAGAGACGTTTTTGGAAAAGACTTCTGTTTTCAAGGAATTACTGAGCTTTTTCTCTTCCTTCGAAGAGGAGGAGGAGGAGGAGGAGGAGGAGGAAGGTGCATGCATGCTGCCTGGAGGAAAATCAAAGCTTTCAGTAGAGCTACACTCAGAGTTGGTGGATTTCAAATCATCTGTGCTATCACTACTACAAACTGATGCACTGGAAGAGTCAGATTTCTTTTGATTAAGGGTCATGTAAACCGTTATATTGCTTTTGCTGCCTCTCTTGCCCAGTGTCTGCTGTTCATCCTGATCAACAGTTACATGCACTTCACTCGTGTCCTGAACCTCACTGCTGGCCTCTTCGGGGCCTTCTGAGGGGCTCTGGGTTTCTGAAGGGGCCTCACCTGCTGAGCGGGTGGAGGAGCAGCGAGACTGGGGCTTAGTTGCCATCTTGCCACTCCGTATTTTCTCAAGTCCTGTCTTGAGGGAAGAGTCATTCTCTTCGTTGCGATACCGCTGGGGCTTTAGGCGCAATCGGGGCGGGAGGGACCCTGAGCTGGTGTTCTGAAGACGCCGCGTGAAGTGGACCTTTGAATGTGCATTTTTGGAAGAGGAGGTTGCACTCTGCTTCTTTTGTGCCTTTTCTTTGGCCATTTTCAAGACTTCCCGAGCTTTCGCATGATCCATGTTTTTGCTCTGGAGAACTTTTTTTGTGTTTAACTGCGCTTTTGACGTATTAGCCTGTGCGGAAACTTTAACTACTCTGCTTCTGCTGTGGGCAATATTCGAAACCTTGACCACAGCGTTCCTTTTCTGGCTTTCGTTTTGGCTTTTTCCATCCACCTTATGGTCAGTCTTAAGTTTTTTATTCACAGTAGTCACGCTCTCGTTTCTTCGCTTTTTACTATCCTCGTATTTGGAAGAGTCACTTGCATTGCCACCTTTTTTGATTTCCTTTTTCTCCGCCACGACGCTGTTTTTGCACTTGTCACACAGCACCTGCCGGGGCCGTAGTTTGATGGCGTTCATGATCGAAGTGGGTTCCTCCCTGTACATTTTCCGCTTGGGCCGCTTGATTTTGCGGGGTGGAGGCTGAGGTATTGACTGGTTATAGGTGTCCCTGATAAACAAAGGAGGAGGGTATGGTGCTCCCTCGTGAAAGAGAGGAGGTGGTTTCGAAGTCCAAAGGCTTTTAGCTCTGCTGGGCTCTGATGGCTGCGTGAGGGAGGAGTCGTCGGGGACGGCAGCGTCGGCCTCGCACTTCACCTGCGCCTCCTCCTGGAATGCTTTGCTTTGGAGCTGCATGGCTTCAGGTTTGTCCTTGTACTCCCTTTTAGGAAATATGGTCACAGGGATTCCATGGGGGCCAAACCTTAAAGAGAGAGGGAAAAAAAGTCAATGTTTTGAGGGAATTTTCGCTGTGTTTATTACAAAGCGTTTGAAAACCTGTCTCTTAGGTGGCGAGCACCTGAAAACTGTGGATCCTGGGGAAATTAAAGCCTCATCTCCAGCCTTATGGGAAGCTTTGAAAACGCAGGACACCAAAATGAAGTCAGCAGGGAACAAAAAAACCACACAATTTCACTTATTATCAGTTTCTCTCATATCAACAAGATGCCCTGAAAATGTAACAAAAATATCCCCTAGACAGCAACAAAAGAATTCACTTTATACTTTTAAAAAATGTTTATAAACACGTGAACTCATCCCAACAACTGCCAATCTCCCTTAGACGGCAACAAAAGAACTAACTTCATACTTTTAAAAAATGTTTATAAACAACACGTGAACTCATCCCAACAACTTCCAATCTACCCAAGCTCATTTGCCATACTAAGTTAACTTCACAAAAAGGCATCTCCAGGAACATTTTTTTCCATTTTTAGCACAGCAGGAAAGGATGAATGTTCCAGATTTAACAGAGACAAATCCGGGCTGCCTAAATCCTTGCATTGAACAGGAGTGCCACTGCTCTCCATGCACAAAAGCTCAGCACCTGATGCACTACAGCCCCAAACTCCCCAGCCCAGCCTGAATTTCTCCAGAAAAACTCCCCTTATTTCAACTCAGTACGAAGCACTCCTCCCTGCTGTGTGAGCCAACAAGGTTTTAAACCTTTCACTCCTTTTCTCCAGACTAAAACTGCTCTAGATGTGTATCAGGACAGTGAAGCAATTCCCCTAGGTCTGTCCTCAGGTTTGTGTTGCACTGGGGCTGCTCAACAGCAACATCCCCTCACCCCCTGACTGAAGTTTATTTACTATTTTTTTACAAGTGCCTACATGTTGCCTTTGTTTCCTTAAAACTGAATTTGGAAAAAAGTCATCACATTTGTTAGAAGGTTCTTTACAGTGTCCCCAACAAAAGCCATCACTTGTTTGTCCTTTTGCTTATCACAAACCTCTTTTTAGGTTGTAAATTACCAATCTAAAGTTGTAATTGAGGCAAACAATCCACCCAAGAGTAAATTACCCACCCAGTTTGCATTTCAGCAGCTCATACAGACATTTTTCCAGCCTATAGCCTGGCATTAAACCACAAGGAACTGGCTCATAACTAAGTTTTAAATTCCCGAAAGTCCTACAAATCCATCAAGTGTAAAGAAGTTGCTTTTCCACAAATACTTTTCCTTCCATGAAGGATTGTGAGCAAGTCACTCAATTCCAAGTAGGGCTTTAAAAGAAACTATCAGCTGACAATAATTAAATTAGCAATACTTTCAGTGTTACTTGCATCAAGACCTTCAGCTTCTAGGAGAAAATAAGATCCAGATCCTATCTTTCACCACCTGATAAAGATTAGAGGATTTGGGAAAAAGTTAATCTATGGTAAGAGCTGAAAACAAGACAGGGCAAGATCTCTGCTGCACAAATCGCAATCGCTGAGAAGAGACAGGAGTGGGCTATCAACCCCACAGAGACAAACACCCCTTCCAACTCTCCTCAGTGCCTCAGCAATTGCATTTCCAGCCCCTCAGGAGCCATTCCCAGAGCCCAGTGCCAAGCCCTGCTCCCAGAGGGCACTGATGTGACTCTGTGTCAGGAAATGAAGCACAATTAGCTGTCACAGGAAGAGGTGGATGGAGAGCACTGCGAGGGTTTCCAGAAGGATCCCATTCAAGTATTTCACCTCTTTTCCCAGGTTTTCATTCTCCTGCCTCACCAGCAAAGTGTGCACAATTTGCACTCCAAAGGCACAGAGAAGCTGATGGGAAGCTCAGCACATCCCCGATATCAGGAAAGCACAGATTAATTGTGCACCTTCTGCTCTCCTTTCCTTCAAGCACCTGCACAAAACACAGGCCAGAACTGAAGAACAGGAAGCCTCAAAGGGGAATTTCTATCCAAGACGCAAACCTGCTTTAATAAGACACAAAACCAATTCAGAGCGAATCCCTGAAGCCAGAGAACCCCTCACAAAATGTACTGCTTTAAAAATGAACCAGAATCTCCCACCCCTGTCCACCTACAAATTAATGAACTGGGGAAGTAAAGAACATTCCTGGATATTGTCTAGTGCCAGTTATGTACAGCACTATTCCTGTAAATGATGTGTTAATACCAAACACACAATTAGTAAAGACAGGCCACCTGCAGGACAAAATATATTTGGTAAGCCAAGAGGCTGAACATTATTTCCAACAGCTCAGTGTATTGTGCCTTCTCTTGGCCTCACCCAAGAGCAGACTGTGTCTATAAACAGTTTTTAGATTATCCATTTCCTCCTTGGCTAATCAAGTTCTCCAGCAACTTGGAAGAATGGCACAAAAATGAAGAAGAGAAAACAATGGCAGAAAAACTTGCAAATGAAACAGTAAAGGATACAGGAGAGAACAAACACAAAGAACGGGGGAAGAAAAGAGGAATTTGTTTTTCTGAAGAGAAGCAGCAGAATGAAGACATGATGTTAAACCTCTTCAAGACAAGGCACGGCACAGCACCTAATTAGTCCTGCAGCAAGCACAAGGATTTATTGCCTGTACCAGAATTTCAAGCCCTACTTTCACACATCTGTTGGTGGACCTTGAAGATCAATACTTCTCACACAACCAGAGAAATTTTTGCCACACCAGCTACAAGCCTGAACTAGGTAGCTGTGTCAGTAGTTAGACAGAAAAGCTGCAAAAGCATTTGGTTCATCTGCTGCGGAGATGAAGGAGGACCTAAAGGCCACTAGAGAAAACAAAGTTAAAAAAACCCAAGGCACACAGCTCAGCTGTATCCTGACATTTACTGATCCCCAAGTCAGACACTGACTGGCACCAAATCAGCTCTGAAGAGAAACCATTTCAGTTACCCACAGCGAGACTCCCAACAAGCTCTTTTTGTCACATGTTGCCTGTTTAAGTGCAACAAGGAATTGCCTTGTCTTTACACCAACAACAAAATCTTTTTTTTAATATATTGATCCCAAATATCACCTGACCCCACAAGATTTCAAGAAGAGGCTTTTCTGGACAAAAGTAAAGATATACTGCAATTACTGTTTGCTTAAAATAACAATCACCTGGTGCCCAAGTTCCAGCTGCTCCCTGCACAGCCCACTCCTGCCTGTGTAACACTTCTACCTCAGACCATCACACTCCAAGGAATGGCAAGATTCACTGACAGGGGATCTAAAATGGAAGTGTTAGAAAAACCAAACTCAGAAATAGGTATTTCACCCTCAATCCAAGGCAGTGCTGGAAATCAGTGCACTGCTGCTTCCTACCTATGGAAATCCCAGCCAGTTTTCCCTGGTGCCAACTCCTCTCCTGCAGAGGTGTCCCAGCTCTTATTTGCCTTGAAAATGCACCTCCAAGAGAAGATGGTTGAGATCTGTTGTCTAAAACTCATCCCTCAGAGGTTTTCCAAGTGACCAGGGCAATCAGCAGGGTCTGATCACACTTCTGCTGCAGATAGCCCTGCAAGGTACACATTCACTGGAGACATAAATAGCAACAGAGCATCAGGACCTGTACTGGAGTAGGAGACATCAATTCTGTGCCATGGAATTCACGCTGAGAGGAGCTCTCAATGGACCAGGGCGTGCAGAGACACAAAGAGGGCAAAACCAGGGGACTTCATTTGCAGTCTGCCAGGGCAGGGTAATTAACAGGCAGCCATGGCATCCAAAGCCACTTTGGGTACCAAACCCAGAACTCTGTCATTTGAAGCCAGAGAGTTCTGCATTACAGACATATAAACTTGAGCACTTTAAGGAAAGTAAAGCCACTTTTTTCAAATCTAAATCCTACAGCAGAATTACAACAATGAATGCATATTAGTGTTCCATTTGTATGCAAAACAGAACAGTGAAAGAGTATTTTTTAAGAAATAACCATGAGATAAAGAACAAATCCCCTTTTAACTCATGACTGTATGTATATAAACATCTAAACAACACACCCTGGGGCAAAGGGTTTCACATTAGTACCTAAAGTTTAAGTTCTCATCTTTAGCCTCCAATGTCTGACTTCTACTTCTCCATTAAAAAAAGGAAGAGAAATGAAAAGCACTTTGTTCTGCGACAGAAGAGAAGCCACTGAGCAGGTTCAGAACTGTTCCCCATTTGTCTGTGGGCACACTGAACAAACATCAGCAAAGCACAGTGACTTCAAAATGTTTAATCAAGTCTGTTGTAAATGCCTATGACCAAAACTCATCTTCACCACCAAGGCAGTGCAGAAATCTCCTGTTACCTTTTCTGCATTGCTCTCGTACCCAAGATCATCCTTGGTGTTCTGCAGAAACCAAGACAAGCAACAACCAAAGCCATTTTTATTGCATGGATGAAAGTTTCAAGGGTATAATAACACGCTGAAAGAACTATGGATATGAATTTCATGCATCTAATCCGAGGGTTTAAATTATAACATTCCATGTAATACACAGTTAGACCATAGCTATTTGAACACAAAGTTTTGCAGAACTCCTCAAAATAACCTGTATTGAAAATACAGATTATGCAACATCCTATTTTTAATGAAGGATTTACTTGGTGTGATAAAGCACAACATGGAATATATTGCTTTAAGCGCAGGCACCTTCCTGAAAGAAAGTATTCCCAGAAGCCAAACAATCAACTCCATGGTTTGTTCACCTCCTGAGCAATGTAACAGCAGGCTAAATAGACTAGAAAATGCACATTTCACTGAGAGCTCTGAACACATGGCCAAGGACTGCAGTGAGAATGACTCCTTGGAACAGCACAACACAAAGAAGAGATGGTTCCTCACCACCACCAACCCTCAGCACCAAGGAAGATTTACAGATATGATGGTTCAAGTGAAATAACATGAGCCAATCCACATCCAAGGCCACTCGTGGGAAACTCACCTATGGAAAGACTCTTTTGCAAGCAGGTGCTCTGAAATGCAGCTCCTGTTTCTGGCACTTTGAAGAGAGGGGAAAGACAGGAGCTGGGTGTGTGCAGAATGGAGTCTGAAAAGCATCCCAAGGAGGCTGGGGAGGAGGATCCAAGGTGGCACTTCAGTCTCTCCTGGTCTCTGCTGCAGCCACGGCCCAAGAGAAAGCAGCTCAGGGACCCCAAACAATGTGTGAGCACAGCCAGGGCTGCCTCAGCTCACAGCACACCTCCCCACGGGGTTAAAAGCTCTGCAAAGGCTTCAGCTTGCAGGGCAGTGACTCCAGGAGCCCCCGAGCCGGGCTGTGCTGCAGGCTGTGCAGAGAGCAGCTCTGCGCTGGTGAGGCTGAGAGCCCCCGGGGGTGCCCAGGGCAGGGGAGGCAGCCCACACCTTCCCACGGCAAAGCACCGACAAGGGAATTTCCAGCAGCTCTTTGTAACCTGGAGCTCTAGCAAGGATGTAAAAGCAAACCTCAAAAGATGTAATGCTTTGAGTTCAGGCTTTCCATTAGCTACCATAATTTTACTGGCACATCTAAAAAGCTGAAGGTCTGTTTAAACCGAAATACCTTTTAATTTTTACATCTGTTGCCATTATTAGCTGTCAGTTGCATTTTAAAGTAGACATTCATTGATATATTTGCTGTGATCTATTTTGAAGTATTGCACTCGCAAAACTTTGTTAAGATAAAATGAAAATATTCTTCAAGATCATCCATATGCCAGACCCAGGACACAAGGAAGAGAATGATACCAGTGGTGAATGGATGAATTTAAGTGTCAAGATGGCCAAGATTCATCAGTCCCATAACAGAAAATTCAAATGAAAGCAGACTGAAAATTTCACCCCTGCCCTGTCTCTCAACACCTCAAACCAAGCCAAGCAACCCTGAGAAAGCCAGGACAAGCCATGCTGCTGGAATTCAGAATTCCATGAGGAAGGACAGTTCAAGCATTAGCTGCTCCCTCCCAGGCCAACAAAGAACAGCTGATGATCACAGATCCCTCCAGGAAAAGAGAGTTTGAGGCCCAGTGCAGACCCCAGTTCCAACTCTGCCCTCTAAGTGAGGCTACATTGGACACCTCAATAAAATCTCAGTCACAAGCAAAAATACACCTGAATTACTCTCCCAACCACACTCTCACCATACCTGAGCTTCCCATGTTCTGGGGGTAACAAAACAAATGTCAAAGCAGGGCTGGGGCTGCTCTTTGAATGCCAGAATGTCACCAAGCTCCTCTGGGCTCCTGAGGAACTCCAAAGAGAGCAGTGATGCAGTGTGGGGACACCTTGGGAACTGAGGGCAAGTTTTAAAATAAAATAAACCAAAACACACAACCTTGGGTCACAGACATTTCTTTCCTGTTGAGAATGTGCACCACAGACTATCAGGCCTCCTAAAAAACCCAGTCCTTCCCCAGACAAGGATGGCCACAGGTTGGCCGTGGTTATTACATGAAAGAGCAGTGAGAAAAGTGCCACAATTTTTCAAGTGAGGCTTCGCTGTTTCCTTCTCACACCATTGTTTTGCAGTAGAAGCTGAATCAACAAACTGGGAGTAGCACAGGATTCAAGAGTCACTGATGCACCTGAAAATTGCTTTAGGGATTGTAAAAAGAATTGCAAATTGCCTATAAAAGTTTATTTTTATCAAAAGCTCATGCACACCTTGGTGCAGGAAGTCCCTCCTTATCTTCCATATCCAAGGCTCAATAAAAATATAATTTCAAACATATGTCTACTAGGAACACACTGGACATCTTTTGGATATCCAACTAAGGCTTTTAGGTCACAAAACAAATTTTTGCTCTCTCTTTCTCCCTCAAGAATCATTATGAACACACACAGGTCAGAAGGGAATTAGTTTAGAGAAAAAGACAAGACACATGTCCTTCACACCTGCAGGATTAGAAGGAAAATTTCAGTTAAATGATACAGCAATAAAAAGGCCAAGTCCTGCCTGTTGGCAAAACAACATAAATTTAATCCCCTTCCTCCCCTAATCTCTGGGAAATAAAAAAAAAAAAAAAAAAATAACCACACAGAAATAATTACGCTTTCTCCAGAAGAACAAACTAAAACCACAACTTCTTAATCCTGTATTTTAAGACTCACAAATGTTACACTTCCCAGGTATTTCCTTCCCACCTTCTTCCCCCAGGTGCAGAGCAGGATTCACCCTGAGCCAGCAGGTGGGACAGACACCTCCTGCCCCTCAGCAGACAGGGAATGAGGAGTGCTGGACACAGGCAGCTCCCAGAGACTTCAAACCCCACAGAACCAGCACGGCTTGGGCTGGGAAGGACCCTAAAGCTCATCCAGTGCCACCCCTGCCATGGCAGGGACACCTCCCACTGTCCCAGGCTGCTCCCAGCCCTGTCCAGCCTGGCCTTGGGCACTGCCAGGGATCCAGGGGCAGCCACAGCTGCTCTGGGCACCTGTGCCAGGGCCTGCCCACCCTCCCAGGGAACAATTCCTTCCCAAGATCCCATCCAGCCCTGCCCTCTGGCAGTGTGAGCCCACTCCCCCTTGTCCTGGCACTCCAGCTCCTGATGAAATTCCCTCTGCAGCCTCCCTGGAGCCCCTTCAGACCCTGGAAGGTGCTCTGAGGTCTCCACACAGCCTTCTCCTCCCCAGGGTGAGCGCTCCCAGCTCTCCCAGCCCCTGCACAGCGAGGGTGTCTCAGTCCCTCAGCATCCTGGTGCCTCCATGGGCTCTCTGCAGCAGCTCCAGCTCTGTCCTGCGCTGGCCCAGGGCAGGGGCAGCTGTGCAGTGGGGTCTCACTGAGTGGGGCAGGATCCCCCATCCCTGCTGTGGGATCAGCCCTGGACAGGCTGAGCTCTCCCCCAGCCATTCCTCCTCCCTGGGTGAGGGCTGCTGCACTCCCTGTCTGTCCCTCAGGTCTATCCACCCCCAGGAACCCCAGCAGAACCTCCCCCTCGCAGCACTAAAGCACTTAAAAACTAATGGCAGCAGCACTAATGAAGTTTAACAGGAGGAACACAATCTTAATTTGTGCAGTGAGCCTTCAGAGTAACCAGAGTGGGGACATGCTCCTCTCCAAATGATGATTTACTGCATAAAAAATGGATTTGGCACTCAGGACATGTGGGTTCCTATTTTCTGCTGATTTTCAAAACTTCTGGGCAGCGGGTCCAGGAGACTGCCATTGGTACAGGCAGGGAAACGCTTCCTTACCTCAAATAAATGTAGGAATAAAGTCCACTAAACAGCCAGGGGCTTGTGGTATAAACTCCTAAATGGATATTCCATTTAGGGCAATCAGGCCCTTTATACAAATATCACTGACTTCACATCAAAGTCACCAAAAATAAAATGTAAAGTCAGGGCATCCTCTCAACAAAAAAAGGGCTAAGAAAAAACAACCAAAAAACCCTTAAAAATCACAAATATAGAGGGATATTTTTGCTTTTCTTTCACTGTAAGTTCAAGTAATTCAGAACATGACTTGAGCAGACTAAAAGAGTCCAGTGAACAGGTATTTAAAACAGCCACTTAAACTCACTCTTCTTAGTACTGTATGGGAGTAGCACCTTCTCTGGGGGGAAAGAGAAATTCAGACCCAAAACGGAGCAGGAATTATTTCCTCCTGAGCATACAGTGAACACAGTATTAGCAAGTGCAGTGAGAACACAGCCACTTTTGGAAGCTACCGAATGAGTAAATTCTAATATAAATTGTCACTTTTACTTAATAAGAACTATCAGTCTTAAAATATTGATCCTCTGGCATTAGAAAAGTTTGTGAGATTATTCCAATGCACTTGAATGAGACAGATTTCAGCAATCACCCATCTCCCATGCTGGAAATCCCAGCGTTGTCATGTAAATGCATGGAATTGAGGTGGTTTTCATTTAACTCTGCCCTTCTTATTTCTTTTTGGTCCAGTGGAAAAACTTGTTACAAGAATTCCAGGGCCTGTCACAGATACAGAAGGAAGTTCATGAAAAATATTCATGTGCTGCAAGCCCAGGTGCTGCTACACCAAACAAAAATAAACAGATATAAGGAAAAGCTGATCCCTAAACAATACCACCTGTTAGTCACCACTGAAGTGGCAAAATTGAACCATTGGCCACTCACATAACACCTTTTTTTGATAATGCTTCCATTTCCTACAGGTAGCAAGTTCTTGGACTATTTCTAGAGCTCGTTTTCCACTGCATTTCCTGCTCTGAGACATCTGGTAAGAGACATCTGTTATCTACCAACATTTCCTTGTCACCAGCCAGATATTACAGACCTTATGTCTCAAAACTCAGTTCTTCTTGTCCAGGCCCTCTGTGGAGCTTGGCCTTTACAATTTAAATTTCCCCTCCTGGATTCTCATGTAAAAGCACCTCTGAAGGAATAAATGGTTCCACTGCAAAGAGAACACGGGAGGGACAGCCCCAGCCTTCCTTTCCACAGTTCCTACTGCAAAGGTGTGTCCCAGAGCTGTGCAGGGAACCAGGCAGGACGGAGATGCTTCCCCCGAGGCATAGGAGCAGCAGCCAGGCTGCAAACTGAATTCTGCTGCAAAGGGCTGCAGATCTGCTGCACACCAGAGGCTCCTCAGTGCACAAGAACCTGGGAAAACGCAGGATGTCTGTGCCCAGGGGGTGTTTAGGAGGAGAGGATCCCCTCCAGGAGGAAGGGAGAAGCTGGTATTTTCCTGCACTCCTGCAACAAAGGCTTTGTCACGCTCCTGCCCAGGGCAACCATGGCATTCTGCTGGGACAACATCTAACCTACCAAAGAATTCGTGTTACCCAGGATTACACCGCATTTGTGTCACCTCCTGCCCTGCCCTGAGATGCTGTTTCACCCTACAAGTGACTGCAGTTTTGCTTAGCATTTCAGACCTCATCAACTGACAGACTGAAAACTTCACTCCATGACATTATCCAAAACCTGGGGTTCAGAAAAGGCCTTTTGTGTCAAACACCAACCACGCGGTGAGGCCCAAGCCAGAAGTGCTGGTCCCCACAATTTTCCTTTTAGGAAGCACTGACAATATTAATATTCCAGGAAGTGATTAAACAGCTACTAACGACATAAAATGAGTGATAAAGGACATATGTCTACACGCAGCTTAAATTTGGGGAGCAAAAGTGCTGCATATTTTACATAGCAATTATTTTAAATAATAACCTTGCTTAAATTTCACTTTTCTCTCATGAACTTGCATAGTCCTTACATGTCTAGAAAATAACCACTAAGATGAAGAAGTATTTTCACCTGCAAACGGTAGTTAGATTACTTATAAGATACGATGATTTCTGGTCTCCCAAGAGCTTTTTGCCATTGGAAAAAAAGCAAACCCCAAACCTCGCTGTCTGTTAAGTTACTTAGTGACAATTCCCTCATCCAAAAGGACATTCAATAACCACGAAACTTCACCCCGTTCATTGCACAGAAGGAGCAATCCGTACTAATTAATAACTGCAACAGCCTAGCTGGAAAACCATTATTGTGGAAAACAGTATGTACTGAAAAAGAAGGTTACCTAGGCAATGTAAGCCCTAACGAACAGGGCAATCAGATCTCTGGGGCTGTTCTGTACAAAGACAGCAATAAACGCCAAGCTCTGCTTGGGTGCTTCTCCGGCACACAGAGATGCTGCTGCAGGCCCTGGGAATCCCAGCCAAGCCCGGAGGCTGTGCCCATGTGCTCGCCCCTCTCCCGGCTCCCCCGTTTCCCCATTCCCCGGGCGGGAGGGGGCCCTGCCCACCCCCGGCTGGAAGGGTCGAGGAGGAGAAGGAGGAGGAGGATGCCCGGAGCTGCTGCTCCGCTCCCCGGGGAGGACGCGGGGGCAGGAGCCGCTTGGCCCGGGGCAGACCGGGGCCAAGGAGGAGCTGGGATGGAACGGGAAGGGACGGGAACGGATGGAAGGGAAGCTGCCGAGCCCACGAGGGACCCGGCGGAGCCGCCCCCATCCCGCCCCCGGCGGCTCCGGCAGCGCTCCCGGGCCCGGCGCTGGGTGGGGGCTCGGGCTCGGCTCCCCCCGAGCTCTCACCTTTTCGAGAGGTCCATGAGGACCCCGGAAAAAAGCTTCTCTCCCAGCCGGAACGAGACCACCAGGGCGTCCTCGATGATGTGGTCCAGGGTGACCCGCACCTCGGAGCCGGGCAGCAGCGCCGGCGCCTCCGCCTCCCCTCCGCCCGGGGCCGCGGGCACCGCCGGCTCGGGCTCCACAGCGGCGGCGGCGGCGGCAGCAGCATCCGGCTCCTCCTCCTCCGGCCGGGGCGGCTCCTCCCCGGGCCCCGCGGAGCCCCCGGCAGCCGGCGGGCAGGGCTGCGGCGGCTCCCGGGCCGGCTCGGGCGGCGGGCAGGGCTGCGGCGGCTCCGAGCAGCCCGGGCTGGGCGCTGCGCGGGGCTCGGCCCGCGGCGATTCCACCCCCGGGCTGCGCGGCGGCGGCGGCTCCTCCGTCCTTCCCGCGTCCGGCTCGCGAGTCGCGCCGGGGCTCCGGGCGCGCTGCACCGGCGGCGGCTCCTCGGCCTTGCCGCCGTCGGCCTCCTCGCCATCCGGCACCGCCGACTCCACGGCCTCGCTGACGGCGGGCAGAGGGTCCGCGCCGGCCTCGCTGCCCGGGATCGGCTCCATCTCGGGCTCGGCCTCGCCGGCCCCGCCGTCCCCCGGCACCGCCGCAGTCGCCGCCGCCTCCGCAGCCATGGCCGCCATTTTCTCCGCCGCCTCCCTCCAGCAGCGGGAGCGACGGCCACGGCCCGCGGGGAGGGAGGGCCCACAGGCGGCGCCCTATTGGCGGGCGCCTCGCATTGCTGCGCTTCTATTGGACAGCGCACCCGTCCATCAAAGCCCGCGGGAACTTCTCATTGGCCAGCGGGGGCTTCATTCAGTCCAGAGCCGGGAAGGGGAAGAGGGGGCGTGGCTTAGCCCTTTATAGGCAGCCTCGGAGGGGAGGGGTGGGGCCTGTGGCACTGCTCCTCCCTCTGATTGGTGGAGGGGGGCGCCGCTCCCGAGGGAGGCCGGTGATTGGCGGCGCCAAGTGTCTGTCGCGGGGCGGGAAGCGGGGCCGGGGAGCGCGCGGGGGAAGATAGCGAGAGAGGGCGGCCATGAGCTGGTGTCCCTCAGAGAGATCGCCTCGCTCCTCAGGGCGCTCCGGCCGCCCCTCGTGGGGATGAGGTCGGCCCTCGGGGGATCGTCCTGAAGCGGCTCCCCCGTGGGCAACAGCCCGGCGCTGCCTCCTGCGTTGTACAGTGCACGAGGGGGAGCTGCTTGTCCCCGTGCTGGGGGGACACCGAAGGGCTGACACTGGAGAGAGCGAAGATCACAGAATCACAGAATATCCTGAGTTGGAAGGGACCCACAAGGATCATCCAGTCCAACCCCTGTCCCTGCACAGGCACCCCAACAATCCCACCCTGTCCATCCCTGGCAGCGCTGTCCAAACGCTCCTGGAGCTGTGGCAGCCTCGGGCCGTGCCCATTCCCTGGGGAGCCTGGGATCAGAGCAGATCAGAACCTTGCCCTGAGATCCAGCCTGGCCCTGCCTAACGCAGCTCCAGCTGTTCCCTGGCTCCTGTCCTGTCACCACAGATCAGTGCCTGACCCTTCAATGCCCTCACGGGATGTGGGGCAGGCAGAGGGACTGCCTTTTGTGAGGTAAATCGGCGCTTTAAAGTGTTAAGCAACATGAATTACGCACACCGGGTAAAGGTGGAAAACGCAGCGTCGAAAGCGGAGAAAAGGAGTTGATATTTTCTCCCACCGGAGCGGTCCCGGCCTCGGCCGCTCCGAGGGATGGGGCAGCCCTGCCGCTCTGAGATTCCGCTCCTCAAAAGCTTCACAGACACACTCAGAAGTTTGCAAAAGCCAAGTTCCAGCCACCTTTCAGGCCCTCGCTCCAAAGCAGAGAGGCTTTATCTTGTGAAGGTATTTCTGTACCGAACTCGACCCCGGCTCCCTTCCCTGAGGGTGCTGAGTAGAGAACGGGGCTGTAAATCCTGAGCCTACAAGAAATTCCCGACCAATACAGAAAGAAACTAAAGCTACTCAGCCCTGGAGCTGACGGAACGCTCAGATCCAACAGCTCAGCCCAGCAGGCTCTTTGTTATGTTAAGCTCAGGTTTATGTGAAGGATGGGCATAAAATGGAAGATTTCCTCTTACAAGTCTTCTGCTGGAACGCACCTTTTCAGCAGGTGTTGCT
Source organism: Acanthornis magna (assembly GCA_036785705.1). NCBI lineage: Eukaryota > Metazoa > Chordata > Aves > Passeriformes > Acanthizidae > Acanthornis > Acanthornis magna. The sequence goes on from JAWUZG010000092.1 coordinate 11,068,169, forward strand.
CGTGGAAGGCAGTGGCCATTTAAATGCAAATTGTTGGGTTTTGCATCCCCTGGAGTCGCCAGCAATTCCTGTGCTCCAGAGGGATCAGAGTGGGTGTATGGCTTGTTCTGTGCTTCACTGCAGTAACAGCAGATTATGTGCTTGACCCTCCTGAGGGATCAAAATAAAGCATAAACGGCTCCTTTGAATGTTGAAAGGTGCTGTGTGTGCTTTTAAAAAGAGGTAAATAAGGACGTTTATATACCAAAATAATGCCCCACAGAAACACCATACCACTTTCTTTCAACCACACCAACATAGGCATATGGATGCAGGATGGAACTTGTAAATTCAACAAAAAACCCCTCACTATATAATTTTTTCTATCCCAAATTCCTTTGATCACCATTTAATTTCTATTTATTTCAAATCTAACCTGTAATCTCCTTAAGACAGGATTTGTCTTACAGTGGCTGGTCTGCATAGCGGTTGGCATCGTTGGAGTTTTTTTCTATCCTGGAACCTTTAGAAACTGCCAAACTAAAACTAATTAAGTTAATGAAGCAGATTGCACTACCACACTCTGTAAATTAAAGCAAGTCTCTCTGCGTTCAGCAAGTGGCAGGAAGGACAGAAACGGAGAGAAGAAACTATAAATTATAGAGAGGAACGGAGACAATCGGAGGAAATAAAACAATTAAAATGAAGGCAGGACAAATGCCGAGCTCCATAGAGATGTGTTGCAGTAAATTGTTGGGAGGGCAGCTGGGGAAGCTTTGGGTGGAGAGAGTGAGGGGATGTGAGGAAGCAGCAGATGCAGCTGGAGCTGTGTGCACAGCACCCACGGGGAAGGGATTGTGTGCGTGGGCAAGCTGGGACATGAGAGGGATCTGGGACATAGGAACCTTTAAATCAGCATTAGTGGTATTGATTTGTTCTGCCATGAAACTCCACTCTGGAAGTGTGAACAGTCCCAGCATGTCTGAGTGCTGCAGGTAATAAGTACTGGGGTGGAGTTTTTAGATGTTGGACGGTGGGAACATCACTCTCTGGACATCAAGTTCCCTGAAATGCACTGCCACGAAAGAGCCACCACACAGGGCAAGGCTTTAAGGAGCAGTGTTCCTACATGGAGAGTAATCAGGGTTACAGTGAAGCCAAATCCGTGATTTCAGCTTCCCTCTGCTTCCTTGGAGTGAGGCTGTGCTAGCTGCTCCAGAGGAGCTGCCCCTGGGCAGTGGCAGGAATTCTTGCTGCTGCTGGTGTCCAGGGCAGCTGGAGATGGCCAAATTCCCTGTGCTGTCCTTGCTGCAGCTCGTCTGTGCTGGTGTGGGCTCACAGGGCTCTGAAGGGGTGTGTGGGTTTATAGGGACACTCTGTAGGGTCTTGGTGGGACAGCAGATCCCTCTCCTCATATCTGCACTGGGCTGGAGGAAGGACAGAGAGGAGGCTCTCGGTCTGAAGTTCCAGTGGCCCCACTGAGGCTTTGGGACTCGCACATTCCAGGATGAGGTTCATATCCTCACTGCACCCTTTGCTGGCTCTCTGTGCCACAGGAGCACAGAGCTCTGCGGCCCTGCTCAGTCTGAACTGCAGTGACAGTGGCTTCCTGTGCCTGCCACAGTGACAGCGGCTTCCTGTCACCCTGGGCAAGGCCACCAAACCCTCCCCGAGTCAGGTTTAGTGTTCACAGCTTTACACAGTGCTGAGAAATCCACCAGTCAGCGTTTTCAAGGTATGATCTGCTGGTGGGAAACGTTCAAGGCTTTCCAAGTTAAAAAGAAAAAGTGTAACCAATGAAAACCACGGTATGTGAGCAATGCAGAGGGATAAAGGCAATAAACTGAAAGGAAAACTGGGTCTTGATTGTGTTCTGTGAACTCTCTGCTCCTACAACAGGTTAGGAAAGTAATGCTCTTACAACAATTAATAATAATTGAGCTGGATTGAAATTTGTTAGTGAATTATTACAGAAAATTGTTTTGGGGTGAGAACATCACCAGTTCTTCCTGTAATGTTGGTATCTGATTTCTGTAGCTATATGAACACAGAGCTCATTTTGTTTGGTTTAGGAATGAGCATTAAAGGATTTGGGAAACCTCACTGCAGGAATGAGCATTAAAGGATTTGGGAAACCTCACTGCAGGCACATGTGCCCCAGAAGTCTGCCCTGCAATCAAAAGTCAGTTCTGTGCTAAATTTCCTGCGAACAAGAGATGAAGTCAATGACTGGGTCTTTACCTAATGTCCATATGGAGAATTGATTGAAATGGATTTCCATAGCTGGGGCTGCTTTTTAAAAAATGATAATTCTGAGCCCTCGAGGTGAAGGACTGGCATTGTCTCACTGCTGCCGTCTCGCACTTTGTAATTGCAAAGAAATGGAGTCTGAAGGTACTTCCTGTCTTATCTCGTAATCTGCTGCTTTCTGCTGCTTTCTGCTGCTTTCTGCTTCCTTCTGAAGCCTGTGCAGCTGCAAGTGCTTGTGGCATCCATGCTGTACCTCCATGGATTTTTCCATTAGATTAAATGGGAATCATCACTGGAGCCAGGACAGACTGGGAGGCCAAAGTCTACTGTAGGTAAGGCAGCATGGTAATTAATTTAGAATTTCTCACAGAAATCTTCTTACAGAAGTCTCTTTAGCCATAAATATTCGGAGCAACTTTTTTTTTTTTGTTCGTTGTAGTGATTCTGAGGTTATTCTACATCTGCAGCCAAGCTCTGTTCACATCAAGTGTCCAACTGGTGAGGTGTGGCTTTTCCTCACCTGTGGTCCCTGCAGATGAATCTTATTTCAAACAGGAATAACAGGAAGGGTACAACACCTCAATTAGAGAAGTGGGAATCCTACACAGTGTGTTCTCATTGATGTTTGGTGCTGATAGAGCTCAAGGAGACAGGACAATAGAGGAAATGGAATTGACTGGTAATCATTTGGATCCTTTGTGCTTCCCGAGCTGAAGGAGCAGCTGCCAACTGCCTGTGACACTGTGTCCTTCTCTTTGGCACTTATTTGGAGCCTCAGCTTTGCTGGCTGTGAAAAATGGACAATAACATTTCATTCACACAAGTGTGATGTGGTTTAATTATAGTGAAGGTTTAAAAACAGCTTGAGGATGAAGTGTTGTGTAAGTGCTAAATGTTATCCTTGACAATGACACAGGGACCAGAAAATTGGTCTTTCAGATGCATCTAGTTATTCCATAAATTACAAATTAATTTCTCTCTTTAAATGAAGAGTTACTGAGACATCCAGCTTTCTTGCTAATTGTTTGACTTAACCAATTGGATGGATTTCAGTGAATTGTCTGATGGAGACAAATGTGTTTTCCAGCTAGACATTGTCTGACATGCAACAATTAGATATGGATTGGCTGCAGATCAGAGCCAAGCACTGCAGGTGGTCACCAAAAGAGAACAAATTAGTAGTGGGATTTTCTAGGGAGATTTCAAAAGGCTGTCCCTCCTGAAGCCAACATGCCTTCACGGTTTACCTGAGTAAAACCCAGTAACTCTTGTCTCGCATCCTTGGCTGCTGTTCCATGTCACTCAGAACTGGTAGGTTTTGTACCTGGATCTTCCTTGAGTTCCCAGTCTGTGCTGGAGACACTGCAGAGCCTGGGACTGCACCTCACGTGGGTCCCTCTGCTCTCTTGTGATCCTTTGGAAGCTGTTCCAAAGGCAGGGGTGGGGCATAAATGACAATGCAGTCAAAGTTTTTAAAGTTGTGCTTAAAAAGGCCAAGCAAAAGTATTGAAAGCTCAGCCTAGCCGTGCAGTTTGGTTTTCAGTCAAAACCCAACCAAATCGCCCAAAAAATAAACCGCAGCCTGTTCTGAGTCTGCAGCTCTCCGGGGAGGGGTGGGAGCAAAGCCACTCTGAGCTGGGAGCTTCCCATCCCATGTGATCACATTGCTGTAAGGATATTCAGGGTAATATTCATGTCTGGTGTAATCCCACTGCTGTTTTAATCCAATCCCAGCCAGGATGAGTCTGTCCCTCGTGCTGGCTGCAAACACACACACACAAAAGCACCAAGAGCAGTTGCAGAGGTCGTGGCCCATTTGTGTATGCAAATGTCCCTGTGCCTGACCTGCACATTTCATCTCTTTATCAGATGCTCTGTCCTCTGCCTAAAATTAGAATAAAAAACTTGCAGCTAGCAATTTTCAACGCCAGATTCTTTTTCCTCTGACTTTTTGGTGGTAACATTTTGCTGGATGATTAGTTCTCATCCCTTCTTTGTCTATCTGTTTCATTTTTCTCTCTGTCTTTCCACAGAGTTGCCTTTTATCCACCCTGTTACTTCCTCAGGCCCCATCTGACGTGCTCAGTTTACCAAGTCAAGAAGTGCTGTCATCACAGGCAAGGATTTTCAGCTCTTCTGATTTTGAAAGTAGACCTTGGACTGTGTGTGTGTCCCTGTCTGCTTTGTGTATTTTTGAATTCTTGATAAAAATAATGAAGGGACCTTAGTGATGAATAAAAATTACAAGTTTATTGTTAAAGTATCACATGGACTGAGGAGGAATATTTAAGGAAATAAACTCCCAGATTGTTCTCAGTCCGTATTTTACCTTGTGTTCTCTTACAGACCTTTCTTCTTGTCATTGTCTCATGTTCTGGTCTCTTCTGGACTTCCACTTGTGGAACCTGTAGTGCCAAGTGTATTTCAAACAAGAAGTGTATTTTATGCATATCTGATAGGCATCTTCTCTTACCCTTTCCTAATCTAATTCAAAGTAGGATCAATTCATGGAGCACCAGGCTTGGCCTGGATTCCTGTCAGAGCTCATCAGCAAAACCCAGCATGATCCTTTGCAATTCATTTCCTTTGGTAAAGTCAGGTCAGTTTTTAGTTTCTCTTCCCAGGTAATCTTGTAACTTCTGCCTCTGAGCAAACACCGTTTGCAAGGAGCTTGCACATCCAGAGAAAGAATCCTTCACACCAAGAGCTTGCTCTGTAACCTTTACAGGATTGTCAGTGGGTGGGAAACTGTGTTGCCCTCATTCAGGGATGCTCTTTAACTCAAGCCATGGAAAAAACTTCCATCTCCAGAGCAAAACAGACTGTGGCTCTGATACTGGAATCAATAAACCACTGGGATTTGTAACAGCAGGGTAAGTGATTGGCAGCTACTCCACAAACCCATGGCAGAGATGATAGACTTGAGAGATTTGATAAGGACACGTGGTGATCTCTGCAAAGAGACAGCAAATGTTGCTTGTCCAAGAGTTTTGGGGAATTGTTGAAGGCTGGGGGGGGGGGTGGAATTTTCCCCCATTCTGTTGCTAGGTAGCCAAGGTTCGGGTATTTAAGGACCATTTACTCTTGCAAAAGAGACAAAAGATTTTGGCTGGCTGTGGCGAGGGGAGGAGAGATCTGGCCATCGGTAAACTTCCTTGCTTCCCGAACTTGGGAGAGGCAACAGGGAGAGGAACGGCTGTCTCTGTTTTGGCTGTAACTGTGGAAAAAGCCTGGCTCTGCACTGCTTTCTCTACCTGGTGGCTGACCTTTCATTTGGGAAAGGGGTACAGAATTCCAACACCCTTTTCCCCTCCTGGAGGGCGCATTTCCTGGCCGTGGTTACAGCTGCTGTGAAGGAGGCCTGGCTGCTGCCGCCCTGCAACCTGCATGCCACAGCTGCGGAGTTCCTGCCACCCTTTGCTCACTAGCCCTGGTGAGCCCATCCTGCTGCTCCATCTCCCTGCTCTGAGCTCCCTGCCCAGCCTGTCCTGCTGTGCCATCCCTGCCCAGCCTGTCCTGCTGACGCCATCCCTGCCCAGCCTGTCCTGCTCACGCCATCCCTGCCCAGCCCGTCCTGCTCACACCATCCCTGCCCAGCCTGTCCTGCTGTGCCATCCCTGCCCAGCCTTGTCCTGCTCACGCCATCCCTGCCCAGCCTGTCCTGCTGTGCCATCCCTGCCCAGCCTGTCCTTCTCACACCATCCCTGCCCAGCCTGTCCTGCTCACGCCATCCTTGCCCAGTCTGTCCTGCTCATGCTATCCCTGCCCAGCCCCTCCCCCATTCCCCACATGACACACACCTGACCATGTGACACTCACCTGACCATGTGACACACACCTGACCATGTGACACTCACCTGACCATGTGACACACACCTGACCATGTGACACACACCTGCCCTCGCCCCACAGCGCCCCCTGCAGCTCCATGGCAGTCACTGCACCTGCCCTGCCTGCCCGGAGCCAACAGCGCCCCTGCTGGCTGTGACCGGGACTGCACCAAAGGGACAGTGCCTGGCAGCCCAGGGACATCTGCCACCAGGGTTGGGTTTTGTTTGTTATTGCTGCTGTTGCTATTGATTGTGTGCCTCGTTATAGATACGAGTAAAGAACTGTTATTCCTTTTCCCATATCTTTGCCCGACAGCCCTTGGTTCCAAAGTTATAATAATTCGGAGGGAAAGGGAGTCACATTCTCTATTCTATGGGAGGTTCCCACCTTCCTTAGCAGACACCTGTCTATCAAACCAAGACAGTGCGACGTGTGCGTGAGATGTGAGGAGTGACATGCAAGTGACACGTGACTGACACGCACGTGACATGCATGTGACACGCGACTGACACGCATGTGACACGCGACTGACATGCATGTGACACGCATGTGACACGCATGTGACATGTGAGTGACCTACCACCTCTTGCTCGCTAGCCCGGGTGAGCCCACCCTGCCACTCCATCTCCCTGCTCTGAGCTCCATGCCCAGCCCATCCTGCTGTGCCATCCCTGCCCAGCCTGTCCTGCTCACGCCATCCCTGCCCAGCCTGTCCTGCTGTGTGCCATCCTTGCCCAGCCTGTCCTGCCCATGCCATCCCTGCCCAGCCCCTCCCCCATTCCCTACGTGACACAGCCCTGACCATGTGACACAGCCCTGACCATGTGACACACACCTGACCATGTGACACTCACCTGACCATGTGACACACACCTGACCATGTGACACTCACCTGACCATGTGACACACACCTGACCATGTGACACACACCTGACCATGTGACACAGCCCTGACCATGTGACACTCACCTGACCATGTGACACACACCTGACCATGTGACACAGCCCTGACCATGTGACACTCACCTGACCATGTGACACACACCTGCCCTCGCCCCACAGCGCCCCCTGCAGCTCCATGGCAGTCACTGCACCTGCCCTGCCAGGCCCGGAGCCAACAGCGCCCCTGCTGGCTGTGACCGAGACTGCACCAAAGGGACAGTGCCTGGCAGCCCAGGGACATCTGCCACCGGGGTTGGGTTTTGCTTGCTGTTACTATTGTTGTTACTATTGTTGTTATTGATTGATTGCCTCATCATAGATACTCATAAAGAACTGTTATTCCTTTTCCCATATCTTTTTCTGACAGCCCTTGGTTCCAAAGTTATAATAACTTAGAGGGAAGGGGGAGTCACATTCTCTGTTCTAAGGGAGGTTCCTGCCTTTCTTAGCAGACACCTGTCTTTCAAACCAAGACAGGAATATAGAGTTGGCATGATGCAGTCAGAATGGGAACTCTCAAAAATCCTTTCCCTGTGTCCTGTCACAGACAAGTCCATAAAGTGACAAATGCCAGGTACGAGAACATCTCTGTCAGCTGTCATTCAGCTGTGACTTCTGCACATCTGTCTGGTAGCAGCTCTAAAGGTGGAAGATGAATGCAATTAGAACCAATCTTGGTGGTTTGCAAAGCATTGTTTATGCTTTTAACTGCATTCCCTGGGATCAGGGGCTGGATCTTGCCTTTGGCCTTCTTTCTAGAGCTGACCCAGTGAAACTCTCCCCACTCACCTCTCAGCAAACAATAAAAAGAAAAACGCAAGCCTTTGATGACCGTTTCACCACCCTTGGGAGGAAATGTGTTGGTGTAGCCACGTTTCATTTCTCTGTATTGTCCTAATCTAATTCCCCATGTGGGGCTTATCACAGAGCAGGGCCCAAGCTGCAGTGCCCAGGATGTGCTGCTGGAGATGGATAATTCTTTCTTTTTAACAGTTCTTTCTCCACTGCAGCTGAAACTACTGTGCTGAGCAGCACAAACTCTGCTGGGAGAAGATACCTCTGCCAGTCCAAATTTATTTCTGTTCACTGGAACAATTGCTTAGAGGTGTGTGGTGGTTTCTCTTGGTAGTAGGGAAGGTTAGGCTTTCAAAACATTGAGAAATGCTCTAAAAAAATGCATTTTCCAGGCACAGTTCATACTGGTTTAGAAAATACAGAAATGAAACCACAACAGAGGTACTTGATGCTGAAAAGGAAGCACCCAGTAATGACTGCTCTGTTGCAAGATTATAGGCTTCCTCTATTTAGGCTCAGCCTAACTTCTGGAATAAAAAGAGATTAAAAACTGTCAGGGAAACAAATGAACTATACCATGTCATTGTATTTGTTCTGGGGAAAAGACTGAGAATTAAAACTACTGTTTGCAAGCAATCTGCCCTTCCCAGAGGGCTCATCCCCTGTGTTTTGGAGGTCTGCACTCTGGATAATTCATATCAGAGCCCCACTGGCACATGGAACTGCTTTGATGACAGTGGCAGTTGGATGTTTACTGAGTGTTCCAGCTCCAGCTCTTGTACTTCAGTCTAGCACATATCTGGGGCTGCTCTGTTCTGCTTTGGCATCCCTTGGAATGACAAAAATGTTCTGAAATCTGGAATTTCATGCCACACCTGTTAAGGGACATATTTCTGTAGCAAATTGCCTTGGTGAATCACACAATGCAAGGTGAGGGACTGGATCCCAAAAGAATTACCAGGATCGAATCAAGTTATCCCTTAATGAGAATGGAGACAGCCAGGATTCTGCATAAAAGCAGCCAAACACCTTCCCAGTGCAGAGGGGAACAGAGGAGGAAAGAGAAAATCTCTTGCCCTCTCTGAGATGAAGAATGAAGGATGTAAAAATCAGTGCTGTTTAAAATTTGGTAAATGGAATAGAATCCATCATCACAAAGCATCCTCTGTACTCATCTGTCCTTGCAGGCACAGAACAGACTTGGCAAATGTCTCCTGCATGAAAAAGGAAAGGTTTAAATGCTTGTGTAAGCTCTTCAAACAAAATAGCACTTTGCAGTTCAAAACACTGTTCTCTAGGACTTTGTAACTGGGGAAATGTGAAACTGTTTCTCTGCATTTTCACCACGGTTGTATCCATGTGTCAGTGGGGTTTGGAAATCTTTCTCTCTGTGGTACAGGGATTTTTTTGTCATTGCAAAGGGTTTTCCTCTAGGGTATAAATTTAATATAAAAGGGATTCATGATACTCATGCTATTTTCCTCTCAGAATCAAATCAAATTGGCTGGTGGATGCATCTTGGACCAGTGACAGACCAGATAAATCCTCCTCTGCTGCAGACTGGAGGCAGGAATACTTTGTCACATCAGTAGTTACAATTTGACTTTAGTTTGCTTTTTCCTTACCAAGCTCGATTTGATTTGAATTTCTGAAGTCACCCAGGGTGAGTCAGATGTGGTCAGGCCAAAGGAAGTTCTTGAATCATTCCCAGAGGAGGGAAAACATGAGTCAATTCTGAGAGTTAAGCACATGGACACATAAAGCACCACAGATCTTTCCATGGTTCAGTGGGAGAGAAGGTGCCCCAGATATTTGATTTCAGGGCTCTGGAGTCAGCAGGACTGAGAGCTGTGGAGGTGTTGGGGCAGTGATATGTTTTCCACAGGGAGGATACAATTCCAGGCATTCATTAGCATTCCTGCTGCAGCTGGATCAGCCTGGGTGCACAGATTGCAATTAATGCCTGCGCTTCCCCCAGAGTCCTGGGCAGATCTGTGCTCCTGGCAGGGCCCACAGGGAACAGTCACTGCTCAGCACCAGGGGAAAACCTCTCCTGCAGAGCCAGGAAACAGCAGAACCTGACCCACCACAGTGACACAGCGAAAGTCCTGCTTAAATATGCTTTGGCTTTGCAAAGCACTGCTTCCTGTTCATCAGCTCAGGCAAAACAAGGAGCATTGCTGAGGAGACAGGAGCTGTTACAGGGCAGGCTCTGGGAGTGCAGTTACAAAATCAGGTGAAAATTCCTTATGTAAAGGCAGGAGCTCACTGATAATTTTAATTTACAGCCAGGAATGCATCAAGGCATATCCCTTTCTTTGAGCTCCTTTCTCCTGATTCGTGGCCCATTGCTGCTGCCTCATTACCCCCCTGGCCTTTGGTGGGGCAGTAAATCTGGAGGCCTAATGGTGCACAGGCCCCTTGGAGGACAGCCCTGGCTTTTCAAATATTCATTTCTATGCGGATCAGGGATGTCCCAGTCTGCCTGTAATCAGGGGAAGAGGGAAGGAGACAAATAATCACTGAACATGACTGTTTGGGGAGCAATTCCTGTCAAAAAAACAATCAGCAGCAGAGGTGGATGTGAGCTGGCCCTGCAGCCCCAAGCACAAGGAGTGGTGTGGGCTTGTTTGATCCCCATAATTCTCTAATTGCTTCTTCCCTCAGCCCCAGCCAGCTGCTTCCCTCGGCTGGGCTGGGATGCCTGTTGTTCTCCGGGAGCAGGGAAAGGTGCCAGGCTGGGGGAGCTGCCCTTCTGTGTGCAGCCCCTGCTGCAGGAGCGTCTGGCACAGCCCTGACCTGCAGGACAGGGCACCAAGCAGAGCATCCTGCAGGGCACCTCAGCTCCTGGGCATTCTCTCTGCTTCTGCCAGCTGTGGCAGCAGATTGTGGTCTGGAGCAGCAGCACAGCTCTGTTTCCAGTCCAGAGCCTGGCTTATTCCAGGTGGAACAGACCTCTGTGCTAGGAAAGCAGTTTGCAGCAAGTTTCCAGCCCCTGGGAGCTGAGCTGATCCCACACCGATCCCACCCAGCTCCAGGAGCAGGCAGCAGGAGTCACAGTCCCATTAATCCTGATTGAAATGTGAGTTAGAGCAGGGCTTGGATTCCACATCTCCAGAGCGACTGCTTGTGCCATCCAGCCCTCCTCCGAGTGTCCTGGGGACAATGATTTTAAGCAGAATGCTGTGCTGTGTGTTGGCACAGGAACCTGGGGCTCAGGGTAACTGAGGTGGCAGATCCCAGAACCTCACCCTGTGCTGGCCTGCATTTTATTCACAGGCACAGATCCAGCCTTGGCTTTTTTGTATTATCAGGATAACAGCACCAGCAAGGGTGTGTCCATCCCTTCATCCTCAGTGGGTAAACTCTATGTTTTTCCTTGAACAGGGATGTTTAAACATTCATATGATAATGAAGAAAAACCCCCAACCATACAAAATTTATATAAACTCGTATCTGGCCCTCTGTGAAAAAATAATCCAGAGGCCACAGAACTGCAGGGCTGGCTCAGCCGGGCAGTGTGACAGAGAGCTCTTTCTCTTTAATTTTTTATTTGGATCCTCACTGTATGTAGGTCACAATGACTTAAAAGAGCAGGCACTGACCAGACAAAACCAAACCTCTCCGAACAAAGCCATTGTTGCAGGAGGAGGATTTTTTCTCAAACAAGACCCTAAATTAGCACTGAAGGATTTCAGCATCCCCCATGTCTCGCTCCATTGGGATTCCCATTCCCAGGGGATGGGCAGAGCTGCAGCCTCGTGTGCCCTGCCGGGCTGGCTCCTGCTTGGAAGGGCAGGAGGGGCCACAGAGCTGCTCCTGAGCCTGTGTGCTGTGCTGACCCCACGGAACCAATCCTGGCTGGATGCCCCTTCCCCGGGAGCAGAGGAGGGCTGGGAAGCCTCTCCCTGCAGCTCCCATCCCTGCGAGCATCGTTCCAAGGCCAACAGCCACTGCAGGCATCCCCTGATTCCCTGGGGAGTTCCTCCTCCGCACAGGGACACACAGCCCAAACATCTTCCCTGAGCCTGCCAGCTTTGAGGGGAGGGAGAGCAGGCCTGGCTTTGGCCCTGGCTCAGCCTCGTGCCACAGAGAACAGCAGCGAGCACCAAAAACCCACAGGTTATCTTTCGGGAGAGGAGGGGGAAGCAGCCAGAAGTGGGGGCTCAGAACGTCCCAATGCTCTGATCAAAGAGTCCCAGTGACACCTGGCTTGCAAACAATGCTGGGTGGCAACAGTGCAGAAAAAAATCCTCAAAAACCCAGTAAACAGGCCCTGAGCACAAATCACTGGTAGAAAAGCTCTGTGAAAATGCAGATTGATTAGTTTGAGATCAACAAAAAAACAACTGATTCCCCTTTGGCTTCAAAATCCATATTGTGCACCCAGACTTTGCATCAGGGGTTGGAAATAGAGCAGCTTTGGGGTCCTTCCAACCCAAATCAGTCTGTGATCCTGTGATTCTGTCACCCTGAGTTTTGTAAACATGACACAAAGCCCATTTCTGGTGCAGGCAGAGCTGAGCTATTTTGGCTCCTCTACCTCTCCTGCCTTTCAGAACACGAGCTGCGGCTCTGCCCTCGTTCCTGGCAGGGAGGGCTCAGCAGCACGGAGCTGGCACTGGATGGTGCTGTGGGCCAGCCACAGGTGAGCTCACCTGGCTGCCAGACAAACCCTGCTGCTGCTGGAACCGCCAGGGGAGCCAGAGGGACAACCAAAATCCCGCATTAATGCTGAATCCAAATTCTTTTCAAACAGGAGATTTTGCAAGAGCTTTTTCCGCCTGAGGAACCAGGATTTTGGGGAGTTGGCTCCCACCCAGTCACTGAACTGAGCATCCAGGCTTTTCAGTACCCTGAGAGTGATCTGTGTGTGTTACCAATCTGAGCCATTGCAAAAGGCAAGTTTCGGTTGAAATCAAGTTTTAAAAAATAAACAAATTTCCGTATCACAGAATGTTCTGCGTTGGAAGGGACCCACAAGGATCATCAAGTCCAACTCTTAAGCCCATATAGGGATTGAAGCCACAGACTTCTTGTTCTCAGCACCCTGCTCTGACCAACTGAGCTCATCCAGCACTTTTTAGGTCTTTTTTTTCTACCCCTGATGCTTTCCCACTATTCAGGGTGGAAACAGCTGTTGTTTGGTACTCAGAAGTAAAGAAACTCTTAAGCAGAAGTTCAGATTTTGAAGTGTTTTCCAGATTTTTCATCTGATTCTGGAAGGAATCTTTAAGAGAAATGTGGCTTATTCCATGGTTTGAGAAAATCACAGCTGTTACCAACCCAGTCTCATTTTCCCACTTTTCCATCAATGTTGTTTGATTAATAAGAGCCAACTTAGTGCTGAGCAACTCAGGAATAAATAAAACTCTAGAAGAGGGACACCAGATGTAATAAAAGCCATTCCTGGAACAAGGAGATGCAAAGATCTGCTCGGTTTGGAGGTGGGGAAGGAATGGCACGTGAAATGTGTGTATTTTCTCTGCCACAGAAGTGTATTTTCTTCTCCTGATAAATGTATCTAAGGCAATATAAACAATTTCAAAGAGCTGAAAGTATGCAGTGAGATGTGGCTGTGAATCACACACATCAAAGCAGAGCTGAGGCCCAGAAGTGTTTTTCTGCGCAAAGAAAACTGGCTTTTCTTGTATTTCAAGGAAAGAAATGGATCCTTCTCTGCTCCTCGTGTTTTCCAACTCTGTCCCTGCACACTTGACTTGGATCAGTATTTTCAGTGGGGCACTTGCTAAACACTGCACCGGCATAAGAAAAATTCACTCAAATATTGGTTTCTCCTGTCTGCCTTTGAGATTATTTCAGATCAAATCCTCCTTTGGTTGGTTCCTGGGTGGTTTCTCCCCAGCTCCAGGCAGGTGCTGCTGCACCTGAGCCTTCTCCCAGGTGAGCTGCTGTGGAAGGGAGAAATGAAAGGCTTCAGAGGGTGGCACAGAGAGGAGGGGACTTGGAAATACCAAAAGGTCAACTGCAAACCAGATGTGCCTCCAGAGAAAGAAAAGAGCAGTGTTTCTATTGAATGTTCCCTTTGACAGAGCTTCAGGAACCGCCGCTGAGGGAACGCTCTGGAACTGCAGGATTTCTCTGCAAGGGGTGGGAAGCCACAGCCGTGTGAGGAAAGGCTCCCAGTTAGATTCCCTGGAGGATAAGCTCCATTTGGAGCTGTGTTATCTGATGTGTCAGCAAGGACAATCACACAGATATTATCAAGTAATAAAATCTTTACAACTCAGCCCATGAACTGTAGATAAAGGGGGTGGCTTTGGGGTTTGGTCAGAAAAGTCCAGAAGAGTTGCAATGATTTCTGTCTTTAGGGCTGCCAGTTATTAACTTTATTCAAACTTTATATATTTCTATATAAGAAATCCAGAGAGGGAGGATCTTTAACTCTTTGTTTTCATCAGCAGACCAGAAGAGTCTGTGGATAAAGTTGAAGTATATTTTCCTTTTTAGCAACCTTTTAAATATTGTCTGTATTAGAGTAAAACCATAGGAGTTCAAAATATTCCACAGTGGCTCTTAATCCAAAGATGATACTTCAAAGGAATCTGAGCAGTTTTGTGGGAGCCAAATTGAGAGCAGCCAAAATTAGTTTTCCTGTGCCTTTTCAGGATACACAAATTCAAACTGGCTTAACAAAATTCACATCTTCTATTTTAGTTGTTATTAAACTTAAATATTAGGATAGCTTCCCATTTCTGCTGTCCATCCCCATCCCACTGAATTGGATAGCACTGATAACATTTACTACAGGACAACTTATTAAAGGGAAGAGTCCTGAAGAAAGGAGAGAATTAACTCCCCAAGAAGTTGTGGTATCAGGTACATTTTCCAGGTTTAGCTTTCTGTCTCTAATTCCCAGCCCAGACCTCAGCAGTGCCCCTGAGGTTCCACTCAGAGATCAGGGACACCAGGGGGATCCAAGCCCTTCCTACGGAAGCTCTGCCAGCCTGAGCAGCCTAAATGAATCCTTCGGTTGTCTTGTTTTCTGGAAATTTCCTTAATGGAGATCTAAACAGACTGGAGGTTCTCCTGATAGAGAGCTGTCACATTAAATAGTCGGATTTTCTTTTAGGGAGTCCCCAAAAAACTGGGTTTTTGGAAGATCTGTGCCTTCCTCCCCTGCAGGTGTTTCTGTCTCTAAATGTCTGGTGAGATCCTGTTTTTCCTGCTTTTCTTAGGCAGATCATGTCCCGTGTGGAGCAGGGACAGGCTCTGTGCTCTGTCACCTGTGCAGTTTGGCAGGTGTATTTCTGTGCAATATTTGAGCTCTGTCCAAGCTGTGCAATAATTCAGCCTCATCCTGGTGATGAATTTTCTGCTATTTAGGGCTGGAAAGCCTCAACACCTCGGCCCAGACTAAACGGGCACTTAACGAGGCCGAGTGTAACAGGACTCCCCTGGAATTACCCAGCACATTAACACCGAATGAGCTCATCCTGAATTCATTAGCAATGATTACTCTGAGTACCAGAGGAATTAATAATCATTAGCATTTCCTAGGGAAGGCTGCTGAGGAACTGCCAGATACAGTGAGTTTAGGGCTGCACAGGCTCTCCCCGGCAAGTTTCATTCGGAGGGAGTCATTAAATGGAACTTGATGGTCACTGGAGAGTTCCCAGTGATATTTCCAATCCCTACTCCCAGTTCAGTTGCAATCCAGCTCTAAAAGCACTTCAAAGACAGGCACTGCCTGCTTCAGTCACTGCTGGAATTACTTCCCTTATCCCCGATTTGTCTCCAAGTGAATCTCCCTGGCTTTCTGCAACTCTTCTGAAAGGTTAATAAACCTGGGAGGCTGCTGGGAGCCATCCAAGGGCAGGGGGACTCCTCAGACAAAAAGAATGCAAAAACGCTGTATTTATGACTTGGTGCAAGTAAATTCTCAAAGTAAAGATATCCAAGGCTTTGATTTGGCTCCTTAAAGCTCCCTCTGTTCCCAGCAGCATTTGAAGACTCAGCTGTTTTGCATATCAGAGGCAGCTGACTTGGGAGGCAGAGGGAATTCGCTGCTCACTTTGGATGACCTTTTCCTTTGGGGATGAGCTTCCACAAGAGTTTTACTTCTCTGACAACTTATTCCTGTTCACTGTCTCCAAATAGTGCTGCACATTTGGAATTTACGTCAGCCTGGTACATTCAAATACAGCGCTGAGCTTTTCTGCAAAACTTCTCCTTATAACCAGCAGAATCCTATCAGGGAATCATGGAACACCCTGAGCTGGAAGGGATCATCGAGTCCAACCCCTGGCCCTGCACAGACACCTCAACAATCCCACCCTGGGCATCCCTGGAGCCCTGGGGCTGTGCCCATTCCCTGGGGAGCCTGGGCAGTGCCCAGCGCCTCTGGGGAAGAACCTTTCCCTGATCTGCAGCCTGACCTGCCCTGGCACAGCTCCAGCTGGTTTTAGCTGGAACTGAAGAGACAGGGCTTGGATGAGTGACCTGATGGATTGTGCAAGTGATGTCACTTTAGTGAAGTCAGAGGGACTCGATTCCTTTATTCTGGGAACAAACACTGTCCTGACTCAGTGTTTGGAGGATTGCTTACTGACATTGTGTATTCTCCAAGACACCATTGAATTTCATTGCATTTCATAACAAAAACGACAGGAATGGAAACATGGATTTATTTCAAGGCAAGTGAGCAGAACCAGAGGTGCAAATCCTCAGTGCCTCTTAAAAACTCTGCACAGACAGGTCCAGGCCTGGTCTCTGCTCAGACCCTGTTCTGGAGTGATGCTGACCCCCAGCACCAGGCAGAGCAGTATATTTTTTAATTTATATTTTTTAATTTAATATTTATTAACACTTTATTGTATGCATGGCTGTCTGTCACCTGCTCTCCCAAGCACAGAGTAGTGTCCAACGCCTCAGAGGTGAATAAACTGCTCAGTGTGAGGCAAGAGTGTCCCACCCAGTCAAACAAACTCACTCTGGCTCTGTGCCGACCACATTGCCCCCACTCCGAGTGCTGGAGGCTTGTGGAGCTGTCAGCATTTTTATATCTCATCATGGGACAGTTATCAATATAATCCGATCTTTATGGAGAAGGGACATAAAAACTCAAATACTGTTCATATAATCTGATCCTCTCATTCCTTTTACACAGGACTGGGCTGCTTTCCTTATCCAGTTTGATCTCTCTCCCAAGGTCCCTGTGGCATTACTCTGCCAGTGGAATTGTCCCCTGGAAGTTTTATGTGAGCAGGAGAGTTTATGGCTTGAGTTCATGGAGCTCCTTGCCAAGGCTGTGCAGGACCCTCTGGAGCACAGCAGAGAGGGCTGAGGCTCCCATGGATGTGCCACCACTGCACTGCCTGCTGTGCTAATGCTGCTTTGGCTTTTGCAGGTGGGGCCTCAGCATTGGGGTCCAGCTGCTAAAGGAAGTTTCCTTTCATGGAGTTCAGCAAGCTTGGGATTAAGCTGAAGGAGTTTTAATTAACAAACTAAGTGTCAAATATGGTTTCAGAACAGTCAGAGCCATTTTACAGCCGCTTTTAAATCAAAGGAAGCCCTGGTGGTGACACAAGATTCCCCAGGTCCTGCTCTGCAGAGCTGAGAACTGGTGCATGGTCCATTGGTATTTTATCTTTATTCCATCCTGAATGCAAACCCAGTGAAATCTACAAGTGAAAACACATAATTTTGTTTAAATCTGCATTAAAATGAAAAGTGAGCTTTTGGCCTTGATTTGTGCTGATCTCCAGATTATTGGCAAGGATGTACAATTGCCTGATAACCTTGATTCTCACCCAGGTCAATGGCATCGATGAGTGACTCACGGGGGCCATAAAACTCTATTTCCAAGGGGTGTGGGCCAGGTGGGCTGAGAGCTTGGGCTGCTTATAAAGCCAGGGCTCAGCCCTTCGGATCCACTGTGCTCTGCTCTGCTCCAGCTGCTGCTCCGCTCTCCCAGCACAGCCCAAGGGAAAAATGGCATTCGCAGGCAAATACGAGTTTGAGGGTGATGAGAACTACGATGCCTTTGTGCAGAAGATTGGTGAGTCTGGTGGGGTCAGGCACGGGCATGGATTGGTTCAAATACTGTGGGGAAAGGCTGGGAGGGCTGGGATGGTTCAGCCTGGAGAGGAGAAGCTTCAGGGTGAGCTGATTGTGGCCTCTCAGTGCCTGAAGGGCTTACAAGATGGAGAGAGACGATTTACAAGGGATGGAGTGTAGGAACACAGGGAATGGCTTCCCACTGCCAGAAGGCAGGAAGAGATGTGATATTGGGAAGGAATTGTTCCTTGGGAGGGTGGGCAGGCCCTGGCACAGGTGCCCAGAGCAGCTGTGGCTGCCCCTGGATCCCTGGCAGTGTCCAAGGCCAGGCTGGACAGGGCTTGGAGCAGCCTGGGACAGTGGGAGGTGTCCCTGCCATGGCTGGATGATCTTTAAGGTCCCTTCCAACCCAAACTGTTCCACGATTCCATGATTCCATGCGCATCTATTTAAAGAGCAAGAGCAAATATCAAAATAGGTATGCGCAGCTAAAGAGCAAAGGCCCAAGGTCCCACACATGACATTCCAAGCATTGCATGTGTAGGTTAAGGAGAAGGGAATATTTTATGTACTTTCTATCTATAAATTTTTCCTGTGTATTGTTTCTCAGGGAAAAGAATGCAAGACTTATTTTAGCAAATGCATTAATGTACCAATATCTTTCTTTACACCAGTAATTTCAACTCAGAGCTTTGATATTGTAAAAAAAAAAAAAAAGAAAAAATGAACAGTAAATCAGATGCTGAGAACAAACACCTCTACCATCCTTCAGTTCAAATTTAGCTTAGATTTGATAAACTGTGTTTTTGTTGATTAAGGTCTCCCCAGTGACAAGGTAGAAATGGGAAGGAACTGCAAAATCGTGACAGAGGTGGTGCAGAACGGGAATGACTTCACCTGGACACAGCACTTCCCGGGAGGCCGCACCACCACCAACACCTTCACCGTGGGCACGGAGGCCGACATGGAGACCATGGGCGGGAAGAAGTTCAAGGTAAATTCATGGAGCTCTTCAGTTCCATAGCCTCAGCTGGATTCGGATTTAGAGTGAGAAGCAAACCTGTGTCAGGCTTGCTGAAGGTGTCCCTGCCCATGGCAGGGGCGGAACAAGAGGGGCTCTAAGGTCCCTTTCAACCCAAACCATCCTGGGATTCCCTGATTCCATCATCACTCATTCCTGGGCTGACTGCCAGGACCATTTTTTGAGCTATTAGTGAGTGATGTGGAGATCTGGAACCTGCAGGTGTTGGTACATGAACATTCCTTTATTTAAATTGTGAATATTCAAACCTAAAGCCCAAGGACTTTAGCCCCGTTCATGAGGCCACATGTGCAACACAAAACCTCTGTCTCAAAAACTTCCAGCATCAGGTGTGCAGATGTTTACAGAATATCTGATAACAGAAATTCCAGCAATCCCAGCAACATGAACCCTTTCTCTCTTACAGGCAACTGTTAAAATCGAAGATGGGAAACTTGTAGCTGATTTCCCCAACTACCGCCACACTGCAGAGATCTGTGGGGGGAAGCTGGTAGAGGTGAGTGCCCAAAGACCCAGGGTAGTTCATTAAAAACAAAAAAAGAAAATCCTCAAGAGCAGCAGGCTTAAAATTGCAAGTTTAGAAAAAATCGGAAGTGAAGGTCAGGCTCTGAGCCATCCCCAGGGCTGCTCACCTGGGACTCTGAGGCTCTGATTACACTGTTCAACCAAAGTTTTGGTTTGTTCTTTGTTCCAGATTTCTACTTCTTCTGGTGTAGTCTACAAAAGGACCAGCAAAAAGATTGCCTAAGGCAGCCTCTTCCAGCGCACTGAAAACCAACAATAAAATAAATAAAATAAAGCTCTGCCTGTCTTTGTCTCTTTCTTGGTATTACAAACATCCTCGTGTTAATGCTTGCCCCATTCCTAAATACCTGACAGATACTCAAAATCAGAATGCAGAAGTTGGAAGATGCCATAAAGCACTAAAAGACATTGCGCAGGTATTTCAGGGGAGGATGCACACTTGGCATATTCCAGAGTTTCCTACCTCCCACCTGCTGAACAGAAGCTCCCTTCAGCTTCGGCCTGAGAAGGACAATTCTCTGCCCAACACCAATACCAAAATGCAAGATGTGGGGAAAGCCTTTTACCCCATTGCTGCTTGGAGGGCAGAAGAGGAGGGGCCTGAGAGCAAGGGAAAGTCAGTTCATTACTCATTAGAAGATGTCTCACACTGCCAGCAGGGTTTTCTCATTCCACCAGGATCTGCTCTTAACCTCAGAAGACATTTAAGGTTTTACAGCTGTAAATACAGTCCTAATTCCTCATTGCAATCCTCCTGTTTCTGCAGGGAAGGTTCAGGCTTTGACACTGGAGTTTTACTCGTGAAGGACCCCAGCACAGGGAGATGAGGCTGAAATCCAGGGAAGGTGTCCCTGCCCACGGCAGGGGTGGAACAAGATGAGCTTTAAGGTCCCTCCAAACCCAAACCCTTCTGTGACTCTGATTCCTGCTCTGAGGGGACACCAGTTTGTGCCCTGAGAGGAGCCCTGAACCTTAGAAACCAGACCTTTTAATCACTTCCTGTGCAGACCAGATGCCTGTGCTATCAGAACTGCCTTGATGGGGCTGGGAGGGACTTTTACAACTCCAGCTGACAAATTCCTGACTCTGGACTGGCTGGCAAAATGTAATTCCATTAACAAGGATCATGCTGGGTGCAGGGGAGGAGGCCCAGTGACACAATCTCCAGCATCAGTGGCACTTCCCAGCTCAGTTTTAGGAAATTAGTGTTGGTTTCCAAGCTTTATTATAACAATGTAATAACCAAAGCATTCTGCACCAGTATTTGAGTTACATGTCCATGGCATGTTGGAATAATCATGGAATACATAACAGTGGCTTTGGGATGGAGACATTCATGAGGCTGCTGAAAGTCTGGTACCCTCTGGACTTGATGACATCAAGTAAATGTCGAAAGAGCCAACACAGGGATGTCATCTGATAATCCCAGACATGTCCCATGTACAGGACACTCTTTGTTGGATTGAGGCCCATTTCCCGTTTTTTCCATGGTTCCTCATCCTACACTTCGTTGAGATAATCTTGATCAGGATAAATCAGGAATCCAGTAAATAAGCTGTCTGTCCAGTAGGGATCATAAAAGAGCCCATTTTGCTCTGAGTAAAAGATCTGCAGCCACACCTCATCCTCCTCCTTCAGAGCCAGGATGGTTGATCCAGAGGCCACATCGTGGTTCCCCGTGTTGGCATCAAAAGTCTTGATCCTGTACTGGCCATTGTGGACCAGGCCAATGGCCAAGTGTTTGTTGGCCAAAGTGATGTCGTAGGTGAAGTAGTAAATCCCGGGGATGCTGCAGATGAACTTCCCACTGGAAGCATTGTAATGTCCTCCCTCGTTCATCAGGATCCTGTCAAACTTGATGGGCAGCCTCTCCCTGGGGTAGCTCTTGGACACTGCCACCGAGAAGGCAGACCTGGCTCTGCTGGCACTGCAGCTGCAGGGTCCTGGCATCCCGGGGTCACCCTTGTTCCCTTTGGGCCCTTTCTTCCCTGGGGCCCCGTTTTTCCCGGGATTGCCTTTTAAACCCTTGGGGCCTCGAGGCCCTGCCTTGCCAATGGCTCCTGTTTTGCCCTTCGGGCCTGGCTTGCCAGGGTTTCCTGTTCTGCCCTGGGGACCTGGAAGACAAATGACCTTATCAATTTCCTTATCGATTTGGATTGAAAGAGCTGAGAGAGCAAGCGGAAAGGAGTTAGAGCATTGCAGCAGGGATTTCATTTAGGAGGAAACCATTGCTGGTGTAAGAATCCCAATGAAATCCCACCTGAAGCTGGACATGTGTCCAGACTGACCCCCCAGGGTAGGCAGGGAGGGGGTGTGATAGCAGTGGAACTCTGTCCCTTCTAGGGCTGGTTCCATTATCTGGCTGACTTGAGAGAGAGGAGGAATTAAAGAACAAGCTTTAAATGGTTGGGTTTTACAGGAATGGGGCAGGTTTGTGAAGCTTTCAGAGCCTCGCCTTGAGCAGGTGAGTACTTTTAATCTCATGTCTCTTTTCTCTTTGATTTTTTTTTTTTTTTACATTTAGCATGAAACTATTTTTAAAAAATAAAAATAAATCTAGATGTGGTAAAAAGCCCAGCCCAGCCCAGCTGGAGGATGAACCAGCAAACACTGGGGGCAGGGGTTGCCTTGGGATGGGAAGGGCGTTGGGCTGGCAGCGATTCTGACTTGCTGGTATCTGATATAAGCAAAATCGTGAGGATTTATGCACTGTCTCTTGACCTGCTGTAGCAAGAGCAGATTGACATGCAGCTGTGGCTGGAAATCTGCTCTCCAGATTCCCGGTTTGGGGGTGGGAGAGGAGAAGCAGCCGCAGGCTGGGCTGGCTGGCGTTGCTGAGGCAGGAGTGCTCTCTAGCGTGGCACAGGGAAATCACTGCTCTGCACAGGGCTGCTCCCGCTGCCTCCTGGCTCCGGAGGATCCAGAGCAGAGCCACACCTCCGGATTGAAGATGGGCTGCTGTTTGCCCTGGGTTAGGTCCAGCATGGCCAGTGCCTGTCCCGTTACAGTGCTTGGGGCAGTCGGTCCTTTATTTTCTCAAGTGGCTCTGTTTTTCCTCAGATCAGGAACCAGAGAAGAGCTCCTTTTCTCCTCTAGAGAGCCTTGATCAGCGCAGGGCAAACCTCACAGTGTCACAAAATGAAGCCAACAGGAACAACACACAGCTGTCAGGACACGATGGAACCCCTCTGACAAATGGGCTAATTCGGAGGGGGACAGTGGGGATTTCTGGCGGAGTTGCACATGAGGTGTTGCCAGGTTGCTGTGAAGGGGCTGCTGCACCACAGCTTCACCTTTCCAGTGTTATGTTGAGCACTTCTCTCTTACCTTCATCGCCGTGCTCGCCTTTATCCCCGTCCTGGCCATCCTTGCCATCCTTGCCGGGGAAGCCCATCCTGCCCACGGTGCCCGGGCTCCCTGGCACGCCGGGGGGCCCGGGGGGCCCGGGGGGCCCTGGCAGGCTGCAGGCCAGCTGGGCACCGTCCTGCAGCTCCCGCTTGGCAAAGCCCCCCAGGATGTGGTTTGCCACGCAGGGCACAGTCCAGAGGAGCAGCACAGCAGAGATCATGGCACAGCCTGTGGGAAGGAGATGGGATGCGGGAGCAGAACGCAGACACCACTGGCATGGGCTGGTGTAGAAACTTGCATGAAAATGGGAGATAATTTGGCTTTTCTTTGCAGGGTGGGGGAGCTGTTTGCTTTGGTGTGAGGTAAATCCAAGGACTTGACTCATGGAGTTTTCTAGGTCAGACCAATATTTTTTCCAAATTTACTCTTCTCTTGGTCTGTGTCTCTGGCCACCCCTCATTTTTGTTCCCTGGGCCTCTCTGCCCCCAAACCACCATGAGCAATGGCAGAGGGGTGCAGAAAGCAGCTGCTCGGGACCAGGGGAGTGAAGGAAGGGCTTTGGTGTGAGTGTCCCCGGTACGAGCTGCCTGTGGTTGGGTCACTGCGGTTTCTTCAAAGCACAAAGGCCATCATGTGGTGCGGGGCAGGACTCAGGCTGGGCAGGCTTTGGGCCAGGCCTTTTGCCTGTCAGTATGAGCTGAGCCCCAGAGCAACATCCCCTTCCCCACTGCAGCTCAGCTTTAGCAACTCCCCAGGATTGCTATGTGCAACTCCTGCACTGGAAATAAGATGCTTAAAGCACTGGCTAAATTCCATGTTGGCTTTAGCTCTCATCCTGCTCTCAGCTCCTGAGGGGTGGAAATGCATATTTAGATGCTCCAAATCCAGCCAGCTGATGGATTTATGCTCCCAGCTTTATGCTCAGTGGGAGCCCCCAGTGCTGTGATATTATAATTAAGAACATGCAGAGGAGAGGGAAATGCAAACCAGATCCAGGGCTGGATTTGGCTGCTCAGCGCTTTGGTTCTTCAGCTCTGATTTGCTGCTGCTGAAAGGCGTTGGTTTAATGGACTTGCGAGATGGAAAACACCACCCAGTGCCCATGTGGAAAGTTGAATGAAGGCTTCTGAGTTCACGGAAAGGGAAACAAAATGTTCAAACGCCTGCGGAGTGGGGAGATCACAAGGAAAGCTGCATCCCTGCTTCCCAGGGACCCCCTCCAAAAGGGCAGAGAGAAGCCAGAGGCGTCTGGAGTGGATGACACAAGCTGCGGCAGGGAAAAATGTCATTGTGGAGCATAACCTGGAAAAAAGCTGGGAATGCCTCGTGGAGAAGAAAGCAGTGAGAGGGAGCAGAGGGTGGGAGGGGAGCTCCTCCTGGGAAAGTTTCTTTCCATAATCAATTCTGTTACCTTGAGACAACCCAGCTCATTGACCTGATGAGATAAAAAGTGGCAAACAAAATCCCCGGAGGCTGGGAGGTCAGTGGGACCAGTACTTGGGGAAGTGGGGAATATCCAAGTACCTGGAGCTGTGCTCTAACACAGCTCCCAAGGTGGTGTTAATTAACAGCTCCGCAAGAAAGCTTCATCCCATATCCCAGCAACGTGTGTGGGATGGAAAGCACCACCACATCCACAAGAGGATCTATAAATAACCTCTTCAAGGAGTCTTTTTGAAAGAGAACAAACCTCATGCTGTTCCACCTTAAAAGGAAAACTGTTCCTCAATGTAGAAGGTCCAAAGAACTCTAAAAACCAAATTAGAAGCAGATCATGATCTCCCCTCTCTGTGGTGTGGGCAGTCAGCCCAGCACGGGAGGTTGTGCAGCAGCAGGGCTGATTTTCCAATGACATTTTAACCAATGGCTTTGTCACCAGGGTTAGAGACCTTTGAGCCATGACTGATGCCTGATGTGCATTAAAGAGGTGTTTCTGTAAGAAAAGAGCCTGCCTGTAAGAGTCAGGATCAGCTGTACTTTCTGCTGCTTCCAGGGCAGCTGGGCTGAAATCCCAGAGGAAATCCCTGAGGGTTGCCAGATGCGGGGTTTGGTAGCTCATGCAGTGGTTGGATGGTGATTTTTTGGCCAGTGAAGCCACCCTGTGCCATGTAGTGGTGGGAATAGGAGACTCTGGGGAAATTGCTGCTTGGAGGCAGGCAGGAGCAGCATGAGGGGACCCAGCAGCACACCAACACCATGACTTTCTTCTCTATTTCCTTTCAATATTCGAGGCTTTCTCAAAACAACCATATTTCTGCCTCAAAATTTCCCAGAGTACCTCAAAATGTCTCAATTAATCTTCAAAATAATCATTATCCCCACGAGCCTAATTCTCATCTCTGGAGGTTGCCCTGCAGTGTCCCCAGGGTGGAAGCAAAAGGAGCCCTTGCGTGTGCAAGGCTGATTTAGGCAAAATCAGGTGTGACAGCAGTGACAGACAGCAGCTGAAATGGGTGGATTTAACTGATATGAGCCAGGGAAGTACTTACACCAACAGGGCTTTGATCTGCTGCCTGCTGCTGCACAAAGCAGCAGCAAAGGAGGGAAAGCAGAGGATGCACCTTCTGTTCTGAACCTGCAGCTCTCTCTTGGCTTTAGGCACCGGGAATTCCTGTGCCAGACCTTTCCTAGCGTGGAGCAAAACCACCAGGAATTTGTGTGCCAAACCTTTCCTAGCCTGAGCTAAAACCCCTCACAGCAGCTGCCCATGGAACCAGTGCAGGGACAGGCTGAAGGAGGAGGGTGCCCCCAGCAAAGGCTGAGCAATGTTTTCCTCCTGCTGTTATTTCTTTAACTGGCAACTGTTGCCTTTACGGATTCCCCTGCAGCCTTCCAAAACCTGAGTGCGCAGTGACTTAGACCTTATTTGGGAAGTTTTCAAAGTGAAGGTTAAGAGGAGGGAGAGGCAGAAAAAGGAAAAGTGGATCTACTCACCAGCCTAATCCCCTCAGTGAGATCCTGACAGGCGCTGGCAGCCCCCAGGGCTTCAGACAGATGTTTTGCTGCAGATCCCCCGCCCTGTCCTGCCACAGGTCCTGGGAAGGCTGTGCAGGATTGACTTTGGTCGTTTTTATTCCTGTTTTACTCCTTTTTGTGCGTAGTTTGAGCTCCCTGCAGCAGCTCCACTTTGGCTCCACGTTGCCAAAGGCATATTTTTATTATTGTGTAATGGATCTGCGCCTCTTCCTCGGTCACGTGGCACGGGAAGAGATTTTTACGCACATGTGGCTGGAAAGCTCTTGATGCTTGGGAAGCTTTTCCCCTTCTCCTCTCCCTTGCAGCCCTGGAGGAAAGGCTCAGGGATTGCCTGGATCATTGCTGATTGATGCTGCCCCTCTCTGTTGTAGCTGCTGCCCACACAGGCAGGGAATGGATAATGCTGATCCA
Source organism: Acanthornis magna (assembly GCA_036785705.1). Taxonomy (NCBI): domain Eukaryota; kingdom Metazoa; phylum Chordata; class Aves; order Passeriformes; family Acanthizidae; genus Acanthornis; species Acanthornis magna. The sequence goes on from JAWUZG010000092.1 coordinate 11,094,287, forward strand.
GTTGGGGAACAACTCTGACACTTTATCCCGGAGCATTAAAGGGAAGAAAATATTGTCCTAGGGGTGGAAACTCACTTCTAATCACTCCAGGCTTGAATTAAATGACAAAGTCATGAAGCAGCAGCTCTGCAAATGCAAATGTGTACCTCAGCACTGCTTCAGGTTGATGTGCACAACAAAATGCAACTTTGTCGCAGGAATGAAGGGTGGGAATGGATCTGTCTTGGGAAAGGGTTGGGATTTTGTTTCAAGCTTGCAGAGTAATTACAACCCCCCAGCAATTGCTACAGGAAAGGGAGGAACAGCAGGAGCAGCAGCTGAAGCTGGCGCAGGATGCTCTGGGATGCTGCCAGGGCTGGTATCGACCAGACTCATCTTTGGTTGTGGGCTCCTGCTCTGGCCCCGCCAAGATCCTGCATGGGGCGTGGGACAGGCGTGTGCCTGGTGGCAGAGCTCCAGATCCTGTCCTGCAGCTCTGCAGCCAGCAAGTCCTTTCTGCTCAGTGCAGAACATCAGCTGACTGGGAGAACGCTGGAATTGCCATTCCTTACTCTGCCCAAATTCATCCTTCTCAGAGATGTTGTGGTTTATTTTTAAGCTTTCCCCTGTGCTTGCTTTTGGCACTTGGTGGGAATGGATGTAACATAAACGAAGTCTGTACACAATTGGCTTTGGGAGCTGGGACCAGTTTAGATGCTCCCGGGAGGACTGGGAACATTTGGCTGAGGAAGCACAGGGCTGTTTTCAGGCTGTGCTGACAGTCCCACAGAGCTCCTGCAGAGCCAGGGCCCCAGCCCCAGCTCCCTGACACTGAACAACCTCCAGGAAAACAATCCTCCTTCCCAACCCCGTGCAATCATCAGCTTTACACTGCCCTGGGAAAAGGGCTGCTTTAGCAAAGCTGCCATATGGCTGCAGAGCTCTGGCTGCCCCAGCCCCACTCCCCTCTGGCACTGGGGTGAGCACAGCTGGGACAGAACCAGGCACAGTTCCCAGGGCTGCTCTTCTTCCCTGGGGCAGCTCAGGACATTGGGCAGATAGGAATTCTCACTTTTTGCTTGTTTCCATAAAGTTTGTAGGAACTCAGTTCTCATGCTGGGCCCCTCTGCCTGGGTGGGGACCAAAAGGCTCGAGGCACTGCATGTGAAATAGAAAAGCAGGTGGAAACTTCCTGTGGGCTTTGCCACGGTGCCAGTCAGATTGGCCTGGGAAGACACAGTAGTTTCCTCACACACTGGTGGTGTGGAAAAGGAAAAGCTCTTCTACTTATTCTGCTCTTACCCCCATGGCAGCTGTGCTTTGGGATGGGTCAGGATGGGATGAGAGGATACTTGGACACACAGCAATCCTGCCAGGCAGCCTCAGGCATGAGCAGGGAATTCACAGGTCAGGGTGATTTTGTGCCCAGATTTGCAGCATGGTGAAGGCAGTGAGAGCCTGACCTAGTTCAGCAGCATGGGGAGAAACTGCTGGGAAGGTCCTGCCAGGCAGATGGAAAATCTGTCTGTGCTGCATGGCCAGGCCAGGCTCCACCAGGGTCCCAGACAGCTCTGCTGAGAACACTTGGCAGCACAATTTGTTAAATAAACAAACTGCCCGTGCACAGAGAATCAGAGCAGCCTGAGACTCGTGCTCAGTGCTTTTTGTGTCAGTGAGACATTGCAGGGAACATTACAGCAGATCTTGTCCACTCTGTGCTGCTTTTTAGCTGAAGCCTCTGCGCTGTGACTCCTGTGGTGTCCCCAGGGAAGGGGGGCTGGCTCAGGGACAGGCTTGGCTGGGGGCACAGTCCCCGCTCAGGATGCTCTGCCTGGAGTGGGGGTGGAACAGCTCAAACAATGCCTTGTTTGAAAACAAGTGGATGGGGAAGGGGGGGTTACGCTGCTTTTGGGGTGAATAGTGCTGAAACCAACCCAACTGAGAGGGAGCTGAAGATGTGGCAGAGGATAAAGTGCCTGATAAAGGCACAAACGAGTGATGCTATTGACACCTATCCAAAGCTGCTGAGCTAACCCAGCTGGCCCAGACACATCTGACTGACAGCCCAGGCCCACTTTCCAACAGAGGGTCTTCCAACAAACCCCTCTTGGAGTGTACATGGAGATTCCTCCCTGGAGTTGGGATGCCCCTCAAGGTCACTGCTAAGGTTGAGCCGAAGAGATTTGCTCACAATCGTTGGTCTGAGTAACACCATTCTCTATTTAATGTTTTCTGCTATCTTTAGTATAACTGATTCAATATCACCGCTTTAATATAACTGCACCAATTTTGCTTCAAAAATAGTGCACTGTACTATACTAGTAATTCTAGCTACCCATATTAGGTAGCAAATAATTCTGTTTAAGGTCTTTTTAGTCTTATCATTAACATGATAAATCATTTATTTCTATCTAAATATATCTGGTTTGCCATCCTTAATCCTGCAGGACAAAGTCACCTAAAGGTTCAATCACCCTTTGCTGTTGCCATGCACGTGCTGTGGGGGAGAACTGGGAGTGCCTCAATGTGGGTGACCATCAGTTCCCAGCTCAGGACAGGGCTGTGCCCCAGCCTGGAAGGATTTCCCGTTGTTTACCTTCTGAGCACCAGCTGCTTTCATTGTTAGGTACTGACCTTGCAGCCACGACTTTGTAACCAAATAAAATGATTCAGCAAATGCCAGTAGAGCTGAAATTCACCCAGAGGCTGGAGGCAGCCTGAAATCCAGCAATAACAATGGGAGTGGGCCTCTCACCAAAGATGAGTGTCAGTGCTCTGAGCTTTTGGGGAGATACTAATGGGAGGGAAGAAGCATTTTTCCACCCAACAGGCCTCCAGTCTTAGTGTGGGATGGTGATTTGAGTAATTTTTATTGCCCTGCCTAAAAGCAGTTTGAAAGCCTGTAAGCAGTCTATAGAGAGTGATTGTTCCTCTCCAAAAGCCCCCATAAAAATGAGTCAAAACCTGTTTAAAGTTGAAGCATGCCCTTGAGGCCATTAGCTCTGCTTAGGAGCTGCAGCCCTGACCCATTACGATGAAAATAAATAGAGTTTATTTTAGGAAGACGGAAGTGGGAACCAGCCCAATCACCAGTGAGCCACTGCCAGCACTGAGCAGATGCTGTGTAAAGGTTGGGTTTTTTCTTTTTGTTCCACGTACCTTATAATTTAAAGGAAATTCAACAACCTTTTGACTCACCAATATTGGCTCCTGCCTCACATCAAGTAACATAGTTAGACAAGAAAGAATTTCTGAAAATGCCTTGTATTTCCCAAATTACGAGAAAACTCCAGCCCCCCTGCTCTGGAGTCTGTAGCACCAGACTTGCACCTTAACCATATCTAATATTAATGTAAAATAAACAAGGCACCAACAAAATGAGAAATAATTTCCATACTCCTACCTTAAAGCCACATCTGAACCCCATGGCGGAGACGCTGCAAGAAGAACCAGAACTGTTATTTTATTTAGGAGCAATAAAAACATTTCTGAAAAACAAATTACAGCTGGTGTACAGCAGGTTAGTTCAAAGCTCACCTCAGGCGGCAAACAGGGCAGGTAACAGCAGCAGGCTCTCCATTTTTCACAATTTGGATTCTTCAAGGCTTTCTTTGCTCTCCAGCTTGTAAACAAGAGATTGTCAGGCAGGAAAATACACCAGGGAAGCTGAAAGAGATAGTAAGGAGCTTGGCAAACTTATCTTTCCACTGCAGCACACCAAGGCAAGAGGGAGAACATCCAATATAAATCCTAAATTAACCTACCTGGAAGATGCTCTCAAAGAAGCAGGCCACTGCCTCCAACCTTCCCCCTTAAAAACACCCACAAGTTTATACCCAGGGAGCAGTGGGAGGATGGCGCATTCATCTCAGAGCTGGTGAAAACTGTTCCACCATCACATGGAGAGAGGCCAAAGGCTAAGAGCACTAATATTTAGCTTTATACATTCCCACAAATAAACCAGAATTAATTGGACCAGGCAACATTAACGCCTCCCCAGCTCCCTCTGCGGGCTGGCACTCACTCCCAGTCTGTAATTTCCCATGTGAAAAAGGTTAATTCAGAATTAGGATCTCGTTTACAGCAAGCTTTCAGGGCCAAGGCTCAGCCCAACTGCAATGTACCTGTGGTTTCAGGGGCCAGCTGTAGATCTTTCTCTTTGCTTTCTAATCAGAAAGAAACCTCCCTCACATACCACAGCTGCAACCGATGGCACTCACTCCCAGTCTGTAATTTCCCATGTGAAAAAGGTTAACTCAGAATTAGGATCTCGTTTATAACACGCTTTCAGGGCCAAGGCTCAGCCCAAATGCAATATACCTGTGGTTTCAGGGGCCAGCTGCAGACCTTTCTCTTTGATTTCTAATCAGAAAGAAACCTCCTTCACATGCCCCAGCTGCAACCTATATAAGGGATGGGGCTAAGGTACTCTTGCTTTTCCTGGAATATTTGAGGGGAGGTATTTTTTCCCCCCATCTGCAGCCCTTAGGAGTATGGAGAGCCTCTGGAGAACGTGTGTGTGTTTGTACTGCTGCCTGGCCTGGCTCTCTGCTGGCACACAGTGCTCCCCCCGCTCCAGGGGCCGGGGGGGCTCTGGGAAGGCTCCTAGGTTTTTGGCAGCTCCTGAGGACGCTAGCAGCAAGCTCAGCGCGGTGCTGCCGCTGCCCGAGGGTGGCGGAGTGGCCCCTGCCCTCGTGCCCCCGCTGCTCAAGGTGCTGTCGGAGCACGGCCCCCGGGGCGAGGCGCGGCGGCTGCAGCCGGACTCCAGGGCGCTCCGCTACATGATGAGGCTGTACAGGATGTCTGCCACCAGGGAGGGCATCCCCAAGGCGCACCGGGGCCGCCTCTACAACACGGTCCGGCTCTTCACTCCGTGCTGGGAATGCGAGCACAGCCACAGGGGCCTGGGGAGAGGTAGGTGTGCGGAGCCTGCGGTGCGAAGGTTACGCGGGGATTCTGTGTGCTCTGGGCTGGCAGCAGGAGGTAAAAATACCTCCTTTCTTTAGAGCTGGTGCTATTTCAGTCCTCGAGGCTCTTCTAAACCGTAGGAGTTTTTCATAACCTACTTCTCCTTGAATGGCACTAGGCACAGACTTCACAGGCTGGGGAACACCACACAAGTGCTATGTACAAGACATGCTGATGTTTCAGGCTGACTCATCTCGTGAGTCAGAAAAAGCCACAAGCAGATCTAAGTAAAGTAAGAAAAGTGGAAAAAATGTTGAGGCATAACAGGCAGCACATTTCCTTCTACACCCTGTCTTGGTTTTGCTTTTTTCAAAAAACCACAGCACTGGTATGACACACCAAATTGGCAGAACCCACTGCCAGAGACTCCTCTCCTTGCCTGATATATTTGCTACAGAAGAATCATGACCAAAACCTGAAGAGTTAGAAGTACTTGCAAATCAGGCTCAGGACTGAAACTGGGATGGCTGGGCACCCTGTAACTTATGGTGCTTTCATGGTTTTCTTAAATGTGGGCTGGTCACAGCAGCCGCACCTAGAAACCCTTGGCTGTTAATCCTACTTAAGTGACTGCTGAGAGGTGATCTGAGTTCTCCTGACTGGGATTTTTCACTAGAAAGACAGATAAACACAGAAAGATAAACACAAGCACTATACTGCTGTACAGGAACACCACTTTGAGGTGGAGTTCATGGCTTGTATCATCTGGAGTGTTTAGTTCCTGTTTCCCCACACCAGCACTAAAGAGACAACAGCTGACTTCCTCCTGTGTTGGTTCTTTTAATGAAATGAATCTTATTAGCTGTTAAAATCAGGGGTTTTCTTGGGTTTGTTTTTAATTTCTTGGTTTTTAACTCTTATGTCCCTGACCAAAGTAGAAATTTTACGTAATAAATGTAAGGGGGGGCATCTAAATTGTTTTCTTCTGCTGCTGAGTAATTTTTTTACTTATTCCCTACAACAGTATTTATGTCTAGGTGGAAAAATAAGATGCACTAACACTACAGGGATCTGTTTCCCTTCCCAGGAGATGTTCACTTGGTGGATTTGCTCTTCAACCTGGATCGTGTTACTGCTGGGGAGCACTTACTCAAGTCTGTCTTGCTCTATTCCTTTGACACATCTGTTCTCACTTCCTCTTCCATTACCTGCATATGCCATTTATCCCTTAAGGAACATGATTTTTCCAGCCAAGTTTGCCCCAACATTTCTCACTCTCTAGCTTTTAGCCTACACTTTGATGTTAGAAAACGCAAATGGGTGGAGATGGATGTGACTTCTTTCCTCCAGCCTCTAATTGCTACGGACAGGAGGAATGTCCATATGGTTCTGAATTTCACTTGTCTGATGGGTGACCCACAGTGGAGCACGAAACTGGAGATCCCTGTTAATGTGACACTGGTTTCCCCCTCCCTTCTGCTGTACCTGAATGACACCAGTGAGCAAGCTTATCACCGGGGGAACTTACTTGGGAACGGGAGGCAGAGCCCAGCGTGGGCCAGGCAGAGGAGCAGCCTGGCCGTGGATCCTACAAAAGGTGACAAAGGACAAGGCAATTCCCAGGGTAAAAGGGCCTCTCGCCAGCGAAGGAATGAGAATCTGAAAGCAGCACCAGCCACTTCACCTCATAATTTGAGTGAGGATTTGCAGCAGTTTGCGTTCCCTCAGCACGAGTGTGAGCTGCACAACTTTCGGCTGAGCTTCAGCCAGCTGGGCTGGGACCGCTGGATCATCGCCCCGCACAGGTACAGCCCTCAGTTCTGCCAGGGGGACTGTCCCCGCGCCCTGGGCCACCGCTACGGCTCCCCCGTGCACACCATGGTGCAGACCCTCATCTACGAGCGCCTGGACCCCTCTGTGCCCAGGCCCTCGTGCGTGCCGGCCGAGTACAGCCCGCTCAGCGTGCTGACCGTCGAGCCCGACGGCTCCATCGCCTACAAGGAGTACGAGGACATGATCGCCACCAAGTGCACCTGCCGCTAGTGAGACTCTGCTTTTCTGCACTTTGGGGTGGGTTTGCATTCTCAGATGTGTGTTCTCAAATACAGGCTTCATTTCTGCATTCTCAACATCTGTAGCTACAATCGACTGAGCAGTGTTGTAACTCCAGGAGCTGGGATTTAGCACGGAGTTAGTAGAAGGGGTTCATATCAGAGCACTGAGTTCTGTACTCACTCAGCCTATCTAGAATGTGCAATTAAATGTAAATAGTGTCTTTTTGTTGGGAAAATTATGCATTTAAAATGGGGAAAGGTTTCAACTAGTAAATGTCTATTTTAAATTGCTTTATTACAGATTTAAAAAAAGGAAATAAATGGCTATCACGTATACCCTAACACGCAGTGCCTGCTACTCTGCCTCTATAAAAACCTTGTGTGTGGCATTTCCAGTAATGACCAGGAGGAGAAGAAAGTGTTCAAATTACTTCCTCAGTTTTTCATTCTCTTTCCCTACCACATTCTAGCTCTTCCGAGCAGAATGACACAACCCTTCCCCACAGTTCTGTAAAGAGTTACCAGGTTTCTTGTTTCTTGCTTTTCTTCTGTTGCATGCTTTAGGCTTTCTCAGCTAAAAGGAGGGTAAGAATTTAAGGGCAGCTGTGGGTAACTTGTGAACACTTAATTTAAAGCACTATTTTGGTAAGAAGTGGCACCAGGTGAGGCTTCATTTGGTTCAAGAACAAGGAGCAGCTATCCATGGGGTGAGGGCACAGCCACACTGCCACTGGCTTCTGAACTATGAAGAAATATTAAAAAAGCTTAATCCCCAAAAATGGCTCCTAAAAGCCTTAAGTGAGATGATGTAAATGCTGTTCAATGGGTTTAATATTCTGAAATGTGGGGCCACAGCCTTGTTTCCTCTCACAATGTAACTGTAGGCAACAAGTGCCTCAATTCTAAATGCTTTCACACCAAATTTTTACTGTGATTGATTTACTATAATTTATTTTCTCTTCCTAGACTTGGGGTTCGCACACAACACCTCTCAGCTTTGGTGGGGGTTTTTCTTGTTTGTTTATTAATTAAAGGCTGTGGAGCAGCACTGTCTTGTAAAACTTCCTCAGAACAGCCTTTAACATTAATTTGCTAAGGTATTAATGGATTAATGAATAAATGCTGTAACTTTCTACAGTTTCCCCCCCAAACAGCCCCTACCTTAGATCCTGAGCAATTCCAGAGGGCTGGGAATCGAGCCTGGCAGGGCAGGGACTGCTCCTGAGGGGCTGCTGTGTGGTGTCACTTTGGTTCACCCGGACACTGACCCCATCCCATGGATATCGGGGTGAGGCTGGAGAGCTCCGTGGGGCTGCAACAGGCACAAATCTGCCCTAAAATGATCTTGCTTCAAGTTTCAGCTTCCAGCTTCTGAAATCAAAGCGCGGTTGGACACCAAAAGCTCAAAACAATATCTTGGTGTAACATAAAAGTGTCCTGGTCTCAGCACCGTGGGGTGGTTGGGTGAATTCTGGTTGTGTCACTCCTGCTCATCCCTTCAAACTCTGGGAATTTGGCTTTGCTGACCTGCCAGAGAGGAAAACAAATGGAATTGTTTCCTGATACAAACCCTTCTAATTATGGTGAAATCTCTAATGTAGTGAAATAATCCTAATATAGTCTAATATTCCATTAATGGGGATCATGCTTAATATATTCTAATAATTCCAAAAACAATATATTAAATATGTGTAATATATTGTAGTAATTTCAATAATGTTGAACCTAATATATTCTAATAATAATTCTGACAATGTTGAAGATGTCTAATATTCTAACCATTCTAATCTATTCTAATAATAATTCCAATAATGTTAAATATGCCTAATAATTCTAGTATCTTCTAATAATAACTTCAATTATTAATCTTCCACATATAGTAATTCTAATAATTGTCCAGTAGTCTGGAAGCTAATACATTATTATAATTCTAGTACCTTCTAATAATAATTGCAATAATGCTGAAGATCTCTAATATATTCTAAAAATAATTGCAGTAAGTTCAATAGATATTCTAGAATATATTCCATAATTCAAATAATATGGAATATGTCTAATATAATAATTATAATATATTCTATTGATGATTCCAGTAATATTGAAGATGTCTAATAATAATTTCAATTATGCAGAAGATGTCACACATATTCTAATAATAATTTCAATATTGCTTACGATGCACATTGCCAGGACGGAGGCAGGATATTTAACCTTTAAAAGCCTTTTCCAGCGCAAATTATTCTATAATTCCACGATTTTCCGCTTCAGACACTCCTGCTGTCCATCGGAACTGCATAGTCGCCACACGAAAGTGGGTTTTTTCCTACACCAGTAGTTATTTTTCATCTGAACTCCACAATCGCCACACAAAAGTGGGGTTTTTTTTCTCCACCAGTATTTATTTTTCATCTGAACTCCACGATCGCCACACGAAAGTGTTTTTTTTCTCCACCAGTAGTTATTTTTCATCGGAACTGCATAGTCGCCACACAAAAGTGGGGTTTTTTTCCTCCACCAGTATTCATTTTTCATCTGAACTCCACAATCGCCACACGAAAGTGTTTTTTTTCTCCACCAGTAGTTATTTTTCATCTGAATTCCACAATCGCCACACAAAAGTGGGGTTTTTCCTCCACCAGTATTCATTTTTCATCTGAACTCCACAATCGCCACACAAAAGTGGGATTTTTTTTCCTCCACCAGCATTCATTTTTCATCGGAACTCCACAATCGCCACACGAAAGGGTTTTTTTCCTTTATTATTTATTTTTGGCGGTTTTTCCCGCCCTGAGGCATTGCCCCCTCACGGCGCAGGTGCCTCGCGTGCCCCCCCCCTCCCCTCAGGGCAGGGCCCGTTCATGGCGCACATCATTTATTACAAATCGCTTGTTCAAAACATACTTCAGTATCACTACGATTTACCACACACCGATTCCACCGCCCCCGTCAATTACCACAAACGGAAGGCACAGCTCGCGGTGCCCCGGAAGGTGTCCCCGAGCGGTTCCGGGGCGGGCGGCGGCCATTGCGCGGTGGCCATTGCGCGGTGACCGAGGGGACACCGCGGCCATGGGGAAGCACTTCGGGAACCTGGCGCGGGTGCGCCATGTCATCACCTACAGCCTGTCGCCCTTCGAGCAGCGAGCCTTCCCCAATGTCCTGTCCCAGGGCGTCCCCAACGTGGGCCGCCGCTTCGTCTCCCAGGTGTTGAAGGTGGTGCCCCGTGAGTACGGGGGGGATTCCCTCCTTCTTGTGCCCTCTTCGTAAATTTGGGGAGGGGGAGCGCGGGCCTGCCGGGGCTGAGAGGGGTTTGTGGGACGTTGTTTTGTCGCAGGAGGTCGGTGCCGTGTCCCCTCACTGCGGTGTCCCCATATTGCGAATATCCCGTTATTCCGGTGTCCCCTCACGGCCGTGTCCCCATGTTGTGAATATTTCCTTATTCCAGTGTACCCATATTGTGAATATTCCCTTTTTCCAGTGTCCCAATATTGTGAATATCCCCTTCTCTCAGTGTCCCCCTATTGTGAAATCTCCTTATTGCAATATCCCTTTCTAGAAGTGTCCCCTCATTGCATCGAATGCTCCGTTATTGTCACTGTCCCCTTACTGCAGTATCCCCTGACTGTAAAAATCCCCTTATTGTGAGTGTCCTCTCATTGCATTATCTTCTTAGAGCAGCGTCCCCTCGTTCCCCTGTCCGTTTATGGAGAATGTCCCTTTCTAGCGGTGTCCCCTCATTCCGGTGTCCCCTGACCGTGCCTGTCCTCTGTCCCTGGCAGCCCTGGCCATTGGTTACCTCATTTATACCTGGGGAGATCAGGAGTTTGAGCGGCTCAAGAGGAAGAACCCGGCTGACTACGAACACGAGCAGTGACCAGGAGCAGTGACCAGTGACCACGAGCAGTGACCACGTGGCTCCGGAGCTCCCTGGGGACCTGCTGTGCTTGTTCCCATGGCCGGAGGGGATTAACAGGGAGATAAGTCTTGGCTAATAAACTGTAACTTTGCCCCATGACTCTGTGTGAAATCCGTGTCTTGAGCTCTTTGAGGTGAGGAGCATCAAATCCCTTGTCTGGTTCTCTCTGTACAGGCAGATAATCAGGCTGAAGTTCCATGTGCTCGGATGTTTTTATCTTAGAGCACTTTCAGCCTTCATAATTCCTGTTTCTTTAAAATACTTCTCAATATAAAGTGTGGCGAGGGCTGGTTTGAAATTGCTCCTTGTCCCCTTTATTTTTCCCATCACTGGCTGCTGCTTTCCCTCCAGCCTTGAGATCTGTGAAAAATAAACACTCCCTGGTTTGGTATCGATTAAAGCTAGATGAGTTGGCCAGCGGCTTGGGATTTGGGATGGACCCTGACCTCTGGCTGGAGGCTCACTCTTCACGGGAGCCCTGGGCAGAAGATGAGGGGGAACAGGTACAGGCTGCACCAGGAGAGGTTTCATGGCTGTGTAACAAAGGAATTTTTTCCAGGGAGAACAATCAGTCCCTGGAACAGCCTGGGGGTTCAGGAGGTGACTGGACAGGGTGCCAGGTAACCTCATCTGGGCTCCCTTCCCACAAACGGCTGCACCAGCTGATCTGTCAAGGTCCCTTCCAACCTGGGCTGTTCTCTGATCCTGTGATTCTAATTACCCAGTTATATTTATGTTAATTGGGTGATTAACTACACTCTGATACCTGATCAGTGGTAACAGGCTGCATTAGAACCTTCTTGAAAGCTGCTAGGAACAAGACTATTTAATGCCTGAAGATGATTAAAAACCACCTGCTGGTAGTAAAGTCACTTAAATATGTGACAAATTCACCCTGTGGCTCTGAGTATAGAAACACCTTCACCATTAGAAGCTTAGAACACCTGGCTGGTTCCTCTACCCTAATTTTTTCCTCTGAGTGTTCCACTGACTGCCTCCAGCTCCCACCCCATGCAGAGCAACACGTTGGTGTTCTTGCCGTGCTATTCCTATAGCTGTCCTGGGAGTTTATCTTATCTGCAGGGCAAGAATGACGTTTCCCTGTGTGAGTTTCGCCGCGTGCTCAGGGCTGGGCTGTCAGGAAGACAATGATGCTCAGGCTCTCACTTCAGGAAGCTGAGATGTAGCTCAGTGCTGGAGTATTTTGGGGCTCAGAGCACACGAGACTGAGCTCAGCCTCTTGTGTTTCCTCCAAGCACAGCCTGAGGTTGACATAAATAGCAATAAAATCAGTCAGCCAGGGCTCCCAAGTTGTGCCAAAAATACTCTGTACTTAACTGCGTTTTGGGTCACTGGTATTTTCTAGGCAGCTTAAACAAGTGGGGAACAACAAACTGGCTGCTGTGCTTGTGAGGTGGCAGAGATGTATAGAGGCAGATTTATCCCACAAGAGACCTTAGCGCTCAGCCAGTCCCACCCCTGCCATGGGCAGGACACTTTCCACTATCCCAGGCTGCTCCAAGCCCTGTCCAGCCTGGTCTTGGGCGCTTCAGGGATGGGGCAGCCACAGCTTCTATTACAACCTGTGTCTCCCCACCCTCGCAGGGATGGATTGCTTCCTAACATCCAACCCTGCCTCTGGCAGTGGGAAGCCATTCCCCCTTGTCTGTCACTGTCTGCCTGTATAGAAGTTCCTCTCCCTGAGACATTTCATTCAGAACTTGGTGTCCTGCTCACTGAGCCTTCGAGAGCCGCAGGGCTGGGTGGCCTCAGTGCCAGCCCCTGTGAGGCTCAGTCTCGGCCGTTTTCACTGCGTGTTGTCCCAGCAGCTCCCGGGGGCTCTCACGAGGTCCCTGCTCCTGCTCCCAGACGGTGAACTGTGCCTGGCCCAGGGGCCAGAGCAATGCAAACAGTGGGGCAGCGGCACCGCGGCCACGCGCCGGCCCCGGGGCAGGGTCAGCACCGAGGGACAGGGTCAGCACCGCGGCGGGGTCAGCACCGAGGGACAGGGTCAGCACTGAGCTGCTCCACCACCAGCCTGTTGCTACCCTGCCCAGCCATCCCCTGAGCCATCCCGAAGTTTCCCAGTCATCCCAACCCAGCCCAGCCAACGTCCTCCCCATCCTCCCCTCCCATTCCCAGCTGGGATGGCTCCTGCCAGACCTGTGGCATTGGGAGTTCAGCCCATGAGCATTTCAGAATCTCAACAAGGTGCTTACAAAGTTTTCACTCACCTCATTTATTTCTGTTCTCCTTTGGGTAATCATTAGAAGTCGCAACAGAGCAAAATTTTGTATTTTGTTTCTCACATCTCTGCAGTGGCCTCATATTGGCCTCCAGGAATTTTGGGCATGGAAAGGACAGGCTGTTTTACTGTTTTTTCCCCAGTTTCTTGCACAGAGCAGTTTGCTGCCTGACGGGGACATGCTGATGCTATTAGTGACCCAGAAGGACACACAACAACTCTGATGTATCATCACAAAGTACCAGCCTGCCCCAGCTGAAAAAGCTGAGAGATGAGGACTTACAGAGGGCTCTGCTGCTGTTCCAAATCCTGTGCTCCATGGATGAAGTCAGGGCTGCTGCTGCTGCCTTGTCCTCCTTTCTGTCCTACACTAGTGCCTGGTGGAAACAGCAGAAATTAAAACTCAGATGATTGAAAATAGAGGACGCCAGGGGAAAAACAACTGAGAAATTCCCAGCCAAATGTAAAAGAAACTTTTTAACTTCAGCTCCTTGACATGCCATTATTTACTGTCCTATTTCTTTCCCTTCTTAAGATCCAGGAAGGCAAAATGATGAAAATTTTGCTTCCTTCTCCCAGAGAAGCAAAACAAATAGGACAGAGGAAGGTGTGTAAGAACCATCCTAGGAAGGGGATAAATCATCAGTGGTTGTAGACTGTGCTGGGAAGGTTTTTCTTTTAATCCCAGTGAAATTTGGGCTAAGGGGTAATCATCTGACATCACAGCATTATCTTAATCTAAGTCACTTGCCCTCCACGCTGGCACTTGTGCCTTCATATTAAGCAATCACAGAAACAGAGCCTGTGACATCCAGATCTGTATTTACAAATTAGCTAAAACATAGTTCATTATACACTTATTACTTTATCTATAAAGTATTTACTTGAATTCAAACAGTGTGTTCCAAAACCTGCACGCAATGACACCAGTAAGTTGGATTTCTGTCACTGTGCCATCTCAGATGTCTTGACCTGATAGATTTGGGGCACGTGGGACAGAGGTGGGAGCCAGACAGAGCCACAGCCTGGTTTGGGTTGGAAAGGTCCTTAAAGCTCTTCGTTTCCCCACCTTTGCTAGCCCAGGTTGCTCCAAGCCCCATCCACCAAGATCCCACAGGTGAGGAGCACAACACAAACCCTGGGGCAAGCACAAGTGTGGAAACAGAGGACAGAGGAGTGAGACGTACCAGCTCTGCTCACACACTGCTCTCTGCTGCTGCATCTCACTCCACAACGGAAAACTGAGGCTTCCTCCCAATGCCAAAGAGCCCCTCCAGCCCCATGGGAGCTGCTGGCACCCTCTGGGAGCCTGACGGTGAGTGACACAGCTCGGGGCAGAGATGGCTCATCCAGGGAACCCTCAGTCTGCACATGGAGCTCTTCAGACAAGCCTTGAGCAGCCTCTTCCATTATCTACCTAGAGATGATTATCTTTGACACCTTTGGATTCCTGGGGGAAGAGCTCTGTGAGTTATCACACATTTTACATTCCCAAACCCAGCTGGAAAGTGTTACACCTGCTTTTTGAGCACTGTGTGCCTGGAAATAAAGGTTAAGCAACTTCCTTATGGTTCATTCATGTACCAAGAGGGAGAAACAAATCAAAAGCACAATTCTCTGCTCCAAATCAGCTTGGCAAGACAACTCTTACCCCTGGTTGGCTAACTCAGGGTCACAGAAGTTAGATAAGGCTTTTGATCTTGACCATAATAATTTGGGCCACCCCTGCTTTTGCTTACAAATAGACCACAGGGTTCTGGTAACATCTTAGGTGGGCTTTAAAAAAAGGAACACTTGGCACAAGGGGTCAGCACAAGTGACCAGACAAAGTACAAGTGGAAGGGGAGTAAATCATTAGCTCGAGAGACAGGCCTTGAACCAGATCACTGCAGCAGATGTAGACTTAGCAATTCCCTCTCGCTCCAAAGCGAACTTTGGTCCTGTAATAACTGGCAGCTGATGCAACGATAAGAGAATGAAGTCTATAAAAATGTAGCTGAAAGCCTGGGAAGTCCTGACTGGAGCTCTTCCTGCCTCCTCCGCCCACAGCTGCTCCAAGTGACAGCTCCCGCTGGGAAGATGCACTGGGGGAAAGTGATGGCAGCCCTTCTGCTCTGCTCACTGCTGCTCAGCCAGGTAAACTGGGACCATATTGAAATAAACTGTTAGAAATAAACTATTTCAAGGGCTAATTCAGAGGACAGGCAGTGCATAAAAGCTGTTATGATTTGGATGGACAACTGGCAGGAGCTAAGAGGTGACAGCGGGGCTTTTTAGAGGATTCAGCATCATAAAAATGCAGTTACTGCCTTGCAAATACTGGGCTATTCTGAGCCATAGCTCAATGATTCTGCCTTCCCTCCCAAGAAGATTAAAACCATCATTAATTTTGGGACATCTTTCTTTGGGGTTGGGCTGCAAGCAGTGCTTTAAGCAGAGCGTGCTGCGATCTGGAAACCAGAAAGATTTCAAGTGCTTCACTTAAAATGAAGACTATTAACCTCAGCAGCAGCAGAACAAGGAAGTGCTGCAGCTGCCACGTGTCCTGATGGTCACCCTGCTCTGTTCCAGACCCACAGCGTGTCCCTGTCCCAGAGCCAGCCCCACGAGCAGCCCCGCAGTCCCCGGCAGCGGCGGATGACGCCCTTCTGGAGAGGGGTGTCCCTGAGACCCATCGGAGCCTCGTGCAGGGACAACAGCGAGTGCCTCACCATGCTCTGCAGGTAACCGCGCTCCACAGGTTGGGGTGGAAAGAACTTCCCACCTGGGCTCATCCAAATGGGATCCAGCGGTCACTCTGTGCATAAAAAAAGATACCAGGAATAGGGATGGGGCAAGAGCCTCAGACTCTTTAGTAAGCAGAGCAAACAGAGCAGAGTCCAGGTCTCGACTGCCAGCCCCAGTCCTTTCACTGCAGCCCCAAATAACCTGGCTGGGCAAAGAGAACAGAGGGCTCCAGACAGCTTTTAGGCAACTGACAGACCTTACCATTAATCCTTCCTTTTAAGGCATGTACTAATGAAAAGTGAAAAAGCCTGTATTAATATCTTACCCTTAATTAATCAATTTAGGTTGATTATTCAAGCTCATAGTTTAAAAAAATAACTACAATATCGTAAGCTATTTAGTTCTTACTAGACATGAGCAAATTGTCCAACTAGATCGTTAAATTGATTAGTTAAAATTACTGCTTAGTGCCTGAAAGGTGATTTTGTGTGGCACCTGTACACACACACCAGCAAAGACATGGTAAAACACAGTCATTTTCTACTATATGTAAATAGCAGGAATGGATAAGTATATCCTCTTATTAATGAATATTATTCTAAATAAGATTATTTTATATTATAAATAAGTAGGATAAGTAAGTAAATAGGACAGGGAGGTTATGCTGTGTTTGAAATGCATCCCCGGGTTCTGCTGACTCGCAGAGCTGAGCTGAACAGCAGCTCCAGGAAGGTACAGCCACAGGATGAGCCTGGGGACAGCACTGCAGCTGCTCCCCATCCCTGCACTGCCCTGGCAGTAACTGTTGGGAGTTTTGATGGAAAGCAAAGAACCAAAACCGAATCAAACTGACTGAACAGTTGAGGGGAATGCAGTGTGCCTGAAGCCAGCACTGCTGGCACAGGGGCACAAAGATGTAGCTGGGGCCCCTGGCTGACCCTGGCAGTGGCAGCCCCAGCTCCCAGTGCCTCATCATGGCTTTTTTTTCCAGGAAAAACCGCTGCCTCCTCTCCACGGCCTCGGCGTGAGCTGGCACCAAGCACAGCCTGCACTGTTACTGCTGACCATGCTCCACACACTTGGGATGTATTTATTGACTGCTCAGGAGCTGCGAGGGCCTCGAGCAATCAGAATATTTAATATTTCTGACACGTTGTGCTGATAAAAGGACTTCAAAGAGCTCGAGAGCATCTCCTCCCACAGCCACGCCTCTGGAGGCCTCTGGCCATGCTCAATAAAAGGGCTCTGCCTCTCCTGCTCGTTTGGTTTTTTGTAAC
Organism: Acanthornis magna; assembly: GCA_036785705.1. NCBI lineage: Eukaryota > Metazoa > Chordata > Aves > Passeriformes > Acanthizidae > Acanthornis > Acanthornis magna. The sequence continues at coordinate 11,111,393 of JAWUZG010000092.1, forward strand.
GCTTCCTATTATTTATTTGAAGGTGTGAATTAAAATGTATATTCAGCAAAGCAGCTTTGGTTTTCCTTGTATCTTGAGCACAGTGGACGCTGAGCACAGACCGGGGCTCAGCTCCAGCCACACTTTGGGCATTTATCCTTCCACCTGGCAAGAGCATAAAGTAGATCAGGCCCCATCTCCTCCCAGTCCAGCTCTTATCAGTCCTCAGATAAAAGCCTGTTTGAAAGAGGGAGCCAAACTGATAATACTGATGGCAATTCCAATATCCCAAATACATCCAGCGATAAGTGGAGGGAAAACTATTTACTTTTAATTACTTCTAATCAAATTTACTTAAATACATGTCCTAGACTGACTTTTGCCACTGACCTGATCTCCTGTCTTAAAATGAATTGATCAAAATGCTGTTTTGATCTGTTGGATGTCAACTTGGAGGCTGAAAGACAAAAAACAAATATCAGCAACTCTGGACACACGGACTGGATGCTAGTTTTCTTTTGTTACACACAGCACTAGGATCAGGGAAACAAAATTCTGCCTAAAAATGCACTTCCAGAGAGGAGAAGGCCCCACAAAACAGATACAGGCACAGGGGGTTGGAAGTTTAATACAGAAAATCTATTTGATATTTATTAAACTTAGTTTCTCCAGTTACAGTTTTGCATTGTACAAAGCATTTTAATGACACAGTAGTTAAAAAGATCTTTACAAATTGAAATGTGATACCCTTTTCTCCAAATATTTTAATTGCCATAAATTTGTTTAAAAATACACATTAAACGCATGTTTCAGACACTAAACTTTCTATAATCTCAATACCACAAAATACATAGAATATACTATACAGATGTGGAAAAAATCTAGTTAGTATATAATACTTTGCTCACCATTAACAGCTTTATTACGTGAAATGCACATACTGACTTAGAAATCCTAATTTTGAGCCCCAAAGTACCCTTTGAAATTTCAAATGTATTGCAACAAATAAAATCACAGTTTGTTTATTTTTTTTCAGGTTTTGGTTGAAGACAGATGCCCAAATCTTTTGATAGAAAACAAAATGTAACACATGGACTTGTCATGTACAAAGCATAAAACAGAGACATCCCATTAGTTACTAACAGTACCTTTCTGTAGGATTAATCAGGGCTTCATTTATAAGTGACAGGTTAAAAGTTACCTCCCCCCCCATCCCTCCCCCAAAAGAAAAACCCCTTCTTCACCAAATAATAATTTCAAATAAGATAAAGGATTTTTAATAAATATATAAGCACTTTATCCTCCATATACAAAATTTTTTTAAAACAATTTAAAAGGGGGACCAGATACAAATGTCAGGAACTGTGCTTGGAAAGTCATGTCTGGTCCTTAGAGTAGAGTTTGGGATGTGGAATGCCAAGGCAGCCCCAGGAGCTGCCACGGCAGCGCCGTGTCCCAGGACAGGGATGGAGACTGGAGACAGGGAATGCTGCCCCAGGAGTGGGCACAGGGCCCCAGGGGTGGGCACAGAGCCCCAGGGGTGGGCACAGGGCCCCAGGGGTGGGCACAGGGCCCCAGGGGTGGGCACAGAGCCCCAGGGGAGGCACAGCCCCACGGCCAGCCCAGCTCCCCCGAAGTGCCACAGCAGCTGGAATTGCTCCACAATGGATCCAGGGCTGAGCTGGAGGGCCCCAGAGGGCACCACTGCCCCTTCCCTTGCCCAGGGCACCACAGACCAAGCCCTCAAACACTCAGACACACCACGATGGCCACCGACACTTCCTGCTCGGGAAACCCTCCTGGAACAGCTCTGGACCTGGGTGAGTTGGTGAGCAAAGCTCTGGCTCCTCTCTGCCCTTCAGGATGCCCAGCACTGACCTCATTGCTCGGGAACAGGGATTTTCCAGAACACTGACACATCACATGGAGAAATTGCAACCCTGACCCAAGGATTTGTCGGGAAGGTAAGAATTTGGAAGTTGTTTACTCCCCAATGGGTAATTCAAACTTGACTTGCTCAGGCCCTTGTGGATCTGCCTCAATAGAAACACTGCAGTGACAGCGAAGATCTGTTCAGAAAATGACATTAAATACAGCAAAGGTAGTTTCTCTCTCTTTCCAGTAGTTTGCCTTTTGGGCAAACTCCATAATTCTCTGCCTACGGCTTTATTTTACTTGCCCCAGGCAAGTGCTACATGATTCCCATAAATTCTGACTCTCTGTGTGTTGGGGCCATTCATAAATACATTTCAGGGCATTTTTTGTTACCACAGCAATCAAGCCTCAGCAATCTAAAGGAATATACATTGCACTCCTGGATAATATGCAATATTTATCACCAATAAGATGGTGACTCAGCACTCAATAAATAATATATCAATATAGTCAGTTGCACCATAATCTAAAAACAAGTATAACATATACTTTGGACAGACTGAGTCATATATATATACATATATATTAAAAGACACATACAATACAAATTGCATACTGCCATCGAAGCCAAGGAGAGCCGTCCATCTGCTCTGCTTTATGGCTGAGATTCAAATCAAAACAAAACTCTTGGGCTGGTTTACTCTGGTGTCCTGAAGATTTATTTGGAATTATAAATGGTTTGCACCTTTATCACCTGGAACCTGCAAGTCTGAGAGCAAAGTCAAACAGCACAGATAGCTGAGCAAGCCTAGTCTGATTGAGCCATTTTTAAGATTCACCAACTGGGGCCATGATCAGCAAGGGAATTAAAATTACAGCGTTGATATGTATTAATACATATTCCCTGCCCAGGGAATCATTTGGGAAGCCAGGATTGGGGAGTCCCTCCTCAGTCACTCCAGTGACCTGCACTCCCTCTGTGGTGCTGGGAGCTGCCAAGGACAGGGACAGAGCCCTCCTACTTTGGCAGAGGGATGGAAGCCTAGGATGTATTTGCTTTTTTCTTTTTTGGCTACAAAATCTGATCAAGTACAGAACTTTCCTCTCGGAAACAAGGGTCAATCCCAAATTAAGACGTGCTTTTGGAATTGTGAGGTTTGAACTGATCTGTTTGCAGCAGCCCCAGCTGCACAAGGCATTTCCTGTTCATCCCAAGGCCCCTGCGGATACCCCGCACGGACACAACACCTGGGACAGCGCTCCAGAGGACACTCCACCACGGAGCTCACCCTTCAGCTGGGACACTTCCAACCAGCTCAGCTCCACATTTTGACACGATGCCAAAAAAGCCTTGTGTTTGTTTGAAGCCAATTTCTAGGATCCACCGCTCTAGGGATAAGTGATGCGTTTTTAAGAGGCCAATTTCGCGTGACACCAAAAGGTATTTGTGAGACTCTAGTTAAGGAAAAAAAATTCCCCGAGATGAGACCATTCCTGCTGACAGCAATGGTGACTGTGCACAAAGGAGCAAGCCAAGAACAGCCACGCTGGCTAGTGCAGCACTACACACAAACCCACCCATGAATGCAACTTCTACGAAGGGATTTCTCAGCGTCAGAGGTGTGCGAGGCACTTCAGAGGAGGAAAGGAAACACAGCTGACAGTGTCCCATGCCCACGGCGGGGAGTTTGAGGGTACAGAGTTCTGTCTCCAACAGCAAAGACTAACAGAAAGGTGACCTTGCACAGTGATTCCATAAAAAGGATGCTCCGACAGACCTGAAGAGTCGAGTCAGGGAGAGCCCCAGGTCTGTTCCCCGTTTATCAATCCGGACGTAGCAAAGCTTTTCTGGAAGTACAAAACACGCTGGGACGCAAAGGAAGCTCTACGAAGATGCAGCTACCTTGTAGTAGGTTACTAATTTGCAAAACTTCTAAACTCTTAAAGCCCATAGGACATACTGCAGTACTAAGGAGCGTAGAATTCTATTCCTTCTCTCGAGGTTGCCGTGATTTTGGCACTTAACTACACCTACACAAAAAATTTAGTGCAATAATTTTCCTGAACATGCACGTTCATATCTGGTACAGAATAAAGGGTTCAATGAGAGAGAAAACAAAGCAGCATTCCACAATCTCACTCCAAAGGATTCAGAGTTGGACTCTTGGGAAGGAGACCACCGCGATGAGTCAGTTTGTGTGACAGACACTGGGACTTTGAAAAAGGAAATGGAATTTTACCCAAGTACTGCAGAAGACCACTGCATACAGTATACCTGGTCCTGCTGTAAAACATCTTGTAAACAGTTCATAAAATCTTCATCTAAAAGTAAGGCATAAGGCACACCAGACATGTTGGGGGCACTAAGCAATACTGAAAGCAGTAGCATTTGAAACCTTTAACTCAGACAAGCACCTCACGTGGAAAGGTACTTTGGTTTGCACTCGGAGAGGGGCCACCTGCAGCTCCACAGAGCCTCTGGGTGGCACCCAGCGGCCCCCTCGGGAGTGGACGTTACGTGACATGAACGGGACCTTCATAAGCACGGGGTAAAGCCAAGTTTTCCATCCATCCTGCACCAGAACAGTGCTTCCTGCAGGAGCAGCTGTGCTCCCACCCCACGGTGGCTGCTGCACTGCCAGCCTGTAGTGTCCATCACCCAGCAGACCCTAAGAGGACAAAATGGACCTCGAGTTCTACTAAAGATTCCTGGTTTCTCAGTCAATGGAAAAGATGCAAATGACAGTTCTGGTAGGAATTTAACAACTCTTGGGTTTGGAACCACAGAGTTCCCCGATTTTGTAACTGTCAAAAAGTGACAAGCACGGAAACAAAAGGTATTTGAAATGAAGAGATGCAAAAAAGCACGAGATTGTCCTTTTCCAAAGCCTTTCCTGTTTGCATCGCACCCATCGGACTGAAGGTCATTCCTACACCATTACCTGGACGTTACATTAAATGCAAATTACTGTAATGTTTTGTGATTGTTATAGTGTTAATCGATGGCTTGAAGCTGCCTTGGAAACAATCCAAGGCAGATCCAGCTAAATATTTTTCCATATAAATTTCTTTATAATTCATTTAAATGAAGTATCTCAATACGTAGAAGAATATCTGGAACTTTTCTATTTAGTACAAATTCTGCAATAATAAATCTGTAGTTGTCATTTATTAGTCGACTCATAGGCATTAGGCATGAGAAGTATGGTGTCCCTACTCGTTAGAACCTATCAACCCTAGTTCCTTTTACAGGCTCTACCACCACAAGACATTACAGAGTAACAAAGCTCACAAAGTACTTAAATAAAGTGTCTAGGTTTAATTCCTAAGTACTCAAAAGGGAAAATTTAGGGAAGAAATAGCTAAAACCAGCCCCAAAGGGGGCTTTTCAAAATTAAAATTAAAAAAAATTAAAATAAATAGGATTTAAACTGACTATTCATGTATTGTGACCGGAATTCCAATGATCTATCCATGACAGATCAGCAAAATTACAAATCTTCTGTAGCAAATTTTCAAATATTTAAATAACTTAAACCGGGAATACTGAAGAAGTCCATGAACAAGCTGATTTGGGGTTAAACACAAAACACAAATGAGGATGGGAGACATGGGCAAGCATTCCTTGCTCTTAGTGTCAACTAAGCAATGTGTTATGGCAGTCTTCCTTATTGACATGACACAGTGTTGTGGAGAGAAATCAGAGGCAGCTGAAGAATGGGGTTGGTTTGGGTTCCTCACTTGGCGTCGAGGCGCAGCCAGTGCAGGCCCTGGCGGGTGTAACGCACCAGCTCCGTCATGATGCTCGTGTTAAACACCAGGGGCCCCATCACCTTGTCCAGTTCAGCAAAGAACTCTAAAACAGCACAAACACAAGTTAAAGAGCACGTTTGGTAACCGCAGCCAAGTTGCCAGCAGGAATCGCTGGGATGGAGAGAAAGGGAGTGAGGAGAGGTGGCTGAATGGGGGGAGTCAAGGAGAAAGGTCCTTCCTAAGCCATTTCTTTACTCTTTTGCACAAGACTGCTTGGAAACAATTAAACCATTGCCAAACTTCCTGGTTTTCCTCTAAAACTTGTATTTCACTGCTTGAAAATAATTAAACTACTACCAAACTTCCTAAAGTCTTCACTAAAGAATTCCAGAACGGGAAATGCACCAAGTTCCTCTTCCCACACTGGACATTTTACAGGAAACGCAACAAAGGTTTTTATGGCACAGCTCCAACACCACCGTGACAACCACAGCACCCAGCCTGGGCTATCCCTGCCACCCGAAGTGTCACCTTCCCCCTGATTCTGCACAGGTTCAGCATCAAGAACACCACGAACAAAACCAAATCCAGGGGGTGTTGCAGCCCCATCTGGAGGTCTCAATCCCCCCAGTGCAGCCCTTACCTTTCTGTTCTCTCGAGAGCTGTTCTGCTTGTTCCCAGATTTCAGTGGCATAGAGGAAGTTGGAGGTGACCTGGACGTAGCTGGCAGCCATCTGATGGATGCGCTGCGGGATCGTCACCGAGGACCCGCTCCCTGAAGGGTTGGCTGCCCCGGAAGAGTAATTTCCTGAATTCCCTGGAGACAGCTTTGGAGAGACTGGAGATGGCATCCCGACAGGTTTGCTGCTCGCCCAGAGGGTAAGATGGAATTGGAAAGGCAGAAATGCATCAGCTTTAGACACGTCACACTCTGAGATGTTCCCTAAGATCCCTCTGCCCACACTCAGGGTTGGGATGGGAAAACACTCCCACTTTACACATCAAAAATCAGGATTTGCCCTACAGCAAATAAAAATCTCAGGCTGGGAACTGCTGAGGATCTTCCAACAATTACCTATAGCTTACAAAACCTAATTACCAAACCATAGCATCTCTTAATTCAATAAAATCTTAAGTTTGTTGTTTAAATAAATGGAACCTTAAAGAGTAAGAATGAAAAAATTCCAGCTACCTGCTAACTCCACTGCCAGAACAGTGTATTATATAACATGGCCGCAGATAACACAAGGGAAATCTGAAGTGCCCTCCTTATACTCATTGAATAATTTATCAAAGGTCCATTATTGGGTTTGAAAGAGCAGAAGTAATTGCTAAACTATGGAACAGAGAACCCTGCGAGTGCTTGTAACCTCTGGCCTTGCAGCACTGCTAAAGCTCCTGTTTGGGGGAAAAAGCATTAAATTAAACACCAAAACTCCCTGGGATAAGTGACTTGTGGCTTAGTGACACACTGACCCTTTTTCTGGTGACAAAGCCTGCAGAGCAGCAGCACCTCCCTCCACCATGATAATGACACCAAAAAATGGATCAAAATCCACACCCTCCAAACCATCACCCCAAAAGCTGCTCCCTGAGCACCCCAGGTACGCAGGAAATGGAGAAAACTGCTGTAAATTGAGAATTAAAGGTAACACCTTTCACCACTTACCTTCCCATACCAGGTGACGGTGCTTGAGAGTTATTGTAGCAATTCTGTGTGGGGAAAAAGACACATTTCACCTGATTTGTGTTTCCACCTTCACTAGTTACATTTTATCTCATTGTTTAATTGGCTCTTTTTGACCAAATAATCTTTTACAGTTGCACTTTCAAGTAACATTCTCAATAATATCATAGTAAACTGAAATTTGGGAAAATACCCTTTTTTAGGATGACTAAGACACAAATTAAGAGATCCTTTTAGCAAAACTAAGAAGTATTGGAGTATCCCTCTGGTTTAACCATTAGATACCATTGCACCTTGGGGGAACATTTCAGTTTTTTCAGCCCTTTAATAGAATCTGTTATCACTAGCATTGAACAATTAAAGAAATCCCAAATCTGAGAGACTGGGTGTGTGATGAGACTCTTTCCTCTCAGCATTGAGAGCTGGAAGCTTCAGAATTAGCTGCACAGAAATTTAGATAAATTCATAGGGAATTTACCTAAACCCCTAAAGCCACCATCCCACTGCAAACAACCTTCTCATTGAAGCCTACTGAATTTATTAAAGAAGATCAAATTAATAGAGAGCTGTCATGCCAGGACCAGCAAGGTTATGGTTATTAAAGCTCTGCTCAGCTCTAATGCACTTTCAACTCCAGTTCCAAACAGGTGTTCACATGCAGCAGTCTGAACATTGGATTTGGGAACTTTAAGTGATGTGGAGCTTTCACACCATCAGGTTTTAATATTCTAAGAAAATACAGATGCAATTACCTTCAGATGTTCAGTCAGAGTTTTTGAGTATTTCAATGCACTTTCCTTTTTCAGTTTGAAAAGCCTCAGGTACAGGAGAGCTTGGCACCGAAGGCTGCCAAAGACAGGACAAAACAGTCACAGTTAAAATCAGCTTTATCTTAACTCAGTGAATTTCATAAACCCAATAGATGTGCTCTTAATGTTCCCTCTGCCAACTCAGCTCTCAAGTAGTAACTCAGCCAAAAAATCCACGATCACCTTGAAATTCTGAAGGGAACTGAAACAGCTCCATGTGCCTCAAGCTGGAACTGAAACTCTCAGTGCTGCTGCTGGGCTTGGGAGACACCACCAGTGACTCCCTTGGCAAGGGCTTCACTCGCTGTTCACCTGGGCCAGGACACGCTGAGCCCTCTGCCAAAGGGTTCTGGTCCTCCACAGCTCCTGCAGCCCTGCCTGAGCCTCACAGTGCCCACAGCCAGTCCAAATGGGATTTATCCCTGTGGGATTTACCCCCGTGGGATTTACCCCTGTAGGATTTACCCCCATGGGATTTACCCCCGTGGGATTTACCCCTGTGGGATTTACCCCCGTGGGATCTACCCCTGTGGGATCTACCCCTGTGGGATCTACCCCCGTGGGATTTACCCCCGTGGGATCTACCCCTGTGGGATCTACCCCTGTGGGATCTACCCCCGTGGGATTTACCCCCGTGGGATCTACCCCCGTGGGATTTACCCCTGTGGGATTTACCCCCGTGGGATTTACCCCCGTGGGATTTACCCCCGTGGGATCTACCCCTGTGGGATTTACCCCTGTGGGATTTACCCCTGTGGGATCTACCCCTGTGGGATTTACCCCTGTGGGATTTAACCCTGTGGGATTTACCCCTGTGGGATTTAACCCTGTGGGATCTACCCCTGTGGGATCTACCCCTGCCTGAGTGCTCAGCATGGACCTTCTGCTGTCACTCTTCAATGTTTCAAAGCCTTGGCCCTTGCTGGCAACATGGATATTTACAACAATCAGAAACAGCATTAATCTTTATGTACAGCCAAGTGAGAATCTCCTGTGGCTCAGAACACCCAAGAGTCAGTGTCAAACTGCATTTCCTGGGGATAAAAGCTGTGAAATGCAGGAGGGCACTGCAGGAGTCCCAGCACACTCACCAAAGCACTGCCAGCCTTTTGTCCGCAGCCGTCGCATCCGGGGCCAAGTAATTCTTCAGTTTCATAGTGTACCTGCAGGGAAGGCAGCAAATCAGCCCCAAACAGAAACTGCTTTCATTTATCATTCACAAAATACTGAAGTTCTCATGAATTTCCAGTTTCAGCTGTCTCCACTGTTTTAGGAGCATCTCTCAGCCCTGAATAAAACATTGACTCAGCAGTAAGCAGAATAATTTTGCTCCTCATGGGTTACTCATTGTAGAGGGACTTCAAGAGCCTCAGCAGGAACCACCTCACCCTTCCTGGAATTGCTTTAAACCCCAGCAACTGGAATGAACTGGTCACTGCTCCAGTGTCACTGGGGAATGACAGCAGATCTCAAGGTGGGGCAATGTAGTTGCACTGTTTTAAAAATCTCTCTCTTCTTTCTCATGGAGAATAGAGATAAGTTGCATTCTTGTGCTTTCTAATCTCTTTGTTTTGGTACTGGATGCTCTAGAATTGTAACCAATCGTTACAGGGGGTGGAAAAACTATCGACCAATAATTATTAAATTATTAATGAATATATAAAGAAGTTCTTGTAAATAAAGTTTCTCTTTTCGCCATCTTGTGTGCTGCCTGCCTGACTTCCCTGCGAGCTTCCGCGAACCTCCACGAATATCAGAAAATCAGAGCAACAGGGCAACACCTCCTTACTGCTCAAATTCCCAGAGCTCCCCCACCACGTGCCCCTGCCCGAGCTCTGCAAGGCTTACTTGATTAATTCCACAGTTTCTGAATACATAGGGAACGGGGACTTGGATTCCTGAGCATTTTTCTCCAATGCATTCCCACACTCGATGAAGGACACAACAGCATCCAGGTAGTACACAGCCTTCTCGAACCTGTCCGACTGCAGGGAGGGAGGAACCATTCAGCAACAGAAGGCAGACAAGGGCAAGAAAATTCCAGCACAGAAGGGCAGCAAACAACCCCAGGATCAGGGGCAAACACTGGGTGGGCACTGAAAATCCACTCACCAAAGCATCTGCATTGTGTTTTAGCTTCTTTGCTTCCTGCAAATAATGATCAGCTGAGTAAGTCCTGCAAGAGAGGACACGGATTTAGGGACTGGACCCACCCACTTATATGGCCTTTAGCTTCTTAATATTGCCACTTTTCAGGGCTTTTTCTGCTCCTAACTCAAGCTACATTATGATAAAACTGTTGAAAGACATCTGTTAGAATAGTTAACTACTATGATAAAGCTGTCAGAAGCAGTTTCAAGTTAGTTCTCTAGTTTCAGGTAATTCAAACAGTATTTCAAGGAAGTTCTTAAGCAGAAAGTTATTTTACATTTGGTGCAAACACAGTTTCATCTGTACAGTGAATTTAAAGAAGAGCTTTCAGAGTAAGCATCATGCTGAGATCTGAACTGGCCCAACTGAAACTTCCAGTCTGCACACAATGGTGAAATATTTGTTGTATTTTCTTTTCAAGGTATTTTCTTTGACAAAGTGCTTGTGTGTAACATTTTCTGGAGCAAAATGACAACTCTCCTCCATGGGGAGCTGCCTGTACTTGAGATCCAGAGGCCCCCAGAGGAAATGGGAATTTTCTGTCCTTACCTATCATCAAAAACGAGCTTTGCTCTCCTCGACTTCACACTTTCTGTGGCCTGAGCAGAGGCAGGAGGGCAGCTGGAGGAATTGTTCAGGATCTTTTCCTGGAAGGGAAATCCATGCCAAATAAGCCATTTAAAGAACAATTCCAAGAGGAGCATTTCCATAAATTCCCCATGGCTTCCCCCATTCCAGGCAGGAAGGACAGTGAGCAGGTGCCAGAGCTGCCCTGGAGCACCAGGAAGAGCTCAGCTCCCAGGAGGCTCCCCCAGGGCAGGGGCTGGGCTGGCCTGGAGCTCCTCATCGGTGGGGGGATGCAGCCAAGGCTTTCAGACACACCCAGGGCCAGGAAATGCCTCCCTCCATCTCCCCTGTCACTGCCTCTAAATCCTGCTTTTCCACTCTAACAGGTGATGAGGATGCTGAGGAGTTCTCATTTCTATCAACAACATGAAGGCCTTTGCCTTGAAAAACCCACCCAGGAGTAGTTACTCCTCTGAGAAAGGCATGAGTAAGCACACCTGAAGTGTAAAGCAACAAACATATCACAAATTAACAACTCGCTTAGGGACATTTACATTTTTAAATTCCATCACATTGATCTTCCCAACCTAAAACTCTTCCAAACCATTTTCTGCACCATCTCCATAACCATGTTTTCTTCTCTCCAACCACAGAGAGCTCTGTAAATTGCTGAGTTGGAGTTAAAATAATTCTAAATGTCACAAAATGAGAGCCAGAGCTTCCCATCCCAGCACTGAGCAAGGACTGAGCTCCTGCTCTCCTTAAAAAGCAGGACAAGCTCTGTATGTGCTCCAAGGAGACAAAGCAACCTCACAGTTCCATTTCCAGAGAGCAGACAGCTTTCCAGTGATGCTCTTATTAACCACTCAAACAATAAACAGGCAGGACCAACCACCAGGGGATGACTAAATCCATTCCTCTAATTAGCACAGGAATTTGGCAGGATAAGCATTAGTATTCCACACTCTCTCCAAGCTGTCTCCTCATTTATGGCCTTCCGAGGCACTTGAGCACTGTGACAGGAACCAATGCCCATCTCAGGCTAATGACATTTTAAATAGAACTGGAAATGGCTGTTTAGATCAAACTTCCAGGCACGGAGGCAGGGACAGAAGCAGCCCTTTACCTTGGCTTCCTTGGCACTGCTGGAGCCCTTCCCCTCTGTCTTCTTCTGCTTGGAAGAGGAGCTGCTCTTGCTGCCACTGCTGCTCTCCTTGCCCGGGTTGCTGCTGGATTTTAGGGATGAGGATTGACTGACTGTCCTCTTCCTGGAGCTGTGTTCCTGCTTGGAATCCTTCTGCAGGGCTGGGGCAGCAGGGGAGGGCAGCAAATCCTTCTCTTTAACAGCACTTGGCTTCGAAGACCTGGAAAAGTGGAACAAATTCAGGGCTTGGGTTTCTTTCCTTAACAAACAAAACCAAAACCAACAAAAACAACCCCAAAAAAACAACACACAAAACTTTGACTTTTAGATTTTAAACTAAAGACCTTTTCTTCCCCCAAGATTTTTACTGTCAGTGCAGCTTTGGAGAAAAGGAGAATAATCCTCTCAGTGAGTAGGTTTCTCCAAAGCCAGATTGAACTTGTTTTCACCATTTTATTTGTTCTGACCTGAAAACACAGGCAAAACCAGACAAGTTCTAACCATAAAACCACACCCCTGCACCAGTTCTGCTCAAAAACCATCCCAAACCCTCCCAATTTCAGCAGCAGGAGCCAATGCCAGCGCCAGGCTGTCTGTGCACACCAACAGCTCCAGGGAAAGATGCTGCAGATAAACCTCTGGAGCCCAGGGAATGGGAACCTTCCCCAGCACAGCCTTCCAGGACACTCTCACTGCTCAGGGATGCTGTTGGCTGCTCCTGCCTTCCCATCATTATTATTTCTACACATTATTTCTAGAAAATCTTAGTTTCATTTAATTAAATGTCCTTCAGAGAACCGCACTGGCAACCAAGCAAATATCAGAAGTAACAGGTAAAAAAGGAAAATCAAGCTAGGAATGTTCAATCTACAGCTGCTTCCTAACAAACATAAAACACTGTTTAATTCAGAATGGGCAAACAAGAGCTGTAGCATCCAATGTGCTGCAGCTTCTCACATCTTTGTAATTTGGCAATTACATGCTGGGCAGGAATATTTTCCATGACACAATTACATCAGTTTTCAGCTGCTTGAACTGAAACAGAAGTTTCAAAAAGCAGTGGAAAAAACCTTCATCTTTCCTGTGGATTAACACTGACCAAGAAATAGGTGCTGCAAAAAGCAAGGGGAATCCAGAAATAACATTAAATAATGGCACTGATTTACTAATTCTGTAGTAATTTGCTTTGGTATCACTCACACTTTTCCTGCACTAACAAACCAAGGAGATGGGAGGCTAAATCCACGGATGCAAAGCTCAATGCCATCAGCTTCCCAAAGAAAGCCAGTTCAGGAATTTATTTCCAGTTCAAAACTTGCTAAACGGACAATTACCAGACTGGGTTAATTGAAAAGTACAGATTTTGATTTCCAAACCAAATCCAAGACGGCTGTGTATTAGAGAAAAGCAGGAAGGAAATATTCCCTCCTCCCCAACCCTTCACAGGAGGAGTCACCTCAAGCACAATTGTCCTTGGCCAGTGTTTTGGGTATGGAAATTCATTCCCACCAATTACTTGTAGAAGCTCTGAAGTAAATTTGTCTGAAGGGTAAGAAATCATGAAATTTTACCAATTAATTGAGGAAAACTTGGGGTGGGGGAGAGGAAAGAGGGGGAAGATGAGCACCATCCTCTCCACGGCCACCCTGACCCTCAGTGCTGGGAACAGCAGATACTCACTCCCTACTGCTGGAATTCTTGTGTCCTGAGGGAGTTTTTTCTTCCAGTTTCGTTTTCTTGCTTTCACTGGCTCTGTTTTCATCCTCGTTCTGAGCAAAGCAAATGAGAAAAACATCCAGCAAAAATCCACATTTACACATCACTGAGAGTGGCAATATTTCACATTGGGACACTTCATTCAGCAGGTGTTTCACAGGCAAATATAGACCCCAAAAACATGGCCTGCAGCATCTTATCTTTAGTAGGTCCTCACCAGACCCTGATATTGGAACAAAATGAAAATCCCAGTCTGGCCACTAAGTTACAACCTAATCAAAACAGCAACAGCCAAGTTGTTCATTTTAGCACAGATTAATTAGCACCATGAAATCCCAGGAGAATCTGCCAAAGGCTTTGGCAGGAGCAGGAGACAGATTTGATGTTGTGGGGTCTAAAGAGGTGTCTGATGAATGCCAGGAAAGGGTAAAAATCTAATCAGTCTATTAAAGTCAGCTCAGAGATGCTGAAGAGCAGATATTTATACCAATTTAATCCTGAAATCGCAGGGTCTTGAAGGTAAATTTCTAAGCTGTCTTCATCAAGCACTGGAGGGATCAATTCAGTGAGCAAGAGGGAAAGTGGGGCCTCACAGAATAAATCCTCTGGTAACAAATCCCAGAGGTTCTGGTTTTGTTACTGATGCTGCAACCTGAGAACTGTGAGCAAGGAAACCCAGGAAATGTAGAAAATCAAGCGGTGCCACTTGTGCTTGGAGCACAAACCTAAATCTGCAGAGCTGGGGAAGGGGGTCCTGTCCTTGCCTCACACAGGTTCCCCTCCTCTCAGCAAGCACCGGAGTGAGCTGAGGATTCACATTTAACCTCCACAGTTCCTGGGATGAAGCCCCAACTGAACTGCTCTCACCAAAGCTTTCTGCTCTGGATGTGAGAGCACAGATCTTTAATGCTGGAATTCCAAATGTGTAGTGAAAGGCAAAACTGGCCAAAGAGAGAAGGCAGGGAATTCAGACCCACTGGAATATGTGAGTGTATTCCCAGGAACGTCAGGAATTACACAGTAACACCACCAAAAAGTAATTATTCACTGTACTGCTCAGAGTTATTCCCTTTTTACAACAGAAGCTCATTTTCTCGCTTCATTTCCTTATCCAGAGAAAACAGGAATCTTAGCTAGGACCAGGCCAGGATAAATGTGTTTGCAGTTACATGTCAGGGCTCCTGGGTGACACTGATTTCAGCACTGATCACGTTTACTCTGGCTGCTGAGGAGGAAATTGGTGTAACTGAAATGATCCATCTCCTCAGGTGACTCTGGGAATGATCTCAGAATCCTGGGATTGCAGACGTCAACAAAATCTCCCATCAGATCCCTCTGACATGGCAAAATGAAATTTTCAGTGAAATCCAGGGCAGCACAGGGATTTGTGAATCCCTGTCCCAGGGCCTCACAGCCCTCAATTCATGGAAACAAGACTCCCTGGATCTGAGTGCCTCTGACAGCCCCAGGTTTGCCCTTTATACAGAGTGTCCCTAGCTGAGCTTTCCAAAAGCAGTTTAAAATTACACCAGCGTGGACTTCTCACATTCCCCCTCCAAGAGTATCCCTTCTATTCAGTTCCCCACTGACTCCTGCCCATTTCACTGCCCCCCAGCCATTCCTGCTTTTTACTCATAGCTGCAAAGATGAAATAATTTTTTGGAGGAGATTAAATATTATTATGGAGATCTCCCTGCTCCCAGTGAAGCAGCCCCTGAGATGTTTGCTGCTGCTGCCATGCCCCAGGCGCAGTCCTGCCCCATTCCTTATCCTGGCAATGGGCAATTCCACGGCTCGGGGAGCTGATCCAGCTGAACACTGACTTTGTGGGGCTTTTTCCAGGTGGATTTCCCATTGGATCAGCTGCCTGAGCTGGCCTGCAGAGCACCAGGTGTAGTTGCACTGTTTTAAAATCTTTCTCTTCTTTCTCATGGAGAATAGAGATAAGTTGCATTCTCGTGCTTTCTAATCTCTTTGTTTTGGTACTGGATGCTCTAGAGTTGTAACCAATCATTACAGGGGTGGAAAAACTATCAACCAATAATTATTAGATTCTTAATGAATATATAAAGAAGCTCTTGTAAATAAAGTTTCTCTTTTCGCCATCTTGGTGCTGCCTGCCTAACTTCCCTGCGAGCTTCCGCGAATCTCCACGAATATCAGAAAATCAGAGCAACAATTGGTGACCCTGACGTGACACCAGGGGCTGGTTCCAGGTCCAGGGGAGGCAGGATCGGGCTGGATGCAGAGCTCAGAGGCACAGGATCTGTCACCTCCCCGAGCTCTGGTGACAGGGCTGACAATCCTACAGGTGTTTCCAAAATCAAATCCCACCAGCACAGGGACGATCCACGTGTTCTGCACAAGGCAGAAAAGCCCAACCCCTGCCCTGAGGTGTGCCCTGGATTCTGGGATACCCAGCACACTGAGGGCTGAGAGAACAGGTCAGTCTCTCCCCAGAGGCCTCACCTGTTTGTGTTTCCTTTTGCCTTTGGTGGAGCTCTTGTCCGAGGGCTGTTTCTGTGATTCGCGGCCGTGCTTCTCCGGAGCGCTCTTCTTCTCCGCCTTGGCAGCGTCGGTGTCCTTGTAAGGCTTCCCTGGTATCCTGGATAAGAGGCTCAGGTCAATCTTCACAATGAGTGGGTACCTTTCATCAGGATCACTCAGTGGGGACAGAAGCTCTTTCTCTTCCATAGGAGAGAACATTCTTTGCCGAAAAAAGCTGTCATCCTCCTCCATGGAAGATTTAACAGGAGTCCTATTGCTCTCAGAGTATTTGGGTGTTTGTGAGGAAGGAGGCAGACTCTCATTTTCATCTGAATCAGAGGATGAGGTATCTGTTTCGATGAATTCCCTGGATTTCTGGGCAGATTTGCTTGAAGCCTTGTATTTCTTTTTCTCTGTTGTAGGCCGAGGGGAAGACTTGGGCTCCTTCTTTATATTGGGTTTCCGGGAGCCTTTCGTGGCTGCCTTGTGCCTGTTTGAAGGGATATTTGTTGCCATGTCTACTGGGGTTTCACTTTCTATTTTAAGACCTCCTCTGGGCTCTTCCACAGATGTCTTTTCTGCTTTCTTGGGCTGTTTTTTCCCTACAGTCCTCCTCTGAGTCGAGCTGTCGCTCTGGGCAGGTGATTTCTGCCTCCCACGACTGCTCTCCGAGCCCTTCTGGGTGGGTTTGGAATCTCTCCCTGGTGTAGAGGAAATGGAATCCTTGGATCCACCTTGCTCAGTGTACCCACTCCCTGTACCCTGATCCCGTCCCTCTTTCTTGTAGCCTTGGGAAGAAGGGATATTGCTGTCCACGGAAGAAGCTGGTGACACTTTATGGGAATTGACTTTGTTCAACCAGTTATCCAGCTGCCACTTGTTTGTGGGCGGTGGCTCTGGCTAAAAACAAAGTGAAAAACAGAGTTAGATGAAATATTTCCCATCTCTTCCATGTGGCAGCTGTACAATGCTGCACACCAAAGCAAGAGCTACACCCAAAACCTGAGATAAATAAATGAAATACAGGCACAAAACCCACAGATTTCCCTTTGCCTGGAGCAGCTGCTATCAACAGGCAGTATTTGATGCCATAGTTCTTTAGGGTTCTGATTCCATATCTAACTCTGCTCTCCAACAGAAAACTGGTGGTAAAAACCACCTCGAATCAAACATCCACTGTGGGTTCATCTAGAGAATTGTCACATCCACCACAGGCACTGCAGCAGAACAACCCAGCCTGAAAGTGAGCCCATGCTGCTTGGTCTATTTTTTTTTCACAGTGTGAGAATTTATGGAACTTCTGCACTGTTCAAAGTCAGGATTGGGGCCAGGCTGGCAGAGGGCAGGCCCTGGCAGCCCTACCTCGGGGGATGCACTCTGGGAGGGCTCGTTGGCCTCGCTGTCACTGGAGCTGCTCTCGCTCTCCGAGTCGGAGCCCGAGCTGCTCTCGGAGCCGCTGTGGCTGCTCGAGTCGTCCCTGGAGTTATCTGCTCCTTCACTGTTGTGCTGGGAAGGCTCAGAATTACTGCAACAAAAAGGAGGGAAACGCAGCATTACCCAAGGCACATCTTTAAAATCCTTGCATTAGAAATAACAAAATGTAATATTTTAATTGACATTCACGAGAAAGCTCAGCGTAAATGAACAGTTCAGTCTGGAAACAAAGAGCCTTTGGGTGTTGCCCCTTCCCAAAGTGGTCAGTCTGATTTGCAGGATATATTTAATATTTTATTTATTACTATTTAATCACTGATTAAATTCTCATCACCTTTTGCTTTAGTACAAGGCAAAGGACAAAGATGGATTTTGGAAATGAGACCAAGGCAGGAGTGCTGACTGGGCTGAACATCCCCACTCAGGCCTATGCTGCAATCCCCCAGGAATTCCTACCTTCCAGGTGTGCTCCTTGGCACTGTCTTATCACAGTCCTGCAATTAAAAAAAACAGCATGAAGCTTCTAGAAACTATTTTAGGCTTGTATATACAATTAAATAGCAAACAATCCACTTAGAGCCTTTATTTTTAAAAAAAAATCATTATTTGCAGTAGTTTAAATTTATCTGCATTTTCCTTATACAGAAAGATGAGCAGAGTTATTTTCTCCAAGTTTTCAGCACAAATCTCTATATTCTGACTACAGTTTTGAGAGACCCCATTTCTACCACTAATTAATATCATGTTTCCACCTTTTTGAATCAGGTAATTCAGCATTTCACAACGATTTTCCTGAGATGCCCGGGGTAACTGGAGTTAACCCACTCGAAGTTTTCCACCTGAAGAAAATCAAGTACCAGAACTGGGAACAGGAGAAAAGAAACCCCAGAGCAGTGTGGATTACTGGGCAGCACAGCACACATTTTGTTTTTATTTAGCACATTAAGTGCCAGTCTGGCAGAAGCTGCACAAAGTTAATCGTGAAAAGAGTGAAAAAGAGATTTTCTGATAAAAATAAAGGTGCAGCTGTACTCCTAGGGACAGACAGAGCCCCTTGTCACCCCAAACAGCCCCAGGGTACCAATGCACACAGATGTGCACACCATGAGCTCTGCAATGGCTGAACACAAAGGGATTTATCTTTCATTAAGGAGCCATTCTGTAAATTTTAAAGTGCACCACTGTCCTTTGATGTTCAGAGAAAGCCCATGTGAAAACAGTTAATAAGGATTTCCAGGTAGAAGCAAACTATTTCCACAAAACACAACATTTCAAATTGTTTGCAGAGAATTTTCTCCCATGATTCCATTTAGGAATACCTGAGGTTTGTCTAAAAACATTCCATTAGATTTTAGTGGCACAAATTTCCTGCTCAGCTGCCCAGTTTGCTGCTGGGCCACTGATCCCTGCCCAGGGCTGCCCCTGGCAGTGTTTTTTGGAGGTGATTGAAGGAACATACCTGCTCTCCATCGCTGTCTTCACTACTGCTAAGTTTTAAGTCATCTTTCAACATGCTAAGGGAAAAGGGAGAAAGTGAGACAAGTTTTTCCAGGCACTTTAATTACTTCCAAAGCATTGTGCTAGGTTTCAACATGGCACTGTTTATCCTGCAGAGAGGCTGCGTGGGTGAGAGCCACCAGGTACCACTCACTCACTTCATGGTTAAGAATGGTGAGTTGAGTCATTCTTCAGAGAAGAATGAGAATTCAGGTACTTTGGCTCCTGAGTCCATTCTGTTAAATTTAGAAAGGAAATGTGACACAATTTACTGGTGTGGGAGGATGTGAGTTGTATATGTTCGAATCCTTACACACAATGGCCAAGAATTGTGTTTGAAATGGAATAAAGAAAGCCAAGCCCAGTGGCTGCTTCCTGTCTCGTGGCAGCAGGGCAACTGTCCTAGGCCATTATTAATTATTATTATTATTATTATTATTATTATTATTATTATTCAAAGCCATAATTACTTCTGGCAGTCACACACACACACACACAGTTTCACAAGACTGAGAATACGTGAGCACAATGAAAACACACAGCAGGGTATAGGGCCTTTGTGATTATTGGGAAACATTTGATGATAGAAATAAAACATCTTACTCTGTCTGGTTCGATTCACATCTGCAGAGAGAAAATGAGACAGGATTAAAAGTCTGATTCTCCTGAGTTTCACAGAGAGCTGCTCTACTGATGATCTGAACAGGAACATCAACCTCTAGAGCTCATTCCTGAACTATTGCTCACTGCTATCATTTTACAAAAGATGCATTTATCTCCTTTTCAAGGGTTCTCTTTACCAGATCATAATCACTTAAAAAAAAATAAATTGAACTTGTATTGTCACAGTAAGCATCACTTAAACTTCCCTCTCCTGCACCCCAGCTCAGCAGGTGTCCAACGCTGCCTCTTGTGCACAGAGGTTCTCCCATTCCCAGCTCTGGGAATAGCTCAGTTCCCTCTCAGCACCTTCCTAAACCGCCTGGTTTTGGGCCACTGACTGGAAATTTTTATGAATTGAAGGGCGTTTCTTCTGTTTTATTTCTTTCCCATAGGTGATGAGCTTTTTCACCTTGCCAATCCTGTGGCAGAGGCACCAGGCTGCACCCTGTGAGTTAACTGAGTGTTAACTGAGGAATGGCACTAACCCAGAGCAAGTTTTCAGAGTCTATACCTTCCAATAACACACAATCAGCTGGCAAATATTTATTTTTATGGGCATTTTTATTTGGAAACAGTATTTTAACTGCATATCATTAATTTTTGAGTCTGAGAAAGGGGACTACAGCCACCCAGAGCATTCCAGATGCCTTTGAGTTTTCTGTGTTGCTGGGTCTGTGCACAAAACGTTTGTCAGGGAGTTCAAGACTGAGCAGAACAAACCTCACGAGATCCCAGACACAGTTTTCTGTCTCCTCCAATATAAAACCTTTCCTCATCCTCAATTTCTGCAGCCTCGAGCTGACAGCTCTGCAAGGCCTGCCAGGTCCCATCCCATGCTGATCCCTCTCTCATTCCCAGGCCAATTCCAAGGCCCAGACTCCTGCACACCTCTCCTGGCAGCTGACAGGAAAACACGGGAGCAGAAAGGCAGCTCAGGGTATTTTTTATTCCCTCCAGTGAATAAATATTTGGTCTTTTGCCCCATAAAACCTGCCAGAATATGATCCTCTTTTCCTGCCAGCCAAGGAGAAAGACGCTGGAGTGTCTGTGCAAGGACTGCCACGTTCTAGCAAACACTATTTGCTAAATCTCTTAAAATATCACTACTGTTTGTGAAATGTTTTTTCAGCAGCCACTTACGATTTGGATTGATGGCCATTGGATGTTTTGGATGAGGGATTGTATCGTTCTAGGAGAAGAAAAGAGGAAAAGCACAGCTGAAAACTCAGGCTCAGCAAAAGAAATCACTACAAAGCTGCCCCAGGGACCCAGCGATGGCTAAAGCAAGGCCAGGGAGGGGACAGGAGGGAGAGCACCCAGGGGACACAGGTACAGCCTCCCCCAGGGGACACAGGTAGAGCCTCCCCCAGGAGACACAGGTACAGCCTCCCCCAGGAGACAGCAGGTAGAGCCTCCCCCAGGGGACACAGGTACAGCCTCCCCCAGGGGACACAGGTACAGCCTCCCCCAGGGGACACAGGTACAGCCTCCCCCAGGGGACACAGGTACAGCCTCCCCCAGGGGACAGCAGGTAGAGCCTCCCCCAGGGGACACAGGTACAGCCTCCCCCAGGGGACACAGGTACAGCCTCCCCCAGGGGACACAGGTACAGCCTCCCCCAGGGGACACAGGTACAGCCTCCCCCAGGGGACACAGGTACAGCCTCCCCCAGGGGACACAGGTACAGCCTCCCCCAGGGGACAGCAGGTAGAGCCTCCCCCAGGGGACACAGGTACAGCCTCCCCCAGGGGACACAGGTACAGCCTCCCCCAGGGGACACCAAGTACAACCTCCCCCAGGGGACAGCAGGTACAGCCTCCCCCAGGGGACACCAAGTACAACCTCCCCCAGGGGACACAGGTACAGCCTCCCCCAGGGGACACAGGTACAGCCTCCCCCAGGGGACACAGGTACAGCCTCCCCCAGGGGACACAGGTACAGCCTCCCCCAGGGGACACAGGTACAACCTCCCCCAGGGGACACAGGTACAGCCTCCCCCAGGCTGGAGGAGGGAGGCAATGCAGAGGCAAAATACCAAATACAGCAAATAACTGATTCCAGAAAACAGAGAAAATAATTTAAATCATTGCTGTCCAAACCAATGCACATTTAATTCGTTATTAATGGTGTGAAAAACTATTTTGCTCCTAGCAAGATTAAACTCTATTGCCTTTTACAGGCAGGATATGGGACACAGATCCATCTGCTGAGCTGTGCCTGCTGCAGCATCCCCACACAGCTTCTTTTGGGGTCCTCATCCCAAAATGCAGCTCACACACCGAATCTGACAGCAGAATACACACTGATAACATCTGCTTTTCAGTTTGGGGCTTCTTCCCTTCCCTTTTCTTTCATCCTGGTAAATAACTGAGTGTAGCTCAACAGAAACAAGAACTGAGGCTGTTAAAAGCTCTCCAGAAAATCCAAACAGGCACAGCAAACTGGCCCTGGGTTTAATTAACCTTGGCTCTTCTTTTCCACACCTAAAGAGCAGCTCTTTCTATAACGTCAGCCTATGGTTTAGCATTATGCAATTAAGCTTGAATTTGTTTCCTTAATTCCCTACTGTATCAGGTGTTCAGATTAAGCTGCTTGTGAATATCTAAGAATAAACCATTCTTCTTTTACTATTTAAGCTGTTTAATCACTTCAAGAGGGACTGGAAGGACTTTTGTAAGGTACGGCACAAATTTAATTTAATTTTACCTGGTATTTACCTGAGTTTCATATTAATTTCAGTAATATTTCAAATAAGGACACAGTTTAAAAAAATAAAAAGCTTTTGTCCTGAATCCAGAACTGCATTCTGGGACAAGTTCAAGAATATTACTCAGCACATGGTGGAAGTTCTTGATCAGTTCTCTCTCTTGATTTTAAAATGTCAGAGTGAAAATAAAGAGTGAAACTTCCATGTGCTTTTTCTACTATAATAAAAGCAAAATCACTATTTTGGTTTCTAATATGTCCCTCAGCAGGGGGTTGAGTTTTTTAAAGTGTTTTGGTTTAATACCCAATTATTTTCAATTCAATCAACCATAGCGGCATTTTGTAAAGAATTAGATCAATTAAAAATACATCTTTTTTTCCTAGAACACACCACCCTTCCAACTCAGTGGTAACTTTCAAGATCTGAACAAAAAATGCAAAAGAAAATCAAGCAACTGTTTGATAGCATAAAACCTTGAGAAAGCAGAGAAAATTTGAAGCCAGACTCCATCCTATGAGCAGTCTGGAAAATCTCATTTCCTAAAAACCCACGACATGTTAGGAGATGCTGAGAACACCGAATGGCAACAAAAACATTCAACACATTCCAGCAAGTTCCATGTACTCACTCTGCTCTCCAGTGCCAAAACTGGACTGCTGAGACTCCTGGGGGAACAAAAGATCACAAGTGAGTTTTTTTTTCAGTGGGAATTTTAACATACTAAAATCCAGGCTGTGAGGAAGGTATTCCTTCTACCTAATGGATGACACTTAACCTCTGGAAAAGGGGAAAAACATAATAATCAAAAAAAAGGGATTATTTCCCTGGGCCCTGGGGCAGCCCAGGGTGACCTTCCCACTCCTTTTCCTCACCCACTTCCTGCTGTTCCCAAGGGCATGTGCACATCGGGGCTGAAACTCCCAAATCCCTGGTGACTTCCAGAGATCCCCTCCTCCTCTGAGGTTAGGATGGAGAGGAACTGCTCAGGATGTTTGTTTATGCTCCTCAGACACAGACAAAATTTGCTGCTGCTTGAAGTCTTTTTCTTCCAATTCTTTTCTGCTCGTTCTCCTTCTCCAGGCACACACAGCAATGGGAAAAAGGGAAAATCTCCCAACAAAACATATTCCTCAGGGGAATATTTTAGGAGCCTTAGGGACAGGGTGAGGTTTCAAACGTGACCAGCTCTGCACACTCTGCCCAAAAGGCTCCCTGTGGGTCCCTGGTCACTCCAGCCTGGGACAGCCTGAGCTCCATGGGATCAGAGCATCCCCTGGGCAGTCCCAATAACAATGAGATTACAGATTCACCCCATGGGTTGGGCTGGAAGGACCTCAGAGCCCATCCAGGCCATGGCAGGGACACCTCCCACTGTCCCAGGCTGCTCCGAGCCCTGTCCAGCCTGGCCTGGGACACTGCCAGGGATCCAGGGGCAGCCACAGCTGCTCTGGGCACCTGTGCCAGGGCCTGCCCACCCTCCCAGGGAGGGATTTTATCCCAATATCCTACAAAACCAGCCAGGAAAGACAAAGCCTTGCACATTTTAGCACTTGTAGCATCCTCAGTATTGCCGTTCCAGAAACCCCAATTCTGACTCCCAAGGCACAGCAGATCATGAGCTTCTGTGAAACCCTAAACCATTGTTTTAACAAACAAATAGAGAGGCTATGAACCACTGCAAATCCCCTTCCATGCTCAAGTGCCTTTTTAAAACAGGACCTTCCTGACCTCATTTCAAAATGAGGACAACTGATGGCCCCAGAAAAATAAATCGAGTCTAATATTTTCAATTTCTAGTTCTTTACACACATTTTACTTACATGCTGTGGCAATGGCAAACCAGAACTACAATTCAACAATGAATTCCATTTTTTTCTGGTACACCTGTGACCTGATTTTCCCCTCACACCAAGTCAGTGCCAGGCAGTGCTTACAGAGGCAATTTACAGAATGGAAGTTTTTAAACACACAAAAGCTTTACACAGCAAAGCACCCTTGAGATGTTTTCAATTTCCCTCAGCTTTGTATTTCAAAAATGGAACAATGCATTGAACAAGGATTTTGTGGATGGGAACTTCATAAAGAGCTTTCCTTGGGAGGTGTTTCAAGTACCTCTGATCTTAACTAATTGAAAGGAAAGGACAATAAAAATAACTAAAAAAAATAAAGAGCAAAGCAAAAATGGAGAGAAGTCTTGTGACTTCAGCAGAAAGCCACACTTCCTTTAAAATAAATCCATTTTTTATCATTTGCACAGGTAGGAGGAGGCAGGTGTGAATCCCTGGTTGCCTTTTGCCACTGGCAGCTAGCCAAGCCAACAAACTGAGTGAAAAAAAGAAATAAAGACCACAAACTCCACAATCCCAGAGCCACAGCACTGGGGGAGCACGGGATGGGAACTGGCACCCCTTCCAGAGCACACGGATTGGGAATTCTGCAGAACACACCTGCCTAATTCCTCGCTTGAGTCAGCTTCCTATTTCAGAGGCAGAGCACAGGCTCCCAGCTAAGTGCACTTTAATGAGGTGTTATGGCTCAATGTGTAACTTTTTCCAACTCCCTTGCCATCTACTGGATACATATTTCTTTAAGAAACTCAGAGATTTAAAAGAAAAAAAAAAAGCTCTACTTTCAACTCCCAGGTTATTTAGAGCAGCAGCTTCTAAAGGTCTGCTTCAGAAAGAAATTCCAAACAACTGAAAGGAAGGAAACCCTTTTAAGCAAAGTATAATGGACTGAGGTTACACAGGGAAGACACTGGAGCAGGAAACAAAAACTCGGACAAAAGAACCTGGGGAGAGGAATTCTCCAGCTGGACAGGAGGCGGCGGGGCCATGTTCCCACTGCGGCTGAGGGGAACGGGGCCCATTCCAGCCAAGATCTGAAACCTCAGCTCAGATCCCATTTTCCTTCCCAGCAGAGGTTTGTGTATTCCAGCAGGGAATGGTGGCTGGAGGGATGCTGTGGCCTCAGGCCCTGCAGCAGAGCCCACCCCAGCTCCAAACACAGGCAGGCCTCCCTGGGGCAGGGAACCAGCCCTGCCCTGCCCAGGCAGCAGCTGGGCTGCCTGTGCACCTCAGAAACACTGCCAGCATTTCTGACTGTCTGACTGCGAGCCACGGAGAAAATTATAGACTGTTAGGTCACGGGATAACATTTTTTATCAAGACACAGGAATCTGCATTTTTCCATAGCATCCATAAAACTTTCCCTGACCTATTTTCATGGAGTTTTCTCTTCTGATCCAAAGACTTCCTGGGAACTATGAGATATATTTATAGTAATCAGAGAGGCCCCAGTCAGGAGTTTGGGTTCCTTTGAGTTACTCACTCCCTACACACATGGAAAGTGATCCCATCCCAAGAGTCTGACAAATAAAATCAAGTGGTCCACCAAGGGCAGCTTCATTTTACGTGAGCAGGAAAAACCCACCGAGCTCTGCACACAGGGGAATGCTGTGAAACACTTCTGCAGATGACTGGCAATAAATGGAGCACAGTATTAAAGAGAAGGAGCTTTCCTCCAACAGAACTGCTTGATTAAAGTAAACCACTGTTGTGTTTTGTTTGGTGGATTCTGCTCTGGGCCCAGACTGCACAGGCCTATGGCTCACTAACTCCCTGGAATTCTGCAGAGCTGCTGCTGCCAAGAATGACAGAGGGGAGAAGGCAGAGGAAATTATAGGCTTTGGATGCAGAGAGAGAATTTGACAGAGTTCCATGGCTAAGATGTGCAGCCACAAAATAAAAAAGCTGGCAAAAAGTCAAAAGACTGGGAGCAGCCATAAATGGAATTTTTTGCACACTGGGTGAAAAGGCACAATCCAGGTTGAGAGGTTCAGAAAGCCCCCCAAGGCACCTTTCTGTTCAAACATTACCAGAGCTGTGCAGTGTTACGTGGCCTCTGTGCCACAGCCACATGGATTTCTGCACACCTTCCTCTTCCCAACCTCAGTCAAATGCCAGGGAAACTAAAACCAAGCAGTCCCAGCAGCCCCACAGCCCAGCGTGCTCCGAATGCAGAGGGAAAATATCTCCCTAAAGGTTCAGGAATGAGTACTCAAAGCAGTGAATAAGGACCTCTGTTGATGAGGAAAGGTGTGGAATTTCTTTCTTTATAAGAAAAGGTATGAATTATTTCCAGGCTGACAGTTTTATATAATACACAAATAAACCCTGACTAAAAGTAATATTTGCAAGATTAACATTGATGTAACGTTAGGAAAACAGACAACAGGATTTATTCCTAGGTATGATTTCCAAAGTAAAGCTGAGAACTGAATGGTAAATTCTGCATTTTTTTGATACTGGAGAGAAGCAAAATGCAGTGAGACAGGGACAGGTCACACAGAGGTGGTGACAGCAGGACTGCCCATGGCTCTGGGATATCCAGCCAGGATCAGAACCTGAACTTGGACCAGTCTGGGGGAGGTTTGTGGATGTGCCCTTCCAACAGGGACTGGAACCGTTGCCCTGTGATGTCAAAGCATCCACATAAAAGGATGGCAATGGAGACATCACAGCAGAAACCTCAGTGAGAAAGTCTTCTTAAAATTATTCCCTCAAATGTTCTGTTTTGGAGAGTAATTTGGATCAAACAGGAAATGAAGAGCAGCAAGTGGTGTCTAGAACAGCAGCTGGTCAGAGAGAGCGTGGTCAGAATTATTACAAAGGTAACTTTTAAAAGACAAACAGTGCAATTTCTTCACTCTGAAGCTCTGCCAAGTTAGAGGTGGAGCACCCCAATCCATCCCAGAGAGATGTCGAGTCTGGAGAAAAATCACGTTGTTGAGTTGAATCTTTTAGTGGTAATGGCAGATGCAGGAAGCACAGCACGAATTCCTGGGTGAGTCAGCTCCCCACGCTGGGTTTCACCCACAGCTGCCTGGCCATGGCTCTCCAGGATCCTGCAGGCTGCAGAGGCAAACAATTCCCAGTGCCAGGGTGCCCTGGAACCCTGGAGCTGCCAGGCCCAGCCTCAGGGCAGGGAGCAGGAGAATTCCTTCCTCAGAGGTGTCAGCTCCAGCAGCTCCCCTGGACACGTGCCCTGTGCTGTCAACAGCAGCAGAGGTGGATTTCTCTCGGGAATTAATTGCTTAAACCCTTCAGCAGTTCTTAAGAACACAGGAGGTTGGGAAGAGGATCTTTTGGAATGAGTGATTTCTTTAGCAAAACATGTGATTCTTAAACTGTCTTAATTTTTTTGTAATTGAAAATGTAAAAAAAACTCATGCAACTATTAATGGACTTCAAAACTAAGAGGAAAATTCAGTTTATGCAGAAAAGCCCAATTAAATTTCTCAGCATTTACCATTCAGCCTCTGTTCCTTTCTACGTGGAGGGGAACTCACTTGGCTCTACACAAAATGGTGCAAAGTACTTCCCTGTTAGGGAAAGGGCTCAAAGGCATTTTCAAGCTTCAAAAGTTTGAATTTATCATACAAAAATTAAAAGGTAAGTTGTATTATAGATAACTTTGCAGACTGTCTGTGCAAAGCAGAGGAAAACCAAGGACATTTTTCATAAGGCCACTGCTGACAGATGATTTGAAGCAAAAGAAAGAGGTACAAAGCACTGAAACAAACCCAGATTATAGAGAATTGAATCTAAGAGTTCCAAAATCCTGATCTTTAACAGGAGTTACTTTTTAACAGCATCCAGTATTTGACTGCAGCACTGACCTTGGTTGGAAAGGGGAATTTGGAGGGTTCAGTTTTGCAGGGTGTGTGGATGGCAGTCAGTGGAGGAGGCCAGGAGTGGGTCATCTCCTACAACACAACAAAAAGCAAAGTTAATAGCAAAATAAAGCAAAGATTTCATCTTACAATCTGGATTCTCTCCATTTGCAGCTCATTGTTCAGCCCTCCCTAAGATTTATATTCAAATCTTAATTTCCCAAATGTGCAACAAAGATTTTGTCTGCAAACCTGAATGTTAAATTGCTAGCCATGAGAAGAGAATTACGACACAATAACGACCAGAAAGGCATAAATCAATCAACTTGGCTGGCCTGAAGATAAACTGCAGTACAAGTCAGAGTCTGATCCTTTCAGAGTGTGAAGAAGAATCCTAGGGAAGGGAAGCCTATGGAGTTTGAGGAAAAGGGGGAAAATCCAATGTCTGCAGCTGCAAAGTGCCTTGCATTCTCTCAGAGCATCTCCAAGGGCTGTAGGGTACTGAAGGTCAGAGGAAATAAGCCATGGAAATGCTCCAGAGGGACCTGATGATCCTTTTGTGAGAGCAGACACAGGACTGGGGATCACAGGAGGGCTAAAACGACTCAGGAAAATAACCCAGGTAGGAGAGAGGGGGAGTTCCACCATGGGGCAGCAAAACATGTAGTATAACCTAAAATACCAGAATTAAAAACAGTATTTTGAGGGAAGAAATGGGGAGCTGTAATTCCCAGGGAGGAGGAATGCAGTGAGGATCTCCAGGAGGTGATGTGCACAACACAACACAACACCCAGTGCCCAGCTCTGCTCCCAGTCTGCCCCAGTCTCCCTGGGCTGGAGGAGCACCTGGAGAACCCAACTGCACTTGGAAAGGCTCTGAGAACTGCAGAGCCGTCCCCTGCCTTGGGAATGGTTGCATTTTCAACAAAGAAGTTAGGAACAAGAGCACTGAGAACTTACTTTGAGGATTTCATCCACGCAGCTCACCTCACCAGAGGCTGATGCCTACAAATCAAAACTCAAAATTAACATCTCCCAGACCTTCCAGGGACTACAAACAGTTAAAAACAAACTTCAATCCTTATCGTGACTCATATGGACTCTATATAGACACAAACAGCTCTTGCTAACTCTTTTCATCAATTTTAATATCAGACAGATCCATGTTTTTACGGCATGAGTCACATTCAGTTATGAAAAGCAAATACATGAGATATATAAAACTGTGACAATAATCTCTTACTTCTCACTTGACAGTTAAAGTGATCACAGGCAGTCCGTGACATTAAAAACTTGTAGAGAGGGGAAAGAGAATCGCAGCTTTCAGTCATTTCCTGGAAGCAGCCCCAGGATAATATCTGAATTCAAGTGCAGGACCGTGAATGCACAGGAATGACAAACTGCATTCCCAAGTAAAACACTCATTACAGAGAGAGCTCAGGAACAGCAATAATTACCAAACTATGAATCTTCTGCATCCCTGGCTGCCACAAGCAGAAAGAAGCCAAGCTACTACAGGATTCACTGCATCAGCACCGATGTGGCAAATCTTCACAAATAAAATAATTTCTGATTTCCTTACCTGCGTCCTGGATCTTACTTTGCTATCTGTTGAAATCCCAGGGACAAGGGCTTTTCTCTGGCTACCATCATTCAAGCAGTTACACAGGAGATGAAATGAGATTTTATACTAGCAAAGGCACTCTCCTTGTAAGTGAGCTGCAGTCAGAGTCTGTGTCTTAATGATTCGGGAATTACCAAACTCCTCGAAGTTGTTCACACAATAGTATTTTATATCCAGCACAACTGATAAAAGCTCTGCACCCTGTTCAATTTGGTGTGAAGGTATAATAATCACATCTAGTAATTGCTACTCACTTCAAAAGACAATCTGATGCAGGCAGATTGTATCAACAAGTCTAAGTCAACTCAGCTCCCAGGAACAACAATGTATTTACTCAGCTTGTCAAAATATTTGTGGATATCCTACTATTTCCCTAACTCCTGCCTACAGAAATACTCCATGAAAATTGGCCTCTTGGGGTTAGGTAAGCCTTTCTGAGCGTTTCAGCCTTTATTTAATAAAAATCCCAGCATCCACATGGACGAAGCAGAAGACAAAAATAATTACTTTTGCATGCTCCCCTCTGAAAATACAGCTTAGGTGAAGGTGCTTTGAGTAACAAAAACACATTGTTTACTAAAAACTCCATTTGGGTTAGGCAAATTGGGATTTTGGAGACGCTGGAAAATCCCAGCCCAAGTGGATTTACATTTAAGAAGGCAGGACACAGCCAGCAACTTACATCCAGCGGTTGAGAAGGAATTTTCAGCTTGGTCAGGTGCGCTTTGCTGCTGGGCTTCAGCTCGTTGACGCCGCCGCCGTGGGCCTGGCTGCTGTAGTGTTCCGAGGATAGCTTTGGTTCCATGGATTCCTGCCCATCCATCGGCCTGACGTAGGCAGTGGGTTTCTGTAACATTGAACTGGACTTGGACATGAGCGAGGGTGGGAAGGATTGGTTCGAGTGCTGCCCGCTGGCGAACGAGGGCACGCGGGAGGGAGAGTCCCAGCTGGGCTCGGGGTCCCGGGGCGACTTGGAGCGCTGGTGCTCCTTGCCGTGGTGGTCGCTGCCGTGGGCCCTGGCGTGGCCGGAGCTCAGCGAGGACACGGCGGGAGGCTTGGCGGGGCTGGAGGAGCGGCCCTTGGAGTGCTCCGAGCCGTGCTGGCCCTTCTTGCGGCCGCCACCGCCGCCGTAGGAGTCGCGCTCGTGCCGCGGCCCCGCGCCGGCCGTGCCGCCGCCCCCCGAGCGCTGCCCGTGCCCCCCCAGCCCCGCCGAGCGCTTCTGGGACTGCGCCGAGGTGCTGGGGGCCGGCCCCACCGGGGTCCATTTGCTGCTCTGGTGAGAGCCCGAGCCGTGCCGCTGCTCGCCGAAGAAGCCGGGGCTGGATTTGTCATCGGGCGCCGCGGGAACCGAGGGTTTGGGAATGGCGACGATCTTCTGGAGCGGCCGGTCCCCGATGAGATCCGTCATCTCATCATAGTTCCCGAGCATGCTCTGGATGCGGCTCGACAGCTTGTCTTCTTTGCTGGTCTGGGACAACAACCCACAAAAAGGAGTTCCATTTAGAACCAATGACAGGAATGGTTTAGATTTAGATTTAGAACCAATCTCAACTCCACTTGCAGTTAAATAATCTGATAACTATAGCAGCTAATCTGAATTTCAGGGTTAAGCTAGAATCCATCCTGTTTCTTTGCCATTGTTTCCAATTCTGAATTTTACTTCTTAAAATAGCAATTTAACTCACTAAAATGTAATAAAAATATATAATAATACACATTTATCTCCCTAAAATATAATAAAAATTCAGCAGCAGGAACAGCTGAACCAGCAACAATCAAATAATGCACTGCTGAACTGGATGCAAGTTTCAAACTTGCAAATACCTCCTGTCACCTTACAGACTATTATTTCTCTAATACAGAATGCATCAGTCCTAAAAGGTTTTAATTAGCAGTAAAATAAAATCAACTTAACCTCACCCCCGTAAGTCATTTTTAATTGGTATTTATATTGGCACAATGTTTGTTGCACACAGTTAAAAGGGTTCTTTCTTCTGTAACCATTTTGTTTTCCAAATCTGGGATCCTGGATCATTCCCCCATGCATCCTAACCAACTTGAGTTAACTTCATACATGTGGAATTTGGTTAGCAAGCACAACAAAGTGATGGGAGGACAGGAATAAAAAAACCCCACCAAGTATGTCTCAACTTTCCTCCTGCAGGAAGAGTTTTCAGTCATGTTTTACTTCTTGCAAACCAGCTGAAATTGCACTAAGAGAAGGGTTTGCTTTCAAAGTGAGTTTTGAACTACGTAATTAACATCTTAAGAATATTTTATTAGTTATTCCAGAATTAGGTTATTTTTTCCAGCTCTGTCCAGCAAAGCAACCTGGAAGGAAACTCAGCACAGGCCTAAAGCTGGGCAAGATCACAAATAGAATCAACTCTTTCAAAACAAACTAAAAAAACAGATTCAAACTACTGGAGCACTAGTTAGAGCTGATTATTCTGTCGTATCAGACACTTCAGCATTTCAAATTAAACATTTCTATTTCAACATTGTCTTCCTGAACTTCTCCAGGTCTGGATTACATTGATTAAAGGCCAGCAAGTTTAGCAATAGGCTAAAGCACCCCAAAAATGGCAATTTGGCATCATACCACAGACAGTGTCATTGTTTTGAGTCACTGTATAGAAGGTGAAGGAAGGAAAAAAATTTGGTGGTTTTATTTCCCTTTTCTCACTCCCTACAACACTTCAAACGTGCCAGTGGAGCTGTGACTGCCCAGCTTTATTTTCAAGCCCTGCTTAAACACTTGGTTGCCGTAAGAGCTTAAGATCTAACAAGAACGCATATAAAAATAAATACAAAATATGAATTTGCACAGGATTTCTGTTATGAAAGCTGCATTTTTCCGAGGTGCAGGAACTCACCACTTTGTACGGTTCAGCAAAGAGAGGAGAGTTGGGTGGGAAGGCTTCGTCACCCTGCTGAATTTCTTGATTTCGCCTTTCCCTTTCTTTCATACGCAGCACATTCCGGTCTTCACGGTTCATGTTGCTACGAGCAAAAAGATCAGTCCTGATCACAGGGGGAGAGACAGGAGGGATGTGAGGGCCCAGGGAGGGATGAGAGTGCCCCCAGGCAGTTCCTGGCCCTGTTTGGCCATGGAATGATCTCTGCTAAGAACCCCCTGAAGGCCACAACTTCTCAAAGCTGTCCAATTTCAGTCCCCTCCGAAGGGCTGTAACCCCCCATCCACAGCTGGCTTCTCACAGGGAAACTTTATGCGGCAATTAAAAAAAAAAAAATCTGAAAAAAATCCACCAAGTCCTCAGGCAAGTAACTATTTCAAACTATTTCACCCGCTCGAATCATCTCGGCTCAGCCCACGCTGAACATCTCCCATTCATTTCTAAAATACCTTTTCTCCCCCACATCCCCCAGATGTTCTGCCATGCCCCCACCATTCAGTGCTCGACTTCTCCTGTAGATTAGGGTTATTTTTGGTGCTGACATACCTTTTTTTGGCACCCATTCTCCAACATATTCTAACCTCAAGCTTTGATGTGGTTTCCAGGTCTCTCTCCCTCCCTGACTCCCAAAAGGCATTTCTACTCAAAGCAGTAATTCCAGGGAAGTTCTGGCAATATTGCACCTTTTGCCTTGGACTATATCCTCCTACTGCAAAAATGCAGATTAAAAACCTGCCAATCCCCCTTCCAAACAAATTTTATTTTGCAGTTTGGTCTTGCTGCTTGTGTTAACAGAAATACGTCAAATTCTTGCAAAACACACACACACAAAAGTTGGAAAAGATTCCCCCTGAGCTGGACACAGCATTGGGACATAAAGGACTAAAAAAATGAGATGATAAATAAAGTGCCACTAAGTCCTTTAACATCGAACCCCAGGATGGTTTGGGTTGGGAGGGGCCTCAAAGCCCATCCAGTGCCACCCCAGCCATGGCAGGGACACCTCCCACTGTCCCAGGCTGCCCCAAGCCCTGTCCAGCCTGGCCTGGGACACTGCCAGGGACAGGGAAGCCACAACATGTGCTAAACTCTGTATCAAGAGATTTAGAAATGCTCTTCACCGATCTGCAAAAAGTACAGTAGGTGCTTCCAGGAAAGAAACTGATGTTCTTCCACATAATTTGCAGTCTAAAATGAAAATGTTGGCTGCCTGGAAAATCATTATTTCATGTCTTTAGACAGCTGTCTGATAATTTAAAATAATAAATGACTTGCTAGAGCATGACTCTGAAAGCTGTGTAAACCCAGCTATTGCATTCTCAACAAGAAAACTTCAACTCATCACTCACATTTTAAAATGAGTCTTTTCACCTCAATAATATTTTAGCCTCTTACATTTCTTACCCATTTGGCTTCATTTTGTCTATTCTTCTGAAAGCAGTGAAATCTCAGAGGCTGCCCAAACCAGACTAAACCCAGGGTGGAAATTCAGATCGTTGATGCATTTTTAGGCATCAGGTTTGCTGTATTTCCCTGCCTTGCAAACAAGGTACGAGCATTGCATAACCCAGCTCTGTGCTGGCATCAAACCCATGAACACAACAACAAAAGTTTTCTGTGAAAAAAATCTTTTTTTTTCTCCAACTCTCCTGTAATCTGCTGAACTCATGTAACCACAGGTGGTCATCAAGGCCGAGAGAGGGACCTGTGCTCTGGAATGTGGCCAGCAAACTCCTGGGATCATTCTGGCACTGATGACAAACTTGTTTTATGAGTTTGAGGCTTAAAAAGCTCATTCTTCAGACTGCAGCCCAATTTGTTACATATGTAGGATTTCAACACAGATAAATAACAGATTTAATTATAGACACTGATCAGTTAAAGCCAACTGGAACAGTCTGAGTCCATGGCATTTACTATTAAAGGCAAATTTTGAGGCAGGGAATAGGAATGCTCTGGTTTGGGGTGGATCATTCCCACCAATACACTAAGATCAGGAATTATATACAGCTATATACCCAGAATATTACAATCTTAACAAAGAATTTTACTCCTATATTTTCAAAATGGAGGGTAGATAGTAACACAGACCTTCACTATTTTTTACAGAGACAGGCATCACCTTTTTAAATTGTATCAACATTTCCTATAACTCTAGGACTGAAGGAAAACCAGCATTTGTACCAACACTGTCACACAAAAGGAATATTATAGCAAAGATTGACTTGAGATCTGAGCTGGTGCAAACCCAGAGCGGATCTGGCTGTACCTGCCCAGGTCAATGTAAAATTAGTCATCAGAAAGACACAAGTTAATGACACTTTTAACCACTCCTCCCCAGCCTTTTGTAATATGGGAAATGATAAACGCCCTCACAGGGAGTCACCTTGACTGTTTGGGGATTTGGTTTAAGTTTTTTTAACTCTTTTACATTTTTTATTAGAACAAATAGTTTGACTGTGATTCAAGTTAAACTTGTTTGTATCTAATCATCCAATCTCCACACGGAGCTATTTTAAGTGCCTATAACATGTATGAGGCCATTAAAATTACAGCAGCATTAAATGTGTAAATAGAGGAAGTTTGTGGGGCTTCCTTAGCTCTGTTCTTCAGACAACTTCCCACTCAAACCCACATCTTCCACAGCCACGAGACTACCAGAAGGGCAATGTTCCCATGCTCAGGAAAAGCAAGGAGAGGTACTTTGAAAGGCAGATGACCAAGACCTGTCTGCTGATCAACATCACTGCTAATTAACTCCAGCAGGTAGGAAACTGCAGAAGTTCTCAGACCACTTGTAGCTGTAATTAACCTTTCATATCTGCTGAAGTGTACTGCTCCCACCACCCTACCCCATCCTCTGGGAGCAAGGACAGCACGTCTGCTCCCTCCTTGCACAGGCCTGCAAGATGAAGAACGTGTTGCCTTGTACCTGCTGCTACCAAGATAATTCTGCTAAAATTCCCCTCTTCCCTGGAGGGCTGAGCTAAAGTGTGAAGGAGGAGCAGAGCCAGAACAACGTCCCTGCAGCAAGGACCAAAGTCAGCTTAGTTTCCACATCTGGGAAAAGAGAAGTTCAAAAATTTAAAAAAAAAAAAAAAATTAGAAAACAGGCCTAAAACACAGCAGAGTATTTCCAATTTTAGGAAACAGAACTCTCCATGGTTTGGGTGACTCCTCGTGCAGTGTGTCCCACTGTCCTCTGTACAGGCCCTGGGTCTGTGACTTCCCAGCACAGCCAACACTTCCCATCTCACGCCTCTGCTCCAGCTCAACAGGAAGAGTTGAAAGCAAGCAGGAAATCCAGCAGGGAATTCACAGAAACTTCTGACCCAACGTCCCCAGTGTTCCGGACTCAACCTTCCCCCGTGTGCACTCCTGAAGCACCACTCTGCTGCTCAGGCACACACAGAACCTCAACTCACCGAGCAGCACCGAACCACCCAGACCAGACACACGATTTTCATTCTCCTTCCAACATCTTCCTAAATCCCAGCAGGTATTTCTGTTCATCTTTAATCCCCCAAGGGCATGGCTTTGGCTGGAGCTCTCTCAAGCCATCATCACCTTGGATTGTGTAGCTTATGGTATGGAATGGCAGCACTGGTGCCACCTTCTCCTTCTCCTTCCCACCTCCCACTCCCCCAACTCCGGGCAGGGGACACATCCCAGCTCTGGGACTTTGGGACCACAACTCCAGACTAAAAATAAAAACCCAACCAGCACTCCCACACTGCCTGAGTTTTCCTGGCAAAGCTGTTAAAAGGAAAAGGACCTTGGCCAAACCCTTCTCACCCCCTGAACCACATCAGGCACCCAAGTCCTCGCTCCAGTTCACCACCAGCATCATCTCTTCGTCTTCCCAGACACCATAAAGCAAAATCATCAAAGGTGAAGGTTGGCCCAAGGAACTCTCCCCACACAGCCCATCCAGAGGGATCCCATCCCACCACTCCTCAACCAGCCACCAGTGCATCTTCAAAGCCTTTTACAACACCTCCACTTCCTTCAAGACATCCTCATGTAACTCCAGGGCTTCTTCAATCTCAATTGGTTTCGTATGCAAGAGGAATCAAACAGTTAATTGGTTAATTGGCTGCGATGAAACACCAATTTTGTTTGACAACATTTGGCCACGAAGGATAAACACGTTCAGAGGAACACGCAGGATCCCAGCTCCGTGCGGGGCACACCCAGCTGCAGGGGCACGCTCAGCTCCCATGATTTCATCCTTTTTTCTTAAGAGGAAGGGGAAAAAGAGCTGGAAAGCCTGCCTGTAATAAGGAATGATGTCTTCAGAACACTGTTAAAAATACCCAAAACTGCCTTAATGCTGCATGCAAAGACACCAATTAATTATTTCAAATATTTTTTGTACTATGAGCAAGGGGTATCTCAGGAGCTGGCACAGGACACTTCTCCCAGCTTGTGCATCACCACAAATCCTGCCCTAAAACCATGTGCACAAGCCTAAAATGCTACTCTGTCAGCTTACAATACAAATACACTCCCAGAAGAGCTGTTTAAAAAGGGAGACATTGAAAAATAACTGCCCTGCAAGAACAAAATTAACACAAACCCACCAGCACACAAAGAGGAACATGACCTGGTGTCACCAAGAGCTGCTTATAGAAGTGTACATATAGTC
This sequence comes from Acanthornis magna, assembly GCA_036785705.1. NCBI lineage: Eukaryota > Metazoa > Chordata > Aves > Passeriformes > Acanthizidae > Acanthornis > Acanthornis magna. Next base: position 11,148,726 of record JAWUZG010000092.1, read on the forward strand.
CTAACTTCCACTTTCTACGTGATGGTAAAGAAGAAAAATGCAGAAAAAAATATAACATTTCCTACTAAAACAATACAGCTTTTCCCAAAGAAGCACAAACAGGACAATTCTCCAGGACAAAAAGGGAAGGCTGCTGATACCACCAGGATTCCAAAATTCTAACCCAATATCTCACTATCACAGGGTGAGGCTGCACTGGGGAACACAGGAAAGCTTGAGCCATCATCTCATTCAGGTATTTTGGTAAGAATGAACTTTTCCACAGCTGCATCTCCCTCTTTCCAAGGTTTCCTTGGAGCTCTTGAGAATACGATTCAAATACAATTGTATTGGTAATATGATACAAATATAAATCAGTGATTCACCACTAACTGAAACATAAATGTTTCTCGTTCCTGCAATACAAACACAAATGTTTCTATCCCATCCTTCAGGAATTCCTGCTGCACATTCAACAGGGAGAACATAAAGTGCCCCAAGAGCTGTCTGGGAACACCTTTGTATGTACTGAGGGTGGGAGAGCTTTAAATAAAAATAATAAAAAAGTGAGTTGGCCTAGGTCTGGTTAATGTTTGACAAGAACTCCCAGGGAGGGCAGAGCCAGCAGTTTGCTGCAGGCACTTCTCCTTCCCACTCAGCTCCGGAGCACCCAGAAATCCCCACCGAGCACGATGTGCCTGGACTTGTGCTGCTCCCCAGACAGAGCAGCACAAATCCTTCACCACCGTTAGCTGAGAGAAATTCCACAGCCCTTTCTGTGGGAGCACGGCCTTAATTCCAGCGTCTCAGCCAAGTGATGGTGCAAGTGATTACATCCTGCTCGTGGGTTTTGGCTGCCAGAGTCCCCTTCATCCCTCAAATATCAGGTTACCCGAGGATCAGTCAGCATCTTCACCTGAGAAGCCAACACACAGCAATGGTAGATAAAAGAATTACAGCCATCATTTGTAACTCAACACTAACCACTGGAAAAGGACTTGGGGAACTGTTAGAAAGAGGCTCTGCAAGTGTAGCATTTCATTTAACCAGTTCAGATGAGAACTGGGGGCATTGTTCGTCATACATGAGATTCAGCACACAGAAGCAAGAGAGAAATGGAGTTTGGGTTGGAAGGGACCTTGAAAATCACCCAGTTCCACTCCTGCCAAGGTAGGGTCACAGAACTAAGGTAAAAGTGAACACCCAGCAACTGGATTTTAGAAGCCAAGTTAAGGAGAACATTTCCAGCTTCAGCCCTTGCAATACAGCTCTTTTAAAACCATTTTAAAGTCCATTTTAAACTTATACTACTAAAACAGCTTAAAATTGTTTATATCCAAGAATTTGCAAGACTGGTAATTCACTCAAGGGACTTTAGAAAATGCACAGCCACACGTCTTTTAAACGTTTTGGTTTTGTTCAGAAGTACCACATGGGAGTGAAAATGTCTGGTCTCCCTCCCTGATGAACCTCACACAGAAATTAATTCCCAACTCTTTTCCTTTGCAGAGAGCGGAGCTGCCCAAAGGACATCAGTCCCTCCTTTCTGTCCTGCCTCTTCAGGAATGGGAGGGGAGCAGGGAAGCCTAGGAAGTGACAGCACAGCTCCCTGCTCCCTCCTCCTCTCCATGAGCAGAGGGAGCTCATTCCTCCATCCACTGTCCCTCTCCCCCCAGGCCCCATCCCAGGAGACCCCACAGACCCCACAGTGCCATCCCTGACTCGGAGAAGGGTCTCAGGGACTGACAACAAAGCCATAAGCTACTAAAAGTCATTTTCTGCACCTACCCCAATGCCAGGTCTGGATCCCAGGTCGGACAAGACACAGGAGCCTTAAAAAACTCCTGCCACAAGAACCAGCCCGAGCCAGGAGAGGGAAGTGAAGCTGCTGCTGCTGCTGCTGCTCAGCAGAGCTGAATTTCAGCTTTGCCTTCCCAAGCCTTTGCATTTCTATTTGCTTCATCCTGCAATACCAAAACTACTCTGAGGAACAGAGGACTTTCTGAAGCAGGCAGTGACATTGTGTTTAACAGCATCTGCAGCTCGAGCCCCCCCATCCCACGGCTCAGAGCACCAAAGCAGCAGCCCAGACTGACCTCCAGCTCAGCCGTCCACCAGAACACTCTTCTTTCTCACTTAAATCTCTTCTCAGCCAACCTCAGCCCAATTCCATTTCCTGTGCAACCCAGGACATCCTCCCCATCCTCTCCACTCTCCATTGCTGGGAGCCTTTAACTTCCCCGGTGCAAAGATGGACCATCACAAACTCAGCATTTTTACATGCAATCCTTTCATGTCCACACAGGCTAACCAAAGCATATTCCAATACAGTTTCCCAACAAATTTCTGCCCTTTAATTGGGCAGAAACTTAATAACCCAATTCCTGTGCCTACATGTTCATCTGCTTAAACTTTGAAGCCAAGACAATTGGCATTTAGATTTTATTAAGCAATAGTTATTCAGACATCTAACATTAATCTGGCTATTATCATTCTGACTTCCTCACATTAATTTACTTTCATAAAAGACATCATTACATTTGAGTGCTATGAACTCTGTGGCATTAGGATTAAGAAAGGATTCACTTGACAGAAATTCTCTGATAAATCTGCTCTGTAAGATTTGAAACAGCAGACAAGGTTTTAATGAGGTCCCATTTAAACCAGGAGGGAAAAGGCAAAAGGGAAGATCACATTCAAGGTTCGCATCCCTCTCCCATCTCAACTACAGAAAAAGAAAGGAGAGAAAAAGTTTATCAGATTTTTACCCTGGTTTAACTGTCACTTCCTCCAGCCTCAGAGGCAGATCATCTGTCTGCACTCTCACAAGACATTTATCTTGGACATCCCATCGTGCCCAAGGTTCACCCCTCGTGCTGCATCACTTGCTGACAGAACATCAGGGTATGAGATAATTCTGCAGCGCGGTTGTGAGGGATGGAGGAGGAGCAGGATGATGGCGAGCAGGTCAGCAGAGCAAGCAGAATTAAAAACTTCATCATTCGAAGATGAACTCCCCTCAGAGCCACGGGAAAACACTCAGAGTGAGCCACAGAACAAGGGAGAGGCCTAAGGGGAAATGTGTGTCCAGGCTGCTCCCAGAACAACTGCAGGGGAAGCACCAAAACCACCTGAGTGGATGCATGTCAGCATCAATATATTTCTGAATTATCATCAATATCTTTTCAAAAGTGGTGGCTTGAACTCTCACAGTGCCGGTGTTCCCCGCTGGCAGCTGCAGGAGTTCCAGGATGGTTTTACAGCTTGAATATTTCACAAAACCCACAATTCTGAGTACCAGAAAAGCAAGAATACAGGTTTTTCCCTCCCACTTTTCAGCCCTAACTTGCAGCAAAGGGTTTACCAAACTCAGCATCATTTCCTACCTATCTAAAATCTGCTGCTGGAATGTGACAGCTCTGGGATGCTTTCTGGTACCTTCAAACTTTCTTTTTGAATTTAAATACACTGAAGATGAGAGCCCAGAGTAGTTAAAACCCTGGAAAAACTCAGGGAAGAGGAGAATTTAAGATTTGCAGATGAAGCAAAAAAATTTGGAAGCGAGAGGAAGGGCCCAGAACTATCTGCAGTGGGAAGCTGAAATGCAGCAGGAAAGCCACAGCTTTGATGTGCTGTGCTTCCAAACAAACACTGCTTAAAAAGTTGGAAAGTTTTCACCTTTCATCCTACCTACTAAATGCCACCTGTACTTTATGATCCCCCTGAGCAGACTGAGGAAAACATTAATATTTCTGCCCCCACTGAGTACCAGGGCATTTAGTGTAGCACCTTTTACTTCAAGGAAACAGTTGATAAATGTTAATTTAGCTGTACAAACTCCCCTAATATAAGTGACATAATATTTTCCCATAATGATGCTATTTGGTTTTTTTCCCCAAAGTTCTTACAGCTTTTTGCACTTTTCTGGATGCGGCCTTAAACCAAAAGACACGAAACTGCAAAACACAGAATTCTAACACCATATTTCACTTCCAAACAGTGAGACTCAGTGAGTTCTGCCACCAGAGGAAGAAGTTCAGCTTTCTGCGGCACGAAGTTAAAGACAAACACAAGAACCATTGCAAAAGCCGTGTCAAAATTCAGTTGAGTTTCAAAACCCTTCATGCAAGAGGCACCTTGACACCGAGCTGGGTCAGCCTGGAAATGCCTCTGGAAGAGCCCAAAGTGCTGCCAAGTGCCCCAGGAATTCCATGGTCAGAAGAGCTTCCCCCTGCTAAAGCTCCAGGCTGGGGGAGCAGAGCACCGATGGACACTCCTTGGTAGGGGTTCAGCTCATGGAATTCTACTAAGCACAAGCTCCAATTAATTTGTTTAAGGCATGACTCACTATTTATAAGCCAAGTCACACATAATAATTTTTTAAAAATTGAATAATGCATTGCAATAAATTGTATAGCAAGGAATCAGCCCATTAGATCAGCTAAGGAGATCCGAATTTCATACTCTAAAATAGCAATGAAGATTAAACCACACCCATTTCTGACCATCTTTGAGTTGCAAGTCTGTCAGTAAATCACGAAAATCATGACTGGATGGATTTGAACATCCCTCTGAATAAATGAGAAAAAACAAACAAAACCATCTTTGAATGTCAATTCAGCATGGGCTTGCTTCACGTGGCCAGGAAATAATGCAACTTTTTCCACTAAAAAAAAAAAAAAAGAAAGCTGAAGAAAAAAACTGAAGAAAGTCGTGTTTTAGGAGGTTATTAGTGATTAACAAATTTAAGCTGAAGACTACTTGTTAAAACTCTCTCCTATTAAAACATATTTCTGGTAATTATTGGCTAAGAATGTGTCACAGTACAAAGTCCTTACTTGTGTTTTTTGCTCATTAAATATAATTAGTGGAGCTCTTTCAGCACGAGCAATTGCTCCAGGAAAAACCTTTTCACCCTTTATCTTTTAAAGGCTGGTTTACACCAAACACCAGTTTCCACCATGGCAAATCAATCCTATAATACGATGCTAATTTATCCTATCGGCATTAGAAGGCTAAAATTAAATCTAAATTAATTAATTTTAAAGTAAATTAATTAAATAGAAATCCTAAACCTCACCAGGCAATTTAAACCAATATTCCAAGAGGCCACAATGCTTTTCACCCACAGCCAGGATGCACTCCTGGAGCTCCACACCAGTAAGAGACAGGGTAAACTGGAAGGTTTAATGGGCAATGTCAAACACACACAACACCCCACCCCAAAATACAAAAACCTTCCCAAAAAACAAACTCTCAGTAAGCTCTGTTTCATAGAGGACCACTCAGAACATAAAAACACCTCAAAAAATAGAGAAAATGTCAGTACATCAATCCATTTTATCTCCTCTTGGACAATGTTTGTGCTTCAAGGCCTCTTGAAGTTACAAAAATACAGTAATATTAGGAGATCTTTGTAAAATCAAGTATTTTTCACTCATAGTAATTTCCATTAGGTTAATTTTATTTATGCCAAAGCACAGGACAACTTGCTAAAGTTACAACACATTCCTCCTTTAAGTCCTTCAACCTGCTTCCCATATTCAATTTTTCTGAAATTTCCACCTTAATGGCTCATGTTTTCAAATCTGGATTTTGACCAAACAATTAAAAAATTCTCTTTAAATAAGGAAATGCTTATGTTAATTGTAATGCAACACCGGAAAGTTACGTTGGCAGATCTCTCAATTATTTTTTTTCCACAGAAACTCTGGTTATTCCTCTGCCCACGACATGCACAACACCACACAAACTAAATTCCCGTTCTGGTGTAGCTTTTTTTTGGTTTGCTGTTCCCATTCCCTATAGGAAAAACAGAATTATAGAATTGTTTAGGCCAGAAAAGCTCTCAGCCAAGGCCATCACTGCCCCATGTCCCCAAGTGCCACACGCACACTTCGAACCCCTCCAGGGATGGGGACTCCAGCAGTGCCCTGGGCAGCTGTGGAAGGCTGGAGAACCTTTCCATGAAGGAATTTTCCCAATATCCAGCCTGAGCCTCCCCTGGCACAGCTTGAGGCCATTTTCCCTTGTCCTGCCACTGCTCCTGCGCCTTTGGGATTTCCTCAACACTTCCTCCTCCAGAGTTCCTCTGCAGCCAAACCATACAAAGGGAATTGTGGACTCTTATCTCTTCATCCTCCTCGCTTTAATGATTTGTGCACATCAAAGCCTGATTAAAACCATTTAAGCACTTCCATCACTGAAATCTCTTTAACGTCTTTTGGAAATTAAATTAAATGCAGAAACAAAAAAAACCTCCATGTGAATGCACAAAGCTGGACAATTATGATCAGATTTGAGATTTATAGTAATGCCAGCATGAATGGGGAAATACTTGGGAGTACACAGTATTTTGAAGAATAATTTATATAAAAATATAGCAGATTACCATTGTAAGTATCAAATGCTCATTTAAAACCAGACACCTCCAACAGGATCACACCAAGGAAAGTGAACATTAGGAATTTCAAAGGAAAATGAAGTGAAAAATTGAATGACTGCTCAATGGTGTGAAATTTCCACAGGAACCAACTGTTGAGGGAAATATCTACTCTGGAACAATTTACCTCCGTGAAATCTTAGAATCCCAGCTAAGGACAAGTGGAAACAGTTTCCTCTGCCTCAGGAGTTTAACTTGTGTCAAGTTTTTAACTGGTCACAAACAGTTTTCCCAATGTCTGGTTCTGCAAATTAAACATCCTATTATTCTTTTCTTAAACTGGAAAATGTCAGTCAATGAAGTGATGCATGACCCAACTACAGTGAGGCACCACAGACTCACCACCACTTCCAGGAGATGACAAAGTGACACCAAAACTTGGCTGCCCTCTCATTTCAACACCACACAGAGCAAAGGTTACAGAGCTGGAAAAGCTCTACGTTTTGGGATCTGCTTTGAGACCTTTTCTGACAATTCCCAACCCTAAGCCACCCCTGGGAGCTGCAGGAGGAGCACAAGAAGAAGCCCTCCACAAGGCACCCACTGAGCTGAAAAACTCAGGAAAGTTTCCAGCCCAAAGGAGAAACAGCTTAAAGCTGCTCTTGGAAACTGCAAATAATGTGGGGACATCAATCCTGCAGAAACAAAAAAGTGAAGAGAGCCACACCATTATCCTGCCTCTTGTCTCCTGCCTCTTTATGTTCCCAGAGTAGGACTGGGAATAAATAGTGAGAAACTGCTGTGGGGCTGCAGAGCAGCACACCTATCCACAGGGAGAGATTTGGAATGATAAAACAGCCTCTCCTGGAAAACGTGATCACTACAGGATTACACATTAGTAAAAGTACACTCTATTTGTTTAATTATAAAACATGAAAGCAGCACGTTCAAGTAATTTATCAATAAATGTTATGACGTGAATAAAAACTAAGATGAACTGTAAAATAAAAAAATCAGTAAAAGAGAGCTCTGAGCTGCCTCATGAGGTGTTATTTTCCATAAGAAGATGTGCAGGAAGATTTCTCTTAATGAGCTGTTAACAGAAGAAAATTAGTTCAAGACTTCAGGGCAAGAACTTCCCTTATTCCATGTTTGTACTGTATGGAGTACAAGGAGATTCTTTTTCCTGCTGGTACCTGGTGCTACTGGCAGTGAATAACTCAGGTTTTACACTCATCAGCAAGAATTAATGAACCAAGGAAGAACAAGAGACAAGACAACCTGAGGAACTCTAAGCACTGGGGAGAAAAGGCAGAGCTATGGAAAAGAGGGGTTTGAAACACAGAGCTGAAGAAAGAAACTTGGAAAGTAGTAAAAGTCTGAGAGCCTGGGGAGATGGCAGACACCAAAGGAGACACGAGTGCATGAGGCAAACAACCTCCAGCTCCAGGGAACACGGAATTTTGGCCGCACGTCCGAGGCTGGCCCAGCCCCAGGGAGCTGTGCCACGCCGAGCTCCGAGCACACGGTCACCTCAGGAGCAGCAGCGCTGCTCCAAACGGGGAAGTGTGAATTCAGCTGCAATGTGGCATCTGGTGCAGGCAGCTAAAAAGAGAATACACCTGCATTCCTGCAGGAGAGCCACAGGCAGGGACAGCCCAAGCTCAGCACCGGGGCTGACTGACTGCGCTCACCAGAGCAGCTCGGGAGGAGCAGCAGGGGCTGCGTGCTGGGATTGCCTCAGCAGGACAGCAGCCCTGTCATTGCACAAGCTGCAGAGGAGCTCCTTAGTCATTAGTGGCTGCAGAGAAGGAACCATCCTGCAAGAGAAGAATAACTGCCACACAAGTTCTTTCATCTCGAGTTTTGCAATTCTATGAACTTGATTGCTTATTTTCTTAGTTTAACACAGTTAGCAATATATTTTACATACAGCTAACCCTGCTCTAGCTAAATGTAATCTGTTAAAGTTTCTTGACTTTGTTTCAAGACACTCCCTGTTCATCCTACAGCCTCTCCATCTCCCCACAGCTCGGGGGGTCTGCTCTCCCAGTTTAGAGAAGGTGACACCAACCCCACTTTGTTCTGGGTACAAACTCTGAGGCAGACACAGAATTCAAAGGAAGACAGGAGGTCTCGGAAGGAAGGGAGCTCAAAGCTCACCCAGTCCCACACCCTGTCCTCAGCAGGGACACCTTCCACTGTCCCAGGCTGCTCCAAGCCCTGTCCAACCTGGCCTTGGGCACTGCCAGGGATCCAGGGGCAGCCAAAGCTTCTCTGGGCACCTGTGCCAGGGCCTGCCCACCCTCACAGGGAAGGTTTCCTTGGGTGTATCTAATCTAAACTGAAGTTTAAGTATCCAATCTCAAGTTTAGTTATTACTTAGCCTCTGCTGAAGATAACTGTGACACCATAGTAGCGAGAGAAAGGAAACAGTTCTGTAGAACAAACCACAGGTGAGTAACAAACTGAAATTATGTGGCCAAGAACAATTATTGCACCAGAAAAGAAACCTCAGAGTCACCAAAAGTTCCAGGCTATTCCTACATCCTCACGCAGGGGGACTCCAAACACGACACTGTAACCCATGTTCTCTCCCAGCTCTACACACACTTCCTGCTGCCTCTTGGAAGCTGCTCATGCTCTCTCCACGTGCCCAAAGCTGCCCATGGCAGAGGTGCTGCTTTCCTGGCTCAGCTCTCAAGATTCAACTTTCAGTATTTCCGCCCTCAGCACTGCAAATATCTGATGATCTGGAGCAAAGAGTGAGAGCAGCGATGATTACAAAACTCACAAACCAAGAGGATGAGCAGGAAGGGAAGGGAGGGAGGCATCAGAAACAGTCAGAAGCAGCTTTGGCAACTTTCCTAAGAACTGAAAATCCAGTGGGGAGCACGATGACAGCAATTCCACCATCACCTGGTCACAGAGGCCCTGCTGTGCTTCAGAAGATGCCACGAGCTGCTCTCTCAGTCAGTAAGGCACAGGTCACGCATGCCCTTAGTCACATCCGACACAGGAGCGCCCACGGTGGAAAACACTGTGGGGCAGAGCACACCTGCAGCAGGCACAGGGTGTGCACATGCCAACCTGCCATGGGCCAACTGCAAGCACAGGACAGATTCCTGCTGCAGCTCTTTATCCACAAAGCCCCAAAAACTCAAAGTCTGTGGCTTGTGCAGATAGAAACGTGGCATCTTCTCATTAAAGACCTGGGAAATAACCATGCAAAAGCATCCGCACATTCCAGCTTCCGAAAAAGACATCCTAGAAATCCAAGTCGTAATTCATTGAAGTTTTATTGCGTTTTATCAAGTTCAGATCACTACAACTGGGAAGAATGCTAAACATATAAATATGAATTACTTTTTTGGGTTGCTGTGTGGCTTCTCACACAAAAACTGACCTCAGGAGCTCAGTCTCACTCTCTCAGACGTATTTCAGACAAGGAGAAAAGTCATAAAACAGAAATGGGAAAGATGTTTAGAGGCAATACCAGGGACCTGACACAGCTTTTGAGGTTTGAGTGAAATTTACTGTTTTCTTTCATTGTTGTTAAATTGTACTGGAGTCCTGGAGGTACTTCTTAGTCGCCACAATACAAAAAAGATAAAAAGCTCTGAGAGAGCATCCAAAGGAGGGACACAGGGTTGGGGAAGGGTGTGGAGGGGCCATGGAGGAGCAGCTGAGAGCACTCAGTTTGTTCAGTTGGAGAAGAGGAGCCTGAGGTTAGAGCTCATCAGGGCCTACAGCTCTGATCTCGGCTGTGACAGGGACAGGACCCAGAACCCCTGACCCTGGAGCTGTGTCAGGGCAGGTTCAGGGTGGATTTTGGAAAAGATTCATCCCCCAGAGGGTGCTGGGCACTGCCCAGGCTCCCCAGGGAATGGGCACAGCCCCAGAGCTCCAGGAGCGTTTGGACAGCGCTGCCAGGGATGCCTAGGGTGGGATTGTTGGGGTGTCTGTGCAGGGCCAGGGGTGGCACTGGATGATCCTGTGGGTCCTTTCCAGCTCAGGATATTCCAGGATTGTCTGAGTCTAACTGCTGAACAGGGGAAGTCTGCTCTCACACAGAGCTGCAAATACACTGTACACGAGGCAGCAAATGATAAAATTTGACATCGATACATTAATAAAGCCAAGATATAAATAAAGCTAGTCCCAGTACAATCATTGAGTAACTCCAGTATGACACTGGGACTGTCTCACACCTCGAGGCTGACAACACAACAGCACCAGGAGTTTAATCACGTTCCCCTCATTAGAGGAGACAATGAAGTGACCACTCAGGTGCACAACCACTCCTGCAAAGCACTCCACTAGACCCTGTTTTGCAAAACCACCTCCAGGCTGCAAATCGCCATTTGCCAGGGGCCTGAGAGAAGAATTCAGTAGTTTTAAAGGAACGTCAGGAACTAGAAATACACCTGAGAGAAGTTCAGTAGCTGGGAGGGAGCCCAGGTGACAAATAAACCTGAGCAGAACCGGTTCATTCCACAGAGTGACACGGAGGAAGGGCCTGCTCAGTCCCACAGGGACAGGTGGGGAGCCTGGCGGCCAGCACTGGAAACGTGGGAATGCTTAAAACCACCACTATTCCTAAGAAAATGAACCAACAAGGTTGTAATAAGGCAAGAGATGAGCTGAGGGAACCATGAGTCCCACACCGGCGCTTTTCAGGCTTCTTATCCATTGTACAGCATCTGCCCAGACTGTGAGTGAGGTTTGGGCACAAGCACTCAGTTCTCCCTCAAAATTCAGTGAACTGCTTGCTCTTTTCCAGAATAGAATCACAGACACAGCACTGAATGCACAGATATCTGGGTTATACACCTCAACACTTTCTTGCTTTGTTTTGTTCATTGCAAAAGGGGAAAAAAAGAAAAAAGTCAGCCCAGACTCCAGGAATGTTAAGCGACTGCTCTTTTACAAAGTCCAATATAACCCCCCCCCAGGGATGAGGCTTTACATAACAGCCACCCACTCACTCGGGGCCGGGATTGTGTCCGGAACCCCGACTCTTCCTTCCCTGACCTTCGGCCGCACCTGCCCGAAGCCAATTCCATGAGCACGGCAGCCCCAGGAACCCGCCCGGACCCCCCGGTGACCCCCGGGAGCCCCGCAGCCTGTGCCGCTCCTGCCCGCTCCATCCCGGAGCGGCTCCGGCCCTAAACCGCGGAGAGCAAAGGGGAAGGAACAAAGCCCTGACGTCAATTACCGGAACAGGATTAAATCCATCACCGGGGAGGGCAGCGCAGCGGCCCCGCCGGCACCGAGCCCACCCCAAAACCCCGTTCCAGGGAATCCCCCGGGCTGTGCTTCCCGGGGAGGGACCCCCGCCCTCCGCGGGGTGTCACCGCGGGGAGCAAGCGCGGGGAAATCCACGGCTCCCGGCGGGAGATGCGCTTGGAGCGGCCAATCCCACCCTGGGGCCCGCCGGTTCCGCCCGGGGGGGCGGCCGGGACGTCTCGGGAGTGCCCGGGGCGGGGGCGGCGCGGCCCCGGCGCTGCCCCGGTGCCGGCGGGAGGCCCGGCCCGGCCGCGCTCACCTGCGCTGGCCGCTCCGCTAGGCCCGGACCATCTCCTGGCTGCCGCCACCGGCGAACGATGAGGCCCGAGGAGCCGCCGGCGAGTCACGGAGCGCCGGGGGGCGCGGGGCGGGCCCGGCCCGGCCCGGGGAGGGGGGGCGCCTCACAGGCGGGCGGCCGCTCCGTAGGGGTCCCGGCGGTCCATGGCGGGCCGGCGCCGGGCTGGCGGCTCGCAGGGCTCGGGCAGGGCCGCGGCTCGGCCGGGGCTGCGCTGGGCCCGGTCCCGATCCCAATCCCGGCCCGGTCCCGCCTGGCGCTTCCCGGCGGCCCCCGCGCGCCGCCGCCGCCCCGATCACGTGACGCGCGGGGACCACGTGACCCGGGAGAAGCGCGCGCGCAGGGGGCGTGGCGTGGGCCTGGCCCCGCCCCCCGAGCGGCGGCGGGAGAGTCACGCGCGGCAGCGCGCGGGGAGCGCTCCCGCGAGTGCGGCGCCCCCTGGCGGCGGCGGGCGGCACACGGAACTCCCGGGACCATCCCGGGACCATCCCGGGACCAGCCGGACCCACCGGGAACGGCTGCGAGAGCTGGGATTGTCCAGCCTGGAGAGGAGAAGCTTCGGGGTGACCCCGCTGTGGCCTCCCAGTGCCTGAAGGAGCTGCAGGAAAAGATGGAGAGGGACAATTTACAAGGGATGAAGTGCCAGGACACAGGGAACGGCTTCCCAGTGCCTGAGGGCAGGGATAGGTGGGAGATTGGGAAGGAATTGTTCCTTGGGAGGGTGGGCAGGCCCTGGTACTGCTTGCCCAGAGAAGCTGTGGCTGCCCCTGGATCCCTGGCAGTGTCCAAGGCCAGGCTGGACAGGGCTTGGAGCAGCCTGGGACAATGGAAGGTGTCCCTGCCCATGGCAGGGGTGGGACTTAAGGTCCTTCCAACCCAAACCATCCTGGGATTCTGCTGTCAAGTCTGGGTGAACAAAGGAGGCTGTGAAGATCCACCTCAGGCATGACCCATTGTCCCAGGGGCTGTTAAAGGCACAGCTTGGACAAATAGAATTTCACAAAAGAAATCCATTTGCTGGAGATCCTCCTGTTTATTAAGGACTCCTCCCTAAGAAAATAAATCAATCCCCTAATCCACAGAGACTGTACAATGCACTTGCATCCAGGGCACCCGAAACCTGTTTCTGACTAGCAGCTGTTTGGGTTAATCAAGCCCCATTGATTGGGATGTCATTCCCTTTTCCTGCTCTTCCCTCTGTTCCCAGAGTTTCTCCTTGAAAGGTGATGGCTTTTCCTGAGGCTGTTTTCCTGCCAGGATGCATCAATTGCTGCCCCTTAATGAACAGTGGCAGCTTTGCTTGGAGTGGGAGGGATTAAACAGTGCAGTCCCTGGAACAATCCCTGGTTAGCAGCGTTTTTACAAAATTCCCAATCCAGTGGGAGAGCAGGAAGTGAGGTAGTGGCAGATGAAGCAGGGTAGAGTTCTGGCCAGGCTGGGGGGTTTAATCTGTAAAATAACAACATGTGGAGACAAAGTAACCAGAAAGGGCAAGTTAAAAAAAAAAAAAAAAAAGCCAATGCAAACACGGGACTTGAAACTAAACTTTAAAAAAAAATAATCTGGATGCAGAGAGACTTCTGGCCGGAGAACTTCCTGGGGAGCAATCCTGCCCCTCTGTGAGGCAATGCCAGGGCAACTCCAGACGAAACCTGCACACAAACACCACAAATAGTTTAGATATTTGCAGTAAGCATCAACTTAGCAACTACTGTTTAATAATTTATTCACTTTCCCATTAAATGGTACATTCACTCCACAAGACTTAAACACCTTTCTGGTAGTTTTATTTACAGTCTGCAGCGTGTTCTGTAAAACACAGGAGTGGTCACAGACAGACACACAACACAGGTATTTTCAAACATTTAAATAAGTACAGTTTATTCCAAAGTAAGTCTACACACTACTTTTCCCATAAAAATATAAAAAATAGTTTAGTTACTGTATTTTGCCGAAATCAAGATACTTGAGAATTCTTCCACAAGTGATGCCCCCTCCCCAAAAAGGGCACTCCAACAACAAGAAATTCAGGAGATTGCATCACCAAATAAAACACCAAAGCCAAAGGCTTCAATCCACCAGAAAAACAATTAATTCCAACTCTGCATCCAGCAATCCCTGCTCTTCAGTGTGTTTTGATCTGCTTTTGTTGGTTTTGTGGGGTTTTTTGCACTCACTTGCTTCTCCCAGGGCAGTTCCCACAAACACGTCCACACTGTCACGAAGATGACTGAATTTCTGCAGACTGTCACTCAGCACGTGCCCGCCAGCACAGCCTGGCAATCCTGCTTTTCACACACTCCTTGGGAAACACATCCCAAGGGAAACACTGTCCTTTGAGACCTTTATTTCAAGGAGTCTCTTTTTCTTACTGAGCATCCAGTGAAAACAGTGCCCAGTTTTATTTGGTGTTATTTCTCTGGTTTTGCTGACAGTATTCAGGATGGCAATATTCTGATGGAGTTCTGTAAAACACCCACTCACTCCAGCCCTTGTCTCACTGGGGTACACCGAATTTACAAAAAAAAGGCACAAAGATGAAACTCATAAAGCATCAGCAGCCCCAATGCACGGAGCTGCTGCTCTCCAACACCAACACTCTGTGTCTCAGGAAACACTTCCAATACACAGCCAAGGACACAGGGGAGTGAAAAGCCCAGAGGCTCTGGGCAGGACAAGCACTACATTGATCAGTAACAAATCAACACTAGCTCAATTGGATGGTGCAGTTAAGACTCGACCTGGAAGCATCAGGAAAAGCCATTGGAACACAAGCTCAGCAGCACAGAATCCATTTGTCACCAGCGAGATGGGAGGCTCTGTATGTGACACGTTGTGCATTCAGGTTCAACAATGCCACAGCTCCACAGCAGCACTGAAAAACTTCTGCTTTTAACAGTTTAGAGGATTTTCTCAATGGAAGTGAAGCTGTCATTAACAGAGGAACAGCACATGATGCACAGCATAATCTGCAATAAAAAGCCTTTGCTTTCCAGCATGTAAACATCCAGGTTACTGGACTTTAGCTCATATAAACAAATTTGATGATAGATTTTTTTTTTCTTTTGGAACTAAAAAAGTAAAATCTTCCATAAAAGGATAAACCACAAAAATACTCTCTCAGTAAGTCTCACGTGCCATTTAATACCTTCCATGTCCTAAGAACAACTATGCAAAACACTTAGAAAGTTTGAGCAGTAGAAATGTTGACCATTGAACTGTTTGGCAGCCGTGTGCTCCAGGCCCCCGGGAGGGCATTGTCACTCACTCCACACTAGTCCTGCACCTCCCCAGCTATTTCTTCTTCTTCTTCTTCGGGGGCTCATCCTCAGAGCTGCTGTCTGTGCTGCTGCTGCTGCTGCTGGAGGAGCTGGAATCCGAGTCGAAGTCGGAGGAGGAGGAAGAGCTGCTGGAGGAGGGGGAGGATGAGGAGGAGGAGGAGCTGTCCTCACTGTCACTGTCCGAGGAGGAGGAGGAGGAGGTAGAGGAGTCCTCGCTGTCAGAGGAGGAGTCACTGGCTGAGCTGTCACTGCTGCTGCTGCTGGAACTGGTCACACTTTTGGACCTGAGAGAGAACAAAGAACTGAGCACAGCCCTGACAGAGCCCATCACACTATGTTCTCTCTGCTCTGTTGCAATAATCCAAAGATCAATTATTTGCCTTGAAAATTTCCAGGCTTCACAATCGAAATTTCTAGGCCTCACCATCTAAGATGAATTCCTGTGCCCTCCCCTCCCTTTTCCACTCCTGGATGAATGGATTCTGGCCATTTGAGGAATGGCAGAGTGGCCCCAGGGACACAACATAACCCAGCAGGACTGCAGAGAGAGGGAGAGTGGGAAAGCTGGCCAGGATCTCAATGCTAGCCATGACCAGGGGCTTTACTGGCCTCGCTGTCCTGTACTGCCCAAGCCCTGGGGAAAACAAACCAAGCTCAGTTCCTGCCTCACCGAAATGGAGTGAAATTCCGGCACTGCAAGAGTCAGGGGAGGTTTCATCAGTGATTTCACCAAGGTCAGAGCTGTTCCCAACAAAAACTGTTCTTAGATTACTCCTGGCAAAAGAACCCAAAGTACCTGCCACTACAGGATGCTTGTGTTTTCCAGGTGGAGGAGAAGGGTGGAAACAATCCAAGATTAAGACAGAATTATGAACACAGCAAAGAGGATTTCTGTATGCTCTGCACTTTTTTTTCATGTTCAGCCCCTCCTGGGGCCGTTGTTCTCAAGATCAACATCTCTGATTAAGGGAGGTGATACAAATTTCAAGAAAGTACAATTCAATTTTCCCATAGACCTTTTCCCAAAGTAAAAGATACTGATTCACCTGCCTTCCCTCCAAAGTCAATCAAAGAACATGCAAGAATGTAAATTATAATGCAGAATCTTCTTTCCATTAGAAAAATAACGTAATTTTTATCAGAGGGCTTGGTGAAATATAACAACTCAGGAAGTGCTTGTGTTAAGGTTATTGAAGAGTGTGAGGTTTTTTCATCATATCAGCCCTGTCAGCTGACAAATGTGGGTGTGGATTAAGCCACAAAGCACTGAAGTTTTTATAATACATCTGTAATCTGCTATGACTGTGTGCAGACACAACGGCTGTTCATCACAGATAAATCCGTAAGGGCTGCTTAAATACTGACTTATCTGAGGAAAAACCAGCACTAAGATGAGGAAAATAAAAAAAAATGGGAGTAGAAGTTTCATTCTGCCCAGTCCCATGAGATGGGCAGGAATCAGAGGATCCCCTGCATAACTCTGAACTTTTCCTGATCACCTTTTACAGAATCCATGGCAGCAATCCATGCACATCCAATGTTTAGGTTTATTCCAAAACCCTCTGAGAGAGGTATCAGGATATTGCACTCAAAGCTGCCTCTCCCAGAGGGGAGCAGTAGCTGGGGCTGGCAGAGGAAACAAGCAGCCACTTGTTCTCAGGTGAGGCAACTCGAGGGCTGTGGTACTGACAGCAGAAGGATGGAGATGGGAGCAGGTAACACTCCAACCCAAAATGCAGCTAGGGAATGTGACAGTGCAGGGACCGGAGGTTGGTAAGCTAAGATTTTAGGGTTTATCACATCTCTGTGAAAGCAGAGAATTTCTCCAGCAGGCACCATTCATCCTCCTCAGGACAAGTTTCCAAGAGTTCATCTCTGATTCTGTGCCCCAGTGAGTGCCAAGTGCTGGTGGAGCCCAGGCTGTCACCCCCGGGCTGTCACCCCCAGGCTGTCACCCCCAGGCTGTCACCCTGCTCAGCTCCAACACCCCCAGGGGTTTTCCACGTGCCACTGACACCCAACCCACAATTGTGGGCACAGCCACAGCTGGGGCCTGAAGAAAGGAGGGAATTAGGAGTGAATTAGGACACGATCCTACCCTTCAGACAGGCAGATTTCCCCAAGCTCCAATATCAAGTGGGCTCTCAAGGGATAACTCAGTGTTCTGGGTGGGAAACTGAAGCCAAGGAGCAGCTGGAAGCAGCTCTGTGTCACCTGAGGTTGCAGGGCTCTGCAGCAGCTGCTCTGCCTCAGCCTGTTTTTCTGGTTAAGCCTGAGCTCCCTTATTACTGTTTATATCAAAACAAACATACTCTGTGTAAAGGGATCATGCTCCTCCAGCCAGAAACCAAACTTTTAGAGTTTTATTTTAAATCTGGAACTTAGATATTTGCTGGATTCCCCACATTTAATTCTTTTATCATAAAAAAAATCTAAATATCAAACTATCTGGAATTTATATTGATGGATTCTGTGCTTGCATAGAAGCAAGAGAATAATTCAAACTTACAAGTTTGAAAATTTCAAGGAAAAAGTGCCCAAACCACCTCCTTCTCCATGAACCCTTTTGTTCTGTTCATTTTTACATTGGTTTGGAGCTCAAACACTCTGTAAATAATTATGCCAGTAAAGGCTGCAGCATCTGAGGAGGCTGAGGCTGGAAGAGGCCTGAGCTGCCCAGCTCAAAACCAGTTAATTCATGATCTCACCAGTCCTGAGTAACTCCAGCAACAAATGGGCACTCCTGGGAAAGCAGCCTTTGCTAAAACACACTGTGACATTCCAATAAACCACATTCCACAGGACAGCCTGGAATAAAGGAACATTTTAAAGATCTGCTCTGCCTTATTTACTGCCTGTCACACACAGCAGAAGGCCTGGCCTTTAAACACCTCCTGAGAAGTGGATTAGGTCAGACTGAGAGACAGAGAACTGACAATAAATGGGAAGAGCTGCTGAGGTGTTACTGCACAGACATTCCCCTGCAGTAAAACTCCCAACACGATCCCAGCAGTGGTACAGCCACAACACTTCTGGCTGTTCCTCCAGCAGCTCTGCTAAGAGAACAAACTCCCAAGCAAACATTAATGCAAAGTAAAGTACCAACAATGTCAAAAGAGTTCTCAGCTCCAACGAGGACTTGGAGAGGGACAGGGTTATTTCCTGAATTTCGGTTTCGTTTGGGATCGAGGGGGTTTTATTTGGTTTTGGGGTTGGGCTTTTTTAGATGCTTTACTTCATCCTCTAGACAAACATTCAGAGAGAACTAGCAGGAGAAGGGAATGAAAACAACAAAAGGCAGAGCAGGATGGGCAGGTGGAACAAAGAGACACCAGGAAAGCCTGCGCCAGTCTTACACAACTGCTTCAGAGACACCTGATGGACCTTGAGGCAGAAATAGGAAGACTTTTATCACTACAGCAAGATCATGTAGGGGGAAGAAAACCAGCAGGGAGAAAAACAGAAAAAAAATTGAGAGTTTTTGGATAGCAAGGAGTAGAAATTCTCCAGATGTCTGTCAGACAAAAACCTGTAATGGGCTCAAAGCAGTAGAATCCAAAGTTATTTGCAAAGTTGACTTTTGCCACCGCCATCCCAAAGTCCTGCTGGAACAGCAGCACCACTCCCACCAATCCCCACATACCTTTTTTTCTTGCTCTTCTTTTCTGCAGCACTTTCTCCAGCACTAATTAGGGGGGAAAAAATAATTACTTTTATTAATGCAGTAGGAAAATGATATAAAGAGCAGCATAGTGAGGCTCAGTTTACTATTCAAAGGGCACTGGGCAGCTCAGTCCTGTGCAAAGCAGAGCAAAATCCACCTACAAGGCAGGGGAGGAAATCCCAACAATTCACCTCGAATTTTCTGTTTTATTTATGCCCTACTCTCGCCTTTGCCTCGTTTTGTATGGACAACAGGAGCTGGGGTACTGACAGGAGAAAAGGATACAATGAAGTTGTGTGTAGCTATGTTTAGAAATAAGTGAATTGATTGAAATCAAGGGTAAAAGCTTGAGTTACCTTGTAACTTTCACATTTCTTTCAAGTGCAAAAAGAAACAGAAAAATCCATTTATATTGATACTTTCCAGCTACATGTCTTTCAGATTCCAAAGCATTCACCCACTCACACAGCTTTAGTGGCGACACAGAAGAAAGTTGTCTGCCAG
Organism: Acanthornis magna; assembly: GCA_036785705.1. NCBI lineage: Eukaryota > Metazoa > Chordata > Aves > Passeriformes > Acanthizidae > Acanthornis > Acanthornis magna. The sequence continues at coordinate 11,168,120 of JAWUZG010000092.1, forward strand.
AAAAATGAGATTTCTCCAATTTTTTATTTTCACACATAAGGTATGCAAACATTATCATCACACAGAAGAGTCACCAGGAATGAGCATTCCCTCAGTTTCCTGCCTTTCCAGGCCCTGCTCTAAGCTGGGCAGGCAGTGAGGGGCTCACTGACACCTCCACAGGGTCCACCAAAATTGTGGGGCCAACACCAGGCAAACACAAGGATCCTGGAACAACTGGGAAAGGAATTCATGCTGAAAAAGCCTGGATGTGGTTGTCAGAAGCAAATATTGACCTTAGTAAGCTGGGTTTGCCTTCTGGTTAATGATTCCTGTGTGGCTCTTTAAAGGTGGTGACACAGGTTCTCCAAAGCAGACCTGGGGGAGCCCCAACTTCTCCCCAGGCAAGGAAGAACCTTCCCTGTGGAAGTGGTACATGAAGCACAAGGGTGACCCAGGAAGTTGTTCTTCCACGAAGAAAAAGCCACAACCTTGGACTGTAGCATTGGCAGCAAAGGAACAGGATCCCTCCTGGCACAGCTAAGGAGCTTATGATTATATAAGCGCTGTGAATCCAGCCCAATTTAACCAGGATTAAACACTGCTCCCACCTAGGGATTACTCAGGCTTCCTTTTACAAGATGACTTTTCCCAGCACATGCCCCTCGCTCCGAGGACTGGAACAGCCCCAAACCCTCCCCGTGTGCCAGACAGTCCTCCACCTCCCCCGGAAAAGGATCCCACACTCAGACTCAAGCCCAAGGACAGGAAAAGGAATTTCACCCTCAGTTCACCATCCTCCAGTGTTAACCTACAGAATCTGACAGAAGAGAGGCAGAAAAGCAACAAGGAAATCATCTGAGCCTTAAACTCAAACTTAGCCTAAAAATGTGAGTCTCTGAAGAGACTCTGTCTCCAAATGGAGCCAAGTTTCAGAGTCCATGTGCTCCTGATGCCTATCTACAATACTGGATGATTCTAATTACTTCACAATTACTCACTAGATCAAAATTAATTTCAAAATCAATCACTGCTCATCACTCTTCTCACAAGCTAATGAGCCTCCACTTCAGGCAGTGTTTCAGCCCTGTGACTCATAATTGCTGCTGAGCTGGAGCGGCTGACAGGCCCAAGAGCCCTGTCAGCCACAGGTCCCACCCTTCTGTGTCCCATCAGGAGAGCAGCAAAGGCTGGGAATGCTCTCTCCTTACCTCACATCCTGGCAGTGGGATGAGCTGCAGCCAGCACATGGAGCTGAAGCAGCAGTGACTGAGGGCACAGCGCCAAATCCTCAGCAATTCCAGGTGCAAGGAGTGGCCCTGGGAGTGACACTGTCCTTCTCCAGCTCCCAAAACCCAACTGGAGCTGAGTGGCAGAAGTGACCCTGACACACGGGAATTTCACGGAAAACTGATGTGCTACCTTATTTGTCTCTCTGGAACTGCTTGTTAAAACAATTATTAACCTCAGGGGAAGCATTAAAATTTATTCCCACAGCACAGCGGAAAGGAAATCAGATGCCACATGCAGAATTTTGTTTAGGTCTCTCTGTTTCTTCTACTTTCTCAGATGTCACAACAGGAAATAATTGTGCAATTCAGTGAGATGTTTTTACTTCACCCTTGAGTTAAACCTGATAACCCAACTCTCCCCTACACTTGTTTGAGCCCTGCAGCTCCCAGGGAGCAGCAGGAGCTGGGCTGGACCAGGTTTAACTGCACCTCTGAACAGCAAACCTGGACACAGGGCAAGAGTTGCTGCTTTGCTATAAATACATTTACAGCTTTTACACCCATCTGGTGGATAGCACATAAACATGAAATCAAATAACCAAGGAGATCAGGAAACTACTCCAGTACCAAAATGGCTCCAACTATTTTAACTTTGGCTTAGTGCATGTTTTTTTTGTTTCAGTTTTAAGTGTATTTCCGAAAAGCAGGTGTTAGTGAAAGACTTAAATCAAATTAAAATGTTAATTTTAATTCTCTGGGACCTGAGTGTTCATATTTCACCTAACACACAATCAGCTCTAACAGTAAGCACACATCACACAATCTGGAGGAAAAGATCACAGAAAATGGTCTGGGACAACATATTTTCTTTTATTTCATTAATAAACCAGACATTTCATCCTGCCAAACTTACCTCTGTTGCAGCAGGAGTTGCTTTTCTTTCTCTTTAAGGATTTTAGCCAGCTGAGCTGTCCTTGAAGGCCTGTGCAGGTATTTCCTCTTCCCTGTACATTCGTATGTCCAGTGGCCAAACTCTAAACACTTCTGACACCTCACATGCTGCTTGTTTGCCTCCCTAGAAAAATGCAGAATTGTTTAAGTGACTCATTCCAAGTCTGTTCTACCCTGTGAAAAAATACTGATTTTTTTATCATGCAGCTTTAATCAAGTCATGATTAAATCAGATGTTCACAGGTGCCTCAGTTTTTCTCTTGAATCAGGACATGAACAGTAACATCAAGTACACACTGAATTCAGGCAAACAGGTTTTCATTTATTAAAACACTTTAACATGGGAACAATTACACTGCACAATTTGCTCCTACCAAGAACTGCAGGTGGTTCTGGCTTCAGAGAAATCATTGAAATGACGTTTTAGAGCACTGTTAGCAAAGAGCAGAAGCTTCATTTCCAATTCCTAGAATTCAACACTCCAGTCCCAAGCTGCCCAATTCTCACACACAGCCCAGGACTCTGAGAGGCTCTCAGTAAATCCAAATAAGCTACACCCAGGAGCTGTTAAAGCCTGGCAGAAGATTTATCTTTGGAACAATCAGATTCCTGCTCACTTAGTGCAGAGTGAATCAAGGCAGAATTACCTGACTGCCCTGTCCCCCAAAACCTGCAGCAGCAGGGAGATTTCACACTCAGTTTCAGTTCTCACACTGGCAAAATCCCATGGGCATTTTTAGAAATCAGGGAAGGGAAAACATTCCTATTTTCATGCTGGAGCTCTTAAGCTGCTGTTCTGAAGCTCTGCAAAGCTGTTTTGCCTCCTCTCCCAGCTGCTCTCCTTTACAAAACAGAGGAGCTCACCCAGCCCAGGGACTGCTCAAGGTCACAACCAAAATTATTTCTGAGCCAGGGCTGAACTGAGGTCTGTGTCACTTCAGTTTTCTGCCACTGCTGCCACCTCCTGCTTTTTTTACAAGCACCAAAATATGAATTTTTCAAGGCCAGCCCATCTTACCTATCTGAAATTCCAGCCTGGCTGATCTAGGAAGCTCCCAGACTCATTTATGACGATGGAGTGACAGACCAGCAGGGAGCATTTTTCCCTCTTCCAGACAAGCTGTGAATTGCTTCTCTGTCAGCTTCAGCCACCACTTTTTGTGCCAATTCCTGGAGGGAATCTTGTTCTGAACAACCCTCACTTCTTCAATGCAAAGAGCACTCAGCTTCATCCTCAAGCCTTAGAAATACTCAGCTAAACCAGCACAAAAACCTGATTAAATTCACAGCCTCCACAGCACAATAAACTTGGACTTGAGCAAGAATCAGAATATCTGGGAATGAACAGACCCCAACAGCACTGAGGGGTTTGCTTTTTTTTTTTCCTTGCCTTGGGCTCCTGGCTCTGCCACAGCAATTACAGTGAGCACAGTGATGACTCCTCTTCTTCATCAACACAAACCCCCCAAAAGTCAGTGTTTTTCTCTCCCAGACCCACCCAGAGCTGCGTTCACAGGAAAAACACAGGTTTAAAGCAACAACCACAAAACTTAGTGTTTCCAGGGCTGCAGAACTACTCACACCAGCAGACAATTCCATGTAAGCTAAAAAGGTGAGGATTAAGCCCTAAATCCAACGTAACTAAGAGGACAACACCAGCCCTGCTCAGCAGCTACAGATCTACAAACAGCATATCAGTACTAAAAAGTTTAATACTAAGGAAAAGCACAAATCTGAAGTAAATTCTTAGCAAGGATCAGTGACCCCAAGGCTGGAGCAAAGGCTGACAAAAGGACCACTCAACACAGCCGCACCAAGCACCAATTTCTAAGAAAATTCAAATCTAAGAAATGAGTCCTTGACTCAAATAAAATAATGAGTTAAAAGAACAAGTATTCCACGCATACTTTGAAATCCCAAGTTACTTTCCAGTAGAAAATAGGAAAGAGATTACAACTAAATCATGAAGAAATTATCCATATCCTGCACATTGTGATTGGGCAAAAACCCCAAACATAGTGCAAAAATTGAAACAAGAGACATAAACTAATTCAAGGAAAAAAACAACACCCAAACCAAAAAAGAGCTGAAAAAATAACATCAGCACTACATGGGAGTAGGATCCACATTTGCTGCACTTCATAAACAATCAAAAACGCGGGTTCCTCGTTCCAGAGTTCTGCAATCAGATCACTTCGGTGTCGAGGGAATTACCCAATTGCAACATCCCCGTCTAAGCTAAAGTGCTTTTCTTTGCCTTTTTAACAGTTCTAGAAACGTATCATAATAACATGAACCCGAATGTTATTTTTTCATATTTGAACTGTTGAGTCTGCGATGAGAGGCAGTGACCCCCTGCCCCAAGAGCTCCTCCCCGCACCCCGAGCCCCGCGGTCCCTGTTCCCAAAGCTCCCCAGCGGCAGCACCGAGCGCCGAAGGCCAACAACTTCCTCTGCCTTTCTACAACCACTCTCGTTCCCATCGCTCCGTGCACTCACGGAACACCCTGAGCTGGAAAGGACCCACCGGGACCCTCGAGCCCAAGCTCCGGCCGTGCACGGGACACCCCAAGGCCGCCATCGCTTCACCCCAGCCGTGTTTTGGTGCGGTTTCCCTCAGCCGCGCAGCGCCCCCCCCCCCAGGACGCACCGCAGCGGCGGGGAGGGCTCTGAGCGCCGGGAAAGCGCCGGACCCCGCAGCCCTGCCCCTGCCCGCCGCTCCCCAGCCCGTGGCCGCCCGGCACGGCCCTCCCGGTCCCACTCACGCCTGTCTGCGGGCGATCAGCCGGTGCATGGGCGTCGCCATCTTAGCTCCCGGGCCGGAAGTGAGGGTGCCGAGGGGCACGCCGGGATGTGTGGCCGGCGCGGGGCATGCCGGGACATGCCTCCGGTGGGCAGGGTGAGTCCGCCATAGAGAGCGAGTCCCGGGGATCATAGAGACTGAGGCCTCCGGCGGCCAGAGCGGCAGCACCCGCGGGACCGCGCTCTCTGGCGCCCCCTGCCGGTCCCTCCTTGTCATTGCAGGTCCCTGTCCCTGTCCCTGTCTTGGTTACTTTGCGGTTTGTTTGCTGGGCACTCATCCAGCTCTGAGGGCTTAATTTGTAAATGAGTGAAATCGAATTATCTTTCAGGTTTGATGGAAAACTATGGAAACCAGAAGAAAAGGAAATGTATCGTTTTAATATTTTTTTTCCCTGTAAATTCTTGAGATAACAGAACTCGTGGAAATGGCTCCTGGGTATCTTTGGTAGCCCAGGGGAGCGGGATTTTGGAGAAGCAGGTTATCTGTGGTGTAATTCGTCTCAGAGCTTTGAGGCAACCTGATTCCCAGATCCCTCAGCCGAGGGGATCGCAAAGCCCTTTCCTATTTGAATATCCCAGAATAGCCCGATGAACCTTACGTCAGGTGACGTGTGAGGGCTATTTACAGCAGTCCAAGGAAGAGCCTGTGACAGACACCAGTCAGTGATTATTTTAAGCCCACATTTGTGGTCATGTTTGGCCGGCATTAATGAATTTTGAGACTGAATTGGAATTGTGATGAACTGTAAACTTAGGCAGGAGCTTCGGGGAGAACACTGGGTCACACCGTGGTGGTGGATTTCCACTGAAATAATATATCTGTTCCTTACGCAGATCACAGGAAAAGGACAGTATGAAGTGTGCCACACAAGGATTTACGTGTGAAGCTCCCCAGAGGAGCAAGTCTTGGGAAATTCTGGGGGCTGCAGACTGAGATCGGGAGTGCCCAAGGCACAGAGTGAGTAAAGCACTGAATGAAGCACAGTGTGGATACTCTGCGAAACACAGTGTGTGACCAGAACTGTCTGTTGGGGCTGGCAGGGCCCCTCTCCCCCACCTCCCTCCTGTGCCCAGGGCAGCAGCCCTGGCAAAGTACCAGGACCATGTCCCAGCCCAGGGTCACTCCAGGGCGCTCCAATCCTCTCTGACGCCAGGCTCTGTCTCTCTTTGGAAAAGCAAAGTGAAAAATATAAAAGGAACCTGGGTTCTCAGGGCTGCGGGTTGTACAACATTCCGCACGTGGAGCAGCAGCCAGGGGCCGTTCCTTGGAACCTTGACCTACGCTCAAGGACGTCCGAGGTCAAACACTTCATTAATATTCTGTCATTAGCACTGTGATGCAATTCCCAGTGCAATTCCCAGCCCACCGGCAGCTGCCAGAGCAGCATCGCTGGAAAGGCTGAGCCACACAACAGCTCTGGGACGGGAGTCCTTCCTGCCTGCAATATTGAGTTTCTCTGCCATGTGTTTTGTGTGTCACTAAAACAAGGAGCAGCAATGTAAATACAGCGCTGGGGACCTGGTAACGCACTGTTTATAACACATTGCACTGCCGCATTTTTGGCGTGTTTTATCATGGAATTAAAAGCATTCCCAAACATTCACTCACAGATCTAAGTATCAGGATTAGGTTTGTGTTAAGATAACTCCACCAATCCCTCATGCTTTCATCCACAAAATGCTCCCCTTGGCAGAACCTTCCACACAGCTCCAGTGTCCACCGCCCCCTCCACTGCTGAGACCATGGAATGTACTGGAACTTCTAGGGAATTTTTTTAAAAATTATTTAGCTTTTTAGGGATTCCTGACTTTTCTCCCACACATCCACAAAGCACTTGGTGGCCAAACACTGCCATGGAAAACGCGATATATCTATACTCATCCAAACTGCAGCAAGAGGGGCCCAATGAGATAATATTAAAATATTATGTGATGATTACAGACCAAGTGTATTGTAAATCCTACTGGATATAAAGTAATCATATGCTGAATTTTATTGGGAGCATGGTTGGTACCAGTTTACCTTTTAACCACGTTCTCAAATTATGACGCCTTGGATTTTCAACCTGGGATCTCAAAACCAGCCTTTGACTTTCTGCTGTAATTCAGGAACAATCAGAACATCCAATTCCAGAATGGTTTGGGTTAAGATCATCTCATTTCACCCCCTGCCATGAGCAGGGACACCTTCCACTATCTCGGGTTGCTCCAACTCCCATCCCACCTGGCCTTGGACATTTTCAAGGATTCTGAACCGCAAAAGAAAAATTATAAGGAGGCGTTTCAGTCCTTTTCTGCAAAAACTGTGATTCCAAAAACCGTAATTTCATTATCATTAAATCTCAGTGTGTGCTGTTTCCATCCACCCCGCCTGTCACCCTCAGGTCGTTACATCCTGGGGAGGAAGAAGTTTCACTAAACGGCTTTTCTGTGGCACCGACAGCATCGGACTGCGGGAAATAACTCGGCGACCTTTGCAGTACTGCCGAGTTGTGACTTTATGGCCTTTTTCTCCCATTCCTCGAAGATTACGCAAGGAAATAACTCTTCCACAAGCAAAGGGCTCCGAACGCGGAGCTCCCTCAGCGCCCCCCCGCCCTCAGCCGCGGCGCGCGCCCCGCGCTCTCGCGAGATCTCGGGCGCCCTCAGCGCCGGCGCGGCCGCGGCCCGACGGGATCTTTCGAGAATTGCCGGTGCCGCGCTCCCCCCTCAGCGCCGCCGCCATGTCCGTGGTGGGCATCGACCTGGGCTTCCAGAGCTGCTACGTGGCCGTGGCCCGCGCCGGCGGCATCGAGACAGTCGCCAACGAGTACAGCGACCGCAGCACGCCGTAAGTGAGCCGGGGAGCCGCGCTGAGGCGGCGGCAAGGCCCCCGCGGGGCACGGCGTGGCGGGGCCGGGGAGGGAGGGAGGCTGCGGGGCCGGGAGGAGCGGAGGTATAAAGTGCTTAGAGAGAAGCGGTAAAGCGCCGCAGACACGAAGGGGGACCCGGGAGACCCGCTCAGCTGCCTTCACAGAATCATAGAATGTTAAGAGGTTGGAAGGGACCTTAAAGCTCATCCAGTTCTACTCCTCTGCCATGGGCAGGGACAGCTTCCACTGCCCCAGGTTGCTCCAAACCCCATCCAGCCTGGCCCCGAACACTTCCAGGGATGGAGCAGCCACAGTTTCTGGGGGCAACCTGTGCCAGCGTCTCATTACTTTCACAGGAAAGACTTTCTACCATGTATCTAATATAAATTTCCCTCTTTCAGTCTGAAGGCATCCCGCCTTTTGCTGTCAGTCCAGTTCCTGATGCAGAGTGCCTTTCCAGCTTCCTTGCAGCCCCCTCAGACGCTGGAAGATGCTCTGAGGTGTCCCCACAGCCTTCTCATTTCCAGGCTGAACAGCCCTAGCTCTCAGCCTTTCGGTGCAGTACGGCCGGTTTGTCCCCCCGGAGGCGGGGGTGTGCTCTTGGGATTAGAAGGACAGGGGCTGTGAGTGTAGGGCAAAGCATCCCTGGCTGCTGGAAGTGCCAAACCTTAGTTTCCCGTGTGTTCTGGTAGCACAGCTGTCATTCCCCTGCAGTTCCAGCACTGTGCCCTCCGCACAGGGAGGGGAGGGCTGAGCTGGTGCCAGGCTCGGTGTGAGCCCCATGGCCTGTCCTGGAATCAGCGTTTGGAAAAGCAGCCTGGAGTGCCAGGACAAATGAAATGGCGTCAAACTGACAGAGAGGAGGTTTGGATTGGATACTGACAAAAAATTCTTCCCTGTGAGGGTGCTGAGGCCCTGACACAGGGTGCTAGAGAAGCTGTGGCTGCCCCATCCCTGGAAGTGTTTGGGGCCAGGTTGGATGGGGCTTGGAGCAACCTGGGACAGTGGGAGGTGTCCCTGCCCATGGCAGGGGTGGCACTGGATGAGCTTTAAAGTCCCTCCCAACCCAAATCATTCCATGATTCCATCATACCATGTGATCAGTATATTCTAGCCCTGCTCATACAATGGTCCCTCCCAACGCATTCGCAACAGGAGTGTGTATTGCCTCCATCTAATAAGGAACTTCCTAACAAGGGATAAAACTCTTATGAATGAATTGCAAAATCAAAGTGGAAAAAGAATTTGCATCAAGAATTGGGCATCAGACCTGGAGGGGAACTGTGGGGAAAGCTGTCCTAAAAGTGTTTCTGCAGCTTACCCTGTGTTGCAGTACTATTTAATACCTTTATACCTTTATTTAAGCACATACTGAAGTAGCTGTCTTGGTGAGTCATTTGCATAATCTTCAATGTTTGGGATTTTTTAGATCCCTCTCATCACTTCAGAAAGCCCAGAGTGACCTTGCTTCTCATTAGACAATACATCACTGTTTGCTTGTCCCTGTCTCTAAGCGATGAATAAATTGAGAAGGAAATTTTGAATTCAGCACATGTGCTCGAGTATCTGGAGATCTCTTAAGTCTTTTCAATAATGTCAGAGTTTAAAGGTTAGATGTGCTGGGAAAATATTGAATGTAGAGAATATCAGCGTTGTGCTCTAATAGCTGTAGGTATTTGGCCCCCAGGGAGTTGAAGTTCTGTTGATAAATCTATCTATATATATGAGATGTGAGCACAAATCTCCCTTGTTGAAGGAGATGGGCTAAATAAAATATCTGACACAGTGCATCTCTTGGGAAGTAATTCAGTTATGGGAGCCTGAAGTGAAATTGCAAGAAATGAGTGTAATGAAAATGAGAGGGTTTTAACAGGACTTAATCTCCGGGTACTGTTCTGAGGGAATGCAGAAAACCATTCTGCAAGCAGACCCTTCTATTAAAAGAAATTCTGAATGGTTTTTAAGCATCTTGGAAATAGAAGCCTGGTTCGAAAAGTCAGTGCTGAGCAGTTCTTACAGTGGGGCAGTCATGCAAGGTGATGTGACAGGTTTCCTCAGGAACTGGCTCATGGTCAGGGTTAAACACTGTTTTCTGTGTGTCATTGTAATAATTTGTATTACTAAAATAAACCCCACTGAGTGCATTGTACTGAGTTCAGTGGCAGAGATGACACTCCCACAGAATCTGCTTTCAGCTGTGGTCCTTGGATTCTTCTGGAATCCTGTAAAATTTGAACTCGTACATTCCAAAGCTGTGCAAAAAGTGTTTGTATTTGAACATGGAAAAGTGGTAGAGAGAAAATTAGTGGAAACTGAGAGGCAAAAATAAGATAATGATTTCTATAAGGATGAAGGGACTTCAGTTAAATGAAATCATTGTGATTGACCTTATGGAGCTGGTGCTGATCGTCAGTGCAGATGCCATGAGCTGTCAGAGGATAGGGGCTCTTCCCAGGATGTGGCAGTGGGTGGGAGGGTGAGGTGGTGCCTCCAGGTATGTGAAGCAGAGCTTTTAACTTTCTAAAGTTGTTTCATTAGACCTCTGATGACCTTCACTGTGAATGTTTCTACTTAAAATGCGCTGGTTAGTATTCAGCTTCCAGAAATTGTGTAATAGTGTAATTTGTATTTCATGAGTTTAATGGTTCCTGTGAACTGATTTGGGGAATGAGACTGGTTGAAAATTCTTTCTTCTCTCCCTCTATCTTCCCAATTGCGCTCACTTCTCTGCTGGGTCCCTGTGTGGCTCCCCAAGGCCCTCACCTAAATTAGTGCATTTGTGTTGGTGAGGGGATCTTGGTTTGTGAATACAGCAGTGAAGTAGCTGGATTTTTTTTTTTTTTTTTTTTTTTTTTGTCCAAGAGAAAGGCAACAATTCATGTCTTAATTCCTTTCAGGAGACCAGAGTAAATTAATAACCAGCTCCCTGCTCTGGGCTTCTTAGATTTTTACCTCCTGTTTGGTTGGCGTGGGCCTGAGGGTCTGCAGAGCACAAACTTAAAATCTTTTTAAACTAATCTCTTGAAAGACGTGTTTCAAACAAGTACAGATTTATTCAGAAATGTTAATTCTGTTGCAGCACATGCTTTAGGGTAGGCCTTGTTACACTTGTTATTAATAAATTGGAAGATATAAACCCAATGCAATTATATCACCCCAGCCTTCAGGTCTGGTTTTGACAATTTCTGCTTGGAACATCCAATTCCAAACCTCAGGCTGAGCTGGAATGTTTCCTGTGGCAGCCCTATGGCATCACCCTGCTGTAAAGCAGATTCTTGACAGTGCTGCATGGAGAGCAGCTTAATTAGACTGTTGGGATGTTGTGTGAGCAGTAAAGATCTGCTTGCCTAATGGCAGGGCTCCCCTGACTAAGTGTAGCTCAGTGGTATGAGGAACTTGGATTAGAGGGCTGCATTTCATTTTGTTTGGGCTCCTACAGTTTGTTAAATATGTAAATCAAGAGGCCTAATCGGCCTAGGAATTTCTCCAAAAAGGAGGATTTCTTTATTCTGAACTGAAGGCTGTCATAAAGCAGTGGGGAGTAAAATGTAATTTCTCTTTCCACGCTCCATGTTATTTCAGCGGGTACAGATGAAAGTCTGAAAGACCAATCTCTCTCTGCAGGTTGTTTCCTCCTGCCCTTGAAGGGTTTGCCCTGAAACTGGAAAGCTTAGTTAGCATCTGCTACAGACGTGTAGGAATGATTTCCTTAATATCTGATTTACCTCCTGTTTGTCTGCTGAACAGTTGAATGTTTCCTGTGTTATTAGCAACCAGCTTATCTTTGAGTGTATCAGGTACACAGGCAATTACTGAGATAAAGGCTGTCTGCCCGGCCGGTGCTTAGATGGGAAACTTGAAGGAGCAATAAGTTTGGATAAGTTTGGGTTTAGTACTGTTCTGCAGGGAGGACCGCTGGTGTTTTAAATGCAGTTATAGTGCCTGTTTTTCCCAGAATCCACAGAATGTTCCGTGCATAGATTGCAGTGAGTGACCAACTTTCTTAATGGAGCAATCAGACCAGTGATCTTCTAAACAGCAGCAATACTTTTTACCCAAAAGATGTGCAGTGCAGCTGTACAATCCCTGACTGAACTCACTCTTTTCCTTGCAGAGCCTGTATATCCTTTGGGCCCAAGAATCGCTCGATTGGTGCTGCAGCTAAAAGCCAGGTGAGCCTGTGGTTTGGGTAAAAACAACTTCAGAGCAGCAGAGTGTGGGGTTTATCACTGCAGATAACAGATGTCTCTGAGCTGCTGCCCTGGTGTCTCCATAACTGATGAACAGCTGAGGTTCCCTCAGTTGCCTCAGCTGTTCACCATGGGCTGCTGCTCTGTCATCTGGCAGAGAAATCTCAGCGTTGATGCTTGCACATAGTGAATTTTACAAAATAAAGCTGTGCCTCTTAAGAAATTCTGATAAATACTATTTTTTTCAGGTAGCAAATGTAAATTCTAAAGCTAAACAGTGGTGTTTCACTCTGCTTTAGCTTGTTCCAATTCCTGTGCTTTATGATGGCTTTTAATTATGTGACCATTCTATAGAATTTCATTAAGTGCATGATTTTGGCAGAAAGGGGACATATTTGAGTGTATACATAGAGCTTTCTTGACCTTTTGTGGCTGAATTACAACCTAAATATCTCTCTTGAGCATTCTTGCCCATAGTCTGAGTTTCTGTTGCTGTAGGCAGGTAAATGTGATTTAAGGACTGAGAAGAAGTTAAGCTGATTTGTTCTACTTGCGGTATTTGGGTCCTGTTGTATCAGATTTTATGTTGCTGTGTAAGTAACCCCTATAAAAGGTGATTTATTTTTTTCAAGTCTTCTACAGGAAGTGACTAGTCAAACAGCTGTTTTTTCTTAGCCTATAAAGCCCAGAGATGTGTGAAGATTCATTATCTAAAATACAAAATCCCTGGACACAGCCATGTTATTCAAGAACAGCACAACTGTACTAGACCCAAACACAGCTGTTTTTTCTGGAATTGAGAGTCTGCTTAGCTTAATGAAATCCATTGGTGCAGAGTCCTGTAGAGATGAGGTATGTCCTGCACAGACTAAACTTAGAGAACATCCAACCCAAGTTACTTAGGAAATAGACACCTGCCTGAGCCCAAATCCCAGGTAAATGCTCTGTGGAACAGTGCCTGTCTGCTCTCTCAGTTCCTGTGGTTTTCAGTGCGTGCCTTGCTCTGTTGCCAGTGACAGAATTCCCTTCACTTGTGCTACGTGAAACAAGCTGGGATGATTTTTCACTTTTCTGTGCTGATCTCTGCTGTTAATGAAAGTCAGTCTACCTTTTGTCAGTTAAATCAAGGTGCCAATATCATCTTAGGGGACCTCCTGACTTTGTAAAGCCTCATGAGCAGGTCCTTGAGCTGTTTTGTGAGAATATCTGTGTGTTGAGTGTCATGTGCATGTGATGAACCTGAACTGGAGTTTACATCTGTGTGCTTGTTATGTTTGGGAAGTCACTGATTGTAGAAAGGTGGGGGTAGAGAACAGGTAAGTGGGAAGGAGGTTTTGCTAACACTTCTAAAGAGTGTCCTACACGTACACTATGAAATTTGTGTACTTTTGTAATCAATATTTTATAGACTTGGCTCAGTTTTTAGTGTACATTTTATTTTCCATCTCAAATTTCTGTAGGTTCCCTGAGCAACCAGAGGGAAGTTGCGTCCCAGCACCTGCCCAGATACTGTTAAGATACAAATGACAAAAATACTCTGGCGAGAGAAGCATGAGAACAAAACTGTCTTCTGTTTGAAATTCACATGTTTCCCTGCCACGTTGTATTAAAGATTTCTTTTCCTCTAGGTTATTTCAAATGCAAAGAATACAGTACAAAGTTTTAAAAGATTTCATGGTCGTGCATTCTCAGATCCCTTTGTTCAAGCTGAAAAAGCAAGCCTTGCCTATGAACTTGTCCAGCTGCCAACAGGCTCAACTGGCATCAAGGTAAGTCTGGCATGTTTGAGAAAGAGCCAGAGGAGGAAACTGATAAAGTTTCCTTTTATTTCTGTTTTGAATCTGCTTGCTGTAGTTTGTGTTCTCTTTTGAATGGAAAGCCTTTATAGGAAAGGGAATAAAAGGCTGATAATGGGGATGGTGCATGGGTTCCATTGCAGTGTAATGAGTGTGCACAATTTTTATTTGAAGGCCATGTATATGGAAGAAGAAAGAAACTTTACAATTGAACAGGTGACAGGAATGCTTCTTACCAAATTAAAGGAGACCGCTGAGAATGCGCTTAAGAAGCCTGTGGTTGACTGTGTTGTTTCTGTAAGTATGGAATACACCTAAATACACAAAACCTTGTTACTGTCTGAACTGAAATGGCTGCAGCATCAAATCTGATTAAATCTCCCAGTAAACTTGAATATCCAGGCATATTTCTTTTCTGTTAAAACTGAATCTTACACCTCTTGAAAACTAGACTTATTTCATTAATGGTCTTAAATTGTTGCTAATCAGCAGCATAGATACTATTTGATACCTGTATCTGATTATGTGCTCCAAAAATGAGTGGCTTGTGGTATGGAATAGAAAAAGTAACTTTGTCTTCGTGTAATTTTTTTTTTTGCCTTTTCTCTGTTGCGACTGAAATGAGCTCTGCATTTGAAGGAGGCCTCAGCTGTCTTCTACGAGCTAACTGTCCACACTTGTAACTGTTTACTAAAGGTGGCTCCTGTAAATGTTAATATTGGCTCTCTGACCTCCTTGCAGGTTCCTTCTTTCTACACAGATGCAGAAAGGAGATCGGTGATGGATGCTACCCAGATTGCTGGTCTCAACTGTCTGAGGCTGATCAATGAAACCACTGCAGGTAATTCCTTCCTCACTCAGTATTGTAGTTTTACTACATGCAAGGGCTTTTATTCTGCCAGTGAGCCTTGCTTTCTGGAATTAGAGCTGGTTTTATACACTTGAAATAGATAAGTTGATCAGAAAGTTTCTTATATCCTGGTCTGTTTTTTCATTGCTTTGCAAAAGCATAAAGATATGTCATGAGTATCTGTTTTAATGCAGCTGGGGGGGGGGCTGATGCAGTTTAATGTTCTTCCATGTTTCTTTAGCATTGGGAATTTTCTTTAATGAGAGATCAGTGTCTGTAGCTTGAGAAGTACAATGAAATGCTAATGCTGATTCCTAATTACCACTTCTTACCTGAATGTCCTAACTATACTTTTATTTCTGTAGTTGCCCTTGCATATGGGATCTATAAGCAAGACCTGCCTGCCTTTGAAGAAAAGCCACGGAATGTTGTTTTTGTGGACATGGGGCATTCTGCATATCAAGTTTCTGTTTGTGCATTCAACAAAGGCAAACTGAAAGTAAGCAATCTGTTACACATCCATTTTAATTATCTGTAGAACATTTTTCAGCATATCCATGGACTGTGGCAGGCAAGCCTGCCTGGCTTCACAGAGGGGCATCCCCACAGCTCAATCCGTGCTCTTAAAATTGCACTTTGTCTGGAGCAAAAAGTAGGGCAGGGAGCTAGAGAGCTTTTGAGCAGTGTGTGGAGGAAGCAAACATGTCTTTATCAGCAGATTCTGGCAAAGAATAGAAAACCTGGATTAAATGGTTTATTCAGAAATTATCATATCTCACTGTGTGCTGCTTTCAAAAAAGTAGTCCAGTTCAGTCATGAGATCTGGTGTTAAACCAGGAATTCTGCAGTGGTGTAAGTGAGAGACATTGTTTCTGAATCTGCACTGTGGTGCTCATATACAAGAGTAGAAGCATTCCTGATTGCTTTAAGGTGCCAACAGAAGCTCAGCAAATGACAGTGTGCTTCTGAGTGTACATTGCCAAAGCACTGCTGCTTTCCAGCAAATACTAACATTTCATAGTGGCTTTTTTATTATTACAATTAATTATTACAATCTGGACTTTGCAGTTCCAATGACTTTCTCATGATTGGCTGGAGAAACGGAAAATTTAAAGCATGAGGTAGTGAAATGCAGAGAAATGTTCTCAAACATTCATTTTCTCATACATCTGTCTAGTGAGGAAATATAACGTTTGCGTCTCTCTCGTATTTGTTTTTTAAACTTGGAAGCCATGACAGTGTGGAAGGGATGCTTTGAGGTCTAGAGTGGAGGGCTGTTAGGCAGTGTAGAGACCACAGCCAGTGTGAACGGATATTGAGCGTAATGTGATACTTCACTGATGTCTGTTCCTAAAAAAATAAGTTCCTGCTGTGTTTACTGAGCGGAATGAGCTGAGGTGGGTGGGCTATAGGTGTTCTTTGCAGATAATTCCTTCATCAAAAACTAGCACCTGTTTCAAGAGTTAATATCATTTATTCTCTTCCTGTTTTATTTTTAGCTTGGTGTAAGCATGTTCCACCCTTAGGAGGCATCAAATATTAAACTGGGATATGACTCAAACTGACAGTGGCTAAGCAGAATTTGGAAACAGAGGTCTGCTCCCAGACAAGCTGTGGAACAGATTGTGTTGCTAAGTCCTGCCCTATCTCCCTAAATTCCTTTTAAAGCAGTTGTCACCTCATTCCAGGAAGGCCGATTTTTTTGACTTAGAGTTGAACTCTGAAACAAAGTACTGCTTTGATGTTAATTGCTAATTGCTTTCATTGAGTGAGGGCACGTTGTACTGTTACTGAAGGGTTCCCTTCCTTTAAGGTTCTTGCTACAGCGTTTGATACAACCCTTGGAGGCAGGAAGTTTGATGAGGTATTAGTGGAATACTTTTGTGAAGAGTTTGGGAAGAAATACAAACTTGACATCAAGTCCAAGATCCGTGCGCTGCTGAGGCTGTACCAGGAGTGTGAGAGGCTGAAGAAGCTGATGAGTGCCAATGCTTCTGACCTGCCCATGAACATAGAGTGCTTCATGAATGATATAGATGTGTCTGGAACCATGAACAGGTAACCTTGGCTCCTCTAAAAGGGAAACTTCAGAGTGCCCTTCAGACAGTTGAAAAGTTGGTACTATGTATCAGCTCTTAGGACTGCAGGGAGGCGAGAAATCAAAGGACAACATGTGCAGGAATGCTGCTGGAAATGAAAGTGTTTAGAGCCTGGTCAGTGGCCTTGAGTTAGGGGGGAGGGCTGTGAATGTTGCAAGGGTGCCAGAAGTACTGGAACCAAGTTTTGTCTGGGAGAATATACTAAAGTATAAAGCTAGGATTGGGGGAGAGAAAACCCTGCAGTACACAGTGAAAGTGGCATTCCTTAAATTTGGCATCTTCTTCTGTTTGCAGTGTTGGTTATGGTGTGCTAGAGCCTTGTTTATGCTTTCCCAACAGGAGCAAATTTTTAGAGATGTGTGAAGGACTCCTGGCAAGAGTGGAGCCGCCCCTTCGCAGTGTGCTGGAGCAAGCCAGTAAGTGGGGATGGGTGGGTGTGTGTGTTTTCTGCATGCAGAAAGGACACAGCCAGGGTGCAGGCTTCCTTTGCACGTTGGACCCAAGGATTTATCACAAACAACGATTTCTTTCTTAGTAGTTACATGATTAAAAAACTTTCTCACAAGCGCTAAGAGCTGAAATTTTTACTGCTTAGAAAGTTAGAGAACAAGCTTAAAGTTGGTCTATTAAAACTTGTGGCTTGTGATGTCAGTGTGTTCATATGAAAGAGAAACATTTCATCTGTTGTCTGACTCCTTTCTAGAGTTAAAGAAGGAGGATATTTATGCAGTAGAGATAGTTGGTGGTACCACAAGAATCCCTGCTGTAAAAGAGAAGATCAGTAAATTTTTTGGCAAAGAAGTCAGTACGACCCTGAATGCAGATGAGGCTGTGGCACGAGGCTGTGCACTGCAGGTAAAAAGTGCTGTTTTAGCTGTGAGTATTTTAATGGAAATATTTGAGGCAGAGTTCCCAGGAAACACAAAAGAGACATCATGTGTGCCATGGAACGGATGCAACTAAGCTTCAGGAGAGCAGCTGGGGGGATGAGAACAGCGGCTTTAAGTGATTCCTTTGTGCTGTTTGAGCCAAATCAGTGAATCAGTGAAACTTGTTGGAATGTGTCCTTTGCTCCTGCTCTGGCTGGGAACTTGGAGTCTGATAAAACTCACCCAAGGTTTTGTCTTCCAGAGTCCTTTGTGGACCTGAGTTAAACAGGGGAGATTTATTTTACAGCACTGTTGATAAACTTGTGATAGGGCAATTGCTTATTGACAAAATGAAAATGAAAACTTAGGTTCTTGCTAATGGGAATCTGTGTCTGGAGTTGGACTCAGTCACTGTGGCATGGCTGAAGCAGCAGTAAGTACTCTGTTACTAGTACAGTAAATTCTCCATAGTTACTACTGCTGCCATCTTTTGAATGCACCTGGATTTTGCTTTGCTCACCTCTGATAGATGCTCACAGCTCTGTTCTGTCTGGGCTGTTGGAATCTTCTTAAAAGAAGTTTGTGTTCTAGTACACAAAAGTCCTGGTTACTTTGTCACTCTAAAAAAGGAACTCTAAATAAATTTAATTTCTAATTTCTTACCTTGGCACTGAAAATTCAGTAGCCTGATGATAGCAAACCAAACATGATGACTCTGAAGTAAAACTTGTGTATTTTAATTTTCAGAGTGAGCAGATTGTAACAGCTGCCTGAAAAGGAAGGATAGTTAGAGATTCCAGTGCTTGTTACGCAGGTCCCAAGCCCATCAGTATGAGTCTCCCCTAACCCAGAGTAAATCTACATATTAAGCAACATCACTAGCTACTTGCTGAATAAAATGCCTGTTCCCCTAAAGTCTGAACTTTTGTAATGTGGCTTTTGTGCTCTTGCAGTGTGCAATTTTGTCCCCGGCTTTCAAAGTGAGAGAGTTTTCTATCACAGATTTGATACCGTATCCCATCTCTTTGCGATGGAATTCGCCATCGCCAGCAGAGGAAGGCATGAGGTAAAAAGAGTTTAGTCTTCTTGCATGTTACAGCTTAAAATTACTGGTGATGATCAGAGTAAATAACAAACATGAGTAAATACCTGTAGAACAGGGTATTTACAGAGTTAAATGCCCATTTAACACTTCAGATTTTGATTCTTCTGAAGTTAATGGCAGTAGAAAACAAAACCAAGTTCGAGTGGCAGTTTGGCACTTCCTGCATGGCTGTTGGTGTTAACCTGAAAAATCAGGACAGTCTTGTCACTTCTTAAGGAAGCTTTTCCTTAAAGGTATAAAAGTATCTAGAAATGTGTTGCTACCTTACCAGCTGTGTTGTCCCACATACTGAGCACAGGCTATGTTTTCTCTTGCAGTGACTGTGAGGTCTTTCCCAAGAACCATGCTGCTCCCTTTTCCAAGGTCCTCACTTTCTACAGGAAGGAGCCCTTTACTCTGGAGGCCTACTACAGTTCCCCCAAGGAGCTGCCTTACCCAGACCCTGCTATAGGTTAGCACCATTCTGTACCTTTAACTAAGAGTCTTTTCTGTGTTTCAGGCCCTTTCTGGCTAGTTATATAGTCATGCAGCCTACTGCAGATGCTCTCAGGACAACATTCCAAATGGATTTTCAGTAAAATAGGTGGAGTAGCATGAAGTTTATGGGCAAAAAGAGCATCCTAACGCTGGAGCAAACCTGCTAGACTGAGTGCAGTCTTCTGCTCTGATAGAAGTAACACCAGGTTTTACATAGAGAATTCCCAATAGCTGTGCCCCAGCATTGCTGAGTAAAAAAACTGGATTGTCCAACTTGAGTAGATGTTAACATTCCCTGAGCACATTGCAGTGAACTCTGTCAGCCGCAGTTGGGGTTTGCTTTGCATTCAGCACTTAGGTTAATCAAATGTGTTTGGTCTTTTCTCTCTGGGATTCTTTAGCTCACTTCTTGGTTCAGAAGGTCACTCCTCAAACAGATGGATCCAGTTCCAAAGTGAAAGTCAAAGTCAGAGTAAATATCCATGGCATCTTCAGTGTTTCCAGTGCATCTTTGGTGGAGGTTCATAAATCTGATGAGAACGAAGAGCCAATGGAGACGGATCAGCATGCGAAGGAGGAAGAGGTAAGAGACTCACTGCTCTCAGCTGCTCAGAATCCTCATGAAGCACAGCTGGTCAAGGTCTGGGAAGGGTCTAAGGCTTGTGTAAGAATTTACTAGACATGCCTACCACTAAAATATGAGATTGAGTACTAATTGTAGTATGTTACACCAGTGACAGAACTCTTGAAACCAGGACTTGAGGTATAGATCAAATTCTTAGTGATGGAGCTGAGGCTTGCTGGAGCAAAGACTGGGAGCTTATAATTTATTCCTTCAGCTACCATTCTGTTTGTTTTGCCTAAAGAGCATTAGAGGTGTTAAGGGATCAACCTAGGAACTGAAGCAGTGATCTGCATTTGTTTAATGTGTGAAATTGGATCTCTCTGAATTTCAGAAGATGCAAGTAGACGAGGAGCAACAAAAGGCTGAAGAGCAGCAGCAAACCCAGCCTGAAAATAAGGCAGAATCTGAAGAAATGGAGGTAACAGGAGCATTTGAGATTTTATTTTCATGAGATTCCTGAGAATATGAAGAGTGTGAGCACATCTGCTGCCTTTGTCATAGTTCTGGAAGCTGAACTTTTATTTCAGTGCACTGGTGGTCTATTGTGATAAGAGCTTTAGAAAGGACACAAATGGCACTAATAACTGCAGACCTGTCAGGTGACCTGGTGCTGATAAAATGGGGGAACTCTCCTGTTCAGGGAAGAAATAATCATCTAGTTTTCAATAACTTGAATACTAGAACAGTGTTCTACCATGAGCACCCTCCCCCACGAATGTAGACAGAGAGCCCAGAAAAGGTCAGTGGTTGTATTAATTATCTCAGGCTTCAGCAGCTGAGGTGTCAGAATGGCAGGGAGTGCTTGGTTCTCTTGTTGAGGCACTAACTCAGTAATAGTTTTTTTGGTGTAAACCTTGACTGCTCCCCTTGAACTGACTGGTGATGCTCTTTTTACTGTGAATACATTTATATATTTCTTTGATGCAGACTTGTCAGGCTGACTCAAAGGACAAGAAAGTGGATCAGCCACCTCAGGCCAAGAAGGCCAAAGTGAAGACAACCACAGTGGATCTTCCCATTGAGAACCAGTTGGTGTGGCAGATAGGGAAGGACATGCTCAACTTGTTCATTGAGAATGAGGTAAACTCTTCCTTGCCCAAGCTAAAAATGTCCTGGTTTGTCTCCAGAAATAATGTTGTTCATTAAACATGGTTAAGGATGATCAAGGAAAGATGAAAAGGAAAAAGCAAGCAGTTAAAAGTCTCAGGTGAATGACAGTGCTCCATGGAGGCAGAATACATTCATTCCTCCTGGTCCAGTTCCAAGGAAACGGAGCTGTAAGTCTCGCAGGGCTGGTCTGCAGGAAAACTCCAGAATCACCTGGGTACAAGGTGCAGGTGACCCTTCAGGGTGGAGGTTCCTCACCTGGAGCAAGATTGTTCTGTGCTGTGTTGGACATCACACCAAAACTGAAATGAGTTTGTAGTCATGTGCTGTGTTAGAACAGTTCTGTAAATCACAGTTTTGCAAAATTTTGATCTGGTTTGAGCCTTGGCTAACAAAGTATCTTGGAAACAAATGTTAAATAATGATGTTTTTAGCCAACTAATTTGACACCTTGTTCACAGGGTAAGATGATAATGCAGGATAAGCTGGAGAAGGAGAGGAATGATGCCAAGAATGCAGTGGAGGAGTATGTGTATGAAATGAGAGACAAGCTGTGTGGTGTTTATGAGAAATTCGTCAGTGAAGATGTGAGTATTGTTTCTTGAGTGCCCTCTGATACATTATGGTACAATCAACAGTTGGGTTTAATAACTGTCGACTCGTATCACATACTGTATTTACGTAAATTACATATTCAGACTTGAAATTAGAAGAAATAATTGTAACCTTTCTGGCTCTGATGATAATCTACTAAATGTGGCCCAGGTATAAGCAGCTGGTTCTCTTCCAAAACATTTACAGCAACTTAGTTTGTATCAGAACATGTTTTCAGCCTAAGAGCGTTTGCACAATCATTTTAAGGCAACCTGTTCTATTTTGGTTCTTTGTCAGTATTTAGGAATAGTTTTCACATTAAAAAAAATTAATCAAAAGCAGCCCTACTCAAGACCATAATAGGTAGGATCAGTCTGACTAAAAGTGGGCACCTGTACCTGAACTGGTTGCCTAAAAATCTCCTGGGATGATTAATCAGCTTTCCCTGTTGTACTGAAGGAGCTTGGTGTGTGTGATGGATTTAACTGTTCTGCTTCTGGGGATGAATCTCTGAACTCCTGACCACATCTCCATTGATTGTAATGGAGCTTTGCCAGCCAGGTGTCTGCAGAGCCCAAACGGGGACATGCCAGGTGACATTTATGGCATCTTTGCTAAAGAAAAGTTCCCCTCTGTTCTCAGGCTTGCTTTATGTATTGATGATGAAAACGTGCAGGGGACAAAAAAGGCTTTTATGTGACAGTATTTGATCTGAACTGTGGCTGTCACAATGGTTCTTCCTTGGGCCTGGAATCCACCACAAAGCTTTACAGAAGAATATTTTATTTTGTATTTTCCACTAAAATAGGATAAAGAGTTTCTGACAGAGTTCTTTCTGTTCTAAAAATACAACCCTTCCGGAACGGTTCCAAGTACCATTTAATGCCATCTGTCACCTAATAAGTGATGTCACCTGCCTATTTTGTGTGCATTGCTGCAGGATCGGAATAGCTTCACACTGAAGCTGGAAGACACAGAAATTTGGCTTTATGAAGATGGTGAAGACCAGCCCAAACAAATATACATTGATAAATTGACAGAATTGAAGGTAAGTACTTCTTACATTCCCATGAGAATTTACTGAAGCTGGAGTACTTTGTTCCACTGACGAGCTGGTTGGGGTCTGCTGAGCCTGGTTTAGATTTTAGTTGTGTGAGGTGCAGATCTCCAACAGACCTGTAGCAACAGAGCTGAGGGAAGCTCAGTCTTTCCTGTTAAGTGGAGGGAAGAGTTGGAGTTCTGAGGAGTTCAGGAAGATTGATGATTCCTGTCAGACCTTGAGGATCCCTCAGTGATGCTTCATGAGTTTTGATACCTTTCGTGCTTTGTTTCAGGCTCTGGGTCAGCCTATTCAGGCAAGATTCCAAGAATCAGAGGAAAGACCAAAAGCATTTGAGGACTTGGGGAAGCAAATCCAGCAGTACATGAAAGCTGTTCATGCATTCAAAGCAAAGGTATTTCCATACTTAATTTCTGGAAAATGCAAAGAAATGGTACAAATACTTTCTGAATTTTAGGTAATCTGCTTCTGACAAAAATCTGGTGCAACCTTTCGGTGAGCTTATGACTTCTTGATGTTTAATAGATTTTCAGAAGTGGATTTTGGGCCTTGCACATCTCAGTCTCTCTTTTATCAGGTGTTGATTTCCTCATGGAGGCAAAATGCCAGCTGCGGGAGAACATCAGCCTCTGGTTACCGAGCTGTGGGTGATCAGCTCAGTTATTTGTTAACCACAACAGCTCTTGGCTAAATGGTCTTCAGTATTTTGGAGCTAAATTTTGACGAAATCAGGATGTAGTTTGTGCTCAAACACTGACACAGCTGCTCCTGTGTGGCTGTTGCAGGATGAACTGTATGAGCATCTCGATGAAACAGACGTGGCAAAGGTGGAGAAGAGCGCCAATGAAGCCATGGAGTGGATGAACAACAACCTCAACCTTCAGAACAAGAGGAGTCTTACTTTGGACCCGGTTATAAAAGCAAAAGACATACAGGCTAAAGCTAAAGTAAGTTTTTCTTCATAATTTACTGTATTTCCATGAATTTTTGTGTTTATTGCTCTATCAGAAAACTCTGAGGTGAGAAATCTCAAAAATACCAGGAAACATCAACCCTCGAGTATTCCCAATGGTGGTTTTAAAAGTTAAAGCACAACTGTGGGAGATAAAACCGTTTCTAAGGATGTGTTATTTGTGTGTTTTCTAGGAATTGGCAAGTATTTGTAATCCCATAGTGAACAAACCCAAACCCAAGGTGGAGCTGCCGAAGGAGGAGCAGAAGCCGACAGAACCCAACGGACCATTGGACGGGCAGGGAGACGCCGGGAGCGGGACCCAGCCCCCCGAGCAGGGCTCTGCCCCCACAGCCACCGACAAGAAGCTTCCAGAAATGGACATTGACTGAATTTCAGCACTTGTTTATATTATTGCAAACTACAATAAAGCTTTAAGTTGTCAACTTTGTATGTTCTGAATACAGACTGAAGCAAGTGAATCCCACGGCGCTCTTGGTAACTCTTGGAGAGGTTTGGGCAGGGCAGCAAGTCAGAACATGGAGGTGGCGAAGAACTCGCTCAGCTCAGCAGTGTTTGCCTTTATTGATTGTATTTAGAAGTTTTGGTAGTCTAATTAGACCTCTAGGAACAGCCATAAGCTGCTTCTCCATTTTTAATGTCCAGGCTGAGTCAATCCTCCCTTGAAGGAGGGAGACAGCACCATCTGAAGTCTGATGTGCACGCTGCTCCTCGTTTCCCTGCGGATTGCAGCACTGGCACTGCAGGGAGGGCAGGGGAGAGCCAAGGCACAGTCTTCCATTGCCTCTGGTTTGGTGTTAATGCCTGCTCTGGTCTCACTCTGATTTGCACTGGAACAGTTGATGGTTACAGGAGGTTTGCAGAGCAGGGGGTGGTTCATCAGCACCCTTATTCCTTAGCCCAGACTGCAGATCAGACTTGGAATGTGCTCCTGGACATGGGAATGGGTTTCTCACAAACTCCCCAGCTAATTAGGCCTTGTAAACTTTTTGTCTCTAGTTAAATTAGCTGCTTGTAGAAAGAGTGAATACTTGTATTTCAGCTGCCTATGCTGATAGTTGATTCTGACTTGTTCCTAACTTTTTCTGGCAGGGGTATGCTTGCTTCCACGAGGCCTTCATTTGGAATGCTTGGTTTTTTGTTTTGGTTTCTTTTTTTCCAGGAAAACCAAGAACTGATGGATATGTTGGTTTGTTTTGTTTTGTTTTGTTTTTTTTCTATGAGCTTTATACAATGATTTGCTTCTAGTACTGATTGTCATTAAACTTGCAAAAATTAATTTGTATGTGTTAAAATCCAAAGCTGAAAAACACCCATTCAGATATTGCAAGAAATAAATGCACTGGATTCTACTGGATCACCTGCTGCAGCTGTTGATTCCAATGGAGAGAGCGGTGTCGGGGTGGAGGGAAGGGCTGTGTCCCTGCTTCTTGCAGTGTGCCCCGGGGCTTTGCGGCTTCCGAGCTCAGGGGCGTGGGGGGTGTGAGTTCAAGCTCCCCGTAATGAATCACAGCCATGGAATGCTCAGTAAGAAGGGACCCCCAGCGCTCACTGTGCCCGAGTCCTGTCCCTGCCCAGACACCCCAAGGCTCCCGCCGTGCCCCTTCCCCGGGGAGCCTGTTCGGTGCCCGAGGGGAGCAGGCGGGGCCCGCAGCGGGCACCGAGCGGCGCGGGCTGGGCCGGCCCGGCCCTCCCGGCCGCCGGGGGAGCTGCGGGGCCGCCCGGCGCCTCCTCCGCCCGCCAGCGCTTCCCGTCGCTCCCCGCCGCTCCCCGTCGCTCCCCGTCCCTCCCCGCCGCTCCCCGTCCCTCCCCGTCGCTCCCCGTCGCTCCCCGTCGCTTCCCGTCGCTCCCCGTCGCTCCCCGTCCCTCCCCGCCGCTCCCCGTCGCTCCCCGCCGCTCCCCGCCGCTCCCCGCCGCCGCTCCGCGAGGGGCAGGGCCGGGCCCGTGTCGCTGTCCCCGGCGCGCTCGGCCCGGCCGCGGCTGCCCCGGTGAGGAGCGGGTGAGGGCGGCTGAGGCGGGCCGGGCCGCGCTCCCTTCGCCGGCCTGGGGCACCGCGGTGGCAGCGGCCGGAGCCGCCATAGCCACGGCGGGGCTCGGCCCGGAGCCCGGGGGTCGCTCCGGAGCCACCGCTCCGGAGCCACCGCCGCGGGCCCGGCCCGGCCCTCCGGGGGCCCTGAGCCGGCGCGGCCCCGCAGCTCGGCCACCGCTCCTGCGGCTGGGAATGACGGCCCGAGCCCTGGGCGCGGTGTCGGGCACGGCAGCGCCGAGGGCACTCTAACGCTGAGCCTGTGCTCTTGTTGTTGTTGTTGTCTGTCCGCAGCAGCCCCAGCCCGGTGCCGGAGGCGCGGCTGTTCCCCACGGCAGCGCCGTGCCCGTGCCCGGAGGGACGAGAGGAGCCCGGCCCTGAGGGGATGGTCGGGAGGGCTCCGCGGCTCTGCCCCTGCGCTGCTCTGACTCCAAAGGTAATTCGGCAAACTGCCTTTATTTCCCCACATGGAGAGCTGAGGTGCTCTTCTAGTCCATCTACAAGATGCCTGTGTAGGATTTGAACCTTTTTCTGATATTTTCGATAACTTTAATCACAAATGGGACTGTTTGCTTTAGAACACTGGACAAGAGCTACTATTACTAATTCATTTTTCACGGGGTTTTTGGGGCTCTGTTTTCTTTCAAACATCATTGAAATGTCCCTGTGTCACTTGCGCCATCTCCATGTTTCATTATTTCCCCCCTTACAGGTGTCTTTACATACTGACACACAGTTCATTTTCTGACTTTTCAATATTCTATCATGGGATTTTATTTTATAAAGCTATCAATATTTTTTCCTAACTGTAAAATACTTTAATTATATTTCACATTGTCTTAGATTGGTTACTGGGGTTTCTAAATCTTATTATACTATAAAATAGATGCCCCAAATGGATAATTTGAATTGGATGCATTAACTTGGTTGATGTTACAGGGTGGTGGTAACTCCACAGAAAAGTTAAATGTCTTCGGAGGACAAGGAAGCTCAGGAGGACGAGCTGCTGGCTCTGGCCAGCATCTACGATGAGGATGAGTTTAAGAGAGCAGAGTCTGCCCAAGGAGGAGAAACAAGAATTTGTCTGGAGTTGCCTCAAGACTTCAAAATTTTTGTGAGTGGTGAGTTGAGATGTTTTGTGTTATCCCAAGGGAGGCTTCACCAAGCTCAGGTTGTTGTGGAGTGACCTGAGGGAACAGTGACTGGACAAAGCTGTGGCTCAGCCTGTGCTGTGCTTGTTGGGGATTGTGTTTGAGCAGTTTAATCCTCCTTCACACAACTTCTGTAGTAAACTTCAAAATCACAGATGAGCAACAGCACTTTTTCAGAATAATTAAGTTCATTTATTGGGTTTTTATTCCCCTGAGGAAATGTGTTTCCAGGCTCCTGGTTTGTGCAGGATCTGACATTTCACAGTGCTGCTGTTTAATTGCTTTAATCACAGAGCTCCAACCCCATGACATTTTACTTCACTAAGAGTTTTGATATTTAGGGTTGAACAAATAATTTTAACCCCAGAAATGTATCAAATTAACACACATTGGGTGCTGTCAGAAACAGCAACAGTTTGTTAGTTTTCATTTTTCTGTTATTTCTCCAATGCTTCGGTGGGCCCTGGCTCAGGCAGTTCCACAGAGAGCCTCCAGAATAGTGGCTTCGAGTATTCCGTGTGCTTCCTGCCTCCCCTTGTGCTGAATTTTGAGCTCCCACCCGACTACCCATCGACCTCCCCGCCCGTGTTCACCCTCAGCGGGAAATGGCTCTCCCAGGCCCAGGTTTGCAGAAGATTTTTTACATTTTGACAGCAGAGTAAGTTAATAATTAACAGCTAAGGAAAGTAAAAAAACAATGACGTTGCTCCTCAGTTGGCTCTTCTTTTGTCTCTTGCTGGTTTTCATTCAGTCACTCTTCTGAGGAAGGAAAGTTTGCTGCTGTGAGAACTATTCTATGTGTATTTTATGGATGGAGTAAAAACTGCTGAGTGTGAAATCAAAGTTTGCACAAAGGAGTGTTGGAGGGGAGGAACCCAGTAAGGAGTTGTCCAGACTTACTGAGATCAGGAATTCTTTGTTCTTTCCCAGCTCAGCGCTCTTTGCAAACACTTGGACAATGTGTGGGAAGAGAACCGAGGCTGTGTGGTCCTGTTTGCCTGGATGCAGTTTCTGAAGGAGGAAACACTGAATTACCTGAATATTTCATCTCCGTATGAGCTAAAAATGTGCCCTCAGGGGAAGGGGCAGAGCCGGACACCAATGGGGCCTGACGAGGCTGGGAATGACTGTGGGGGTGCCACGGGCTCTGACACAGCTGAGGAGGAAACCATGGATGCCAGGGCTGTGCAAGACGTGGAGTCCTTGTCCAGTCTGATCAGGGAAATCTTGGACTTTGACCAGGCCCAGAGGAGGAAGTGCTTTAACAGTAAGATGTACTTGTGCAGTATCTGCTTCTCAGAGAAGCTGGGCAGTGAGTGCATGCACTTCACCGAGTGCAGCCACGTGTACTGCAAAGCCTGCCTGAAGGACTACTTTGAAATCCAGATCCGGGACGGGCAGGTGCACTGCCTCAACTGCCCCGAGCCCAAGTGTTCTTCTGTCGCCACTCCAGGCCAGGTAATTCACAGGCGCGGGGGCCTGGGCAGCTCTGTAGCCTACCCCGAGTTCCAGGGACAGGCTGTGGCTCTGCATGGTGTGCACTGGCAATCGCAGAGTCATTTCGATTGGAAAACACCTGCAAGATCATCAAGTTTAACTTTTGACCCAATCCCACAGTGCCACTAAACCATGTCACGAAGTGCCACATCCTTGGACACCTCCAGGGATGGGCACTCCAAACCTCCCTGGGCAGCCCTGCCAAGGCCTGACCTCCCTTTCCATGGAGAAATTCCTGCTGATGTCCAACTGAGCCTCCCCTGGCCCAGCCTGAGGCCGTTCCCTCTCCTCCTGTCCCTGTTCCCTGGGATCAGATCCTGACCCCCTGTGACCTGTGGGAGAATCTAAAGTGGATTCATCCCAGCTGTAGGTTCCTTTTCACTGACTTGCTGTTTTTTGCTGCAGCAGGCTCAGAATTACAGATGCAAGGAATCATAGAATCCCAGACTGGTTTGGGATGGAAGGGCCTTTAAAGCTCATCCAGTCCCACTCCTGCCATGGGCAGGGAGACCTCCCACTATCCCAGCTTGCTCCAAGCCCCATCCAGCCTGGCTTAGGACACTTCCAGGGCTGGAGCAGCCACAGCTTCTCTGGGGACCTGTGCCAGGGCCTGAGCACATCTGAGTAAAGCCTTCCCTCCCTCTGTTTGCTGTGCAGGTGAAGGAGCTGGTGGGCGAGGAGCTGTTTGCCCGCTATGACCGCCTGCTGCTGCAGTCCAGCCTGGACCTGATGGCTGACGTGGTTTACTGCCCCCGGCCCGGCTGCCAGACCCCCGTGATGCAGGAGCCTGGCTGCACCATGGGCATCTGCTCCTGCTGCAACTATGCCTTCTGCACCCTCTGCAAGATGACTTACCACGGCGTGTCCCCCTGCAAGGTCACTGCAGGTCAGTCACCCACGTGTGCTCCACAAACACACCCACACACGCTAAATCTTGGGTGGAAAAGTCCAAAGTTGAGCAAGGGAACTCCTCACCCTGAGCTTTCTGAAAGGCACATTCATTTGGAGTAGGGCTGTTGCTGGCAATTAAATATTCCTTTGGTGACACTCCACAGGAGCTCCCTAAACTGCTTGTTGTCAAATGCTGAGAGGCTGTAGCAGGGGAAGAATTACTTTATATATAGATTTTTTTCAACAGCTTTGTGTTGCCAGAGTTGATACTGCAGTCAGATGGAGGCTTCTCTCTCTGTCTGGCCTTAAAATCCTATGACAGAATTTCATTAAATATATAGTCAGGAAAAAAATCCCCATTTTTAGTTTATTTTACGTTGTTCTAATTCCATCAACAGATCTCTTTTATAATAAATCAGTATAAAACTTCTGAATTTTGGGGTAAAGTGGTTTTAATATTATCATCTTATATATTCTAATAGTTTTCTTGCTTTTTAATTAATGATGTTAATTTTCTTTGAGAATCTTTATGCTACAATTAGCTGGACTTCTATATCTAATATCTTACAAAAGCTGTCTGGTTTGGTTTGGTTTTGCTCCCCAGAGAAATTAATGGATTTGAGAAACAGCTATTTAGAAGCAGATGAGGCATCTAAAAAATTTTTGGAACAACGCTATGGCAAGAGAGTGATTCAGAAAGCCCTGGAGGAGATGGAAAGTAAGGAATGGCTGGAAAAGAACTCCAAGTCTTGTCCTTGCTGTGGGACTCACATCGAGGTGAGTGTGGGGGAAGGCTGGGGAATCATGGAACAGAAAATAACCCACCTGGAGACAGTTCTGGGTGCATTGGAGCCTCCAGGTTCACCAGGGAGGGGGAATCTCTAGCAAATGCTAAGAGAACTTTCCGTTTCTGTCTGTGACATGGAAAAAGAGGTGATGGATGTTTGTGGATGCCCAGAACTGGAGCACAAACAGTGACTGGTGGTGGTCAGGCTCCCACACTAAACACATCCAGGCTGACCACGGATCTCCATGAATCCTTTTGTTTTCCAGGTGTTTTAGGCTAGTGCTGTTTCACACGAGAGCCAGGAAATAAATCCAGCTTCAGAAAAACACTCATTTCCAGTATTTTTAGTATTATAACTAACTGCCAGTGCTGGGAGTCCAGCTCCCAGTGAAAACAGCAGTGTGTGGTGGAGCCAGGCATTGCCTGCTGTGCTTCTGAGGGCTGTTGGCAGAGAGGGGCTGAAGCCTGCCACAGCAGGGTTCTGTTATCACCATTTCTTGGTTTTTCCCCCAGAAACTGGATGGCTGTAACAAAATGACCTGCACAGGGTGCATGCAGTACTTCTGCTGGCTCTGCATGGGCTCCCTGTCCCGGGCCAACCCTTACCGGCACTTCAACGACCCCTCCTCCCCCTGCTTCAACAGGTTGGTGCTTTAGGGATTTCCTCCACTGCTGAACACCTATTTCCTACTTTTCCTTACAGTGTTTCCCAGATTTTTACCTGAAATTTGTAGCTACAGTTTAAGACACAGTTTCTCCTCTCAAATATTTGCACTAAGAGTAAAAATCAGGAGTGATCCAGGATATGGTTTTTCTTTTTAAGAACTTTGGTTTTAAAATTCTCAGGAGTCTTCTGAGCCTATTCCTGATTTTTTTGGTCGGGTTATGACCCCATCCTTTGTGTGCTGCCCCTGCCTGAGGCACAGCCTGCAGGGAAGTGTTTCCCTGCCAATGCTCAGGAGCAGCCCAAGGGTTTGGGGAAGAGCTGCTTCCAAATGCTGCAATTTGCTTCACATTCCCTTGGGGAAGAGCCAAGGGACAGAGGTGCTGCTGTGGGACAGGTGACAGGCAGGTCACAGGAGGGTGGCAATGGCAGCCTCTCAGCTTTGTGTATTCCACAGGGAATGGATGGTGGTTTGTGATACTGAAAACAGCAGGGGGCTTTGCTGCTTTTCTACTCTTGTTGCATTCAGAGTGATACTTTTTTTAACATATTTGACTTTTTTACGCCCTGATATCACTGCTTTTCTGTCTGGCAGATTGTTTCAAGCCATGCACATCGATGATGGGGAGTTCTGGGAAGTGGAAGATGATGATCAGTAGCTTCCTGCAGCACCAAAAGGTGAACAACCCAGAGACAGATGCTTTTTCTGTGTCCTTTGTTTGCTTCTCACTTCCATCGTGTGATAGAAGAGTGGTAACTGCCCTGCACTGCAGGACACTCACACCTCAGAGCCTGTTGCCAAAACCAAAGGAGATTTTCCCCATCCTGGGATCAGGATCGTCATGGAATGCCCAAACAATCCTGACCATTATTAAAGACGTCAGAAATTGGAAAATCACTGGAAAAATATATTCCAAGAGGTTCCCCTTTTTTTAAAGCCAACAGACAAAACCGAATCCTCAAATCCTGGAAGTATGTGGGGGCTTCCTTTAGGGAGACTAACACTTGGGGACTCTTGGATCATGAATGTTATGGGGTTTGGGGTGGCTTGGTAGAGCTGTAGTGCTCTCTCTGGAGCTGGGTCATGATGCTGCTTGGATTGGGGGAATTTTCTGACACAGTACAGAAAATTTCTTCTGGGTTCAGCAACAAAGTTTGTTGCTTTTATGAATTTCCTGATGCGCTTCTGTGAAAAGCAGCTCCTGGCTCTGTCACTGGTACTTTCTAATGACATTAAAGCTGATTATACCCAATCTTTCTCACTGGCTGCTGTGCCTGAGCCTTTGCATCCCTGAGAGCTTGGGCAGAATGTGACCAACAGCCATTTCCAGGGATCTCTGTGAGGTTGGTGACTCCCAGGGCTGCTGTTGGATTCCCTCACGTTGCCTGTCCTTGTTTTGGCAGGGATGAATGCCAAGGCAGTGAGTTGAGGATGTGACCAGTGAGAGGGTGAAAGGTATCAGGAAGTGATGAACATGAATTCTTCAAGATACTGACAATTACCTTGTATTCTAAGATGATGAAGTAATTTATTTTTTACTAACTCTTCATATAAGAAATTTGATTGTTGATACTTTTGCTTCTGGACTAGATCCTTTATTTCCACTGATTTTGCACTTCAAATTATTTCAGAAACCAAATTATTTCTCCTAAAATCTCAGCAAGTGGTTTTGTGAGTACGAAGGTGAATGCTGGAGGGAACCACTGATTTTTTACAAGTTATTCCACTTGCAGAACAGTCCAAAAGTTTATTTGGAAGCTAAAGCTTCATGTGCTATGCTCAAAAGCAGTAGGGCCTGGATGGAAAGCTCAGGAGCTGAGACTCCTCAGGAACTCAGGGTGATCACATCTCGCTCAGTTCTGACTGACAGTTAATAAATTTATCCTGGGATATGTGGCCAAAACAAGTGGTGCTTCAGCTCCTTCTGCAGAGGAGGAGTCTGCCCTGTTGGAACTGGCAGAGATTAAAAAGATGAAAGGAAGAGCAATTCTCACCTCAGTTTAAACTCTAGGTCAGTGTGTAGGAAAAGTTTACACTGTGTATGGCTGGAGTTGTGTTTCCTGCACCTTTCACATGCACTAAATTCACTTTAAGATGGTAAACACAGTTGTGTCCCTGTTTGTCTTCCTTCTGGCACAGATTTGGCAGCACAGGTGTGTCCAGGTGCTCCTGGCAATGGGACAGCCCAGAGCTCCCAACTGGAGCTGGCACAGGATATATTCTATAATGTCCAATTATAGACATGGGATTTCCATGGATGCAAAGTGTGCTCCCACCCAGAGGGCCCTGCTTTTCCAAAACCCAGAGATAAACCTGCCAGCAAACACTGGGCAAGGAAGTGGGGATCAGTAAGAGCTCTTCCCACCAGCCTGCCTCCAGGCCAGCTTTGGTACCATGAGCGCAGTGAGACCGAGCACCAGATACAGTCAAATGTCACCATTTAAAAAAATTAAAGACATTTAGTGTAGAAAGTTACATTACAGATCAACAACTTAACAAAATTTCTGTATAAAGAAAATAAATGTTGCCCACTTTTCTTGTGCCTCGTATGACAGCATTGGATAGAAATCCCAGGAATCACGTTTCAGAATTGGTGGGGTCTTGGCTGTTGTCCACATGTATGGGGTGTCTGTTTTTAAACATGGCCTGAAGCCAGGAGGAATAGAGTGTTTCATTTGGGGCTGGTTTGGCATTTCCTCAGAGAAATGGAAAATTCTGGAGTGGGGAGAGCACCAGGCATAGAAAATCATACCTAGGCCTGAAATGAAGGGAAGGGCTGTGACAACAGTGACATTCCCAGGTGCCTGAGCTGCACCATGGCCCCGTGTGGGGGTTGCTGCTGCAGCCTCTTCTGCTCAGGGCTCTCACGTCCCACGTCTGGCTCAGCCAGGGCTTTATCCAGTCAGGTCTTGGCAACCTCCTAAGGACAGAGCCTGCCCAGCCCTGGGGTCTGTCCCACCGCTTGGCTGTCCCATGGTGAGGCTTATCTTCTCTCCAGTGTGAGCATCATGTCTCCACTCAGGCCCCACTGTCCCGTCTCATCTTGCCCCTGGGTCCATCTTCTCGCTGACCCCTCGCTGCTCTGAGCTTTCCCTTCTCCAGCTGGACAATCCTATTTTCCAGGATTTTAATTTAAGAATGTTTCATGAAGGAGGAATAATGCAAGGTACTTGTCCTAATTGCAAGTGATACACCCCAAAGTGATCACCCCCTTGTTTCTGCAACACTGCACTTTCATTTATCCTCACGTTGCAGTTCTGCAGCCTTCAGTCCATGATTACAGCCAGTTCACAAATCAAAAACCTCATTCTTCATTTCCTTCAGAGAATGAGTTGGTAGCAGAAGTTTGTGGAACACAGAACACTGGATCCCATCCTCATTTGGTTAATTAAGGCAGGTGTTTGGCATCTCTCTCTTTAAAAGAGAGAAGCAACCATACGATCTATCTGCTAATTTAAGAACAAATATGAGATCAGTTTCTGCAGCAATTCCCTTTTCTGCCTGCTGTTTTCAGCAGCTGGTTCAGCACTGTCCCAGCACATTAATCACTGTATGGCTTCTTGGACTGGCTCCTCTCTGCTCCCATCTCCTTCATGCTGTACAAGGGCTCCACAAGCTTGTTGTGAACTAGCATTAAACCTGATGGAGAAAGTCAAAAGATAATTTAAGTAGACATAATAAAGGAAAACTCTCATTCCTTGGATGCTAATGGAATTAGACATTACTGGTGTCCTTGTGCCTTTGCTCCCACACTAAGCATTAAGCATTTAGCATTTACCTTCACACTTGTATTACTGTGGTGTATTTAAGGAATATACTCCTTTGGGAGTTGATTATACAGCAAGATCTCTGCAGAGTATGGCTCGTGTCTCCTAGAAAGGTAACAGAACAGCTGCCTGGCCTGGTCAAACACTCACCTTTGAAGTATTTCACTGTTTTGACTTTGAGCTCCAGCGTGGCATCCTCGTCGCACACGAACACGGTGTTGGGGTGCTGCTGGAAGGCTGACACCGTCCACATGTGGTTGACACCGTCCTCGATGGCTTTGTACAAAGCAAAGGCTTTGTGGGCTCCTGTGATCAGGATCATCACCTGCACCCGCAGACAGAGAGGGGAGGTCAGGGCCTGGCACAGGGGTCAGGGAGAGCCCAAACACACCCTGCCGAGCTGAGAGTGGGGACAGCCCTGTCACCCTCCCCACAGCCACTTCTCTGTGACACGGCTGCTGCTCTGGCTGCTTCAGCTGTCAGTGAAATTACAGCCTGCTGGGTCACCGGAAGGGTTTGGATCCTTTGGGCACCTCTGTGCTGAGACTCAACAAAGGTAGACAAAGGAATATACTCCATTAAAAGTGGTCCCATACAGTTTTCATGACCTGCTGGTGTGGCATCAGCTCAGCCTCTGATTCCTGCAGTTACTCTCCAGGTGAGATTCCTAACCAAAGATGCCCTCCCAAACCTCCCTGGCCTGCTGTGGGAAACAACTGCTGCAGGGTTACACAAACACAAGTGCCAGCAGAGACAGCATGAGCCTTCCCACGGCGTGGCAGGATGCAAGAGGACAGCAGGATCAGGCATTCTGTGGCAGGAATAGCTACACCAGCAGGACACACGGCTGCTCCAAAACAGGATAACCTTTGGCAGCTCCAGAGCAGCTGCAGGAAGCCACTGCTTTTCCCTCACCTCTCTGGCATCCATGACGGTGCCTACTCCAACTGTCAAAGCCATGGTGGGCACTTTGGAGAGGTCACCATCAAAGAACCTGGCATTGGCCAGTATGGTGTCCATGGCCAAGGTCTTCACTCGTGTCCTGGACACCAAACTGGATCCTGGCTCATTGAAGGCGATGTGACCGTCAGGGCCGATACCTGGGACAGGAACACAGAGGGTCAGCTGTGGGCAGAGCCAGCAGCTCTCCCAGGAGAAGAATAGTCAGTGCTCCTGGGAACAGAGAGCTGAGAAAAACCCCTGCAATTCTTCTGCTCAAGCTCAGATTCGTGTCTGGTGGGAATGGCAGCAGAAGCCCCCTCAGAAGCCATGAGACCTGATTCCAGCCACCAATTCCCTGATTGCACTGGGACAACAATAAAGCAAAGTAGGTGGCAGAACCTTATGGCAAACTGATGGGAAGAGCTTGTGTGGGAAAAGCTACTCCCAGCAGTTTCCTGTCAGCACTGACAATTGATACACTTCATATCTGTACAATTCTAGCCCTTCCCATTTCTCCTGCTAACATTTCCTGAACAATTCACTGACTGGACTGAAACACCTAAAGCTGGGAGATAAACCTGCCAGGACACAGCAGTGCCCAGGGCCACGGACTGTGCGGTGGCTTTCACTGCAAATACACTGAAAATGAACAGTCCTGACAATAAATGAGAGCTGGGGAGGACAGGCACAGCTTTGGGACAGGGTTTAGAGGCTGCTGCTCTGGGGCTCTCACCTCCAACAAAGAGCTCGATGCCTCCAGCTGCTTTGATCTTCTCCTCGAACGCGTCACACTCCGCCTGGAGATCAGGGGCGTTTCCATCCAAGATGTGGACGTTTTCTGGTGAGATGTCAATGTGCTTGAAGAAGTTATTCCACATGAAGGAATGGTAACTTTCTGGGTGATCCCTCGGGAGACCTAGACACGAACACGCAGGACTGAAGCAAACTGTAGCAGTATCACCCACAACATGAAGCACTTCCAGACCCTTGCAGTGGCTTTGGTGACAGAGCACTGCTCTCTGTCCCTTGTCACTCCTTCAGCTTTCAGAGTTGTTTTTATTTCCCTAATTCTGCTATTTCCTAAATAGCAGAATTAAAATCAGCTCCTGTAAGACACATGCCCATATTAACATGAAACAGATGTTCAAAAAGCAGGTGTGTGCTGTGCCTCATCTCTCAGTACCTTTTCAGCCTTTTTCCCATTTCATATTAGCAAGAATGATTAAAAATCTGTACAGAAGTCTGGGAAATAATAATTATTGTATAATTATTGTGTATTTACCCCCTTGAATGCTATAAACCCACACTGGACTGCTTATTCCCTAATGCTGCTTGATTAGGATTGCTTGCAGAAAAAACCGCTCTTGACCAGGGTAAAATTAGCATTAGCAAATATTTAGCCTGTAGGTTTTTCACCTTTGGATCTTTTTCTTCTGAGGAGATTGTTTCACCATGACTTCAGAAATGAAACAGTCTCCTGCTATCTCAGCAGGAGATACCAGAGGGCACTCAGGGAACACACTGGTCCTTGTAAGGGACCTTTATAATCGCAGAGCAAAGGTGGAAGTTAATGCCACACACTGAGCCTGCAATGATAAGCTGCTCCTTACTTGGTCAGTACCTGAGTGCAGGTAAAGCACAGCAGGGTCTGTAACAGTGTGTGCAATACTGGGCAACACCCAGGATCAAGTTTTTTCCATACATTTTCAAACCTATGGAAATTCTCAAATTTCTTCCATAGGTTTTTAAACTGTCCCTGTCATTCCCTTCGCTAATTCCCTGGAGGTGTTTAAGGAAAGACTGGACGTGGCACTCAGTGCCATGGTTTAGCTGACATGGTGGTGTCGGGTCATAGGTTGAACTCGATGATCTCAGAGGTCTTCTCCATCCTAACTGATGCCGTGATTCTGTGAAATGCTGTCCATCTTACCTGGACAGGTGGGTTTCGGGCACCGCCAGGTTCTGCCGGGGGTAAGGGCCCAGCAGCTCCCGGGCAGGACGGGCAGCTGCGGCACTCACCCACGTACTCGTCCATGTTGAAGGTCTTCACGTACTTGAAGGAGAGGTCCCCGTTGCGGTAGTACTCCACCAGTTTGCTGTAGCAGCCCAGCGGGGTGCTGCCTGCGGGGAGCCGCAGCCTGAGCCGGGGCAGGGCCCAGGGCCCGGGCCCCGCGCCCGCCCCCGGCACCCACCTGTGGGCAGCCCCAGCGTGAAGAAGCGCCCGGGGCCGGGCCCGAACTGCACGATGCGGTTGCGGATGTACTTGGCCGCCCACTCGCTGGCCTGAGAGTAATTCTCCAGGATGATGAGCTTCATGCTGGCACCGCCGCTTCCTCCCGGATCGCCTTCGCCGGGCCTCGCCGCTTCCTCCGGGGATCGCCGCCTCGCTCCGGAGCCGCCCTCGCCCGGGATCACCTCTGTCCGCAATCTCCGCTCGCTCTCGCCGCTTCCTCCCGGCTCGGCCCTGCCCGGGATCACTTCCGCGGGCCGGGAAGCGCCGCCCGGT
Source organism: Acanthornis magna (assembly GCA_036785705.1). Classification (NCBI taxonomy): domain Eukaryota; kingdom Metazoa; phylum Chordata; class Aves; order Passeriformes; family Acanthizidae; genus Acanthornis; species Acanthornis magna. The sequence continues at coordinate 11,205,912 of JAWUZG010000092.1, forward strand.
CCGTGCCGGGGGTGGGCGGAGAGCGCCGGGCCCGGCCCCGGGGAGGCCCCGAGCGCTGCTTCGGGCTCAGGGCTCAGGGCTCAGGGCTCAGGGCTCGGGGCTCGGGGCTCAGGGCTCGGGGCTCAGGGCTCAGGGCTCAGGGCTCAGGGCTCGGGGCTCGGGGCTCAGGGCTCAGGGCTCGGGGCTCGGGGCTCAGGGCTCAGGGCTCAGGGCTCAGGGCTCAGGGCTCAGGGCTCGGGGCTCGGGGCTCAGGGCTCAGGGCTCGGGGCTCGGGGCTCGGGGCTCGGGGCTCGGGGCTCAGGGCTCAGGGCTCGGGGCTCGGGGCTCGGGGCTCGGGGCTCGGGGCTCGGGGCTCAGGGCTCAGGGCTCGGGGCTCGGGGCTCGGGGCTCGGGGCTCGGGGCTCAGGGCTCAGGGCTCGGGGCTCGGGGCTCGGGGCTCAGGGCTCAGGGCTCAGGGCTCGGGGCTCGGGGCTCGGGGCTCGGGGCTCGGGGCTCAGGGCTCGGGGCTCAGGGCTCAGGGCTCAGGGCTCAGGGCTCGGGGCTCAGGGCTCGGCAGAACGGCGGAGCCCAGCCGCCATGGTGCGCTGCGGCTGCCCAGAGGCTGCTCGGGGAATCCGTCACCCACGCCGCGAGTGCGCCTGTTCTCCAGGCGGAGCTTTGGAAAGCGATGTTTCCCCCAAATATATTAAAAAGGCCATAAATATCTCGAGGTGGTTCTGCTGGAGTGTCACCATCTCAGCAGGCATCTCCTTCCTTCAGCTTTTCAGCCCTACGGCGAAGTTCCCAGCCTTGTTCCACCAGAACGAGCTGCTCTCACATTTGGACTGTTCTGTAGGGTTCCACTTTGGAGCACGTTGGGGTCGTTCTGGGGGTGGAGACCATGATCTCTGTCTGTCCTTACTGCTCCTGGCACAGTGGTATCCCCAAAACACCTTCCTGCGGGTGCTCCAGCTGCATTAAAGTTCTCATGGAAATGTGCCCGACCTCTCCTTGCACAGGCTTGGTTCATTGTTGGGACGCAAAGCTCTTACTTCAAAGTTAGACCGATTTTCAATATAACCAGAAGGAAGAATGAGCTACAAATTGCTTTGCTGGGATCCAGCCCATGCAGTTCCTTCTCATTTTAATAATTTAAATGACCTGGCTAGAACCAGTGCTCCTGGTATTGTCTCATCCTGGAGAGCGCTCGGTGTGCGTTCGGATGGGGAATGATGGGTGTGCCGGGCTGTAGCCGGGGGGCTGTGGGCAGACACGGGAAGGGTTTTAGGCCACAGAGACTAAATAAATCCATGGCCGTGTGTTTCCATGAGCAGTGTCAGCCCACGGGCAGGTCTCTCGGTGGCTGGGGTTGGGTGAGGAGCTGACAGCAGCGGCATTCCCGGCTCTCCCGCGGGGCAGGGCAGCCTGGGCTCTGGCTCTGTGGGAAACTGCTCTTCTCTTGTCCCATCGGGGCCATTTCGGTGTCACAGACCCTTCGGTTCCACGGACACGGGCAGGAATCACGGCGTCCGAGGGTTCAGAGGCACAGGACCGAGGTGCTGGGGTAACCGGGGACTGTGTCCCGCTGGGATGGAGGGGATGAGGTCTGGACCCTTCCCATCCTGCGGCTGCTTCAGTCCTTTCTGCAGGTGCTGCCGGCACGAAGGGCAGCGGGTGAGCGCAGCCCTGACCTGCACACACACCTGGGGGTCCCCACATCGCCCCTCTTGAGACACAGCCGCAGCTTCTGGAGTGCAAAGCCAAAACTGCTGCAGGGCTCGGCAGGGAGGGAGCAGCGGCACCTCGCATCTGCACAGAGCCCTCATGGGCTCGCTCGGCGTTACCACGGAAACGCGGCCGGGGCTCGGAGATTTCGGAAAAGCAAATCCTGGAGGCACAGCCCGCACGGGAATTGGTTGCAGGAGACACCATGGACTTCCCTCGGCGGTGAGCTCTAGGGAACAACCGGGGTGACCTGCGGCTTGTGGGGTCTGTCTGCCCTCAGAACGGCCCGTGGGCAGTGTCACCCCATCCCCTGCCTCCCACTCACCTGCCCCGGCTCCCCTGGAGGTGTGGAGAGCTGCTGCCTTTGAGATCGGCCCTGCAGCCCCCAGCTGCTCTCACAGCCCGGCGAGGGGATGGGCTCGGTGAAACCCAAGTACCGGGAGGCTCTGACTGCAGAGGCTCCGGCTTTCACCTCCCCTGCGAGTGCACAAAGGTGCAGGAGGAGCCGGCAGCTCCCTGTGAAAGCAAAGCGTGTTTTGGTGAGAGCCCAAACTGCAGCAGAGGCAGGCAGGTGCCCCCGTGCTGCCCACAGGCAGCGCATCCCCCGGAGCTGCACCCCACCTTCCCCCGAGCCGCTCCGGGCTGCGCTAGGCGTGTGACTGACTCCATGCACGGTATTTTTAGGTATGATAATTTCTGCCCGTTATTGTTCCTGCATTTACAGCGAGCTGTTCCCATGCTGAAGAACTTCCTGGTGTCTGAACAGGCTGATATTCCTTCCTTGCAAAAGCAGCAGATGGAAGGAAACAAACACTTCTCTGCAGGAGAAGTTGAAATTTTTGGGGGAGCTCTAACAAGCACAGCATTTTCTTTTGCCCCATCTTGAAGGGCTCAGAGCTTTTGCTACGGGGAACTGCTTGGGAGCACTGGGATTCTTTTCCTAAAAAAGCAACAATTAAAAAATTACCTCCATGAAGAACCCCCTCTCCAAATCCTGTAATTAAAATTCTTTTTAATATCCACCACCAGTCACCTCTTCCTGCTCCATCATGTTCCACTTACCTTCTGACCCCAATTTATAAGAAAAGGAGAAATAATAGATCTGGAGGGGAGCTACTCTTTCCTGCAAGACCCACTCATATCTTAGGTCTTCCAGCAGCACCCAAATCCCAGTTAGGATTTTTCTGGGGTCACAACAAGACAATGTATAGAGCAATGCATGAGCAGCCCTGGAGAAAACCCATGCCAGTCCCTTCCTGTTTTTCAGGTGAGCTTCCCATGGCAAAGCTGTCAGGACTTCACTCCTCACCAGGTTCAAAACTGCCAGCCTAAGCAATATGGGATTGAATCTGCATAGCAAGATTAAATTAACCATTGGTTAATTGTGATTTCTCCAGTAGGCTGAAGAAATAACAGAACAACAAAGGACACTGATGAATCAGTGACTTGGGGCCCCAAAAGTCAGGCTGGATCGAGTTGGCTGTGCTATGTGGAGGCAATTTGGAGCTCAGCTCTGCCTTCTCCCTGCACCATCCAGCACAACTCACTGCATCACTCCATATCTGCCCCTGGGTTCTGCTGCTGGGTTTCAGGAGAAGTCCCATTGGGAAAGTCTTCCACCTCAATGCTGCTGTTGTTTTCATTCCTCCTCATGGAATGAAATTACAATACTCGTATTACAATACTCGTGGCTTATTGGGGCATAATTTTGCGCACCAGTGAATAAGGCACTGCTTCCACCCTGCTCTGCGCGGGCTGTGGGACGTGTGGCTGTGCTCGCTGGGGCTCTCCTCGTTCCAGCAGACCCGACGTGACCGAGTGGCTTTTGTTGCTGCAACAAACACTCACGGGAATTGCAGCTGCCTGCGTGTCCAAAGCTGCGTATGGAGCCCACACCTGCAGAACCTGCTGCTGCCGAGGCTGGGTGAGGTGTGGAGCAGCTCCTGGGGCAGGGGATGTCACAGAGTCACAGAACAGTTCGGGTGGGAAGGGACCTTAAGATCATCCAGTGCCACCCCTGCCACGGGCAGGGACACCTCCCACTGTCCCAGGCTGCTCCAAGCCCTGTCCAGCCTGGCCTTGGACACGGCCAGGGATCCAGGGGCAGCCACAGCTTGGTTTTTTTGGACAAAAAGCTCAAAGATGATTCCAATACAAGATGGTCCCAAGCACAAAAAGTCTCTGTGGCCAAGTGATGTTTTGGGGAGGAACATCTGTTAGACAGCATTTATTAATCCTTAACAAATCTCTCCAGCTTAATTATACAACTCTAATTCAGGATGTTATTCCACAGTGGGAAAAAACCCCATGACATCTATGTATATTCAAACCTGTGAATCCAATTCTTGCACATGGAATGTCTCTGCTTCCAGGGACACAGGAATATTTTAGAGTTGATGACAAAAAAGTTTTTGTCCTGTGAACATTTTGATTTTGTTTTTCTTCTTAATTGGGTATTTTAGCATTAAAAGGTTAGAAGAAAGATCTAGTTTTAATGTCCTGCTCAGTTCTTACTAGTTTAGCTTTAACATGCGCTGCTTTTGAGGCTTATTATTTAGCTTTTAGTGTTCAATATTTATTATAAAGTGCAGATTAAAAGTGTTCCCATTATTGCTCAGTTGTACACAATAATTAAAGGAACACATGTACAGCTCCAGGATTTCAGAGGACTCACTCCACTGCAATTCTGTCATACTTTCAATTGCTTTCAAATACTTTCAAAGCACATCCCGTTCGGAGCTCACTAAAATCAATGACTTCAAGCTTCAAGTGTCTCTTGGGAGAAAAGACATTTTGTACTGGAGAAAAAGTAAAAAAAAACACAGAGGCATGAAATGATTTGCCTCAAACCACTTGGGAAATGAAAGCAGAACCAGTCACGTGCTGTAACCACAGCGTCATCTTTCTACTGAGCTTCCCCACCTAAGAAAATAAAACAAATACAGGGAGGGCAGCTGGAAGAAATTGCCATTTCCCCTCCGGAATCAGTCGTGCTCAGACTAGATGGACTAATTAGGCCATGATTTGCCTCCACTGGCCCCAAAATGGCTTTGACACAAACGATTTCACTATTTCTCCAGGATACATTCCAGCATCTTCTCTGAACACATGCACAGGTTGCATCTTATTTTAGTCTCTGTGTTGTCCAAGTCAATCACTGTGCAGCTAATTACCACTGCTGCTCCAGCCTTACTTAGGGATGTAATCTCACCTCAGCAGTGAGTAAATCCATGCATGTATGTCATCAGGACAGCTCCTTACTGCAGGGAAACTTTCAGAGCAAATTGTGAATCTTGTGGAAAGGTGAAACCAGAGCCTGGCAGTGCCTGCAGCTCTTTTTGCAGCTCCTTCAAAAGCACCTGTGTTGCAAGAACCCTGCCTCGTCCTTGTGCCTTCAGCATTTCTCAGAAGTCACTCTTTGAGGTTATTCATGGCTAAAATCCTTCACAGTTCCTGCTGCTCCTTCAGCATGAGAACTGGGATGTTCATTCATCTCACTAAGACATTGATGAACTCCCTGAACCTCAAAGGCAAAATACAGGGAGAAAAGAATCCAGGCTGATTATGGTACGGAATAATGAGCATTGGGGCCTGTATTTATGACTGAGTGTGCAGTTCAAAACCATGTCCTCAGGCTTCAACGCTTGCAACTCTCTGAATTTGCAGTTTGGAATCCCAGCAGGGCTGATTCAGCCTTCCTCACCCTAAAGCTGATATATTTAAATCCCATCCACCTTAGGGATTGATGTGGGTAATTTTGTGCAAGCCTGACTAGAGCTGAACCGCGCATGTAGAAAACAAATGTTACACAAGCTGAAAAGTCTTTTGGCCAATGCAACACTGAAAAACTCTCAGAATAAACCAACTTCTCTCACTGCGTGGTTTCCTACACGTGCTCCTTTTGGAAGGAAGGAGCTCAACACCATCTGCTCCCTGTGGATATGGAAGAGCTGACAGCGCTGTCGGAGGAGTTGGCCAACACCTCGTGTTTGGTGCAGCAGTCGCTGGCCTGTTCCCTGCCCGCGTGGTGGCACAGGGATGGGTGGGGTGATGTGTGACCAAGGCTTGGTCAGCGTGGCTCAGACAGGGCTGGCTTCTCAGTGCTGGCCCTGCTGTGTCCCTGCTGAGGCAGCATTGTTTGTCAGCATGGCTTTACATCCGTTTTCTGACTCCCTGGGTTTCACTAACACATCCTATGGCAGCTTCCACTCTGAATATTAGACTTGAATTCCACAACGTACATTGTATGCAGCGCCTGGAGCTTGTGGGGTCACTGCTGCAGCTCTGGCAGTGCTGGGGACACGCTGCTGGCTCTCAGCTTTCCCACAGGCAGTGGCACACCAGGTCCCCCCGCACAGCCAGGCTGGCTCCGGGCTGCTCCTGGTCACCCTCCAGCCCCAGTGGAGCTGTCCTGGTTGGAAACCAGCCCAGCAGAGAAGGACCTGGGGGTGCTGCTTCAGGGGAGATGAACATGAGCCAGTGTGAGCCCACGAGGGCAAGAAGCCAATGGCACCTGGCCTGTAGTAGCAACAGTGTGTCCAACAGGACCGGGGCAGTGACTGTCCCCTGTGCTGGCACTGGTGACACACCTCAAGTGCTGTGTCCAGTTCTGGGCTCCTCATCGAGAGACATCGAGGGGCTGGAGCAGGGAAGGGAACGGAGCTGGGAAGGGGCTGAACCCCAGGAGCGGCTGAGAGAGCTGGGAAAGGGCTCAGCCTGGAGCAAAGGGGATCAGGGGGACCTTGTGGCTCTGCACAGCTCCTGCCAGGAGGGGACAGCTGGGGGGGTTGGGCTGTGCTCATAGGGAACAGGGACAGGAGGAGAGGGAACAGCCTCAGGCTGGGCCAGGGGAGGCTCAGTTGGACATCAGCAGGAATTTCTCCATGGAAAGGGAGGTCAGGCCTTGGCAGGGCTGCCCAGGGAGGTTTGCAGTGCCCATCCCTGGAGGTGGCACTCGGTGCTCTGGGCTGGGGACAAGGTGGGGATGGGCTCAGGCTGGACTCGATGGTGTCGGAGCTCTCTCGCAGCCTCAGCGGTCTGTGATTCCGTGCCCCTCCGAGAACGCTGCCCGCGGCCCGGGGCGGCTCCGGCGGCGGGCGGGGCGGGAGGCGGCGCGGCCGAGCGTGACGGGGAGGGCGGGAGCGAGCGGAGCCCGCAGCGAGCAGCGACCGGGCCGCCGCCGCCGCCTCCGCCTGCGCAGCGCCCGCACCGACCCGCAGCGCCATGGCGGCCGCGGCCGCCGAGCCCAGCACCGGCCGCTACCAGCAGGTGAGGGGCGCCGGGGCCGGGGCCGGGCGGCGCCGGGGGCGGCGGGGCCGGGAGCGGGGCCGGGCCCGCGGCCTGTGCTGGCGGCAGCGCCCGGGGCGGAGGCCGCGGGTCCCCGGGGGGCCGGGCCGGGCTCGGCCGCGGAGCCGCTCCCCGCCGGCTCGGGCCGGGCGTGCCCGGGGCCGCTGTTTGCTCTGTCCTGGGGCCGGTGTTTGCCCAGTCCCGGGGCCGGGTGTGTCCGGGGCCGGTGTCTGCCCAGTCCCGGGGCGACCTTGGCGCAGGGCGCTCACCCCGGCGGTCATTGCCCCCCACGGCCCGGCGAACCCCCCCGTGAACGGTGTCGTTCCGCATCGCCCGAGGTCACCGTTAGTTTCATTCCATCTTTTACGTGTGGACCTCTCCGAAACCCCCCTAGGCCAGGGGCTGGCCTTAGAGGGCTCCCTCGGGAATTCGGGTCGTTCTTGCCTCCCTGCCTTCCGTTTGTCTGCAGCAGCGGCCCCACGGCAAGGGCCGGCTGTCGGCTGGGCCCCGCTGTGACCCACTTCTGGCAGGCACCTTTCTCACATCAGACATGGAGAATTCCTTACTTAAAGGAATGGAGAAATCCCTCAAAACTGCAGACAGCTCGCTCCTGCTGAACCGAGGTTCTCCCAAGAAATCGCTGTGTTGTGACTTTTCCTGGGTAGCATTCCCAGCGTGGGTAGGCTCGCGCTCGGCACAGTTCGAGATACACCCTCCCATGGGATGGAATACTTGTCTCATCTGACAGCTGCAGGTCTCTGTGTTTTTACATACTGGAAATGTGGAAGTTAAGTAAAATTTAGGCCTTTTTTTTTTTTTTCCCTTTTTTTTTTTTTTTTTTTTGTTCAGTGCGAAACAGATGTGCTCACTTACAATGACAAATCTCTTTGTGTTCTGGGAACTCCTGGGGACAGATAACCAGGTCTCTGCACTAATCGCCTTTCCTGGCAGAGTCCTGCTGGTGGTGTTGACCCCAACAAGTGTCTTCACAAATGCCTTTTCCCAAGGGATCCGCAGCGTGTCCGATGTGCTGGAGCCCATGGGGATGGGTGGCAGGATTTCTGAAGGACCCCATTGCTGTGATGTTCCGTGGCTGATGCACACGCTCCTGGTTTCCTCCGACAGGGGTGTGTAAAGCTGTTGTTCGCCTGGCTCCTGCTCACACCTCGGGCAGACCCGGGGCAGACTCATCTCTGGAGCCCTGTGGAGATTAGGGAGCCAGGCTGTGCCAGAGGATTTGCAGTGCTAAAGACAAGCACATAATGGAGGCCTGGGAAGCCACTGGTGTAACTGGAGTGAGAGGCAGATTCTCACGTGTAAATGTATTTACTTTTGTGTGGCTGTTTAGAAATTGCTTCTCTTTGCTCACCCTCTGTCAGAACCCAGATATTCCTGTTGTGAGGTGTGTTATCACTGAACTGGCTCCTTATGTTTGTGTCGCTTCAAAAACCCTGCAAGCTGTGGAGATGCAGTTGGGATTTAGAGAAAGAGAGGATGAGAGAGTGGGAGAGCCTCTCTAGCATTGAATGTGTCAGCTTTTTCCCCATATTTTGAAACTTATCATGTGTGTGAAGGTACAATAATGAATGTAGCATGTGCCAAGGAAGAGAGACTTATAGTGAAATGATAACTGCAAGGGCTAGAGGTGAATACAGGACCCAGTCAGTGGAGGTAGCCTGGAGAAATTTTCAACAAGCTCATTTAATCCTTTAAATTATTGGATTATGAAGCAGTGGAGGGATTTTTAAAACTTGATTTTTTTGGGTGGTGGGGTAATACAGTAGTGGAGTTGGTTATGTCGGTAGGTGGTTCCTGTACAGGTAAATGTGACAGACTGTCCAAGCATGCCAGGGATGTGTAACCCTCACTCTGGGAAGGGTTCCTGATGTGTCCAGGTGTATGTGGGAGCAGCACTGGTGAGGTGTGGGCACTGTGGAACCTGTACAATATTTGCAGGATTCCTCGAGTGCCGGTGTTTTCAGGAAAAAAAAAGATGATCGTTAATGAGCATGATCTGAGCACAACAGAACTGGATGGATAGCTGAGCTTGAAACCTGTGTGTTTCCTCTCCCATCCCTTCCTCAGCCCTGTGGGTGGGATGCAGGAATGTGGGAATGTAGGCTGTGCCCCCCAGCAGCCTCTTCCCTGCAAACTCCCAGCCCGTGTCCCTTCATCAACGGGGGCAGTGTTCAAGGGGCGTGCACTGATGTATTTTCCAAAGGCAGCTTCCTAGCCCGTGGCTTTGTTCAGGCATTAGATAATCTGATAAAAAATAGCCTGCAGTGATGGCTTTGGGCGATGTGAGTCTGAGCTCACGTACTGAGGAAGTGCAGCTCCATGTAAAATAAAACTATAACTTGGGAGATTTCAGCTTCCCTGACCCCTTCCACGGGGAGCAGAGCTGGGACGGGGTCAGACTGCTGGGTTTGGATCCTCCTCTGCAGGCCAGCTGCTGGGGCTGCTTGTGGAGGTGGGAATGGAGAGCTTTGGGAAGGAGGAGAGCTGCAGCTCGCCCTGGCGCTGTTATTCCAGGCAGTGCTGTGTCCCCAAAAGGGAGGCTGTTATTTCACCCTGCTTTTGGGAAAGTTATACAGGGATGTTGTTGGGATTAGGGGGGCTTCAAGCCTTTCCAGCATAACCCTAGATTGAGAGTGCCGTTGGCAGAACTGTATTTCATCCTTGGAATAGAAATTACCCTCCATTCTGGAAAAAATAGCCCAGCTTTAACAGGTTTATTTACACTCTCTGTTTTCCAGGCATGGTTTGCACTTGGAGCATTCGAAAATATATGTGAGGTGTATGAGTAATGTAAACCCACCTAGGAAATGGTGGGAGTGTTAAATAATGAAGACATATTCCTTTTTAAGTGCCATTTCTTCCTGTTCCACTTGTTGAACGTTTACATGGATCATGAATCATTCCATAAAGGGAGGTGTCGATGGGAAAAATAAGGAAGAAAGATTTTTCCATTTGTTTGTTTTTTGTTCTGTGAACACTGTTGAAGAAATACATTGCTGGAAGTAGAATGGGAATAGAATTTAAATCCACGAAGTACCACAATGCTTCCTTAATATCTGGGGAGGCTGGAGTGGAACAGGGAGGCAGATATCAGTTGCTGCCTTGTGTGTACCTTAAGCTTGTATTTAGTTTTTCAGCTGAGATGGGCACGCAGCTTGAAACTAAAAAATGAGAACATCCCAAATCTTTTCATGTCAGCAGTTAGAATCAGAAATGTCAGTGATTGTTTCTTCTGTGAGGTCCTTGCAGTGTGCAAAATGTGCTGGCTAAAGATAAGAATGGCAAGAAAAATTGCAGCATAGGTTCTTTGCATATTTATATATTTTATTTTATTTATAAGTAGAATAGGAGATGCCATTGACATAAACCCAGTAAAGATCAGAGAAGTTGCAGGGTAGAATTGTTTGTGCAGTGCTGCTCTGAGGTTGTGTTGAAGCTGCCCCGTGCTGTGTCCAGCCTGGGCTGTGCTCAGATGACTGAAATCAGATTATTTTCCTCTGAAATACCCACCTCTGTCGGCAACAGTACCTGTCAGGTGAGTTCGCAAGGGTTTAGTGATTCTGTGTGAAAAAGTAATTATGGAATTTGAATACATTCTGTCTCTAAAACTCAAAGGATGTGGGAAAGGCAGGGAAACAGCAGCAGTCCAGTGTCATCTCACAGCTTGTGTAGCAGGAGAAAATAGCTTTGCATGGAAACTTTTTAATTATCTCAGGCATCAGGATAGTGTTGGACTCTGAGCTGTGCTTCTTTGGTGACTTTTCTCTCCTCACTAAAATTCAGTGGGGCTCAGTAATCCTGTTGGGAAGCAGCTGTAGGAACAATCCCTGAGGGCTTTGGGTTTGTTAAGTGCTCCCAGGAGATGAGGAACCTTTTTCTGGGTTTGGCATCACGTCTTAGAAGTAACCATACAGAATGCAAGGAGCAAAAGTTCTATGTGTGTGTGAATTGTGACCCTTTGCCATTGGGACTAGTGAGAAAAATTCAGCAATAAGGGATATCCAATCATCCTGTTCCTGCCTGTTGTGAAATACCCAAATTTGATATATGGTGGCACAATGGGATTTTTTTCCATTGAAGATACTTAACTTTCTTCATATGACAATTCAAAAAATATGGTATTTTAAAATGTTTAGAATTCTTTCTGTGATGCCCTAATGTCCAGAAAAATATTAATCTGGTTCTAAATATTATGAGAAGGCCTTATGCTTTAAGTGTGGGAAAACTAATTACAGCTATCCAAGACTGAAACCTACATTTTCCATATTAAAACCTTGATCTCTCAAGTCTAAGGCCATTTTGTGGGCACAGGTTTGTGCTGGCCCAAGTGCTTGTTTCCAGTCTGTCCAGACCAGTTTAATTCCCTGTTTGAACAGAAATGAGGGAATTAGACCAGCTTGTTTCCCAGGACTGAGGAGCATTTCTGTGCTGTCAGGCCTTTGGCTGCAGTGAGTCAGAGAACAGCACCCTCATGAGCACAGGTTGTATTTTATGGACGTAAAATTGGTTTGGATTTGTGTTTTTGCCTTGGTGGCTCACGGGGTCGTTGCCATCGTCCCCTCAGCTGGATGCTCCTGCTTGTTGCTGCTCCATTTGTGCTCCCTGGGTGCCAGGGACCTGCTCCAGCTGGGGAGAAGGCAGGTGGATTTTGGGAGGGGGAGTGGAGGCACAGTTTTCAGTCCTTTGTTTGGAGGGAGGAGTCTCTCGGAATCATTCCGTTTGGAAAAGCCCTCCAGAACCATGGGGTCCAAGCTGTGCCCAAATGCCCACCTTGTCCCCAACCCAGGGCACTGAGTGCCACCTCCAGCCCTTGCTTGGACACCTCCAGGGATGGGCACTCCAAACCTCCCTGGGCAGCCCTGCCAAGGCCTGACCTCCCTTTTTATGAGGCAATTTTCAGGCTGACACATGCAGGGAGGTCACTCCCTGGAGCTGGGCTCTGCTCGGGGCTGCTTCCCCAGACCAGGCAGGGCAGGAGCATCAGCATCTCCCCAGGGAGGGCTGGCTTGGCACGGCTGCAGATGTGTCACCTGAGAGGTGCTCAGCACACCTGTGCCAGGTGCAGGAGCTGGGGCAGACGCTGAGGGCTGGCACCGCTCTGGGGAAATGGGCTGGAAGTGCCTCCGGGAGAAAACAGCTATTTGCTCATCAGGGAGAGGGCTGAAGGGTGTGGGTTGGCTTGTCTGGTATCTTATCATTATTCCTGCTGATTAATAAGCTGATATTAAGTTACAGGAATTTGCAACAGCATCGGGCAAAAGTCAGGATTTTAAATCAGGGTGTGTTTAATTAAGCAAAGCGTAAGTCAGTAAAAATAATTCTCCTTTTCAGAGTTGGCAGTGACTTTAATTTACTTCCAAAAGGCTGAAGATATGGAATGATATGTGATCTATTGGTAAGGCCAAGCTTGTAGTAATGCTGATTTAGTGTAGTGATGCTGTTTTAGTGTAAAGAATATTTACGTGCAGCCTCAGAGCTTGGCAAAGGGGAGTTAAAAAATAAAGATTCAAAACTATGTCAGCAGCCCATATGCTGAGTTTAGGAAATTTGGAAGAATTAAGCAACATATTTATTGGAAATGCTTTCTCCAAAGTTTACATGGAAATATTTCCAAACAGCTTGGAAGATTTAACTTCTATGCTGCTGTACTCTGTATTTGCATGGGTCTGTATTTACATAGGTCTTGGTCAGGGCAAGTGGCAGCCAGAGGTGATGTCCTGCTCAGTTCCAGGCTTCTCATGCTGGGTTTTTAAAATAAAAATAAATATCCCTGGGTGTTCTGTCAGTCAGCTTTCTGTTGGTTTAGCAGTCTGGTGAAAAGATCCCAGCCATGCAGTTGTTTTAATAACTGTATGCATGGCTGTAAAGACTGTCTTATTTTTTAATGCCACTAATACCAGAACCTTGCCTGAAAAGCTAAAATCCATCAGTGAATCTAGGAAAGAATTACCTGCCAGCCTCAGCAGAACAGGCTGAAGTCAGCCACTGCTTGAAGCAGCTCTCTGGGTTCTGAAGCCTCGGGGAATGGTCTGGGGCCGAGTCCATACCTGGAGCAGTGCAGGGCAGGTGGGAGCCCTGGCCAGGGCAGCAGTGCTCTGTGAGGCCTGAGTCATTCTTCCTGTCACATGAACCCTCCCTGCTCTGCTAATAGGCACTTAGTTGAATTTTAGATGCCTGGAATCATTAAAAAGGCTGGAAGGCATTTGTGTACCTTGTCCATTAGAAGAAAAATACGTTTTCTATAACTGTAACCTCCTACAGCCTCGAGCTCAACTTTAGAAAGTAGCTGCATTTTTTGTGTCATTATCCATTACCTGAATTGTGATGTTTGAAGGCAGCAGTGAATTCAGCTGCTCTCTCCCACGTGACATTGGTGGAAGAACATGTATTTCTTTTTACTATTGAAAGAAGAACCAGTGGTAGGAGTTAATATTCCACTCAACATCTGTGTCCTCTTTTGTTTCATCTGTTCCAGTGTTGTCACATGTGGTGCTTTCCTCCCCCCTCCCTGATGACTGTGCTCTCAGGCTGTACCTGCCTTCTTTCTTACAGGCATGAGGGGTTGAATTTCTGCCACCCCCTCACCTGGAGGGCAGGTGACAAAGGACTTGTGGGATCCAGAGTGTCCCAGGTGTGCCAGAGCCTTTCCTTGTCTGTTAATAGACCAGGTCCTGCATAGGCAGAAGGAGAAAAAAGTATTGAATTTTCATGGGTAGACTGACAATAAGCATGGAGCATTTTCATGGAGCATGACAATAAGGTGGAGCATTTTCTGAGAATTTAAAAACTACAGAACTGGGAGAATCATAGAATCACAGAATGCTTTGGCTTGGGATGACCTTGAAGATCATCTTGTTCTACCCCTGCCATGGGCAGGGACACCTTCCACGTTCCCAGGTTGTTCTAAGCCCTGTCCAGCCTGGCCTTGGACACTTCCAGGGATCCAGGGGCAGCCACAGCTTCTCTGGGCAGAGACTGAATCAAGCAGTTTGGCTCTGTGTTTCCCTGTCCCTTCCATTGCCCTTTGTGCTCTGTGCAGTCTGGTTTTGGATCTCTGGGGTAATGCTATCTCTTTTTTTTTTTAATCTTTAAAGCATATTTTAATAGGCAATTACTTCTCAAGTCAGTTTGCATTTACTTTTAATGCCGAGCTCCATGGGGGTTTATAAAATAAGGCATTTTTCTTTTTTGGAAAGGAGAAGAAGACCTCTTTTTTCTTGGAGAAGAAGACCTCGCTGTGGTGGGAGTGGCTGCAGCTCCTCCTGTCCCTGCTCAGTGCCCTGGGGCTCAGGAAAGCTGCAGGTGAGGCAGGTCCTGTCTCCTCCACCCCCAGGGCCTCACTGCCTGGGATTGTTTGCTCTGCTTCACATCTGGCCAGGGCCCAGCGTTGGGGATGTGTCCTGCTGACAGCTGTGCTGGGAGCTGCTCCTGGCAGAACACAGATTAAATTTTCATCCGGATCACTGATTTCTCCTTCTTCAAGGAGGTGGCTCAGCATTGTCATGTGAGGAGTTCTTATCCACAAAGCTTGGGGCTGACCAGAACCCTCCCCCATTCTGTTTGGAAAATGTTCTTGGGGAGCAGAGTGAGCTTCAGCTGACGTGGAATTGAGTGCAGGACTGTGGTGCTCCACTCTTTTGCTGCAGCTGGGCTGGGAGACAGTGCTCCTGATTTTTTTCGGGTGCTTCCCAGTGTCGTTTCCTCCCTTTTCCCCCTCTCATCCAACCCCTTGGACCTGCCAGCAGAGCCACTCATGGTGTCATCTGCTAAGCCTGGTCAAGACTTTCCCAGAGGATGTGGCTATAGATCATTGACTTTCACTGGCACAGAGCAGCTGTGGCTGCCCCTGGATCCCTGGAAGTGCCCAAGGCCAGGCTGGACAGGGCTTGGAGCAGCCTGGGACAGTGGGAAGTGTCCCTGCCATGGCAGGGAGTGGAATGGGATGGGATTTAAAAGGCCTTCCAGCTCAAACTATTCTGTGATCTTTGATCTTACCCAGCAAAAGGAATAAAATCCCAAACTACAAAACAGTTGGATATCCAAGACCTGCATTTAGAAGTGTGAGCTGATTTGTTTTATTTTCCCCCGATAAGACAAGTAAGATAAGAACATCCCCCTACGCCCCCACCTCCTGTGTTAAATGCTCAAGGAGAATAGCAACATGTCTCTCCAAAGAAAAGAAAGCAAAATATCCTGGATGGTTTCAGGAGCAAATGTGTGGGATTGCAGGAGGGAAAGCTGGAGGAGATGTTGTTCAGTGGTGATTTCAGACGAGGGCAGTGCCTCCTGCTCAGCCCAGTGCTTCAGTCCTGAGGTGCTTGTGTGAGCTGAGCTGTTCTGCAGAAAACCTCAGTGCCTTTGCTGCTGAGATGATGAGAAATGGAAGGAAGGGAAAATTGAGATGGCAGCTGTAACCTCCTTTCTGGCCTGGTAGTGCTGATCAAAGCTGCCATGGCACACCTGCCTCGTGCGAGTGATGCTGGATCTGTGATCGCTCCTGGTTATTTATACAGAGCCTGTGGGAAGCACAGTGCACAAAATAAACCGGCTCCTTCTCAGTCATGCAGGGTGAAAGGTTGAAGGGAAATGGCAACATTCATACTTCTGTGCATCATTATGTAATATATCCACGGAAAAAATCCTTCCTTAGCAAAGCCACAGGCAGCAATGGAGTTTTTTGTTGGGTGTCTCACGGTATTTCTTTGACTAAAACAGATGCAACTGCAGCTCCGAAGCAGTGTGAGCTGAGGAAGTGCCAGGGAAATGGAAAGGTACTGGCAAGCCATGTGCTGTGCTTTGCTGGAGTCCAGGTGTGTGAGGAGAGGATGTAAAAACAGCATTAAAACTGAGGTGGAAGATGGATCATTTCAAGTGGGAGCGCTTCAGAGGGAGGCTGAGCAGCTGCTGTGTGTCCCGTGGTGCTGCAGAGCAGTCTCCTTCCAGCAGAGTGTGTTGTGTGCAGTTAACCCTGCAGGCTGACGAGGAACTCCAGAAGCCCTAACCTGCTGTGTGTGGCTCTGTTCAGCTGCAGAATGAAGAGGAGCCGGGCGAGGCCGTGCCGGTGGTGAACGATGCCCCTCCTCCCTACAGCAGCATTTCTGCGGAGAGCACAGGTACTGCACCTGGGGGAAAGGGCTGCCATTGCTCTCCTCATCCACTGCAGCACCTTCCCAAGCTGCAAGGACCAGGATTGATCCTCACAGCCTCTTGGTACTTGTGGTTTAGGAGATGCATTTTGGCTGCGTTCATCTGATGTCATCCCATCAAGGGATGTTCAAGTTACGGTTCACAGTGTTCTCAGTAAATTGAAGACAGTTAAAAATCAAAGTGCTGTGAGGATTTGTGGTTCCCCTCTCATTATCTGGCATTTGGATGATGCCGTGTCCCTTCCCAGAAGGATCTGTCACTTAAAAAGGTTTAAAGAATTCACTTTTCCTGCACTTCTCAATAACTAAGCGCTTGGTCATACGGATGGGATGTTGAATCATCCTGCTGTCCTGTCACTAATAACTTTAATAACCACTTGGATCTGGAAACGTGACTTTTTCTGAGTATCCAAGTCAGGAGAGACACAGCATGTGGTGTTGTTTTAAACACAAGTACAATCAGGCATGTTTGGTGAGTGTTCTGTGGATTGCTGGGTATCACAGAAGTGCTCCTGTGCTTTTCACTTTCTGGTCTGGGGTGGCAGGAGGATGGAAGGGAGGGCAGCCTGGGGAATGGGGCTCATTGGAAGTCACCTGGAGCTCTGCTTGTTCCCAACACGGTGTTCTGAAGGAAGTGCTGAGTTCCCTCCTGTGTCACTGTTTTGTGCAGCTTATTTTGACTACAAGGATGAGTCAGGGTTCCCGAAGCCGCCGTCCTACAACGTGGCCACCACTCTGCCCAGCTACGACGAGGCCGAGAGAACCAAGGCTGAGGCCACCATTCCCTTGGTTCCTGGCAGGGTGAGTGTCCCTGCCTGGCCCCGCACTGCGGGGGTACACCTGCAGCTCTAACTCCTGCCCATCATGTGCCATGACTATTTCAATTCGTGTCAGGGTTTTTTGTGTTTTTGAAGCCTTCTGGGGTGGTGATATTCCACACTCCTGTGAGTCCTGTGGCTGTTTTTTTTTTTTTCTTTTTAATTTTCCTCTGAGCACTGTGATGATGTCAGACATCTCAGTAATGCCAGCATGTGCTAGCCAGATTAGCTTGGCAAGCTGACAGAGGGACTGTGCTGTATGCCTGTGCACTGACACTGGGGTTTTTGTTGGTTTTTTTTGATTTTTAAAAAAGATTTAGGATTAATTCTTCAGCTGTCTGGCATATCTACCCTTGATACTCCAGCTGCTTACTTAGTTGACTTTTCTGGAGGTCAGTGTAGCTGATACAAGGACGATAAAACCGTTCTGTCAGAATTATTTCTTTTTGTTTTTTTCAACATTATCTCTTGTTCAGCCACTCCCTCCACTCCTGCTAGCATTAGAAGTCCACTGCTCATTACACTCCTTCACAGAAGCCAAATTCCTTGCTGAGATGATAATTTTTTGATGAGCAGAAGAATTCTTCGCAGTGAGAACAAAAACATGCTGGATCTTGACTATGTTAAAAATAAAGATACATTTCATATTACATAGATAACATTTCATGCCCTGCACCATTTCAGGATGAGAAGCAGGAATTTTTTTTTTTGTGCTTACATTTGTAACCTTTTGAGATTTAGGATTCCAACCCCTTCTTGAAGAGTTACACCCGGAACTGGGGTTGTTGTATGGATTGGGCTGACCTAAATCCCCCCATGTGCTGCCTCCCTCTGCTTTGCAGGATGATGACTTTGTGACACGGGATGACTTTGATGACACTGACCAGCTGAGGATAGGAAATGATGGCATTTTCATGCTGACTTTCTTCAGTAAGTACATCATGGAATGAACTTTTTTTTCAAGCAGTGGCCCAAAATTGTTTGGGTCCCATGTATGTTTACGTAGCACCAGGGAAAACCTGTGTGCAAGGGGTTTATGGTTTTTTTTCCTTGGAGTATAAATGTATCTTGACCTGCTGCTTTTATCCTGCTTTCTCAGTGGCATTCCTCTTCAACTGGATTGGATTTTTCCTGTCTTTCTGTCTGACTACTTCAGCTGCAGGACGATATGGGGCCATTTCTGGGTTTGGTCTGTCTCTTATTAAATGGATCCTTATTGTCCGGGTGAGTTGTGTGGTAAAAACCATGTACTCAGACACTGATACTCTTTTTCCCCAGCAGGTTTTTATCTCGTACTGAAGTTAGTGATAAATTTAGGGTTTTTTAAAATAATGAGATTATTTTTGAGAGATTTATTCACTAAGAACAGAGTTTTTTCATTATTATATCCTGTTTATATGCTGGAATTAGAATTGTAATAAAAGAAAAGAAGATTGCACACTTGGGTTTGTGTTGTGCATGCTCCAGTCCTGGAAGTGTCCAAGGCCAGGCTGGACAGGGCTCGGAGCAGCCTGGGATAGTGGAAGGTGTCCCTGTCCGTGGTGAAAGAGAGGAGCTGTAGGATCCTTTCCAGCCCAGCCCACTCTGGGATTCTGGGATTCATTCTCTGTCTGCCAGGCACTGTCCTGGATCAGAGTATGGTTTGTGCTGAGCAGCAGCAGTGATGTGATCCTGGGAAAACATCAACCCCGGCAGAGCCAGCCCTGCCTTCGGCTCTGCAGTCTGCTGTGCCTCAGGCTCTCCTCTGGAAAGAAGGAAATTCTCTAAACTGCAGGATGGCCGATGAGGAGAGGGAAATAGGGACGTGGGGAGGAGTGAGGTTTGGAGCAGCAGTGGGAGAAGGCCGTGGGTGCCCTCTGGTGCTCCCTGCAGCACAGGAGCAGGGACCTGGAGCAGGGACCAGGAGCAAGCTGCCGTCCTGCTCTAGGGTTTTTAGCTCTTATTTTTTTTGAGGGTTAGGAGAAAATATTTCCATCAGGAAATCTTTATTTGGAGCCCCTTAAATGATGGCACACACATTCCAGGCTGAAAATTGAATTTCAAACAAAGCAGCTCATTGGGTGTAAGTAGAAGTAGAGAGCATTAATGTTAGAGCTGTCATTTCCCACCTCATCTTTTGGGGCTGGGAATTATAATTTGTAAATACAGCATCTCTTCAGTTTTCCCAGTTGGGAATCTTGTCAGTGGGTTCCACAGGTCTGGGATTTCTTTTCCAGCTGTTATACCATCCAGCCTTACAGTGTAATGCATGTGCTGCATGGCTGCAAGCCTGCTCTGCCCTTTCAGAAGCTGCAGCCGTGCTTTGTAAGCATCCAGGACACAATTTAAAACAGGAATGTTTGCTCAGTCGTGTCCTTGTGCCCCACTGATTGCCAGAGTTCATAGCTGGGTGTTGAATGTGTCCCATTGCCCTTGTTAGAGCTGCTGTGTGCAGAAAACCCATCAGTAAGAGTTTGTGGAGGTCACTTATTCCTGCAGCCTGTGCAGCTGGGGAAATGCAGCATTCCATGAGCTCTCTTGTGTGCAGCCGTGAATAGGTGGGAATAGACTTGGGTTCACAAACTTCCATGTGCTCTAAGCTCCATCTTTGTTTGGCTCTTTTTCAGTTCTCCACCTATTTTCCTGGTTACTTCGATGGCCAGTACTGGCTTTGGTGGGTCTTCCTTGTACTAGGTGAGTGTTTGGGGGGACAGATGCTTCAAAACTCTGTAAAGTGCAGTTAGGATTTTGTGAGCTTTCCAGGCTGTTCAGTATGTATGTGGAGAGGTACAGATGAAACATGACCCTCAGACTCCTCTGGCTGAGCACATTCAGGTTTGAAATGCATGTAAACACTGTCCTTCTGTTGCCATTACTTGGTGGCAGCATCCTGATATCATCCAGAGGTTGGGAAGAGAATAATGTTTGTGACTGATGTTTTATCTGCTCTTGCATCTTAAATGGAAGAGTGGATTGTTGCCTTCCTCATTTTATTTTCTTTTTCATGCTTTGGGAGTGACTGGATCTCATTTGGAGTTAAAAGTTTTGTGATTGTCCAAGGAAAATTTGTTTTTGAAGTTGCCTGAAATGGAAAGATGAGGTGTCATTGCTACCAAAAATAATTACTGTGTGTGATCAACTGCTGTGCTGAGGCCCCTCTGTAGTGGTGACAGGGAGTTCAGCTGCTCCCTCACTGAAGAAGCAACACCTCTGTTAACTGGACAAATGTGTCTCTTCCCTCCAGGTTTTCTGCTGTTTCTCAGAGGATTTATTAATTATGCAAAGGTTAGGAAGATGCCAGATACATTTTCCACTCTCCCCAGAACCAGAGTTCTCTTTATTTACTAAAGGTAAATTTTCTGCTTTCCTGAATTTGTTATGCTTTGTTTTAACTCTGTTTAGTGACTTTTTTAGGCTAGATTTTCATTGCTCGAATATTTTTAGAACTCAAGGCAGCAGGGAACAGTTGTTTCTTGGTATCCCCTCCCCAGCTCCTGAGTCTGCAGAGCCCAGACTGACCTGGTGGGAGGCAGAGGAACACTGGCCATTTCTCCCTGAGTTTTTGCTGTGAGGAATTGTGCATTCTTTTGATTCCATGACTAGATACTGTGAGAACAAAACCTCTGCCTCTTGGTACTGCAGTGTGTCTTTCAGAATAAATCACATGCCTGAAACACGTGGTGTGTCCCAAACCCGAGGAGAGGTCACAAAATGTTGTTAGAGGGATGTGCCAGTGCCTTTGGCTTTTGTCCCAGAATGAGCAATTTGTCTGAATTCTACTCTTTGAAATTGCTGCCAGGTTCCTGAAGAAATGACACCCTTGCACACCTTTGCTCTCCTCAAACCTCTCCCCCACACCTGAACTGTCCTGCCTGAGCATCTTGCAAAAACCTGAGTGCCTGGGAGTCTTTTGCTTTAATGCTGAACCTCAGCCTGGCTGCCTTAATGGGGCTTTAAAGGAGGAGGCTTAAGTAGCTGAAGCTGTAGCATAATTTCCTGCTCACAGCAGATAATGGCCTGGCATTAACTGTCCCTCCCCGAGGGGAAGGAAATCCTGGAATAGGTTGCTTCCCAGCTGGGGAATGCAACATGATGCTCCCTTTAGAAATATCATAATAACACTCCATTTCCCCAGACAGAAGCAATTGCAGCTGGGACAGTCAAAGAAACCAAACCAACCCCAGCTTTAAATTGGGGGTCATTAAATTGTTGAGATTTGAAAACCGAGCCTTGGGTTTCCAAATGCACTTCCCTTTTATTAGAAACTGCAAATTGCCCACGATTCTGCTTCATTTCCAGTCTGTGAGGAGAACCTGCAGCACAGAACGGCCTTTGTGCAGTGTTTTCCTCTGGTGATAGTGTGTAAAAATAGTTCAGCCAATTTCTTTACGTGTTTCAGTTCTGTTTAACAAAGTTCTGGTTTGTGACCTCCTCCAGGATCTGTAATATCCTCCCAGATTCCTGCTGAGTCACCAGAGGGTTGATTTCCCCCAGTTTATGGTCACGTAATGTGAGCAGTTAAAATCAGCTTTATCTCTGTATTTTGTCTGACTGAACAATTTTTTAAAAGATTTTGCTGCTTTCCCAAAACTTTATTTTTCATTTCTTAAAGGAACTCTGTGATATCTTTTTGCACAGATTTTTCCTATATTTGGAATTTGAAATTACAGTTTTAGAGACCTGGCTTCACTCCTTGCTCGTGGAGGTGTAGTGTTTAAATTCTTATTTATGTGTCATTTTAGAGCATTTTCAAAAAGCACTTTCTCTTTTAGATATTCTGAGATAAATGTCCAGAATAATTCATAAATATTTCAACTTGGACACTTCCCCTCGAAATAAACCTTTAATCCTGAATTCAGAGTGAGGAAATCACAAAAGACTTGGATTTTTAGTATATTGTTGTCCTTAGGATGAAATTTCTTCTTCAGGGCATGATGAAAAGGGCACAGTGAGGGTTTATTTTTATTTTAGAGCAGGGATCATTTTTAGAAAATGAGGAGGGGAATAATGAGTGCAAACCAGAAAATACAGCCTGGTGAAATGAATCCAGTGGAAAGGTGGAGCTTACTATTCCAGCTGCGTGTGCAGCAATGGACACAATCCTGGCATGATCCTGTAAAATATGCACAAATTCCTGAGCATTTTGCTGGAGTCACATCATTGTGTGCTGAGACACTTCATAAGCTCTTAGACATCCTGTGCTGTGTGAACGACATCCTCCTGTTATCCAAAATAACCCTCTGACTGCAGTTTCGGTGTTCAATATCCTTCTCCAACAGATGTTTTCTGGCAAATGTCTTCCTGCATTAGTGAAATCCCCCCCAAGAAGCAGCAGGACACCTGCAGGAAGTGAATCAAGGCTCTGGAGCAGAAGAAAAAATAATCACCTGCTTTAAAATAAATAAATAAAAGTACTGTTGGAAAAGAAAAAAAAGGAGAAGCATTTCTTTCTATTTGTTTTTAGGTGTAAAATTTTAATAATTAACGCAGAATTCCGTAATTGTTGACTCATTAGTGGCTAATGTTTGAAGCAGCTCTTGCAGTGAGTCTGTGATGTGCTGATGAAGCCTTCCAGCCGGAGTTTGTGGTGCTTTGGGCAGCAGGAGCCGTCCTGGGGCCAGCAGGGGCCAGGCTTGCTTTAGTTCCTCCTGCAGCCTGGGAGCTGCTGGGGCTCTGCCTGTGTGTGACAGACACGGTGTCCTGTGTGTCACACCCTGTGCTGTGCAGTGTGTGTGTGACAGACACGGTGTCCTGTGTGTCACACCCTGTGCTGTGCAGTGTGTGTGTGACAGACACGGTGTCCTGTGTGTCACACCCTGTGCTGTGCAGTGTGTGTGACAGACACTCTGTGCTGTGTGTGACACACACCCTGTCCTGTGTGTGACACACACCCTGTGCTGTGTGTGACAGGCACCCTGTCCTGTGTGTGACACACACCCTGTTCTGGGCAGTGTGTGTGACACCCTGTGCTGTGTGTGACAGGCACCCTGTCCTGTGCAGTGTGTGTGTGACAGACACTCTGTGCTCTGTGTGTGACACACCCTGTCCTGTGCTGTGTGTGACACACACCCTGTCCTGTGCTGTGTGTGACAGACACTCTGTGCTCTGTGTGTGACACACACCTTGTGCTGTATGTGACAGACACCCTGTCCTGTGCAGTGTGTGACAGACACCCTGTGCTGTGTGTGACACACACCCTGTCCTGTGCAGTGTGTGTGTGACAGACACCCTGACCTGTGTGTGACACCCTGCCCTGTGCAGTGTGTGTGACACCACATTCTGTACAGCCCTCATGTAACATGTCCTGTACAGCCCATGTAATGTGTCCTGTACAGCCTGTGTAACATGTCCTGTACATCCTGTGTAACATGTCCTGTACAGCCCATGTAACATGTCCTGTACAGCCTGTGTAACATGTCCTGGACAGCCCATGTACCATGTCCTGTACAGCCCTCATGTAACATGTCCTGTACAGCCTGTGTAACATGTCCTGGACAGCCCATGTACCATGTCCTGTACAGCCCTCATGTAACATGTCCTGTACAGCCTGTGTAACATGTCCTGGACAGCCCATGTACCATGTCCTGTACAGCCCTCATGTAACATGTCCTGTACAGCCTGTGTAACATGTCCTGTACATCCCATGTAATGTGTCCTGGACAGCCCATGTACCATGTCCTGTACAGTCCGTATAATGTGTCCTGTTCAGCCCGTGTAACGTGTCCTGTATAACTCACATCACGCTGTGCCCTGTACAGCCCATGTAACATGTCCATGTAACATGTGCAGCCCACATGTGACACATCCTGTACAGCCTGTGTGCATCATGTCCTGTCCAGCCCATCCTATATATTCCATGTACTCCATCTACTCTGTGTCCTGTCCTGTCCTGTCCTGTCCATCCCTTGTACTCCGTGTCCTGTCCAACTCCTGTCCCCACTGTCCTGTCCTGTCCATCCCCTGTCCCTGCTGTCCTCCGTGTCCTGTCCATCCCCTGTCCATCCCTTGTCCCCTGTGTCCTGTCCATCCCCAGTCCATCCCTTGTCCCCTGTGTCCTGTCCATCCCCTGTCCATTCCTTGTCACCTGTGTCCTGTCCATCTCCTGTCCATTCCTTGTCCCCTGTCCTGTCCAGCCATGTGCCAGCAGCGCAGGGCTGACTCAGGAGCTGAGGTGACAGCCCAGGGTGGCTGTGCTCCTGCAGTCTGCAGCACCTGGGGGCCTGTGGAGGAAAAGAGGTTGCTGTGGTCCAGACTCCGAGGTGTCATTGGGAATTTGAGGTGGCACAAGTATTAATTTTTAACAGTCTATATTCTCGGTGTTGTAGTATCCTTTCCTTTCGCACCACCAACTTTTTGGGCTCTTTGGGGTTTTCACGGAACAAGTCCTTAGTGTAAAACGGAAAGATCACGTTGCAACTTTGTATAAAAATCATCTTGCAAAACAAAGGCCTTTTTTTTTTCTTTGGCTTGGGACTTTTGAGACAATTCCTAACATACCTGTAATTCTTGCTTTAATAATTTGTGTTAGCAGAGACTCTGATGCATTGGAAATGTAGATTTAATGTGCACTCCTGTGCTTTCTGCCAAGTGGTCATTCACTTTGGAGTTTTACTATGTTCAACCTGTAAATACAGCAGAACATCAATAAATGTCACTTCTGTAGCAATTGTTGCTGTAGGACAGTGTTTAATTGAGTTTTGATGTGTTATTGCACCTGGTTATCGATGACAAACACAGATTATCTGGGAGAATTCCATCAAGAATTCCATCACTTTCCATGGAAGGCGTAACACAAATCTCCACTTCAAGATGTCCATCCTTTTTGTAACCAAGCAATGGCAGCCTGTCAGGAAATGGTGATTCTATTTTGGGGGCTTTATTGGATTTTTTGGGTAGTTTCATGACTTACCTGCCCCACGAAATTGTGGTTTTGGTTTGCAGCTGAACTTCTCAAATGTACAGTCCCCACAAACAAGCAGTTGGGGCTGACAGAGACGGATAGAGGTTCCACAGATTCCTCTTTAAACAGGAATAAGTGAACACAGAATTAGGAATTTTGTCCTACAAGGCAAAATCTGCAGCATTGGGGAACTCTGAATCACATTTGCCCAAACTTGGTCGATCAGCCTTGTGTTTGCTCTCCTGGCATCTGGGCCTTATTTGGGCTTGGATATTCAGAGAACTGGAATATTTGGCATTCTTGTTCCTCCTCCTCCGGTGGCCTGAAGCTGCAGACACCTCCAGCTCCATGTTCCCGCACAGACAGAGGCTCTGGGAGCGCGGGGAGGGCGGGTGGGTGACAGGGTCTGGGGAACCCACGCTGTGTTTGCTGTGGGTTCACACCGGCTCCAGGCTCAAATACTTGTTCTGGGTCTGTGACAGCTCAGCCACTTCACACCACCTCAGTGGCCGGGCTGTGGTCACCTGCAGTGACCGAGCAAATAGCTCTGGCCTTTGCTGTCAGCCAGGCTGGGATGGAGGCTCAGGGTGCTGAGGAGGGCACACAGGGCTGAGGAGCTGCTGGGCTGTGTTGGGAACAGAGCTCCGACTGCCCAGGACTGCTGACAAGGGCAGGGAGTGATGGGATAGGGGGAATGGCTTCCCACTGCCTGAGGGGCAGGGATGGATGGGATACTGGGGAGAAATCCTTCCCTGGGAGGGTGGGGAAGCCCTGGCACAGAGAAGCTGTGGCTGCCCCTGGATCCCTGGAAGTGTCCAAGGCCGCGCTGGACATTGGGGCTTGGAGCAGCCTGGAGCAGTGGAACTGACCCTGCCATGGCAGGGGTTGGAATGGGATGGGCTTCAAGGTCCCTTCCAACCCAAACCAGTAGGAAATGTATCCTGAGATCTGATTTCCAGTTTCCATGAAAGAAGGAAAAGCAACCTGAGGGGAGAAGGCTCACCTGAAGGAAGAACAGCGTGTGCTAGAAGAAGTCAGATCTGCCTGTGGAGGAAGAAGGAGCACCACGGGGGAAAGGAATGGAGTCTGCCTGTTGCCTGTGCTCTTCTGCCTGCTTTGATGGGAGCCCCAGGGAAAAGGTTGGTGCTAATTGTCCATGGCATAATGGGAAATAGAGGATTACACAGAGGAATAAAACCACTCAACTGGAGACCTCCCAGTTTCTTAAACTGGATGCTTCCCTTCTCCTCTTGTTCTGGATAATACAGTTCCATTCACCAGAAGTCAAGAAATATTGCTGGATTTAGGAAAGATTTCTCTAAATCTTTTGGCTTTACTGCAGACGTCCTTTCTCACCAGAGAAACGCTCCAGTGAATGAATCCCTGTGTGCCCTGGCCACACAAAGCCAAGGACTGACTCATTTTTGGTGGCTTTGTTAGTGGCAGTGATTGCTGGGCTGGATTGCCCTGACCTCTCCTCGGGGCTGGTGCTCTCCTCGGCTCTCAGGTCACTGATGGCCCAGGGGATGGGTCCTGATCCTGGAGCAGAGGCTGGGAGGGCACACCTGGAAGGGCCAGAAAATGGAACACAGGCAGAGCTCCTCCTGGGGCTGCTGCGGCTCCGTGTGCCCAACCCGTGTCCAGTGGGGCTGAGGAAATCCCTTTTCACATGAAGTGAAGTTTTCATATTACCCACTCTTGTTTTCACTGCCTCATGTTTAAAAGATGGCACAGCTTCCATGGGAGGGAAAGAGAAACCAAAGTGTTTGAAAATACCCACAATATTCCAAACCCCATAGCAGCTGGATTAAGGAACTCATTTAAAACCTCCTTGAACATGGAACATTTACAAGGGCTGTTTTAGTGCTGATACCTGTTACCCATCACATAAAACACTTCACAGTGTGGCACTGGCAGGGTCCTTGTGCTCCCCCCAGGCCCTGGGAATGCCCAAATCCATTCACTGCTCCAACTCAGCTGGGCTTTCACCCCATCCTGCTTCAGCTCAAGGCTGGGTGCTGCTCAGCATGAGGGTTTCCCCTTGGCTTTTTTTAATCTGAAATTTTTCGGTAAAATGGACAAAAGCCAGTCAGGGAAGGAAATTGTCAAGGCACAAGGGTTTAGTCACTGTTTAAAGTAAAAAATTGATCACAAGATGTATCCTAGAAAGTAATTTTAAATCATAGGACTTAACGTGGACACAAGCCCTATTTTGCTATTCTTAAAATTTGTTAATAAAGCTTCGTATCAATGAATATAACAATAAAGCAAAAGGCAGGGATCTGTGCCAAGCCCTGGAGCATCAGGAGGGTCTGTGCTGAGAGCCAAAGGGTGCTGTGGTGCCAGGGAATGAAACCTTGTCCGTGTCCCAGGGCCAAGTGGAGCGAGGAACAAGAGCACTCTGGACTTGCTTTTAAAAAAACTCGACTTAATAGAAGCTCTGCCAAGTAAGAAATCGGTGATTCCAAAATATCCATCACCCCTCAGCGAGCTCTAATGGGCCCCTGAACTGCAGCCTCGGGTGGTTTCCACTGGAGCCACCTGGACAGATGCCCCAGAGCATCCTCGGGGCTCTGGTGGGTGGCGTGGGGGGCAGGGGGTGAGGGCAGGGTCCCCCTGCCCAGGGGACTCCCCTCAGAGAGGTGTCACCTCTGCGTCTGCAGGCAGCAAGAGGGGCTTGGTGGCCCCACACCACAGTCACACAGCACAGGGACAGAGTAGGTGGCAGACCAGAGGAAGCATGAGAAGAAAAGCTCATCTTCGACCAGGCTCTGTGTTTGTTTTTGTTGTTGCTTTAACCAAAGTGGCCAGAGCGCCGTAATTAAAGGCTCAGTGGCTCTAATTGGAGTAGGTTTAAACTCGAGGTCAAAATCCCTTCTGGCACTTCCTCTGCCTAATAACCATCAACAGAAATCAAACAAATCCGAGCGGCTCCAGCCCCTAATCTGTGACCAGCAAAGGTCGTGGTGGCGATAAGGGAGCCGGGCCAGCCCCGCGTGGAAACACAGCCCCGAGGGACAGCGGGGACAGTGCCACGGCCACGGGTGGCTGCTGGGGGATGAGCGATGCTGGGGAAGCCCTCTGCCGTGGCTGTCGGGCTGTCCCCAGTGCCGTGCGACAGAGCGAGGTTGGGGCACCTCGTGTGTGACGAGCGGTGCCGGTGCAGCCGTGGGACAGGAGCTCAGCACCACCGTTCCACCAAAAAGCCATTTTCTCCGGGCGGATGAAGGCGCTGGGGCTGTGCTGGGGATGCAGGAGGAGGTTTTACAGCCCAGCGCTGGTTCCTGGGCGCCCGGCGGGGCTGCTCCCCCAGCCCACCCACGGCTGCAGCTTCCTGCCACCGCCGAAGGTCACTGCCCTCGCCAGCTCGCCACTTTAACTGCTTTGCTAATTATGCCCTAAGCTGGACCTTTAAAGTGATCTGGGAGGAGAAAAAAAAAAAAAAAAAAAAATAGAGCAAAGGGGTTGCAGATGTGCAGTGGCCAAGCACGGCGGGGCCAAGATGCGGCAGGACCGTGGGGCTGTCCCTCCCTGTCCTCTCCGCGACACCTCCGGGAACCTTTGCCTACGGATTGTGTCATTTTAATGTTTTTGGGATCTTTGTTCCTGCTCCTCTCTCTGCCAACCCCCACACGCCATTGCAGCAGCTCCACTGAAGGGATCCGGGTGGGTGCCTGTGCCCTGCGTTTCATTTGGAGAGTTTATTCCTGTGCCAAGGCAGCCCTGAGCAGTGCCCGGGGGGAGTCGGGGCTGCCCCGAGGCTTCCACAGCCAAAGTTTGCCAAACAGACTCGTGTGGGATGGACACACAGACACCGGGCTGGGATGGACACACAGACACCGGGCTGGGATGGACACACAGACACCGGGCTGGGATGGACACACAGATCCCGGGCTGGGATGGACACACAGACCCCGGGCTGGGATGGGGACACACAGACACCGGGCTGGGATGGACACACAGACACCGGGCTGGGATGGACACACAGACACCGGGCTGGGATGGACACACAGACTGGGCTGGGATGGACACACAGATCCCGGGCTGGGATGGACACACAGATCCCGGGCTGGGATGGACATACAGACACCGGGCTGGGATGGACACACGGACACCGGGCTGGGATGGACACACAGACACCGGGCTGGGATGGACACACGGACACCGGGCTGGGATGGACACACGGACACCGGGCTGGGATGGACATACAGACACCAGGCTGGGATGGACACACAGACACCAGGCTGGGATGTGGACACAGATCCCGGGCTGGGATGGACACACGGACACCGGGCTGGGATGGACATACAGATCCCAGGCTGGGATGGACACACAGATCCCGGGCTGGGATGGACACACAGACACCGGGCTGGGGTGGACACACAGACACCGGGCTGGGATGGACACACGGACACCGGGCTGGGATGGACACACAGACACCGGGCTGGGATGGACACACAGATCCCGGGCTGGGATGGACACACAGACACCGGGCTGGGATGGACACACAGACACCGGGCTGGGATGGACACACAGACACCGGGCTGGGATGTGGACACAGATCCCGGGCTGGGATGGGGACACACAGATCCCGGGCTGGGATGGACACACAGATCCCGGGCTGGGATGGACACACAGACACCAGGCTGGGATGGACACACAGACACCGGGCTGGGATGGACACACAGACACCGGGCTGGGATGGACACACGGACACCGGGCTGGGATGGGGGCAGATCCCGGGCTGGGATGGACACACAGACACCGGGCTGGGATGGACACACGGACACCGGGCTGGGATGGGGGCAGATCCCGGGCTGGGATGGACACACAGACACCGGGCTGGGATGGACACACAGACACCGGGCTGGGATGGACACACAGACACCGGGCTGGGATGGACACACAGACTGGGCTGGGATGGACACACAGACTGGGCTGGGATGGGGACAGCTCCCGGGCTGGGATGGACACACGGACACCGAGCTGGGATGGACACACAGACACCGGGCTGGGATGGACACACAGATCCCGGGCTGGGATGGACACACAGATCCCGGGCTGGGATGGACACCCAGACACCGGGCTGGGATGGACACACAGATCCCGGGCTGGGATGGACACACGGACACCGGGCTGGGATGGACACACAGACACCGGGCTGGGATGGGGACAGATCCCGGGCTGGGATGGACACACAGATCCCAGGCTGGGACAGACACACAGACACCAGGCTGGGATGGACACACAGACACCAGGCTGGGATGGACACACAGACACCGGGCTGGGATGGACACACAGATCCCGGGCTGGGATGGACACACAGATCCCAGGCTGGGATGGACACACAGGCTGCAGTGAGGTGGTGGCACCCGGCTCCCCCTGTGCAGCCTCATCCTGTCCCAAAGCAGCCAGTCCTGCCGCGGGTGTCACGGGCTGCAGGAGCTGAGGCCACCCTCCTGCTGCCTCTGTGAGTGTGGCTACGGTGCCAAAAGCAGCCCGGGGTGCTCCAGGGTGCTCTTGGGCAGCACTGCCACGGCAGATGGGACTCCTGCCACTGGCTCTGCCACTTTCAACAGGAGCATGGAGCAACCAAAAAAATCCCAGAATCCCAGAATGATCTGGATTAGGACTTTGAAGCTCATCTCATTCCATGCCCTGCCACAGGACACCGTCCCCTATCCCAGGGTGCTCCAAGCCCTGTCCAGCCTGGCCTTGGACACTTCCAGTGCTCGGGAGAAGGGAGCTGCAGCTGCAGCCATCCCACCTGAGTCCTCAGTGCTCAGGTGTGATGTGTTTGCAATCCCTGCCCGCTCCCTCCCACAGCTGCAAGTGGTTGCTGGTGCCCAAAAGCCCCAGCCCTGGGAGGATCTTACTTCTTCTGGGGCTTCCGTGCGTGCAGCAGGTTATGGGGGCCCTGCCTGGGGTAAAACCTCTCTCCGCTGCACCCCAGTCTTCCTCTGGGACCCCAAACAAGCGGAAACCTGCACCAAAGTCATCCTTTACCATGTGATGTGCTCCTGGTTTGTGCGAGGACGTGCCTGAGGCTCTGCTTGATTTCCCAGCTCAGAGGTAAGTGAGAGCGGCTCAGATCCTCCTGCTGGCGTGGAGCACTGGCGTTTGTCCCTTTCTGGGGGACACGGTTTGTGTGATGGAGCTCTCGGTGGAGCTGCACTTTTCCCTCCACAGACTGACCCTTGGTTCTAGGGTCGGACCTGGGGCTGGGCATTTACCTGGAGGGGTAAACTCTCCTCCAGTTCTCTGAGGAGAGAGGGTTTGGATGTTGCACTGCTTAATTAAAGCTGGGGCTGGGAAGCAAAGAGCCTGGTGCTGTTTCCTGGTGCCCAGGGGGTTTGGTGAGCAGGCAGTGAGAACTGGGCAGGGGCAGCCCAGCCCCAAAGGGGTCACCTGGCCCCACAGGGGCAGCTGCTCAGCCTGAGCAGGTGTTTCAGGTTTAAATGTCTCCTAAGGAGTGGTTTCCTGTGGCATGAGGTGCAGAACTCTGTACTGGGGCTTCTGGATGAGCCCCTCGTGATTAATTCCTGCGTTGTGTGGGTGTTTGCATCGGTGTCAGTGTCTTTTGGTGGTTTTAGTCTGTTTGGAGCAAAAGCTCCTAAATTCTTGGAGGAATTTTACAGCACTCTCAGTCTGCAGCTCAAAGGATGTAAAGTGGCCCCAAACCCCTTGGGATTAACCTGGGGCTGGGATGTGAGAGAGGTGTGAGGGGTGGCAGAGCCCCTCGCTGTTGGCGCTGCAGCACCGCTGGTTTGCGAGAGGCTTTGATCAGACCCGGATCTGTCACCCCAAAGCTCCCAGCTGGAAACGCGAGGAAGGAGCACTTTAGAGGCCTGAACTTCCTGAAGCTGCGGGAATGACTCATCCATACGTTGGCAGAGTGAGGCAGCTGCCAGCAGGAGAGAGCAGGCAGGGCTCTGCCGGAGGAGGAGGCAGGCAAGGCTCTTCCTGCTGCTTTTGCCCTCGGCCATCTCCTCTCGGGTCCGGTGCGTGCCCTCGGCAGTGGGACAGGGCTCAAATCCCAGCAGGAGATTCGGAAAGAAAGACCCAAAGGGCTCTTTCACCCCATCTCACCTAAAACAGGCTGTGGAAGCTCCCAAGTGCCAAGGGATGCAATTAAGGGAGCTGCTTTTTTTTTTTTTTTTTGGAGATGCAGTACTCCTATTAAGCAACTGCTCCGGTTATGTCTCTGCTAATTGAAGTAAATTGCTTTCTGCCATCAAATTGGGAAGTTCCCCTTCCGATCCTAATGTGAGTTCAGAACATGATTTCAAGTCTTTAGTCTGCTTTTAGAGCTCTCCCTTTAATTAGTTCCCTGGATCCAGCTGATTCCTGCCAGCCTGCAGAGGTGGCACTTGGAGGACTCTGCTGCCTTTCAGAACCAGAGGGAGCAGGAGGGATTTCTGTGCTGAGTGTTGCTTTTCCTCACCCCCAGCCTGTGTTCCTGGTGCATGGCTGGGGCAGAGCTTGGATAATTTTGGGGCTGGCTCCGTCCAGGCAGTGGTCAGTGCTCTCAGTGTGGGCTGCTGCATCCCTGTGGCCACAGGCTCAGCAGGAGGAGAAATATATTTAATCTGGTCCTGCAGTAAATTACTATTCCAGATTAGAAATGAAGCCCATGAAGTGGGTGTGAGTCACTGTATTTGCTGTGGTCACAGTTTTTCCTCTCATTAATCTTCTGTCCTGTTCTCACTCCATGTTCTGCATGGGAGGGAAGATGGAGAATGGGAATGTCAGGGCTGTCCATGGCTCCTTGGGCCCTGCACAACTGCTGGGATTTCTTATTTCAATTCTTTCCATTCTGTGGAGTATCTCGGTGTTGTCCCAAGAGTTTTGCAATAGCTGTGTTGAAAACCAAGGCTTTATTTGCAAGCAAGCACAGACCACTTTAAGTTAACCTGTGCAGAGCCACATTTTGTATTATGTAGAATCCTAGACTGGTTTAGGTAGGAAGGACCTTAAAACTCATTCCATTCCACCCCTTGCCATGGGCAGGGACAGCTTCTGCTGTCCCAGGCAGCTCCAAGCCCTGTCCAGCCTGGCCTTGGGCACTGCCAGGGATCCAGGGGCAGCCACAGCTGCTGTGCCAGGGCCTCCCCACCCTGACAGGAAAGGATTCCTTCCTAACAACTAACCTAAATCTGCCTTTTCTTCTCTCAGCGAGAGGCCATTCCCCTTTGGCCTGCCATTATTAAAACTGATTTCTTTTGGTTAAGTTTAAATTGATTTCTAACTGGCATAAAACTTAAAGGAAAGAAAGCCTAACTGAAATAATAAATGGTTCAAATAAAGCTTTGGGAGGCAGGTGAGCTCGTGGTCCACGTTAGGAGCAGGTGCTGTGAATTGAGGAGCTTGGCTGGGTCCTGTTGTAAGGTCTCAAGTCAAATCCACCCTGGGACAAGCCCACTACAGGCACTGGTGCCTATCAGGCTCATCCCAGGTTTTCACTTTCGCTTGTGGGATGAGCAGATTCGGGTCGCTTGGGGCGGTTTGAATTCCTGTCTCTGTGGCCAAGAGTCAGGAGAGAGGAGCCAGTTGTGCTCTGGACTGCAGCTCTGTGCTGTGATGACATGATCAAAACATTAAGGATGCTGCTTCTTGGGGAAATGCAGGAATCCAAAACATCTGGGCAGTTTGTTTGTGTGTGTGTTGCCTTCCTTCGTGCCTTTGTTCATCCCTTCCAATTACTGCTGCTAAGTATAAACTTAAAACAGAGATGAGGCTGAGCTTGTGGGGAACATATGGACAAATGGAAAATAAACAGCATGAGGAATTCCTGCCTAATGAGCTCTTGGATGATAAGATACTACTGAAAAAAAAAAAAAAAAAGCAAAAGAAGTATGAGCTTTGCTTCTGTTGTAGCATGAGAAGAAAATTTCCCTAATGATGCCCAACATCACTTTGATGCTGCACTGCAGCATCTCCTTTCTGTGCTGCTGGGGCTGCTGAGGCCATGATGGTCTGTGTCCCCTCTGGATCCACCCCTGGGGGCTCATTCCAGCTCTCCTGGGCTCACAGCTGGGTTTGGCTGTGGCCATGGTCTGCAGCCAGCAGCTCTGGGAGGGGATGGGGTCACTGTCTCTCCCTGCATCTGTCCCCTCTGTGGCACCGTCTCCGTGCTGCTTTTCCATGAGCAGCGGTGTGTGTTTCCCAGCTTGGCCTCTCTCGTTACACATGTGATTAATTGCTCCAGCTGAACAACAGGAACTGGGTCCTTCCTCCTCAAGTTCAAGGTTTGTGTCTCTCGTTCTTCCTGGCAGAAGAAGAGATGCTTCCTTGCTCTTGAGGCTGGAGCCACCCATCAGCTTTGCAGTTCCTTCATGGTTTGGTGGCTGTGGGATGGTTTTGGTGGAAGGTTTGGGATTAGCAATTGCACTCTCTGAGAGTCAAGGCAGAATCATGGAATCCCTTAGGTTGGAAACCTCTGAGATCATCGAGTCCAACCATTCCCCCAGCACTGCCAGGGCCACCACTGACCATGTCCCCAAGTGTCACATCCACGGTTTTTGAACACTTCAGGTGTTCCTACCTGGATCTGCCCCTTGGTGCTGCTGAAACTCCCTGGACGTTCTCAAGGAGGGAGATAGGAAGGGAGGACTGAGGCAGCAGGGATCAGGGTATGGTGGCACAGCACATGGAAAGGGCAAATCCACTGAAAAGTGAATAAAATAAAAAAGAAATACAAATTCCTGTACATGTAGAAAAATAGAGTGCATAGAAAACATGAACAGAAATGTTTCCAAGGAGTGTGAGTGCCGAGGAGTTTCTGCCCTGGCAGGGCACTGTCAGACTGTGCTGGCTCTGGTGGGGCTGGCTGTGGGTTTGGGCTGGGGAGGTTTGTATTTCAAACTGCTTCTGTGATCCCAAATAGGCACATTCAATAAATGCAGCACTGGAGCGTTTCCTTCCAGCGGGCAGGAATGCAGCTGGAAATGCCTCTATCGCACTCGTCTCTCTGGCCAAAATGCTATTTAAGCATCAAACCACACGGACCCGAATGAGGTGGCAGGTTTTGGTTCATCTCGAAAACAATTAGTTAAAAATCAAAGAAGCAAACACATTGTTTGTTGCTGGTTTGTGCTTTTTTTTTCCAGGGGAAGTTGGGATTCTTTAATTGGCTCAGCTGGAGCAAAAACCCCAGATCAAACAGCGAGTGAGCTTGAACAACAAAGGAATGTCCTGGTATTTCTTTTTCCAAGTTTAGAAATGGAAGTCAGGGCAGCCTTGGGATTTGTGGAAATTCCTCTGTGCATTGTTGGGAGGTAGAGGAAGTGGTTTTGAGCGGAGCTCCTGGACTGTGCCTCGCAGAGCAGGGCTGTGTTCCCAACTCGCCCAGCTCCCGTTGGGCTGGCCCGGCCCGGCCGGGGGCTGCTCCTGGCAGAGATGATCCTCAAACAATCGCCCCTGGCCACTGCAAGGACCTGGGGGCTCTGTGCCCCCGCCCCGGGCTCTGCCATGGCAGGCGGCCTAGGAAAATACATGGAAACATTTTTCCATTCCTGCTGGTATTTCTTTCTTGCAGCTGCTTGGCACAATTGGAGTCGGAAAAGGTTATTTTCAGTCCACTATCAGCTTCTGGGAGAGCTGCTCCCGTTTCTGTACAACGCTGTTCATGTATAGGTTGTAATTTTAAGTTTGGATGCCTGTCTCCCACAGCCACTGGGGTCATTTGATGACAAGAAAGCTTTCAAGACCCGCAGGCAGATCATGAATGTATTGAGAGAGGAGTACTCCTGGTTTAAAGCGTGTGCTGCTCGTGTTCCTGTCACAGCAGAGATGTTTTGTTGGTGGTTTTTGGTAGTTTTTGGGTTTTCCTTGTTTTTTGGCCAGCACAGCCATGCAGCTGGAGGGGAGAGCCTGCTCTCCAGCCGGGAGGCAGGACACGGATGGCATGTGCGGTCCCCGCTGTCCCCCGCGGGGTCCCGGGGGGATGTCCCCCCGCCGGGCAGGAAGCGAGAGCCCCATGGCTCCTGCCAACAAAAACCTCTCCGAGCTGCTCTCGGCGCTGCTGAGCTCGGATGGCTCTCGCTCTGCTCTCCTCACAGCGCTGGGGTTCTTTTTCAGCGGGGGCTGGCCCCGGGATGGGGATGGGGACAGGGATGGGGACAGCTGCTGCCCCGGGGCCAGGAGCGGCTCGGGGCTGGGGGGGTCACTCGGGGGTGCCTCGGGGGATGCCCTGGGGAGCAGACCCCAAAAAGTGACCCCTGTGGGGCACAGCAGAGGCTGTGGGGCAGGACGGGCGATGGACCGTGCGGCACAGAGGGTGCAGAGGGATGGATGTGCGGGGCTGTGGGGCCAGAGCCATCTCACCTCACTGCCCGGGGCCTTGGGGACACTCTGGGACGGGAAGGGACAGCCCCGAGCCCCAGCGTGGGGAGCCGGTGGCTTTCCAGGGTCCTGCCATGGTGGTTTCAAAGGCAGGGATGGATGCTGGCTGGGCTGAAGCTGCAGCATCAGGCAGCTGCCCACCGGGATGCCCACATGCAGCAGCCCTGGCCAGCGCCCCACTCTCCTCCCCATAGATGTGCATATATTCCCCTTTTACATATATATCTATATATATATATGTTCCACGTGTGGTTGATTTTTTTTTTTTTTTCCTGAGGTTTTAATGCAGTTTCTTTCTACAGTCACTGAAGTGCTTTGGATGTTAATAGGAAACAGTATCACATTTTTGTGTGTTTTGGGTTATTTGTCTCGGCTTTTATTAGGCTTGTCATGCAAGTCATCAGGCAAAAATGTAAAAGAAGAAATTATGTGTGTGTGTGTTTGTACTGGGGACCAAACCCAAGGCCCATCAGTACACGATGCAGGGAATTGTTCTTTGTTTTCCAGGGAAACTGTGTCCCGGTATGAGGAAGCCCTCGGGGCGATGAGTGGTACCTATTGTTTTATTCATGGTCTCTGTCAGCGCAGCTTTCCCAGCCCCAGCCACATGGGCTGGAGCTTCTGCCGTGGGGATGAGCGGATGCAGAGTTAGAGAGGGGTTTGGGACACCAGCACAGCCCACACCAGGGTTTTTCCACTGGGTTTTACATAAGTCTGGGATTTGGGAGCTGGTGGCTCCTGGCTGGACGAGTGTCTGTGGCTGCAGCAGTGCCCAGTCTGTTGGAGCAGCAGTCTGGCTGCTGGGGCTGTCCCTGCAGTCTCAGGGACCCACTGAGGAGCTCGGCAGTGCAGATGGGAGTGAGAGGGACTTGCAGAAAGTTGTTCCCTTTCTGTCAGTAGTGATTGATTCAATCTGAACACAAAATTCAGCTCCAGGCCACCATCTCACAGAATCACTGTCCTCTCTTTGGGTGCATCTTGGTGTCCACAAGATGCTCTGCTCCTTCTGCAGCACTTGCAGTGGTACAAAATAGCTGAAAATCCTGGTTTGGTTCCACTCTTTTTTTCATTCAGAATCCTTTTCTTGGTGGTGTTTTTAGCCTTGTTGGCAGCAGGGTCCCTGCCTGTCCCCCAGCCCGGGGCTGCTCCGCCAGGGAGATGTTATTGGTACTGAAAGGGGCTGCTGAGATGTGTCCTTTAGCCAGTCCAAACATCAAATTATAACACTCACAGTTGGCATTTCAGAGTTTTTATCTCCCTTGTTCTTTCTGAAGGATGTCATTTTGGGGGTAGCCTTTTTGTTGTAGCATAATCATTACTATAATAATTTTATTTCCAGCGCTTGTGGAGCAGAAACCAAGGAACCCAGAGGGAGCAGAGCAGTGCTGTCTGAGCTGACAGATGGGATCGTATGTGCAGAGCAGAAATGGCAGTGGAGGTGTTGCTGAGCCCTTCCGACTCTGGAATTGCTCCAGGCTGACGAAGCTCCTGCTCCGCTCTGTCCTTCCATTAGAGCTTGAGAAGCTGCACAGCTCATCAGTGCTGCTGGTGTTCCCTCAGGAACAGGGCAGGGAAGGAGCTTTGGCAGTAAAGGACAAGACTGAGTGTCCCCTGAGCTTTGGGCAGTGTTTGTCGTGTCGAGGGGCTGGGCAGAGTTGTGAGCTGTCCTCCCAAGGGCTGGGTGCTGGGATTTAGTATCAAACACCATTTCAGAGCGTAGAATCCCAGACTGGTTTGTGCTGAACAGACCTTAAAGGTTATTTCATTTCACCCCTGCCATGGCAGGGACAATTCCACTGTCCCAGGCTGCTCCAAGCCCTGTCCAGCCTGGCCTGGGACACTGCCAGGGATCCAGGGACAGCCACAGCTTCTCTGGGCACCTGTGCCAGGGCCTGCCCACCCTCACAGGGAGGAATTTATTTATTATCCTACAATCCTGTTTGTATTTCTATCTCTACATGTGAGGTTGGGGCTGAGAGTCCCTAAGTGTGCCCATGTGCAGCCAGAGCTTTACTTGCAGCTTGGATAAGTTGGGTAAGCTGTTCAGGCTGGCCCTGCTTTGAGTGAGTCTGGGTGGCTTCTCTTGAAGCCATCTGAGATCCTGTTGTGTGAGGTTTTCACATAAAAATCCCTCAAAGCTCGCTGTTCCTGGTTCCAGTTTGTGCATTCCAGTTTGAGCTGGGATGCCTGGGCTGAGCATCCTTCCCTGGGGACAGAGGGTGGTGGCACAGGCTGTGTCTCACGGAGCAATGATGGCCTTTCCTCCTGGGAGCACCTGGGAGCTTGAGCCCTGCCCGAGGGTGGGGCTGTGCCCTCCTGCCAGCCCCAGCAGCCTGAAGGGAACCCTTGGCTCTGGAGATCACAGAATCACAGACTGGTTTGGGTTGGGAGGGACCTGGAAGCTCATCCAGTTCTGCCCTCTGTGGTTCAGGAGCACCTTCCCCTGGATGATGATGATGGTGATGAAGGTGTGACGCAGTGCTTGGTGTCCCTGTGTCCTGGCATGGTGAGCAGTACAGACATGCTGGGAGAGCTTTAAAGTGCTAAGATGGAAAAAAATTAGATTTAAGAGAGAAAATCCTCATTTGCTGAAGGGCAAAATGAAGGAAGATGGGGAGAAGTTGTTTGCTAATAATAAAGAATGAGCTTCTACAAAGACCTTGTGTCCAGAGCTCTTTAACTTTTCCTGGCATTTCCCATCCATTCCATTGTTAAGCCCTTCGCCGTCGGAAAACAGCGCCAGGCCAAGGCGCTCGATGATCTCATCCCCAAGGCTTCTGCACTCGCCTCTGTTTACCCACCCCACAGCATTTGCTCCTCAGATTTGGTTTCCTACTTTGAAGAAAAAAAATGAGGAAAAAAGAGGAAAAAAAAAAAAAAATCTTTCGTTTGTGCAGTGTCTCCCCCCGCCCCCGGCGCTGGGCTCCGAGGAAAATAGCACCTTGGTGGTTTTCAAGGAGAGGATGGACCACAGTGCATTCCCACAATTTATAAGAGGAGACAGGAAGGCCTCAGTGACTCATAAACACTAACAGATTCTGTGTATGAGCTTCTCTTTGTTGTTTGTTATCCTTAATTTCATGGTTTTCCTTCTTTTGAGCGTGTTTGTGTATTTTAGACGATGCCATCATTTTGTCAGGACACTTTGTGTGTGGTTCCCACACAGGAGCAATGTTGTCTGCCTGATGGCTGGGCTCACAAAAATAAGGCAGCAGCCAGTGGAAAGCCTTGAGGGCTCTGTTTGGTGCCACATCCTGGCATGTGGATCCTGGGGCAGCAGGGCTGGCTGGAGGGACCCTTCCCTGGCGTGTGTCAGCCCCTGCTCTGCACAGAACGGGGCAGGACCTCCTGCACGGGAGCAGCTCCGAGGGTTGTGCTCTGAGCTCCGCAGTCCAATGACCCTAAATCCATCACTCGTGGTCACTCATGTGGTGCTGGGGGGGTCAGGCCACTGTGGCCAGCGTGACCTGTCCTTCTGAGGGTGGCTGTGCCCCATCCTGGCTCTCGGTGCCGCACCCTGGGCTCCCAGCCATGCTCTCTGAAAGTTGGGTGCATCTCTGTGTGCTGCCTGTCCCAGCAGTTTTTCCTGATGTACTTCAAAACAATAATTTGTCAGAGGGCTGGGATGAGTTTCCCTGAGCCAGGAGGTCTGTAGTGCTTGGTGTGGACAATGGCTTCATCCTGCCTTTGTTTTGCCCTTGCCACCCCACCCAAACCTCCCCTCTTTAGCTGCTGAGTGGGCATGAGCTGGCAGCCCCTCTTTGCTCAGAGCTGCTTAAATCCTGCTGGGAAGCCAACACATTACAAGGCAATAGAAACCTCTGCAGACAAGGCAGTTCATTCATGTCAGGTATTTTTAATTAACCATGGAATGGTTTGGGTTGGATGGGACCTCCAAGATCATCCATTTCCAGCCCCCTGCCATGGGCAGGGACATCTTCCACCAGACCAGGATCCTCCAAGCCCTGTGACCATCAGCTCTTGGAATTGCTGAGCGGTGATGGTTGGATCTCTGAGCGCCAGGAACAGCCCTGGGCTGTGCACAGGGATCTCCAAACCTTCTTCCTGCTTCCCTCTGCATCTGGGGACAATACCAGTGCAGCTGTTTAAATATGCTCAAAAATTCAGAAACACAAGTAAGCACTAAACTTTCCCAAGGTGTCTGAGTAATCGTGTTTGCTTTAGCATGTTAGTCCCCCAATTACCCAAGCCAAGGATATTGCCTCTTTAAACAGAGTTCAAAAAGCCCAAGAATTTTTTATAAATAGCTCACATCCTCTTGATAACAACCCGGCTGCTATTTATTGCCCACTTCCCCTCAGACAGACAGGTCAGAGGATTGAAAATCGCACTTCCCATGGAATCCAGAGGAACTGGGGTTTTCAGGTTCCTACAATTGTTTGTCATTCTGGGTTTCCTTTGCAGTTTACAGCATTCAGCCAGGCTCACCCTGCAAAGGAGGGATCGTTAGGATATATTGCTGCCTCTCTGGAGCCCTAAACCCCATCTTCTGCTCCCAACTTTGGGACCAGCAGGAAATCCCGTTGCTTCCCAGCAGCATGGGGTCCTTCCAAGCCTTTTTTTTTTTTTTTTTTTTTTTTTTTTAATCTCCACACTTCATTGAACCGTGGCCACAACACTCTCCTGGCTAAAAGCAGGTGGGAGCTGCTTCCCAATGCTTCCTTGGCTCTGTGGAGAAGGAGCTGCAGGCTCAGGGGCTCCGTGGCTGCAGAGGCTGCTCAGGGGGCTGGGATTTGTCCTGTCCACAACTCACACAAATCCAATCCCCCTGGCTGTGCACCAGTCCTGGTAAACACTGTACCCACAAGGATGGAGTTTTTATTCATTCATTCATTCATTTGTTCATTCATTCTTTAGCATTTCTTTGGGCAAGGCAACTTCCCTGAAGGGACAGCATGAACCATTTCCTTGCCAGCTCAGAGCATTTCTGGGTGGAGGATTTTGCAGCTCCACACGTGGCTGGAGGCTCCAGAGCTGTACCTGGAGCCAAGGGATGTGGTGCAGAACGTCCCAGTTTCGTGCTCCGAGAATATCGTGTTTCTGATTAGGAACACCCAGTTACATAATGGCATCATAATCACAAACATACCTGGCTCTGAGCAGAACGGGGCTGGATGATTTATTCATAAGAGTTTCTTCATGCAGAAATGTCTATTTATTCCCTGTTGTAAGGGCAGGAAAATGTCAATGGAAGCTGCAGTGGTGTGGTGCTCATGGGATGTACGTGGTTCAGTCTTCCCTCTGTTCAGGAATACTGAAGAGTAAATTTTTTAGGCTTTTTTATGGAGAAACTCCTGTGCCTTTGTGCTTGGGAGCACAAAGCTTGCTTGGGTTTGCAGAGCACAGCTGTCCTGGGCAGGGAGCAGGAGGTGCCCTGCCCTGTCCCTCACTGCTGGCAGAGATTGGTGTGGCAAGGGTCTGGCAGAGGGAGCAGAAACCTTAGACACTCGAAATCCTGGCTGGATCTTGGCTCTTTTTGGGTTTAATAGGCTGTGGTGGGGTTGAACTCTGGGTCCTGAGCCCTCACCCAGTCCAGGCTGCTGAACCCACAGGAAACAAATGTAGCTACTTACAGCAGGGGGATCCAGGGGGTTGTGCTTTGTTTTTTAAATTTATTAATTCTTAAAACCATCTTTTGAAGAATATCTCCTCCAGTCCCACCTTTGGCTGCTGTTTCTCATCGTGCTGGCTGTTTTTCACTTGCCATGTACTTTCTGCAGCAGCAGAAGCCTTGCTGGGTCCTAGTTGGTGTCCAGGGCTGTGATGGGCTCTGCTGGGCATGGCCAGAAATTTCTGTGAAGCCTCTTCACCCCTCTGTGCCTCAAAACCTGGTGTCTGACCCTGGGGTGGGTTTGGGGTGGCTCTGTCCCAAAGCCTGGTGGGGCTGTGGGGGTGAGACCCTGCTGCAAGGCTTTGCCCTGAGCTCTGCAGCCATCTCCTCCTCCCCTGGAGAGGAGAGCTTGTCCTGTGTGGGACCCCTCGGAAGGGCTGTGGCCATTCCCAGCTCCTCCAGGACATCCCTGAGGTTTTATGGTGCTCAGCAGGAGCAGGAGCCCGGGGGTTCAGTGCTCCCACGGGAGGTTATTATGGGTAGGAAGTAAACCAAAGTGCCAAGGTAATTTATCTCTGTCCTGGCCATTTGTCTGCTGCTCACAGAGAGGCCAAACCTCATCCCTAGGTGCCATGTGCTGCTCTGGAGCCCTGGGAGGAGCCAGCTCTGTGTCTGGCTGGGCAGTGGGGCTCTCCCTCCTGTCCAGCCACCATCACCCCTTCCCCACACCACTGATCCCAGTGAGAGCCATTATTTATCACTGGGAATTGTGCCGTGGGAGGTGGTGCTGGTGTGGAGCAGTGCAGTCCTCCTGTGCAGCCTCTGCTTGCCCTGCTCACCCCAGCAGCACCCCTGCAACCCCCAGAGAGGAAAGAAAAGCTTCTCAATCACCAGCATGATTTCATAGCTTTTAATAACTTTTTTTGTTTGTTTTTTGTTGTTGTTTTTTTTTTTTTGTTAAAGAGAGACCAGTCCTTGAATCTCTTATCCAGTTTCCATGTAAATGCAACAGAGGTGTTTGCTAAGGGGCACCAAATAATCCCACTCTGGCTCCAAATAATCCCACTCTGGCTCCAAATAATCCCACTCTAACACCAAATAATCCCACTCTGGCTCCATTTGTGCACCTGTGCACATGGTGGGAAAACGTGTATAACTGCAAAGAATTAAAACAACCCTTACGTGATTGGAGAAGCTCGGGCAGGTCAGTGTTCTGGGCCCCACTGAGCTGTGTGCTGGGGACACTGTGCTGGGGACATCCTGCTGGGGACACCGTGCCCTGCCCAGGGCTGAGAGCCGGGGGGGCTGTGCCTGTGGCCGGGGGTCCCATCCTGCTGGGCCCTGGGCACGGAGCTGCAGTGTCCCTGTTCTCCTGAACCCCTGCTCTGCAGTGGGGCACTCCTGCCTCGCCCTGCATCCCTCCAGGGCTATTGTTCCCCAGCTCTGGTCTCACCAGGGAGGAATGTGTCCTGCTCCCCGGCCAAAACATCCATCTCATAGCTGCCAGGGGAGGAGAAGTTAGGGTTTATTTTATTTGAATTGCTTTAAAATTGATTTTTCATGTGAAGCTGTATTATCAGAGTGTTTGCCTTCGAGGGTGGGTGCAACTTCTGCCCAACAGTGTTTGCTCTCCCTGTCCCCTCCTCCCATTGCTGGCAGTGCAGACAAACCTCACATCTCATCCAGGGTGTTTCTTAAACCTTTGGGAAAAATCTCATCATTTTATCAAGTGCGTATTTTAGAAAAATAGTTTTAAAGGGAATTAAAAATTAGGGTTTTATCTCATTGCATAGAATCCCAGAATGGTTTGGGTTGAAAGGGACCAAGGGATGCAATGTTCTCGATCAGGTCATTCATTTCTGTAAGGCCATAATTTCTGTAAACTTCAGCCCATTCTCTCAGAATTGATACATTGTTTTAGAGGTTTTTTTTGGTGCTTTGATTGACTGGAAATTCCCTTTCAGGTCTGATATCCAAGACCTGGGCTTGCTTTGGGGCCTGGGTAGTCTGTTGTACTCTTAGCGCTGTGCATCTCTTTGCATTCTATAACCTGTGCTTGTGGTGTTGCAGTTGGTTTCCTTTGAGGGTCAGTTATTGAAAATGGTGTGAAAAATGATTAAAAAAAAGCTGATAATTCTGATAGATTAAAAAAATATTACTTTAACATCTGCTACTCAAATCAAGCAGAGTGCTCTGGTTTGCTTCCAGCAGAGAGACATGAATGTCGTGTTGGTATTTTTAAAGCTTTATGTGCAAGACATCAGTTGGTGTTGCCAAACTCTGATTTAAATTTATACATCCTGGCTCAGCCTGTTTGTTTAAAAAAAAAAAGAGAAAAACCACCACCAGCATAACAAATTCAGTATCTTTCCCTTATTGCAAATTTTTTGGCACCAGATATTGTGATCTGCACAGTGTAGTTATTGTCTCTTTATCTGATCCGGTGACTAATTCAACATTATTGTTTCAATAATATTATTTCAGGCCAGGTAACACACTCAGGTTACCTCTGTGATGACACAAAACATGGCACGGCTTCCAGTGAGTCACAGCTCCACAGTGTGTGCAAATAAATAACAGGAATGGTGAAAAATAACCCGGATCCTGTATTTTTAGCAGTCCGGTGTGATGCTGTGACACACGAGGAGCTGGGGGCAGGAAGGGTGGTGGGTGCTGCTGGGTGGGAGCCCCAGGATGTGGCT
This sequence comes from Acanthornis magna, assembly GCA_036785705.1. NCBI lineage: Eukaryota > Metazoa > Chordata > Aves > Passeriformes > Acanthizidae > Acanthornis > Acanthornis magna. The sequence continues at coordinate 11,250,380 of JAWUZG010000092.1, forward strand.
CAGGGGCTGGGCAGGGTGAGCAGGGACCCAGGAGTTGGTCCTGGATGGTTTTTTGCTCTTTTCCAAGGAGGTGGGAGAGCTCTGGCTGCCCCCAAGTCTGGGGGGACCTTGGGGTGGCCTGGCCAGGGCTGGAGGATGCTCTGACAGGGCTGGGCTGGTGTGGCAGCACAGCTCTGCTCCTGGAAAGGAGAAGCAGGAGAGCAGGAATTGGGTCTGAAGGGCTGAGGGAGGCTCCTTGGGATGGGTGGGCACACCCCCTGTGTGTGGGGGGCGCTGACTTTGGGGGTGGCTCTCTTTAATGTCGATGCCATTGTCACACGAAGGGTTGAGCCCCGTGGAAGGAGCAGCCTGACTGCCAGGCTGGCAGGTTTAGAGGTGCAGGGAAGGACAGGATTGCTCCTACAAGGGCACAGAGCAGGCTATTCCTCCTCTCTGGCTCTTCCCACTGCAGGTGATTAGAGGGATAATTAATTGATGAGCCCCTGAGGTGCGTGGGGCAGAGCAACCCCAGCATCACCCCGAGTTCCTTGGCAGGGCTGGAGAGCATCAAATAACCAATTCTCCACTTGTATTTTTAGCATAATTGCTATAAACATTCTTGGGATTTTTTTTTTTTTTAAAGAACCACAACAGCCATTTATATATTTAACAATATATATTTATATATATATAATTTCTAGATCAGTACATTCATCAGTACTTGTTTTTCTTCACAAACAGAAGAACTCTTACAATAGTAGACTTTCTAAAATAAATACTATTAAAATAGAGCTTCAAAATAAATATTCTATACAAAGAAAAACCTTCTGTGGTAACTTTTCAGGGTGTACATGTGAGGGGGTGGTAAGACGAGAAGGGGCAAATATTTCTCAGCGTGTCCGAGCGTGGGAGGGGAAGGGAATACGCAGTGCTGGGGAAGGGTGAGGGCTCTCGGGGAGGCAAAGTCGGGGCCCAGGGAGCACCAAATTTGGGATCTGCTCCTGGCACCAGGCAGGCACTGGCACAGGAGTGTGGTGACAGTGTGTTTGTGTGTTGGGGCTGCTCTGGGAATGTGGTGTGGCATTGCCAGCACCCTCAGCTCCCCCTTCGTGCTTTCCGGGCTGTTGTGTGGGGCAGAGGGCACACCCCGGCATGAACCTGCTGCAGCAATTAGCAGAGCTGCAGCAATTAGCAGAGCTGCAGCAATTAGCAGAGCAGGTGCCCTGCCATCCTCCTCCTCCAGAGCGTGGCACCTGTGCCAGGGGACACTGTCCTCCCCTGCCTGCGTGCCTCCATGGCCATCGTGGCATGGAGGGCCAGCGAGGTTTGTGCTCGTTAGCAGCTGTCCCTTCGTTAGCAGAGGGGTCTGGGCCGTGGGAGGATGGCAGAGCTGCAGGGCTGTGATGTGGTGACAATGGTGACATGGCACCTTGCTCGGGGTACATCTCCAGGGTGGCAGGAGCCCCAAGTACCTTCAAAGGGAATGGGGGCAGAATTGTTGGGCTGGGGAGGAGACGGGAATAATGACATTATTGGCGGAATTGTTGGGCTGGGGGAGAGAAGGGAATAATGACGTTATCGGTGAAATTGTTGGGTTGGGGGAGAGAAGGGAATAATGACATTATTGGCAGAATTGTTGGGCTGGGGGGGAGAAGGGAATAATGACATTATTGGTGGAATTGTTGGGTTGGGGGGAGAAGGGAATAATGACATTATTGGTGGAATTGTTGGGCTGGGGGGGAGAAGGGAATAATGACATTATTGGCGGAGCCGTTCCCTCCAGCAGCAGGGCCCTGGCTGGGGCCAAGCCCGGCCCTTTCCCAGTGCTCCAGCCCAGGCTGAGCCATTCCTGCTGTGCCCTGGGCTGGGAGCAGCTGGAGCAGGGTCCGGGGGCCCAGGGAGGAGGGAGGGTCACTGCTACACTGACCACTGCTCGAACACATCCACAACGCTTGACAGGCTCCAGCACCGGCTCACAGGGCTTGCTATTCAACCAAACCAACAGAGAAATAGTTTACAGCTATGTACAGTGAGAGGAAATCCACTGGGGGTGCTGGGAGTATGTACATGAGTGTAGATTGGCACAGTGGTGACTGCTCCAGCGCTGCCTTTGCTCACGAGGACCGTGCAGCCCAGCCATGGGCTCTGCCAGTGTGCATTTTCAGCACAGATTCCCCAGGAACAGCCAGGGACAGAGGGTCAAAAAGGCAAAACAGCTGTGGGTGGAGGCCATTTGGACATGTGTGGTCCCAACAGAGGAGGGCAGCAGGTAAATTCCTCTCCTGCTGCCGTTTCTAGCTTGCTTGTGTCTTAGGAAAATGATTTCTCTTATTAAATACAATATCTTATACATTCAACCAACAGTTCAGCTAGTTTAGGGTTGGTTTTCCTTTTATCTTTTCCCCACCAATTTGTGCAAGATAATAAATACAGCTCTGGATCCCCACCTGCTTCCTGGTGTCCACACACAGTTAACACGAGGCTGCCCTATAGGAACTGCTATCTGGTGACACACATTATATCCTTTTTTTCCATGATTCTGCATGTACAAGCTAGAAAACATTATAAATATAAAAGATTTTGGGGGTTTTATTGGTTTGTTTTTTAACTCCCCCATTCGATAAATATCTACAGTTCAATTGAGCTAAACCCCAAGTCCTCCAGGTGAGCTGAATTCCGAAACCCAAAGACACCAGAGTCCCCTCAGGATGCTCCTGCCAACCCCTGCCCAGCAGCTGCATCACAGCCAGGCCAGGCCAGCGAGATTCCTGGAAATGCTACATGAGCTCTGCCTATTGCTTATCTAATTAGAGATGACATTTCACTGTCACTGCTGTGCATTTACTGAGGAAATCTCCTCTAATTAAAAACACCAAGAGAGACCAGGTCAGTTTTCTGCATGCAACAAGTACCTACCTACTCATTAGTGTTGCATGTTTGGACCGAGATTCTTGTTTAGCACCTTGTAGTTGTCAAGAGAGAGGGGTCACAGCATCCTCAGGGAAGGCAGAACCAGCCCTAGGATGAGTGCACGGACAGAGCCAATATTTGCGTGCTGAAAACCACGGGCACATTTGTTAACTGCACTCTCTTCCTTCCCCTGGCTTTCCCTAGTGTGTGTTAACACTAAAATAAACATTAAAAGCATTCTTTACATTTAAAAAGACACTTTTGTACAGAAGAGGCAAAAGTCCAACAGCAGCAATAGGGGTGGGGGGAATGGGCTGTACTTCAAGCAAACGCCATTCACCCCCAAGACAAAAACAAATCTTAATATTTAATGAGCAAAGAAGAGCTTGTTCCAGGAGAGGAGGTACTGGATTGAGATCCCTAGAAAAATACACCGATGTGCATCGTACACTTATGTTTGTGTGACTTCTCACCAGAGTTTAAGAGGTTTAGAGAAACAAACCCCGCCCGCCTTCGCTTTGTGGCGTGAGTTAAATCCCCTCTGCTCCGGCGTCGGGAAGCGAGCTCGGCCTGGGGGAAGCGGGATGGGCCAACATCCTCCTGGAGCGGGGCTGTTCTGTTGATGGAAAATTCATATTCCATTGAGTGAAACCTGATGCTATGGATCAGCTTTCGGGCAGGAGGACCCGGTGTTGATACAACTGCCTGAACACATCCTGCTGCTATTCCTCCTGGGAGGAGCAGCCCTGCTACCATCTTGCTTTAGACAGAGGGTCCAAAGCAGTGGGGACGGGTGGGATGTGCCCCAAGGGCAAAAGACCCTTCAACAAATGAAATGCAGCTTCGCTTCTGGTTCAAAAATCTTTGAGGGACACAGAAAGCTTTTGAGAAACACGTACTTGGTGTGGAACCAGCCCTTGCAGTGGTGTGCAGGAGGGAAGGAGGGTGCGGGGAGATCCCCTGTCACCTTCAACAGGCTGCGGGGAGCGAGTCGGGCTTTGGAAGGAGAGAGGAAACAAGCAGCCCGCCCCAAATCCGAATTCAAAGCAGCTTTTTGCAGCTGGGAATGGGGATCGGTTGTGAGGCTGTGCCTGCCAAGCGAGCAGTTAATGGTTCCTGTGGTGTGCAGGCCTGGTGAGCAGCCGTCTGTCTGTCCAAGCCGGGAGTTTTTCAGCAGCTGTACTTCATGATGTACATCAGTTTGCAGCCTTCACTCTGCATTATTAACATTCCTCCTTTGGCCCCATCTATTTAAATTGCGACCAGTTCCAAAAACCCTGAATAACCCAAAGTGCTTCAGTTTGTGGAAATAGTTGCTTCTGCTTTCTCTGAAGGCAAGAGAGGCTAACGCTCTCCTCAGAACACAGGTTATTAAAAAGAGCCAACACCACCCTGCTCCACGGGGCATCCTCCCACTCCGTCCTCCCAAACTATTAAAAGGGCTTTTCTGGCCCTTTGCTCTCAGGCAATGCCTTGCAAATGACACTGTTTGTGTTTTTGCACCTGCACCCGGGCCGGCTCACGCGGTCGTAGCATCTCTGGGACAGCTTGACGCAGCCGGTGGCCGGCAGGTAGCAGAGCAGGCAGGGCAGCACCAGCGACAGGGCGCTCATGAAGGACCAGCGGGCGCAGCAGTTGGAGTGCGAGCAGGAGCAGGGGTGGTCGGCGCACGTGCCCTCGTCGTCCTCGTTGGTGCAGTGGTAGAAGACGCCCTTGACCAGGCACATGCAGGTGGAGTAGTTGACCAGGTTCTGCGCCGAGCACAGGCACTCCTGTTTGCACACCCAGCACGACGGCAGAGTCCGGGGCAGGGCGCACTCCTTGCACTTGCATTTCCCGCAGGCCTCGCACAGCAGGAAGTGCTTGTCCAGCTCCTGGGACACGGCGCCCTTCAGGTCCAGGGGTTTGCAGTTGATCACCTTGGGCTGGATGCGCACGGCGCGGGGCGAGGACTGCTCTGCCACGGGCACCGGGGCCATGTGGTCCAGGAGCCTTTGGTCTGAGGAGGTGCTGCTGCTGCTGCTGATGGAGCTGGGGCGGCCGCTGAAGGAGATCCAGGGGTGGGTGACATCCTGCTCGCAGCGCTGCGGCTGCTGGCCGCTCAAGCCCAGTTCGTGGGGGGCTCGGGGGCGCTTCTGGGCTGGCGGCTGGGAGGCGCTGGGGTTGTCGGTGTAGTCGTTCTCGATGTGGGTGGTCTTCATCTGGTCGATGGGCAGGATGGTGAGCGGGTGCTGCAGCCGCCCGTAGGGGATGCGACTGTCCAGCAAGGGCTGCACCATCACAGAGTTGGGGACGACGGTGATGTTGTGAGGAATCCGGGGCTCCATCGAGAAAGCAGTCTGACTACTGGGGAAAAATCTGTGCTTAAGTGTCCTGGGGGAAAGGAAGGAGAAAGAAAAGGGGTGGGGGGAGAGAGAGAGTGCATCATTATTGAGGTATCCTGCAAGCCCAGCCCAACAGGGCTCTGTACTGAGGTTGGTTATTATGCTGAAGGTGTTGTAAGGCAAACGTGTCCAAGGGAGGCAGAGCACTCAGGTATGAAGTGCCTCACTCCTCCTTGGCTACCATGTTCCTCTCCCTGACCGTGGCCATCTACAGCTCCTCCAGCCCTGGGAGGGCCGCGGTCACTGCAGGCTCCTGAGGAGCCCACTCATGGCTTTTACTGAGAGAAAGCACATCTCGGGGCTGGTGGTGCATAGTCACATGTGGTTTTGTCAGCAAACTGCCTGAAATGACCTCTCTGAACTTTGGAGGTTTTCCCCAGTTCGCCCTGATCCCTAATAAACCTGATGCAGGATGGTGGCTTGAGGAAGCGTTGGCCTGGTGCAAAGGTGCTTCTGAGCTGGGGCTGAGCACCTGTCCTTGCTAACCAAGGATCTGCCTGTGGGAGGATGGCTTGATTTTGGTCAGGAAGTGTCCCCTCTCCATTGGGAGCCGCTGGTTCCAAAGGCTTCTTTATCCCTCCTGAGGGAGGTGGAAGTGCTGGCTCAGCACCTTGTCTGGTGGCAAAGCAGGGTGGGAGCCACGGGTGCAGCTCCAGGAGAGCACCCACACGGCTCAGGCTGCATCCATCACCCCACACAGGTAATGAGACACTCGTGCAGCTCGCTAAGTGCACTAATATTTAGCTGAAGTGCTGTTTACCAGCCGCTCTGGCTGAGCCGTCATTGCCGCAGTTTCTAATTTCATTGAAAGAGTGCAATTTATCCTGGAGTCAATCCAAAGATTCAGCAGTGGCGTAGGACAAGAAACCACAGGAAGTAACTAAACTTAAATCAAAGAACGGAAACGACTCGGTTCAAATTTAGAAAGTGCACATTGTTTTCTAGTAGATGTGCCATTTCCTCACGGGGTGACCTTTATTCATAAATAATATAATGCTGGAGATCAGTTGAAAGAAGGGGTAAGTAAAGCTTCAGTCGCAGGAGGGGAAAAGCTGCTGGTATCAAGAAAAAGGAAGTAGTGAACAGCTTAAGGCACTGCCAGTTGTTTGTGTTCAACAAACAAATTAACCTTCTCCAACAGCGTGAAAGATTTGGACTTGGCAGCTCTGGGTTAACAGCTGGACTCGATGATCCTAACGGTCTTTCCCAACCTAAATGATTCTGGGATTCTATGATTTTAGTACCACAGCAATGGGAAAAAGTCAGGAAAAAACTGCATCCAACCACAACCAAGTAATGCATGAGAAGTGTGTATGTGTGTAAATGTGCGTGCACTTCGGCAAGAGCGCATCCCCCTAAAATTAACACAACACCTCAAAAATTGGAGCAGGAGCTAATTCCGCTTTTTTGGAAGCAGAAGGGGAAGCCCGTTTTTACCCTCTGAAAAATGCCACCCGAGTCCAGTGTTATATTGGTAAATCGTTGCTTTGATGGATCACTTGGCATTCGGGGTTGGAGACGTGCCAGTTCTGCCGGGATCAGTGGGAGGGAGGGCGGGCTGAGGCCGCAGCGGCAGCGCGTGGGCAGGCGGCACATGCCGGGTCCGGCACTGCGTCCGGCCTGCTGGGCTCCCTTTGTCCCCTGCACCACACCAGCAGGAAGAAATGCTTCATTAGCAGGAACGATGATTATTGTCATGCAGCCCTTATGCTGCTTCTCTCCCCCAGTTAAAATTCTCCGCTGGGTTTTAGCCATTCATTTGGAATTTTTTGTATTTCATTATTCATAGTTCGTTGACATCCTGACTGGAGGAACAAGAGAGTTTATAAAGCATCTATTCCTAGTTACTGTATGTAAAAAACAAAGAGAAGCAGCGATTCTGACAACTATGGGGCGTGCAGAGGGAAAAGAACTTGATTTTCTTTTGTGCATCAGCATCCAGTGTCATGATATAAAAAGTATTTGCTGCAAGTCAGAGTTTAGCAAAATCATCAGTTCTGTATCGGCTATGTGTTACATTTGCAGGGAGACTTTGATTCCACTGGGTTTTTTTGGGTTTGTTTATTTTTTAAGGAGAGAGATGCAGCTGTTTTGGTTGCCAAGAGTAAGTGCAGCAGAGCTGATCTCAGATGGAAGGTGGCTGGAGGAAATGGTGGCAGCGCTGCAGGGTGTCACAGCCCGGCTGCTCCTCCCTGGCCCTGCCAGCCCTGCCCTTGTCACCTCTCCAGGGCTCTGCTCACTCTCACGTTAGCGTCAGCAGCTCTCGGGAATCTGCTCCATTCACCAGATTCCCACTGGATCCACGGAGCACCATCGGTTTTAAGGTGTCCCATGTGCCAGCACTGGGGAGCAGAGCTGCTCAGCGCAGGCAGCGAGCTGGTCCTGTCCCCAGCGTGGCACATCGAGGCTGCTCTGCAGCGCTGGTGGCACCCCGGGGGAGCCCCTGGAGATGGCACTCAGGCTTCACATTAACTCTGCAGTGTGCCATGGTCCCAGGCCAGCGGTGCCATCACACGGAAGTGGTGTCACCACATTAGTTAGGGGAAGGATTAGAGCCAGGCCGCTCCTAAAGCCCCCAACCCTTGTGCACAGGCAGATGTTAAAGATGGCTTATCTGAGATAATGCTAATCAAGATTTTAGAGTTAATTACCACAGAAAGGAGATGGTCCCTGGACTAAACACCACACTTCAGGAGAGTTAATGGTAGAAGTTTTTCTTTCTCTTTTTTTGCTGTAATAGTGTTTCAAATTGTCTTTTTAATAGAAGAACTGTTTCTGAGGAAGAGGGGAAGGGAAAGCTTGACATGGTGAACTCAAAGCCCCTGCAGCTATCTGGGCACAGGATCTATTTGGATAAAACCTCTGGAGGGAAAACAGTGAAAAAGGACGCAGCTCTCCCAGCTCCCAGAGCCCTGCTCCAGACACAATGTCTCTCTGGCTCAAGATGACCTTTAAACCACCACAGATGTGCACCCTGACAGGTTTTGGTTCTTGGACACGTGGTCCTTCACCTTCTGCCCTGCCCTAACTCTCCTGAGCAGAGGGTTTCCACAGTTAACTGCTCTCTCCTTTCAAGCTACTCTTAACAGACAAATATTGCTGATATTGATGGAATTTTCCAAGGACCATGACTACATTGCTGCTGCTGGCCTTGTCACCAGGAGTTCCAGCAGTGCAGCGAGATCGCTGCTGACAGATCCAGGTCAAACACCTCGAGTGCTGAACTCGGAGTGAGCTGGGTGCTGTTCCTCCTGCCAGGAGGCTCTTCTCCCCTGGGATCTGCCCAAATGATGGCAATGGCAATATTTTATGGTGTAGTTGCTGCAGTTTTTGTCTGTGTGCTGTGAGCATCTTTCCCTCAGCTGTTTGTGCTCTGTGTCCCATGCCAGGGGAGGTTTCAGAGCAGGGCCCTGGGCAGCTGTGGAGGCTCCACCTGTCCTAGCAAAGAGGAATCCAGACACGTTCTCAGGTTAAGGTTTTGTGCTGGAGCAGAAGGAAATCAAGTGAGTGTCACAGGCTGAGATATGCCTGCCTTGATACCTGATGGGTCCTTGTGATGTCCTTGGGTGATCCTCCAGGACATCATAATGACCTTTTCTGGCTGATGTGTCCCCAGAAGCAGGACAACATTTCCTTCCCCTCCCCGCCAGGAGCCACCACACATGTGGGGGGTTTGCTGGCAAGGAGAACATTGTCTTGAGCAGCAACACTGGTGTTTTACAAACTGAATTTAGAAAGCTTATTCCAGCCAGATGCCAAATCAAAATGAATGTTTGGGGTGACCTGGCAGAACTTCGGACCTTGAAAGAGGCCAAGAGCTGAGTGGTGTAACCTTGGGGCTCTCCCAGTGGTTCTGAAGGCCTCTGCAGGGGAGCAAGGAGGGGCTCAGGGTGCTCAGCTGGGGTTGCTGGTGTTGGGTCAGATGCTGGCGTGCCCGAATTCAGCACAGGGCACTGGAACTGCTCACTGTGGGCACGTGGAGCAGCCTGGCAGAAACAGTGGCAAGCATGAGCCACTTGGCTTGGAAGGGAAGGCAAGGCAGAGCAGGCTGGGCTGTCCCTGTCCCTTGCCTTCGGTCACAGTGGCTGGGGCTGCCCGTGGAGCCACCCTGGCTCACCCAGACCGGGACAGGGACCAGAGAGGAGCTGCAAATGTCACCCTCCAAGGAAGGACATTTCTGCTCGTGGGGCTCATCAGCTGCTCTGAGGAAGGGCTGAAGCTCAGGATGGCAAAGGCAGTTGGGTATTGCTTGCAGATATTGAATTAATCTCTCAAATGGAACAGACTGAACGTAACAAGATGTGTCATCTAAAGTAAATTGTAGACAAAAAAATAGAAGGGATAATGAAGTAGAATAGGAGATTTAAGATACTCAAGCACCATAACTTTGCAAAAGCTACAAAACTTGGGACAATGTCTTTGTTGTCCAGTGCACTAATCCTGACTTTAAATTGCATTTCAATTGAGGAAAAAAAGACATACAGCCCACAACATTAATTAATTTCTGATCACTGGTAATTGCAGATATATTATAGCATTAACATAGGCACAAATTCACTGGTTGCAACCTCACAGATAATTTTCTTGAAGTAGACAACAGGAAGAAAAATTCACTATGTTTTTACATTGGGAATTTTTCATTCTTTAGAGGCAAACAATGAGGCTCTTTTCAAGGCAGACATGTCAACAAACTCCCATGTAGAGAAAAATTTCTCTTCCCCCATGACTGTACAGTCACTCACCACATACAATTTTCAAGTCAAAATATACTTCCTTCCAAGGGAGTAAAATTGGACTCAAAAGTCAAGTTCGTACACGTGTTGCAGTGTTTGTTCCATCTCTTCATCAAGATATGGCCAATTTAAAATTACTGTTGTACAGGGTAATTACAAATCCTAAAGTTGTAGGAAACCAGCTGTTATTGTAAGTGTTTTGGTATTATTTCAGACTCAAAAGTTTTGTAGGATTTTGAAATTAGATGAAATTAAAACAAAAGGCATTTTATATTTTAATAGGATTTTGGATTTGCCTATATCCTTTTTGAGAAAGCTACATCTTTGTAGGCAATTCCATGAGAAATTCATATAAAGCCCCAGGAAAGCTCATTCTTATTAATGCCTTCAGAACAATTTTTGAAATAATAAATTTCTAATGTCTTTATTTTCAGAGTGGAGTTGGACAACAAATCTTCCAGTTACTGAAAAACAAAATGGATCTTGGCTTAAAGATCCAATGAGCATAGAAATAGATAATGTTCGTAACTGTCTCAGTTACCCATTGGTTAATAATTTTAATAAGTCCTTTCTCACATGTTTGACAACATTCTAGATATTTGTGGTAATGAAAGAATAAGGAGAATAAGGGACTGAAGTCCAGAGGTGGGTCCCACATGGGAGCAATCCTGGACAGCCTGGGACTGACACATCCCCAGCACAGTCAGCAGGAAAATGGGAAAAGCTTCCATAAGCACCTCCTGTGCAGCCAGCAGCAGGTACAAGGTACCACAGTTTTGCCCTTTTTTGACATGAGATGCTGCCATGTAAATGTCTAAAGTGAACCTCAAATGTCACAGAAAACCAAAAAGCCCCAAAAGAGCCTCTTGGGCTGTGCTTGCTGAGAGAGAGACCCTGGGATGGGCAGGGCAGAGGTGCAGCCACCACAGCCCTTCTGTCCTTTGTCAGCTGCGGGCACCAGATCAGGGGCCACTTGATCTCTTTCTAATTAATTACACCTTAATTACACCTCATGAGCAGCCTGTCCCTTCTGTTGTGTCTGACAGTACCAGTGGCAGGAGGAGCCGTTTGCCTCAGCAAACCAAGACTTCTCCTGGGGTTGGTGGCACTGCATTGTCCTCTCCCATGTCCTGTGACATTCCTGGTGGCTCCTTTCTGCAGCCTGGACTGTGCCCTGTAACATCAGGAGCTGCTGGATTTGCCAGTGGAGCTGTGCTGCCCTTTGCCAGGGTGGGTGGCCACCTCTAGGACCATGATACGTCTATATCTATATCTATATTTATATCTATATCTATATCTAATCTATATCTATCTATCTATCAATCCAATTAAAATGGTTACAGTGGTGCTGGGGCCATGGAGAGCACTGGTGTGCAATGAGCCACCTTCTTATAGAATTGTTAAGGTTGGAAAAGACCTTTAGGATCATGAAGTCCAACACACCATAAACAGAAAAAAGCCTTCTATGATTCCATTATCAATGCAAAAGCTGAATTAGCATCTGGAAGAGTTGTGATAGTCACTCATTAACACTGACAGAGAGGCAGTGATAATTGCAGTAAATGCACTGCAGAAATTGGTTTATTTTCTTTGCTGTATGGGACACATGAATTTCTGAAAATACAGCGCAAGAGGAAGAAAACAAGAAAAGCAATAGAATATTTAGTCTTAATACAAGAAATGAGCATAATTGAAAGCAATACACTTTGAAGCAGTATCATGCCGAGGGTGGGCAGATACATTTCAGGGCCTGTGCAAGTCACCACAGCTCAGAATCGATGGCAACCGGTGCAAGATCAGATCTGTCACGAGCAGTCTGTCTCCTCCAGTGGTTTGGTTAAAAAGCTCCTCTGAAAGCGTTGGGCAGAGCTGCACCTGAGCCTTGGGCAGGGCAGGACACTGAGGGACAGGACAGGGACACTGAGGGACAGGACAGAGGCGCAGAGGGGACAGGACAGGGGTGCTGAGGGACAGGACAGGGGTGCTGAGGGGACAGGACAGAGGTGCAGAGGGGACAGGACAGGGGTGCTGAGGGACAGGACAGGGGTGCTGAGGGGACAGGACAGGGGTGCTGAGGGACAGGACAGGGGTGCTGAGGGACAGGACAGGGGTGCTGAGGGGACAGGACAGGGGTGCTGAGGGACAGGACAGGGGTGCTGAGGGGACAGGACAGGCACTGGCAGGGCAGGATGCTGAGGGACAGGACAGAGGTGCAGAGGGGACAGGACAGGGACACTGAGGGACAGGACAGAGGCACAGAGGGGACAGGACAGGGGTGCTGAGGGACAGGACAGGGGTGCTGAGGGGACAGGACAGGGGTGCTGGGGGGACAGGACAGGGGTGCTGGGGGGACAGGACAGGGACACTGAGGGACAGGACAGGCACTGGCAGGGCAGGATGCTGAGGGGACAGGACAGCGGTGCTGAGCGGACAGGACAGAGGCGCAGAGGGGACAGGACAGGGGTGCTGAGGGACAGGACAGCAGCGCTGAGGGGACAGGACAGGGGTGCTGAGGGACAGGACAGGGGTGCTGAGGGGACAGGACAGGGGAGCTGAGGGACAGGACAGCGATGCAGAGGGGACAGGACAGTGGCACTGAAGGGACAGGTCTCGCTCCCACCCAAGTGATCAATAGAGGATTTGCTCCCCGAGGCTCAGCAGAGGAGGAGCTGGAGATAAGGGAACAAATTCTGCCACCGCCTTTGTTTGGGATTAAGGACATCCTCTTGTCCAGGCCTGCCAGCAGTGACAAGGGACACGCTGCTCCTGGTGCAAGCCAAAGGGTTCAATTAAAGCTTTTAATGAGGAAGACTACACTCGGAGGTAGTTAAAGCAGACCTCGCAGCAAGCACATGTTTTTAATGTGGGATTAAGAATAATTCATAAGGTTGGAGTTCATTAAGACTGAGTTAGGCTGTCTGGATTTTGAGTCGAGCTGTAAATACTTCAAAAAAAGGCCAAAAATGCTCTTTTTTCCTGAAGTGTGTATTAATATTAACAAAATATTGACTTCATTCTTTTTGTTCCCTTCCTTAGCGGCCTTCTCTAGCTAAGGCCAGCTAGAATCTTCTCTACAAGTAATAAGGGAGGAAAAAAATTAGAAAGCTTATTAGGGAAACCTGCCATTTTTTAAAACGAGACACTAAATTCTTGCCAGAGCGTGGAAATTCAGGAGCTGGGAAATGAGACCTGTAGACTTCCAAGAAGCTGTCTCTGTCCAGCTAAAGTCTGTTCCTATGGTGCGAGTGAATAAAGCACATTTTGGCCCACTAACATTCAGATCTCTGGGGACTCGAATTTCTTGGTCAAAGCCTTTTACTGGGCAAAAACATTTATTTTAAGGTCAGAAAACTAAGCTCAGATATATGATCTGTTAAGCTAATGGTATTAAGTGATAACCATATTAGAAAGATTTTTAATTTTCTTCAGGCAATATATTGTATTGCATTAAAAAAGGACAAAAACAACACTTGTGCCACTGTTTGCCTATAAAAACAGTTTTACTACTGGGCTGAATCTGGAAAGTTTTATAGCAATATGATGAATGAATTCTTTTCTTTCATGGTTAATTTTTTGAAAATTGTCAGAACGGGTTATTAATTTTTGCTGTAGTGTTGTAAGGGACATGAGTTTTATTTCACCGAAGTCTGATAGGAGATTTTTTTTTGGGGGGGTGAGTAGGAATTGCTTTTTGAGATGTTGCATTTCCCAGTATGATTTGGGAATTAGTCATGATTCCAGGAAAACAGCTTTTGTTTTGCTGTTTCAGGAGGAGAACAAATAATTTCTCCCCTGCACATACCTCATGGAGAATTTCAAAAGGACTGCAGTATTCAGAAATGGTCCTTTTAATTTTATAATCCCAATATAGAGTCCCTTCCAGCGAGGGAAAACACAGTAGCCCATGGAAAAGGGCACATTTATCAACGAGACATCCCCAGTGGGGTTCCAATAACTGAGAACAACCCCTCCTCCTGCTATCATTCATTTTTATATGGAGAAGGGGGAAGCCAGTCATCAGGATCATTGTGATTCCGTGCACAAATTGGAGCTTTATTCTTTAACCCAAAATCAAGGCAGAGAGGGAAAGCTTTAGTATTGGGAAAGCTGCGTCTCTCTTTACCGAATTAAACAGCAATTTCTTGCCATACTGTCCCCTTGGCATGGTATGGAGGAAAGGCTGCAGCTGGAGAAGTTTTAAAGAACCTAGAACGTGCCTTTTCCACTCTGGATAATGCAGGGATGCTTTTCCTTTTCTCTTTCGTTCTCTCCTTCACCCTTTAAAGAAAAACTTGGGGCCATAAAAGATTTAAATGAAGAAATCAGACCCTTGGTAACTGGAGGTAAAAGAGGGAAGCCTTTCCCCCCCCGTGATATTCCTTTGCACTGCCATTTCCAAGGTCTGCATTGCCAGTCCTGCTTTCCTCTAAGACCTTTGTGCCTTTTATTTGCCCCTTTCTGCTTTTTCCATTCCCCTCCTGATAATGAATTTTCAGAACATGTCGTCTCCAGGCTTGTCTTTCTCCTGTGACGCCAGGACTGGTACCAGAAAATAAAATCCTGGCTTATCTTTGCTACGCAGTTGGTAGAAAGGAGCAGCCAGCACAGGTTTCCCCCCCACATATAAAATATTTCATATATTAGATGAAGTTATTCCAGGTACACGTTTTTATTACTCATCTAGCCTTCAAAATACAGCATCCATCCAGATTTAAAACAAGTGTACAGCAAGACAGGGTAGAGAACAGTGATGGAAAAAGGCACTGAGGCCAAAAAAATGAAAAAAGACTTGTATGAAATAAAATGTTGAAGAGCAAAGGTCATGCAGGAAAGGTCTGACACACGAGTGGCTGATTTCTGAGGTGTCCTATTATGGAGACAGCTAAAAACTACTTGACACTCACAAGACAGGGCTTTGGAAAAGAGAGGAAATGCGGATAATCCATTCCCATATTCCAAAGCAAGAAATACCCAATTCTGTCTTGTCAGCCCAGGTGACCGTGTATTTAGGCTCCTTTTTGGAGAAGGAAGAAGGGATGAAGGAGAAGACATCCCATCAGCAGAAAAAAGCCCCTTGTTCTGCTGTAAAAGCCTGCAAACAAACCCGACCCAAGTGTGCTGAAACCTGCCTGCCATATATGTACAGCAAATGCAGATGTTGATGGGAGAACGCAGAAAAGAGGTATAAATCAGAGACGCAGGGACACAAATGGAAATTCTGCAAGAAACAGGATATTTCTCCAGAACGCCAAGTCTCCTTTAGGCTGGGAAGCACCAGGCAGCTCTCCACTGTATATAATTATAGCTAATCACTGTTAGGAAAGTCATAGCCAGAAATATGCTCATGATCAGTGATCTGTAAGGAGCAGCCGAACACATCTAGAACGAGCGCAGGATTTTCCCTCGGGGAGCAGGCTTGGCTTTTTCTACTTAAAACATTTACCAATTGCTCGCAAGCACCGATCTCGTACTTACTTTAAATAATTCAGCTAAGACCATCTCTCCATAGGCGAGTTAATCCCAAATGCGAGGTGGACGAGGGGGCCGGACCTGGGAGAATCCTGGCAGGAGCGGCTGGAGCTGCGGGCAGGGACCTGCGAGCGCGGCGCTGTCAGCGGCGGCCGCGGCGCTGCACCCGCCTGCCTGGGAAAATGGCTATTTTATGAATGGGAGGGCAGCGGCCGCTCCTGCGCATGCGCGGCCGCCCGACTCTATGAATGGGTGGGCACCGCGGCGGCACCGCGCATGCTCCGCTGCCTTTTATGAATGGGGGCTGGAGGGGAGCGCGGATGCGGCTCCCGGGGTTTTTTTTTTCCCCTTTTTTTTTATGAATGAAGGGCAGCGGCAGCTGCGCATGCACCGCGCCCCCCGCCCGGGGCTGGAGGTAACGGCGGGGGTGGGGGGCACCGCGCTCCCGACCGCCGGGGGGGCACCGCTGAGCCCCCTCCCCTGCGGGCCCGATCCCGGGGAGCAGCGGAGGATCCCCCCGGCCCCTCGGGCATCCCCAGCCTCCCCCCAGGCGGCCGCATCCCGCCGGGAGCGGGGCGAGGGGCGGCAGCGAGGGCAGCGCTTCTCGCCGGGAGCAGGGGGGAGACAGGGGCACGTTCGGCTGGAGGATCTGGCGATCCCCGGTTTTGGGGTGTGTGACCGTGAATGAAAGGACGGGAATGGTTCTCCTTTAGCGCTCGGCTTCGTTTCCCGGTGCTGAGAACTGCGGCTCGTTCCTTTCCCAGCAGCATCGTCACACACCCGCGTTTGTCCCCCGTGCCTGGCAGCTTGTGGCAGCATCTAGGTGAAAATGCGAGCGCAAACCCCACCGCGTGTTGTGCGTGCAACCTGTGGGTTTATTTTATGGCTCTTATCTCCTGAGAAGGAGCGGAGGTGGGATAGAGCTGCGCAGGTTGCACAAACCTATCAGGTGCCAGCAGCTGCTGCCGTTCCATGGACGTGAGGCCATTGATGTGCTGCTCGCGGCTCCGCAATTCTGCCGTGTTCAGCTCTCTGCGAGTCCTGGGGAACCTCTCCCAGCGCTCCGCGGGCAGCGGCAGGCCGGACTTTCCACCCACCCTTAGCAAAGCACTGCTGCTCTGCTCCATGTTGGGCTTCCCCGAAAGCCCTGCCCGAAGCGTGTGCAGAGAGAGAGCTCTGCAATGTCCTTCCGTGCTTCAGTTCCGTTCGCAAAGGCAGAATCGCCGCTCCCAGCTGGCGCGGAAGCGGCTGCAGGTGGGGCCTCGGGGCGTGCGGTCCCCCGGGAGCCTCCCAGACAGGTTGCTTTCCTGAAAATGCATTAATGATGTATTTTTAATATCTGTGAAGAGTCATCTTCAGAGTACAAACCAAGGCCCTGCTCATTTCCTGCCGTATTTATGGCATGTGTATTTAAAAGCTTGTACAGCACTGAAAAAAACCTCTGTTATTTATTTATTTAGTGCTAATATGAACAAAGTATGTTACCGCAGATACACAACAAGGGAGATTCCTTTCTCCAGGAAAGATTTCTCCCTCCAAGAGCTGTGCTCTGAGGCTGATCATTTACTTAGATGTGTTTGTCTCTGAGGGCAGAGACATTTCCGATTGGGAGCCGTGTTCTGGGTCATGGGCAAATGCAATTTAACAAGGAAAGGACAGAAGATGGAGACTCCCTAAAGAACAGCTTTTCCAGAGGGTTGCATAAAATATTACTGGCCTTAAAATCTATCAGATGGGTGCTTTTGAAAAAAAAAAAAATAGAAGATGGTTGGTAAAAGTGTTGCTTTGTTACTGGTTGTGTTCTTTGCAGTGAAATACTGCTGGAAGGACAGGCAGGCAAAGAAATTCGATGGTCCAGGGTTTTGGAAATTGGCAGATAAAGAGATAATGGAAGAAAATGTGATTTTAAAAAAGATTGTAGAGAAGAAAAAATGAAAAAAACTACCATTGTGCTGTATTTAGCGCTAGAAACCAGCCCAAAGCTGAGAGACTCAAATTCCTGGGCACAAAAAATCTCTGATCCCATCATTTTAAAACACTGGTACAGGATAAATTCTGCACCTTGATTTGAGTGCTGCCAGTGTTCTGTAACGCTGCAGCAGAGGGAGAGTCAAGCGCCTCTGGATTCGAGGCTTTTATCTCTGAATGCCGAGTTCTGTGTTCCAGGGCCACGGGCACAATACCCGGGGGAAGTCCTTTGTTGCAGTGCACTGAGCATCGCCCCACGAGCCCCAGGCCGCCTGCTCTGTGCTGCCTGAGGCTGTCATTCTGCAGCAGCCCCAGGCACAGCCCTGCCAGCCCCCTCCTCCTGAACCCCCCAGCAATAAAACTGAAAGGAGGAAACAAAAATTATTATCCATGTGTGAAGGGGTGAGGAGGAAATGGGGTCTGGCTGTGTGGTTCTAGGGAGAGAAAACTGGGAATATTGCTGGTATGGCTGTGGATTGATGAAACCTTTTTAAGCAGAGAATTATGAGATTGTAAATCTTGGAGCTAATTCACCTCTTCCTCCTCCCGCTATCCTTAAGATGCATTGAAAACATCATTTGACTAATACTCGCCTATGGACAAAGGTGTTTCTTGCTAGATCTTGGCTTCGTTGCTGTGCTCAGGCACGTAAGGTTGCTTTGGATCTGGAATTGTGTGTGGATCTGGAATTGTGTGTGGATTCCTCCAAGCTGCCATTCCCATTTGTACCAGGGAGCTCTGCTCCGCTCTGGATCAGGATCTCCGAAGCTGAGCTGGGGGTCACTGCAGCAAAAGCCCAGCGTGAGGTGGTGGATGCTCTGCACTCTGGAGCTTCCCAGCTCCTCTGGATTCCCTCTGCAAACAGGAGGAGCTGGCGGTGCCTGCACGGCTGGGCTGGGATGAGCAGGGGAGGGATGGTGTCTCCCCATCTCTGCAGCTGCTCTGGCTGCTTCCCAAATCTCCCCATGCTGCTGTAAGAAGCAGGTTGTGCCTGTGGGGAGAAGACTGTCCTTGTTGGGAGGGCTCTGGGGCTGCAGCAGTGCCACGGAGGAGCACTGTGCTGTCATCATTGGGTTCTGGGGGCTGAGGCTTTAAGGGAAATACCACTTATCCCAGGACATGCAATAAGTTTATACATGTTGGCAGTGCTGCTGATACTGAACTCTGCACTCCTTCCTTGTGCAGGAAATTAATTGCTCACTCATTTCATGCCCATTTAAACCCTGAAATGGCTGCAGATTTTGGTCGTGTTTTCTTCGCTGGGATGAATTGTGGCACTGCCGCAATTCCATTGCCTCTAAAGTTCTTTAATCTAATTCTTGTGCATCCTTGGAGCAGCCTGCCTGGCCTGGGAGAGCTGGGTCTGTGTGAGTGCCTGGCAGGCACTGCCTCCTGGGCTCCCCTTGCAGCAGCTCACACTGGAACGTGGTTCTCCAGCTCTGCCTCTGCGAGTGTGGGCTGGCAGAGCTCCAGGCAGGGCGTGTGTGTCTTGGCCCAAAGCTGGCGGTTTAAGGAAATGCATGGTTCCTAATCTGCCATCAGAAAAAAGCAAATATGCAGGCAATTTAGGAAAGTGAAAGTGCAACCCCCTGGGGAACACGTAACTCAGGCTTCAGAGGCGTTCTGGATGTGGAGCCATGTTCTGTCTTAAATCTTGGGCCGCTTAGCATTTTGCTATCTTTAAGCTGGATCAAGAGCAGATGTGTAGACTTTATCTGCTGAAGTTTTCGTGTTCCTCCAAATCCTTTCTGGCTGGTGCTGGAGCCTTACGGTAACTCGGTGTGGAAGCAGCGCTCGCTGTGAGGAAGGAGCTAATTCCCTGTCTCAGCTGATCCTGCCCATGGAATTCTCTAATTTGCTGGCAGTGGGTGCAGGTTGTTATGGAGGAGGTGGTTTGTAACCTTGGCCTGGCCTCTCGGAACCAAAGAATGCCCACATGGGTGGTTTTGCCATCTTTTGGTGATAGAAAAGAATCTTTTCCTTCTCATTATTTACTCAACCATTCCCGTGTAGGCTCTAAGGATGGAAACTGTAGATTAGAATTTCCTATTAAAAATCAAAAATGAGAATTACGGTTTTTATCATCTCTTAGAAATAATTGATAAAGCCTGGAAAGCTCAATGTTTCTCTTTTAATCCACTGACACCATCCTCTTGCATGGAAATGCGTTGCAAAATCCATCTGGGGCAGCATCCCATATTCCTATGTGTTTGAGGCTTGGGATGCCTCCAGCCATAGGCAGAGTAGGAAGGATCAGTCCTACTGATAAGTACTGATGGATTGTGCCAAATATTTGTCATACGCAAGTCAGAGAAATTGTTTGGATGTTGCTATAGGAATTCTCCTCCCCTTGTGCATTGCGAGCAGCAGTTACCGAGCTGGTCTGTCATGGAGATGGGTGAGAGGAGGTCGGTGTGCGGTGACAAAAGTGTTGGGAAGGCAGTGGGATCGTGGGCTCTGGGGCACAGCCTGAACTGGGAACGTGCCAAGATGCCAAACAGAAATCAGGTGCCACAAAAGGGGTGCCAGACAGAGACCAGCAGTGCCTGCTAAGCTGTGGAGGTAAAGGGTGCAGTTCTCAGGGCTGAGCTTGTAGGATTGGCAGAATCTGGGAGGATGGGAGCTGATGGAGCCTATGGCTCCCCAGAAACACCAGGTCTCAGGATCTTCCTTCTGGATTTCAGCCTCTGAAGTGAGAGAGAACTGCAGTGTTGTAACCCACGAAGGGGTGGCTCATGGATGGATTCTCGTCACTGTGTTTGTGTGGGTGGAGGGCAGTGCTGGCTCATCCACACAGGGATCCTCCATGGAAGCGCTCCCAAGCTTTATCTCGCTGCCTTGAAGTGCCCTGGCACGCAGCAGGGGCCTCCCCCGGGCAGCCAGGCCCTGACACGGGCAGCACATCCCCTCCTGTTATGAAATCTCCTCATAAACTCTGCAAACTGTCCTGGGGGCAACCAAGAGTCGTTATCTCTGTTCCGATGAAGCTCTCGCAGCCGCCGCTTCTGCGGCACAGATGAAAGGTCTGGGCTTCCTCCTCTCTTATCAGGCACCTGTTGTTGTATCCAGACATTACTCACATCCTTGGAGTCACATCTTGTTTTGCATAATTAACACCAACTGCTCCGTTTCCTTCCTTCCCTCGCAGTTCTGCTCTGTGGTCTTACCTGGCTGCGGAGCCTTCAGGGTTATTTTGGGTTCTAACACAAGCAATGGAAATTGGCATCAGCTTCGGGAGCCTCAGCTGAGGGAAGATGAGAGGATTTTAGTCAGATAGAAGGGATGCTCTTTAGTCCTGAGCTAGTGCTGCAGTCAAGGTCTGTGGTGGGGAATTCTGCACCAATTCCTTATGCGTGGTATAAAAAAATCTGAAGTAAACCTAAACAAAACTCTGTGAGCAAAATTGGACTCAGAAAACAGCAAATCATAGAATCCTGGAATGGGTTGGGTTGGGAGGGACTTTGGAGCCCATCTTGTTCCACCCCTGCCATGGGCAGGGACACCTTCCACTGTCCCAGGTTGCTCCAAGTCCTGTCCAACCTGGCCTTGGATATATAAAATATATAAGGATTTTTCTGATGGTTTGGGTGTTATACTTGTTTGTTTTTTGCAATTATATCTGACTTGTCTGGCAAATTTAATTCCACCTGAATGCCCCATCTTTTGCTCTTGCTTTTTGGAGCTTCGCTGCTTTGAAGATGTTTCCTGATTAATGTTTGCTGTGCGTCGGCTCTGTCTCCATACCAAAATCCAAACTCCATTTATCAGAGCAATTTGCCGTTCACTGGGATAAAACATTCCATTGAGAGAAATGCAGGTTCTGAAGCTGGACCTGAGCAGAACTGGGATTTTGGACCGGCTGCTCTGCAGAGCTGTGGTTTGCCCAGGTGGAAATCCTCAGGCAGAGAGCAGGTCCAGCCTGGTTGGGTGAGCAGGATTCTGAGGCTGCTGGGATCCTTCCTGCTGAACAGCAGTGCTTGTTATCAGGCAGAGACTCTAAATCTGAGATATGGATTTTCCCATCATGGGCTCCAGGTCTGAAACTGGACCTGCTGCTCAATCTTCTTGGAAAGGCTGTGGGTGATTTTCCAACCTGCAGGACTCAGCCACTTGATAATAGATCAGGGAGGGGAATATTTCCACTGTTTCTGATTGACTCGATCATCTCAAGGACCATAAATTGTGAATATGTCCATTTTCCCCCCGAATATTTATTTACAGTTCAGGTCAATAGTCTCCAGAAACACAATTCTGCTTACAAACGAAATTCCTGGGCTGCATTCCCAGGCGTTCCCATGTGACTCGAGCATTTTTAGCAACTAAGTGAACAAATGCAAACATATTTTCAGGGCAGGGGAAGCGTTGCTCTCCACATTCTCTCTGAGAGCCTGGGATCCCTGGCCCAGGTCCCCTGGATGGACAGGGCAGAGGTTCCCTCTGTGTGTGGGGACCCTGCAGAGGCACTGGGGCCATCCTGCAGCTTCATCGTGCACATGGAATGGTGCCTCTGTCCCATGTCCCCAGGGGTGCCCACCCTGGCTGGAGGCAGGTGGTCCCCTGGCAGAGCACAGCCTCTCTCTGCCGGTCTGGAATAGCTGGGAATTGTCTTTTCTGAGGATTTCTGGGCTCAGGTTTGGTGGATATCTGTGTTTTAAACACCAGGGAAGAACTGCTGCCCCCAGGCAGTACCTGCTGGCTCAGGGCTCCCCGCACCCATCCCTTCACTGAGACTAAGAAATGAACTTCCACGGGGAGGAAATGGTGTTCCCTGGCAAACAAAGCAACGTTGTGGAAAAGTCCTGACCTTAAAAGTCATGGTGACCACACAGCAGTGCTTTACAGGTCTTTTGGTGTCTGTATTGCTGTAGCAGGTCAGTCTGAGCCTGAAAAATCCCAGTGTTGGGATTGTTCTCACTTCTCCAGTCCATGGACAGAGCTACAAATTATTGACAGCAGCCTGAAGAAATGCTGCATCCAATGGAAAAGGCTGAAATGCAACATTTCATTCATGATTTATAACTGCTAAGATAAATTGCAAGGGAAAATATTCCTGCAAGTTGAAGTTCCTTCGGGAAAGTGCCATTCCTTGAGGAATTGGTGCGAGTTTGTCCCAGATCAAGGTTTGGTGGGAATGTTCCAGGGGGCTGATGGTGGTTGTGGGGGGCTTGCACCTCTCCCCAGCCCTGTGAGCTGAGGGGGATCTGTCTCTCCCTGCGAGATCAGCTCTGCCTGCCCTGGTTTTCCATCCCTCATGTGTTTACTCCTCCACAGGGTACGGCAGTAGAACAAAATCAACCCGACCCTTCCCTCTTTGAAGTATCACTGGGTATTACAGAGTCACATAATTGTATATAATTACCATATTCTAACACTTAAATATTTTCCTGACTAATTTCCTCCTGTCTCTGCTTTGAAAATACCCAGATTATATCCATTAAAAAGTTACAGACTGGAAAATATGCGATTTCAAAGGAAATTTTTTTTTGCACTTAAACCCCACTTTTCTTTGTGGCCTTAACCTGTTGCCTTTGACAGAATTACTGGGGTTTAGTGTTCTGTTGTGGTTTAGTTTTTTCTTTAAAAGCCCCACCAGCCCACAGCCCCCTCATGCTGTATATCAGGATGTTATGACAGCTCTGCTGGGCCGAGTCCAGCAGTCGATGCTCTGTCAAAATACCCATCATTTCCTGTAGTTTTGCCTAATTAATGGTGCAGTAATGTGGAAACTTAGAACAGCACCAGAAGGAAAAGTAAATGTTAAATGATTTGCCTTTAATGGATCTCAAAAGCTTTTCTTTTTCACTTTTTTTTCCCCTTTGTTCCTCATGAGCTCTTTTTCGGGCACCTCCTTCCTCTCTGCTGTTCCTGGTTCCCCTGAGAGTTTTCTTCCTTCCTACAAGTGGGTGACTTTTCAGTGTCAGGGACTCGCAGCACAAAGGACACCAGCTCAACACCTCTGAGGGACACATTTCCTGAGCACAGTAATTAGCCCTGGCTGCTGATGAACAAAAGCAGATAGTATTTGAAATTAATGGGACTAATTCAAGTTCAGTTGAGAGCATCCTTTTGATTCTGTCTCTCCTTGGCTTTCTCCTCTTTGAATAGGATCCAGGTCATTTGGGTAAAGCATCTGCAGAGCCTCCTTTTCCTGGTGGGGTGGGGAGGGAACAGGAATTGGGAATGGAGTGGCAGGACAAGGGAATGGCTCCTCACTGGCAGAGGGCAGGGTGAGATGGGATACTGGGGAGGAATCCTTCCCTGGAGGGTGGGCAGGCCCTGGCACAGGTGCCCAGAGCAGCTGTGGCTGCCCCTGGATCCCTGGCAGTGTCCAAGGCCAGGGTGGAGCAGCCTGGGACAGTGGGAGGTGTCCCTGCCCATGGCAGGGGTAGGACAGATGATCTTTAAGGTCCCTTCCAACCCAAACCAGCCTGGGATTCTCTTTCATATCTTTTAAAAGAGGAAGTAGATGAAACCCTAGACAATGAGTAGGATCTGACTGATGAAAGAGCGGCCGGGGCAGTCCAAGAGGGTTCCTCACCCAGGCACCCTGCAGGGATCTGTGGGACCCTCCCCAGGCAGGGTGCAGGGCAGCAGCTCTGCTGGGCTGCCAGCAGCCGGGAGGACGCCGAGCGGGGCTGGCCGAGCCTGTTTTACGGTGTTTTGGTTCACTGAAAAATATTTTGTTGTGAGAAACTCCAGATGGATGTGAATGTTCTCAGGGGTGGAGGGAACAAGTGGAGGGAGAAAGTTAGTCATCGTCCTGGCAGGCGAGAGGCAACGAGGACAAGCACTGGATGATGCACAGGGCAAAAATAGCCCAAGTTCCAAATGGAATGGGATGTGACGGCCGAGTTCCTCCGAGGGAAAATACTCCCAAGTCCTTGGGCACGTCGGCGCTGGCGTTTCGGTGCAAAGCAGTGCAGGGGCTCTGCTTATCTGTGGGACAAACGGAAAATGCTTGGGAAGTGGAAAACTAGGGAGGAAATACGTATGTAGTAGAAATATGTAAAGCCTTATTGGTCCAGAGTTTTGGGAATGCTGAGATTGATGTGTAAACCCCCACTTTTTCGGTTCTAAAGCAAAATCCTCTGTCCGTCTAATGGGTGGGAACACTTCCCATGACCATTGAGTTATGTCCAGTATCCTTTGAAAGGGTTAATGTCAGAAGGGAAAAGTTATTTGTACTAATTTTGACCTGTTTATCCCTTTAGATTATGAATTTCTTTTCATTAAAGCATATGTTGAAAGAGACTTGAGATTTCACCTCAAAACTTGTCTCAGTTATTGAAATAATTAGAAACAGAGTGGATAATGTTTGGAAATGACCCTGAATTTTCATAATCAAATCAAATCTTGGCCCCCAGAATTGTCAGGAATGTTAAATTCTGATAGTTGATCTGCGATTGATATCACTGACAGGCGTTTGGCAGCCAAAGGGGCAAGGAACCCTCAAAATTTTTTGTCCTATCTCGACAAGTTCAGTGATACGAATAATGAAATTACGTGGATTTGTCCTACTGGTCCGACCCTGGGGGTATTTTAGGGAGGAGGCCCTGGTCCAACTCTGTGGGGTCTTCTGAAGAGCTCTGAGCTTGGAAGTTCCAAAGGGAAGGGAAAAGTTTTGCTGTCTTTAGGAATTTTAGGGAGACTTGGAGAGCAGTGAAGCCACAGGCTGAATGGAACCCCCACCTTAGTCCACTTTTCCTGTGTTCCCCATCCTGGGCACTTCACCACTACAACCACATTTTTTTTTTTCAAAAATATTCTTGAGGGGGTGTCATGTGTCCTTTTTCTGTCCTTAGCACCTTTGACAGGTCAGTTTTGCTTTGTCCAGCAGGAAAGCCATGAGATTATTTAAGGACAACCTTAACGTGGGGCTGCACCCTCTGCCCACCCTGTGGTGTGTCTGTGGCAGCAGTGGGGTCTCTTTCCTTTTTCCTGCTCATATTTCATTATCTTGGTGCTTTTCAGCAGAAACAGTTTGATGTCAGTGCTGCAGGATCCCCGAGGTGCCCATGTTTTGTTGGATATTTGGGATCGGCGTGTTCCGGACGTGGCTTCTCCCTGATTAAGGTTTTGGTGCCTCAGGGGTTGGATCGACTGCTCTAATGGAACAGTGTGTATCTGCAGTGAAGTGTTTTTGTTTACAGAGGCAAGCAGCACATTGTGGACACATGGAAGTGTGTGGCTTTCAAAAACCAACCACTATTTCTGGATGCTCAAAGAGCCGGCGTCGGCCAGTTTGGGGTATTTTTAGCAGCAGAGAGTTGACCATTTGATATGGAAGGATTAAAGTTTGATGATCTGGAGGCTGGAGATTTCAGTTTCAGGTGTTGTCATTGGTTCTTTGGAGATGGAAAAGCCCACGGCTATTAGCCTTCTGTCTCTCTAGCCCTGGAATAGCAAGTTAAAGTGTCCCAGGAGAAATTAGGATCTGGTGCCACTCAGACAGGCTCAAGCTGCTGCATGGCAAGCTGACCCTAAGCTTGATCTTAGCCCAAACCAAAATCCAGTCCCAGTCTTTGGCCCTGTCAGTCATGTGTGAGCTATGAAAGGGGGCAGTTGACGTTGAAAATCTGTCTAATAAAATGTACTTTCACTGGAATACAGCAATATTATTAAGATAAGTAATGCTATTATTACTTTAAAGAGAATGTGTGCCAGCAGTTTCTTCATCTGCTTCTCTTTGGAGGACGAGCTCACACTCCTAATTATTGTGTTCCTGTTCTTAGGCATATGAGTAGTCAGAGCATGACAATAGCCTGGGATTTAATGTATGCACAGGTTAAACGAATCTGTAATTTTTGGGAGAGCAGTGAATGAGTATCAGAAGCCGAGGAGACAATTTCCTACGTGCTGCCTGCTCTGGGTGCAGGAGGACGTGTTGGTCCTGGCTGAGCTGCAGTGAGCACAACGCCGTGTGTGACAATGGGATCCCTGTACAAACAGTGCTGGCTTCTCCACACAAAAAAAATGCAGCAAGGAATTTTTAGCACGTTGTCATGCAGCACTCTCTGTTTCCTGGCTTCTACATTCAAGCTGTGTAATAATATTTATATACAAATGCTGACTGTGATTTTCCACCCCGGAAAAAGGAGATGTCATTTAAAAGTGCCGTGTGTGATGTAAAGCAGAGATTTGACTCGCGGCCTTGCATATGGTGTGGGCGTGGATTTTAATTGTTTGAAAAGAGATCATTTCAAAAAATGTAACAGTCTTGCTACATAAGCACATTCTCCTGAAGTAAAGGTCATTTTGCTTTTTAGAAGTTGCTTTTGGAAGGGAGGGGAGGGTCCTGCTCTTGCCTTTCCTTGCTCCTACCTTTTGAAATCCTGGAGAACATGAGGTCTTTCATGTTGGGTTGGAGCAGCTCTCAGGCCATGTTCAGGCTGCGGTTCAGCTCCAGGAGAGCTGCAGTCATTTCTGAGTGTGCACCGGCACAGGGAAGCTCGTGTTTCCCCCAAAGATCCATTCTATTCCATCTCCCCACAACCAACACCCCTGTCCTGCTTTTACTGTGGCAATGATCGCACTCAGTCTCTTTAGCTTTTCTGGAGCTGGGATTTATAAACAGTTCCAAGGCAAAATTGCTGCTTTTTGGCTCCAGCCAAGGAAACTGTTCTGATATCTTGCCAGTTGCCAGCACATTTCTAATCCTGGTGTCCTGGGGCCTTGGTTTTCAGGTTGAAATCTCTGTTCCTACCAGGCTCTTGGTGAGCTGAACACACAGAAAATAACGACTTGCTGAGCTGGGATGTGTTTGCTCATCTTCTGATCCACACTTGACCAAAGAAGGTTGGATCATGGCTTTGTTTTATCCTGCTACAGTGACAGAACCCAGATGTGAGGATCCTAAATCTTCTGTGTTCATGGTTTTCTCCTTCATAAACCCTTTGAAACCAGGGTTGTCACTCTGGCTGTGCAGCTCCTGCTCTGGCAGGGTCCTACACCTCTCTGACTCTTTTATGATGGGCTCACTGGGCTACTGTGCATTGCCAGATAATCTCCTTGTTGACAACAAACCAGAGGGGTCCAGACAATAATAAGGTAGTGGAATAAACAACAGGTGGCATAAAACTCATCTGCCAACACATCATGAGAGACTCTGACAGGAAAGATGCTGCAGCTGAAGTTTGGTTGGCAATTGTATTGGAGTTTTTAGGTTGCTCGATACTGATTCCTTTTGAATGGTGCTTCTGAAAGAAAAAAACTAGTTTTTAATGCTAAGTTCAACAGATATTAAGAAATATAATCCTCTGGATCCACATCCCAGAAGTGCTCCTCAGGAGAGCCGGGGCAGTTTGTTGGTGTTGGGCTGGGCTGTGCTGTCAGCAGGGTCTGTCACAGCAAAGCCAAGCCCAGGTGAGGTCCAGGGCTTTGCCCAGGATGGGAACTCCTCGGTGGCTCTGTTCCATGGCTCTTGTTCCTGTGGGGATCCCATGACCCGAGATGTGCCCCTGCACCGATGCCCGTGTGGTGCCCTGGCCTGGATCAGGGGAATAACCTCGTGTTCAGCAGCTCTCCGAGCTGTTTGCTGAGGAGTTTATTGTGCTGAGTGCCAGCACTGGTGTGTGGCTCTTGTTGAGCTGTGTCCCTGTCTAACGCAGCCGAGAGCTGAGCTCCTGGGGGCTGCACGGAGCTTTCTCCAGGTGCCCACAGGGATTTATTCACTGCCAGTTGCACTGAGCTTTATCTCGAGGTGGGTGTTTCTGGCTGAAGGGGGATCCTGGCTGTGCACAGGCACAGTGACAGCTTTAAATCCCTGGGCTGGACAGGACAGGACGGGGAGAGCCAGCACTTCCTCCCCTAAAGCATTCAAAAGCAGTTTTAAATCGGATTAGGATTTAACAATCACTTCATGGTTTACTCACTGCAGGGAGGATCAAAGCCCAGGGAGGACTCTTCAGCTGTTTGCTTTTCCTTTATGTAGAAACTTCACCATGGCTGCCCTAAAACCCTCACTAAATACAATAAGGGAAAAAAATCCCTTCTCAGAAAGAACACATTACTTAACCACAGTCTAAAATAAGGTGTTCATTATCTGGTGACACTTTTTTTCTCTGTTTACTATTTTACTAAGCTCCCATTCTGAGGCAGTGCAGGGAGCAGGTCTGCATTCCCAGCTCCAGCTGGACTGATCCTGGGATATCCCAAAACTGGAATATGGATTTGCCTTGATGTACTGCATCATCACAGTGCCTGGGCAAAAAAAGCTTCAGCATTTGCTCTGCTGAATAATGGTGTGGTGTCTCAGGAGAGCAGGCACTGCTGCAGTGCTGCACAGATGCTGGAGGGACTCTTCCTTGCTATTTGGTGGAAATGTTTTTAAAATCCTAGAGGTTTGTGTGTGTTTTCCTGCTCAAAATGACCAGGGGTTTATCCTGCTGGGAGATGCTCAGAGTGGCAAGCTTTAAAAAAATAGTGATAATGGGGGAGGGAAAAGAGTTTTGTGGCTAAAATAGAGCACGTGCCTGTCCCTCTGGCTTCTTCCTACTGTTGTAATACAGATTGGTCTGAAAGAAATCACCCTGGCACTTTGAATATGTACGTGTGGCACTTGGGCACTTCATTTAGTGGTGACTCGATGGTTGGACTCAATCTTGGAGGCCTTTTCTGACCTAAATGATTCCATGATTTTGTGGTATCTCGGAGAGCTGCACCCTGGGGTGCTGAGCCAGAGATGCCCATGATTTATCTGGAGGCTAATGCCTGTTTTCTCCTCCCCATGTAATGTGGTTTAGCACAGAAAGAGAACTAAATGCAGAATGAGGATTAAACTGTGTAAGCCTGATGGATGTTTTGTAGGTGATGCTTTGCAGAAAATCATTACTTTGAAATGTTGGAATAGAAAAGAACATTTTTCAGGCTTTTCAGACATAACATGTTGTGGAAAAGAAGCTTGGAACAGATGTACTCACAGTTTATTCCATTTATCATATTAAAAATAAAAGACAATTTCATCTCATTTACTGCTTTATTAGTTCAAATAAACAGCTTTTCTAATCAATGTGTATGGCAAACACAATGCTTTCATAATTGGCAGTGGTGGTTCCAAAATGAATGAGACTGTCCTTGTTTATTGTCTGTAACAAGTCAGACAGTCGATACATTGGTCTGATCCAGCCGTTATCACATGTTCACTTTAGCACAGGAAAAATTATAATCTTATTTTTAAATTTGAAAGCATTTGAGGGTTGATTTTTTCCCCCCCATCCTTTTGAGAAAGTGCAGTTGGACATGAGGAGAGCTGCACAGGAAATGGTCCCAAGGAGAATGGCTCAGCTACATCTAGGCGAGTCTTTTGCTTTTATTTATCTAGAGGTATTTATTGATTTTACCTTCCTTTGCAAAAATACTGATTTAATTTATGAGGTGATAGAAGAAGCTGGGAGAATAATTTTACCTCTAAGAGAGCAGAATTATCCAACTAATTGCCCAGGAAAAAGAGAAAAGATCTGATCTGCCCCTGCAGATGTTTCTCATCTGGAATACAGACCAATCCCAGACTTTTTTTTTTTTTGATTACTGTTTATTTTGATGCTTTATTACACGGCCATTGCCAGGAAGGAAATGGTGCTCAGAAATCCAGCAAGATGTTTTTTCTACTTTGGTGCTATTTATTCAGTAACAATTTGGGGCTTAACCCCTTTCTCCCCCTTTTCTTTGTCTAATTGTGAGCCCTCACTTCCATCCTTCCATGGGAACAACAAAACACGCTGGTTCTGGGCTGAGAGCCGTCGTGGTTGTTATTAAACTCCCTGAAATTTTATAGAGGCATTAATGCTCATTTCCAGATTGTAACTAATAAGGACCTGTTGGCTTTTTTTGCCACCTAGTGCTTCTGTCCCTGCATTACTGTGGAGGGCTGTGTGTGTGAAGAGTGAGGAACCATATGGAGCTGCAGCTCCTCGGCCAAACCCCTGCTCGGTTTGTCAGAGGAGTTTCCTTGCACGAGTGGAATGAACTGAAACCTTCCCTGTTCTGCTCCAGAGCCACCAAAGGCTGTGGAAAACCCTCTGTGTGCTGAGTGGGAGAAAACAGGGAGCACCTCTTGCTTCTGGAGTCGT
The DNA here is from genome assembly GCA_036785705.1 of Acanthornis magna. Taxonomy (NCBI): domain Eukaryota; kingdom Metazoa; phylum Chordata; class Aves; order Passeriformes; family Acanthizidae; genus Acanthornis; species Acanthornis magna. The sequence continues at coordinate 11,280,890 of JAWUZG010000092.1, forward strand.
TGTGATCCGGATTTTCAACCTGGTGATCCTTCCTCCGGGAAGGTGCTGAGCTTGCTGATGTTTTGTGAGTTTGATAGGATGTGCCTGTTCCCGCTGGGGACAGAGCTTCAAAGCCTACGGCTGGGCACACAGAGCACCTCTGGGCTGGCAGCAGGGATGCTCCAACACCCCTAAGCTGTGCTTCCATGTGATTAAAAATGGCTGGAAAATTAAATATAGGCAAAGCCAACAGTCCCAGGACACTTTATTTCTGTAGATTTCTCCTGGAGCTGTTGTTGTGCCAAACCTGCCTCAGGCACTTGCACTGACACACACAGACACATGTCATTGGTAGTTTAAGGTGATGCGGTGTGTCATAGCTGGAAATGGGCAGAATCCCACCTGGATCCAAGCTGGGCGTTCGCAGGAGCCCTGGTTGGGTTTGGGGGTGTGTTCCTGCTGAGGGATGTGCAGCCCCTCCTTTCCCTGAGCAAACCCCTCAGCACAATGGAGCCGTTCTGCTCCAAACGGGAGCAGGAAGGTGGGTGGATTAGGAAATATTTTATATTAGGGATTTTTTTTTCCCCCCCCACTGAGCCATGTCACATTCAAATCCCACCATTGCTTTATGGCCACGTGCCTGTCCTCCCCTGTGAGCAGCAGCCCTGCTGCTGTCCGTGTGTCCGTCCGTGTGTCCGTCTGTGTGTCTGTCTGTGTGTTCATCCGTGTGTCTGTCCATGTGTCCGTGTGTCCATCCGTGTATCTGTCCGTGTGTCCGTCCGTGTGTCTGTCCATGTGTCCGTCCGTGTGTCCGTCTGCGTGTCCGTCCGTGTGTCCGTCTGCGTGTCCGTCCGTGTATCTGTCCATGTCGCCGTCCGTGTGTCTGTCCGTGTGTCCGTGTGTCCATCCGTGTGTCCATCCCTGTCTCCGTCCGTGTGTCTGTCCTTGTGTCCATCTGTGTGTCTGTCCATGTGTCCGTCCATGTCTCTGTCCGTGTGTCCGTGTGTCTGTCTGTGTGTCCGTGTGTCCGTGTGTCCGTCTGTGTGTCTGTCCATGTCTCTGTCCGTGTGTCCATGTGTCCGTCCGTGTCTCTGTCTGTGTGTCCGTGTGTCTGTCCATGTGTCCGTGTGTCTGTCCGTGTTTCCATCCGTGTGTCCGTCCATGTCTCTGTCCGTGTGTCCGTGTGTCTATCTGTGTGTCTGTCCATGTGTCCGTGTCTCTGTCCGTGTGTCCGTGTGTCTGTCCGTGTGTCCGAGGCAGGGCTCTGGTCATGCTTGCAGTCCCAAGGGGCAGTGCTTGGCAAGGCTCTGCAGTGCCCGTGGCTGTGGGACACAGCAGCACTGCCAGGCTCCTGCCGTGGGTAATGGATTGTGTTTTGGTCCCTGGTGATGGCATCCAGACCTCCCAACCTTCCATGAGCCACAGATGGAAAAGTGGCACTTAAAATGAATTTATTCAGGTGGGCACGCTGTAAAACATGAAAATAAGGCTTTTGACTTGCTGCACCTACACTTGAGTGTCAATGAAAAGCTTTTTATTTGGTTTTAGAGCCAGGCTTGCAGAGGTCAATGTGCCTTGTGGTCTGGAGCTGTGTTATGGGAGGCAGATTGGAGCAGAGCACAGACAGTGAGGAAGGGATTGGGAGCGGAGCTGCCCAGCGAAAGATCAGCAAACTCTTGGGCATCTCAGAAGGGACGGTTTGCCTGGGGAAGGCTGGAAATGGGAGGGGAGAGATGAGACAGACAAAACCCCAAATGAAATTCCTTTGGGATTGATAAGTAAATCTTTGTTTGCATGCCATGATTCCTTGTCCCTGCTTTGTGCAGTGGGATCGCCCCATGCTCCCTGGCCATGCTTCCCTCTGGGCAGCACAGGAGCAGCTCCTGCAGAGCTTCCAGCTCCGTTCAGCCCGAGGAGCTGCAGATGGAGAGAAGGGAGCAGGGAACAGTGGTGGAGCAGCAGCAGCGAGCAGGCACCGCTTGCCTTTGACCACTTATTTGATTTGACACTATCCTCAAACACAAGGTCATTTACAGCCTGCCCGGGGCTGCCAGACGAGGAAGTTACCTTGCGAAGGAAGGAACAAGCCCATGCTGTCTAAATATTGTCAATTGTGTGCTGAATGGAGGCCACAGCCTGAGGAACCTCAATAGTAGCTCTTTGTGTCCCCAGCCGCCTCCTGCCAAAGTACTTTCCATAATTAGGAGTAAAACATATTTACATTCCTGCCGTCCTTGGTGCCGGCACACACCTGTACGTGTGTGTGTGTTCATGTATGAGGCGCAAGCATTTATATTCCTGGGCTTTCAGAGTGAGTGTTCCTGCCCGGAGCCATGGGAATGGTGCAGCAACCAATGGAGGTAACGGGGATGTGTGGGACAGTCAGGGTTGGAACAGTGAGAGGAGAAGAAATCCAATGGATTCCTCCTCTGCCAAGCAGGAGTATAATCCCCAGATAGAGAGATACTGTATTTTGTCTGAATCGGAACGTCCGGGCTGAATGCTCCCTTTAAAATTCATTGACGTTTGCATGGAAACCAGAAAAATGGGCTTAAGTCAAGAATGCAATAACCTCACTCAAAACTGCTCTCCATGGCAGGCACTCATCCGCTTCCAGCCGTTCTGCTCGCGGGAAGACAAATGGAGGAGTGGAATCCTGTGTATGGCTGCATGGGAGCGGGGCTGGGATACGGTGGGTGATGCACAGCAGCTTTTCCAGGCACGTTTCTCCCCCTCCCTCCATGATAACTCACAGCCAGACATTGATTAGTTCAGTTTGGGGGAAAAAGAGTCGTGCAGGACAACTGGATACTTCAGCAGAGAGATTCCTGAACCGAGTCCAAGGGAGAGCGGAGCAGTCACGTGGCGCTGGCGCCGTGCCTGCTTCCAGCTGCCGAGTTTCATTAGGACACAGCCAAAATACATTAATTAGTCTTCTAACATAACTTCCCTGTGCAGGCAGTGCTGTGGCTTTCACAGGGGCAGAGGAGATGGTCTGTACAATGTGTGAATGATGGCCGTGATGCAATCTCCCTGTCAGGAAGTGTCTCCTGCCTGAGGCCTCCAGAAGTCCCCCTGGCTGGTGGGATCATGCTGGGGAGAGCAGGGCAGAGGGGGCAGCCTGCTTTAGGTTTGGGCTTTCCCAAAGTTTGGTGTGGCTTCAGATCCAGTGCTGTTTCCAGCCTGTTTTGGTAGGAGGTTGTCGCCAGGTGGGGGTCGGTCTCTTGTGCTGAGAACAGGCGACAAGACAAAAGGAAGTGCCTCAACTTATGGCAGGGTGGGGTTAGGTTGGATATTGGGGAGCATTTCTTCCCTGAAAGAAGAGTGGAGTGCCCATCCCTGGAGGGCTGTACAGCTCTGTGGATGTTGGGGACATGGGTCAGTGGTGGCCCTGGCAGTGCTGGGGAATGGTTGGACTCGATGAGCTTAGAGGGCTTTTCCATCCTGAGTAATTCTGTGATTTCTTCTATGATTCTATCTCTGTATGGAGTCTCATCTGACAGATTTCCCCAACAATGATTTCAGACAAATGCCCTAAAATGACTGTGTTTGTGTTCCTCCTGCAGGGCGGTCAGAAGAGACACCCACAAACGTACCCGGGTAATCCCTGCTCCTGTTGCAAAACTGCTTGTAAGAATTCTGCAGAAATCCAAGGAAAAAGTCGTGCTCAGTCTAATCATGAGTTTACTTTTTCTCCGGAAGCTTTCTGAGCTTTCAGGCACTTAATGGAAACACCAGTGCTCACACTTGGAGGGCAGGCTGGAAAGTTTGCGTGGGCTTGTGTGTGTGCCAGGGAGTCAATTTTTGTCCGTCAGAAGCCTCTTTCCATTATGCTTTTGTCAGACTTTGCCTCCGTAAAGGGGAATTTGGACTTTCCATGTCAAAGCCCTCTGCAAATGTTACCCAAGACCTCTCATCAGTGCTGTAGTTTGTACAGGAACACCTCCCAGTGCTTGCCCAGGAGTGGGGAAGGCAGTTCGAACACTCCTGCCCTTTGAGGGAAATGTCTGTTATTAGGGATTTTTCATTCTTTCCTCCCTTGGCGTTCACCGTTTCAGATGCAGGCTCATGCTCCTGCTCTCTTTAACAGCCTGTTTTTCCTCTAACCACTTCCAGCTCCAAAACCTCTCCACATCTTCTCAATGTAAATACACTTCAGCTTGCCCAGAGCGGGCTGGGGAGACAGTGGTGACCTTCAGCTGAGAGCAGAGCGTTTCAGTTTGACCTACTTTGCTGCAGAGTGGGTTTGGCCATGGCAGGGCAGCTCTCTCCTCGCTGCCCTCCTCTTTGGGAGATGCCCCATGTGAGTGGGAGAGCAGGGCTTAAGGAGGATGAGAACCTCAGCCCTGAGTTTTGGGTGATGAGTATTTCCATAGTGCCAGCTTTTCTATTTGCAGCTTTAGATGTTTGGATGTGCCTTTAAAAAATCTGCCACCAGTCAGTAACATAAAATGCCTGTCACAAATACTCATTTTTCATTCACTGCCTCGTTTTTTTCTCTGTGCTTGCGTTCCTCAGAGCTGGTTGTGTGAAGGGAGCAGCGGCAGGAGGAGCCAGGCTGCCGTGGTCCTTCCCAAGGCTCCTTGGCTGCACCAAGAAGAGCCATGGTTGCTTTGCCAGGTCTCCCTTACCTCTGTTGGAACTTCTGGGCAGTGCCAGTGCAGCTGTGGCTTTGCCTGGGTGTTGATAGCACATGGCACCACAGAGGAGCTGCTCCTCCTTCTGAACATTCAGCAGGACAGTCCTGTGTGTGGAGGGACTGTCCCTGCCCAGATCTTCTCCTTTGAGTGTGTGGATGTGTATGGATACAGAATATAGCAGCCTCTGGTTCCTAAAGGGCTCCAGGAGACCTGGAGAGGGACTGGGGACAAGGGACAGAGGGACAGGACACAGGGAATGGCTTCCCAGTGCCAGAGGGCAGGGATGGATGGGTTATTGGGATGGAATCCCTCCCTGGGAGGGTGGGCAGGCCCTGGCACAGGTGCCCAGAGCAGCTGTGGCTGCCCCTGGATCCCTGGCAGTGTTCAAGGCCAGGGTGGAGCAGCCTGGGACAGTGGGAGGTGTCCCTGCCCATGGCAGGGGTAGGACAGATGATCTTTAAGGTCCCTTCCAACCCAAACCAGTCTGTGTTTCTATGATTCTAGGAGTGTATTAAGTGGGGATAATTTAATAACTGCACACTAGAATTGCTTAGCTCTTTAGATTTGGCCATTTTCTGCAGTACTGGCTTCTCAGGAGGGCTGTGGGGTGGCCCCTCTGGAAGTACAATTGTCTTTTGTTAGGGGATGTGTGTCTTTAAAATGAAGTTCTCTCCTTATCTCAAGTTTAAAGTGCAAAATTCCCAGGTTGGAAGCAAGTTAAAATTTCCTGTTCCAGCTGCATCTGCATTCAGTCTTGGGAGCAGATACTTGGCTGTAATTTAAAAAAAAAAAAAAAAGAATTGAAATTGATATTGCAGGTAAGAAGAAGCAACTGAGGAAAAAAATCCTTTCAAAAGCCCCTCAAGCAGTTTTCAGGATAATTTTCACTTATTTCTGAATAATTCCTACCACTGGTCACCCATTAAAAATAACAAACTCAAACTCAACCCCACGTCCCTGCTGATAAACACCGTGGACTTGCTTGCAGCTTATCTAATGCCTGAACATCTGTTTCTCCCTTGCTGAGAGGTTCCCTTGGATGAGTTAATGCAATTCCCTATGCAAAGGTTAAACAAAGTTGAGAGGCTCCGACCGGTGGCCTCGTGCCATGGGGGCCTGTGCTGCACAAACAGCTTCCCTGTGGAAATGTCCCACTGGAATTCAGAAAGAAGCTCAGGAGGGGAAAAAAGTGACCCAGCCTAAGCCTGGGCTGCAGCGAGGTCAGATTCGATGATCTTAGAGAGCTTTTCCAGCTTTAGTGATCTTTCAGTTGTGATCTTTCTAGATATTGCAATATGGAAAGGGTGTTTGGAGTGGGCACTTTCCTGGGGCTGAAGAGCTGGTGCTGGAGCTGAGCTCTGCATCCTCTTCCTTCTGCCTGGGCAGAGCCGTGTGCTTCCCGAGGGATGGGCTCGGAATGCCTGTTCTTGTGAGCGTGTGGCTTGTGTGCACAGGATTATTTACGGTTTTGATTATTTTGTACTGGTTTGGGGTTTGACAGCAGGACCTTTCCGGGCTGGAGCAGGGGAGGTGGGAAGAGCTGCAGGGTGACCCCAGCACTGACTCCTGGAGCTGCTGGGCTGAGCCCTGGGGCTGGGGGCCGGAGATGCTCCAAGTGACACAGCGCTGCTCCCATGGGAATGTCACACATGCACGGGGGGACTGTCACACACTGACCTTGTGGTGGCATCGGGATGGTCTTTGGGGTGAAGTGTTCCCAGGCTGCTGCCCCTCTGCACCCCATCACCTCCCCCTTGGAGGAGCAGGTTGTGTGTAACCACAGGTCCCTGCAGCCCAGAATCCCCCGTGGGGTCGTGCCTGTGTCCGTGAGCTGTTCCCAAACACCACAGCCACACTTTTACTTTTGTGTCCTTTCCTTTCTGTCTTGGCTTTCGGCTCCTCCGGCTCCACATCCTGCGGGGCCGCACTTCACACGCGGAGCAGGAGCATCAAAGAGGAGATCCTGAATAAACCCCCACTTTATGACATCTCTTCAAAGTGCCTTTTTAAGAGTTCAAAGGACACGAGGAAAGGAGGGGATCAAAATCAAAGGAAGATTGGGGGGAGGGAAATTAAAGCCTCAGAGGAACTTCATGGCAAGTTTTCTGTAACACTTTCAATGCCAAAATCACGAGTGTTCCCAGCACTGACTCTTCCCTGGCCAGCAGATTCCCTGGTTACCTGCACTGGTTTCAGGGCAGCTCAGCAGCTCCCGGGAGCTCCAGCCCCACACACGGATATGGAGCACCCACAATTTCACTTTTTCATGAATTTTTTTGTAAGACCAACATTCCCATTCTGCTCCTCCAGGCTAGGGGGGAGGTGTTTGTTCTGAACTGATTGGAAGTCTTGGGGCTGACAGCAGAGCTCACCTTTAATGAAAAGCTTTTTTTCCCCAGGAAATGCACCTCGCACTTCTCTCTTACTGTCTTCTACTGCAGGACCATTATTTTGTCAATGTTTGGGAAATTTCCATTCCTGCTGGGGGAAAGGGACTTCTCCTTCCGAATGGAGACTGTGGGATCGAACTGGAAGCAAGACAAGAGAAACAAAGCCTCTGTGTGAATGTCCCAGGTAACATCTAGAGACTCTGCTTTACAGGGAAGAAATGCAAATCAGAGAGGTATAAACTACTTAATATTCAGTTAGCTCTCATAATTTTATCATTTTTCTCCTTCTCTGTCTTTTTTTAAACAGAATAGAAAAAAGTGACGTACAAAGCAAGGGAAAGAAATCAGGCTGGTTTCAACTCAGGATCAAGCCCTCTATGATGTTGGACTGAGCTGGAGCCACGTCCCTGCTGTGGGGAGCAGAATGGGGCAGGGTGAGGCTGGAGAGGACTGGGATGTGCATTATGGATTTCCCAGGCTGTGTTGCAATTTGGGGAGCTTTCAGACTTGTGTCTTTAAATGGAAAGACCGAGAAGACAAATTAATTATCTGAGACATGAAAATGGGTGTTGGTGGAGGGAGGGAAGGCTCCTGCTCAAAAGACCTGTGGAGTTTCCTTGGGGCTCCTTGAGCTGTGCAGGAGCAGCCTGTGGCTCCAGTTTGGTGCTCCCATGTTTAAACCATCAAATAAAAAATGCATTTCCTCCACAGGGGGACTGTTTCCTCATCCCACTGCTTTTCCAGAGTCCACAGAGCCAACACGTGTGTGTTCCTACAGGAACTCTCCGTCCTGTCCAGCCCAGGTGAGCTCACCTTCATGCTGTGCTTTTCCCACAAGTGCTTTGCAGGGTTGCTGCTCAGAGAATGGCACAAAACTCTTGCTGAACTCCCTTCTCATTAATTCATTCTCCTCTTTTTAATATACTGAACTACACACCTTGCACTACGTGCTCTGCTTTAGGCAGCCATCCAAAAATAGTCCAGAGTGGTGCAAATATGGGAGATAAAACTCGGGGTGTGCTGGGCTGTGGTGGAGGTCTGGTGCTGAGCTGTGTGGGTGGTGGTCTGGAGGACAACTACTGCCAAGAAACAAATTAAATTGCTTGTTTTTCACCCAGAGAGGTCCCAGTTTCACTAATTATCACTGCAAAGGACACCTCAAGGTGAAATTCAGTGCATGCTTAATATATCTCAGCAAAAAGATAGTTTTATTCACTGGTAACTGTAAGGGGGAATTTAAGGCATGTGGAGTAACTAATCAGATTGGAACTTGCCTTCGAGACTGGGACTGGGACCTGCAAGGTTTGTTTACAAGAGGGGATTTGCATCGAGGAGAGACCCTTTAATACCAGCTCTTTCCATTAATTGGTTTGGAGCTGGCCTGTCTCAATGAACAGATGGCTTTATTCCCTCGCGGTGCTCCAGGCCACGTGGGGGATTTCCTCTCCAAACACGCCGTGGGCAGTGGGGACAGGCACACAAAGTCCCATCCTGTGCCGTGCCAGGGCTGGGGCACGGTGGGACCATGCTGGCAGTGCCTGGTGGGGAAGGAGCACCAGGGGCTCCCCAGCCCCACGGCTGCTGGCTCAGCATCCCATAATAGCACGATTGTTAAAGGATGGGGCAGCGTTCAGGAGGTTATTAATGTCTTCCCATGGGAACTGGGAGCCTGGTGATTTCATCCACCTCACCCAGGGCCCAGAAATAGCAAAGGGCTTTTTGAGCTCCCCGTGTGCCGCTCAGCCCCGACCCAGCGGTGACACGATCCAGTGGTGACATGATCCAGTGGTGACACGATCCAGCAGTGACACAATCCAGTGGTGACACGGTGGTGACACGATCCAGCGGTGACATGATCCGGCGGTGACACGGCGGTGAAACGATCCAGCAGTAACACGATCCAGCGGTGACACGATCCAGTGGTGACATGATCCAGCAGTGACACGATCCAGCAGTGACACAATCCAGTGGTGACACGGTGGTGACACGATCCAGGAGTGACACGATCCAGTGGTGACACAATCCAGCGGTGACACGATCCAGCGGTGACATGATCCAGCAGTGACACGATCCAGTGGTGACATGGCAGTGAAATGATCCAGCGGTGACACGATCCAGCGGTGACACGATCCAGTGGTGACACGATCCAGCAGTGACATGATCCAGCAGTGACACGATCCAGTGATGACACGATCCAACGGTGACACGATCCAGTGGTGACATGGCAGTGACACGGCCGCGCCAGGAGGGCTCCCGGGGCTTGGACGTTCTTCCTGCTGGGGGAAGAGCAGTGAGTCAGCAGAGCTAAAGACGTCCATGGGTGATGTCAGTGCTTCCTCCTGGCTCTGGGACACGCAGTTCCTCGCCGCTGTCACTGCTGGTGACGCCTGACGCGGGGCACTGGGGCTGTGGGACAGAGCTCTGTGCTCTTGGGGCAGTAGCCCTTGGAGCATGTCCATGGCCTCCTCTGGACTCACTGCCGCAGGTCCAGGTCCGTTCTGTGCTGGGGAGCCCAGAGCAGGACACAGTGCTCCAGGTGGGGTCCCACTGGAGGGGAAGAGAGGGAGGAATAGCCTCTCTCAAGCTGTGCCCCCCTTCTTTCAGTGCAGCCCAGGGCACGGTTGGCTTTCAAGGAACGAAAGCTTGGTGCTCCACGGTAGCCCAGTGGGGTTTTCACACAATGGGAAGGTCGAAGAGATGTTAACTGGAGAGACCTGGAGTGCTCCCGGGTGCAGGTGGGCTGCAGCATGGCCTCAGTTCCACGTCTGTGCTGGCTCCAGCTTTATTTTATTTTTGTGAGTGTTGTTAAGAGATGATTCCCCCTGAAAGCTGCAGGACCTACACAGATGCAAACTGGTTGAGAAGGGAGGGAGGTTCCCTGAAACCCAAAGGGCAAATGAAAATCTGTTTGGGAATCCTCAGCCAGCTCCACAGAGGCACTCCCAAAAATCAGTGCTGGGCACAGGACATGGCTTCTCCCCAGGAAGATCCCGGAGCGTGGCACCTCCTGGCACTGTTTGCAGTGTCCTTTCCTAATGAAACTGTTTTTCTGTGCTTTTCTTAGGCTGCAAATGGTTATGCAAATTCTTAAATATTTTCCTACTTCCCTTTTCGGATGTCTAACATTATGTATTATTTTCTGATACTTACCTAACCCGGGAAATCTGTTTTCCATCTCACTTCAGCCAAGGTTTTCTTTTTAACCAGTCCTTCCCAGTATTTTCCTTTAACACTTCTGGTTTGCTGAGTGAACTTTGCAGTGTGAGGGTAAATGAAAGTGAAAATGTATTGCTTGTCACACACTGGCTGTTTAGAGAGGGTTTGGGGCTTTTTTCCCCCTCTGGATTTGAAGAGGGAGATATAAATCATTGATTTAAAACCAGGGTAATTTAACAAGATTATAGGAGAGGGAAAATCCACTTCCTCCCCAAAGTAACAGTCTCTTAGGTCTCTCCACCTACACAAGCCATATGCATCCTCCGAGCTGCCCGAGATCCTCTTTTGTGTTTTTCTGGCAGGACTGTGGTGCACTAATTACAGTCCATATGCAAAGCTTTCTTGGTGGGTCTTTTAATTACTTTGTAATTGGTCAGAGAGTTACCATCCATCCCTCAGCCCCCAGCCTGCTCTCTGTGTTTGGAAAGTCCCAGACCTGCAGGGATATTCAAAGCTCAGAATCCCAGACCAGAGGGATGCGATCAGGGATTGCCTTTCTGTGCCATTTCCCTTTTCAACAAACTTGAGCCAACGGTGCTTTTCCTTGCTGGGAATGGAGCTCTGGGGTGGGGAGAGCAGAGGGATTTGTGCTGCAGCAGCGTGGGTGGGATGCTGCAGCCGAAGGGATGAGGAGAGGGATGGCTCAGGGACCGCGGATCCCCGGCTGGGGTTGTGCTCTCCAGCTGTGGGCAGCCTTTGTGCCAAGCCCAGGAGAGCACAGGGTCACAGAGCTCCTCACCCAGAGCACCGAACACCCAAACCTCAGGCAGTGATTGGGCTTGGTGGCATCATCCAAATTCACCTGGTCCTTGCTGTGATGTTCCTCCTTCTCCCGAGGGGTGGTGGCTCCTCGGTTCCCCAGGGCAGGAGGCAGAGGCTGTGTCTGTGTTTCTGAGGTCAAATACTGATTCTAGACACAGCCCCAGCCCTCAGGGCACTGCCACACCCGAGCAGGTATTGCACAAAATACCCTCAGAATAACAGATATCCTGCTCCTGTTATTCCCATTCTTGTCGGGAGTCAGGACTCTCACCAGGCACAGGCACCAGAGGCAACAAACCTTTTTAATAGATGTAGCAAACCACACAGAATCCTTTGATTCTGGGAGCTGGAACTCGAAGCCCAGCTCTTGTAACAAACATGGGCGTCACTTGGCTTGTCAGTTCAGCAGGAACATGTCACCAAAAGAGGTGTCCTGGAGCCTGACGAGCTTCCACTGGCAGGACAGGCTTCCAGTAATGAATTTCCAATGAAACGTTTTTCTAATTATAGCAAATTATTTTTATAAATATTTTCCTGGGAAGAGAGTCTGAAATTAGAGCCAAAAAGGAGAAGACTGAAATTTAGGCAGTGCCTGAAAAAAAAACCTAAAGATGGATTGCATGC